>JAZHRO010000009.1:27692500-28411250 GCA_037157565.1 Thalassia testudinum
TTATTTGTGTAAGGGTGTACTTATATTTTTTTTCCTTTTGCGCCTCTCTTTATATAAAGGCACAAATGGTCTTGTGAAATAATAGTTTGCTCATTTGTCTTAACATGGTATCAGAGCAACGGTTTTAGACTAGTGCTCGTGTACTCCACCAATCCTTAGCCTCTTTACCTATTCACCTCAACCCCTCTCTCTCTCTTCCTTGGCAACAACACTACCGCCACCATCCAAGGTAGCAGTGTTGCCACCAACTCAGGGTAGCAACACTGCAGCCTAATAGGGGTTGCAGCGTCGCCCTTGATGCTCCATCAGAGTGCCTCCAAGCCGCTGATTTGGTGGGTGCAGTGTCGCTTAGTGCTACGCCACCTCTGTTGTACCACTGCAGGGCCACCAGGGCTTGATCTTTGTGGGTGTAGCGCCACCATAGCCCCCTCCTAGCACGAGGGGGTAGTTCTTTAGGCAGGGGAAACATTGTTGTCACCCTCCTTCCACCTTGATCTTAGGCACAGCTAGTTCTAGGAGGAAGATGTAACCCACTAGGGCCTCTTCTTACCCAGGTAGGAAATTCTATGTTGAATATGATTTTTTGGACTTTTGTATGTCCTGAAATCATGGCTTTCAAGTCTGTATGTGGTCCATTCTTGGGCCTTATGATTTGATCTTGTGCTAAGGAGTGCTTGATTGGTTGCTTCCCACAAATTGGGTGCTATGGTAGATAGTAAGGATCCCTTGAGCGACTTGATGGGGAAATCATCCACCACAAGTGCATCTTCATTTATGTGGGGGACCCCTATTAAGTTGGATGAACTTTCTTCTATGGTCTACATCTTTCTCTCGGTTTATGGGTTCACCTCGTAGGAAGTACATTTTGACCCAAGATGAGCATGCCGTCAAGACTGTAGATTGGGAAGCAAGCATCGATTGGGTTGCCACCTATATGTTGACTAGCATGAAGGGACTGATTGCCAAGCAAGTAATGTCTTATGCTTCTGCCAAGAAGCTGTAGAAAGTACTCCATGAGATATATTCCCACAAGAACATCAGTCGTCTATACAGAGTCATTGTGGAGCTTCAGTCATTCCAAAAGGGAACTATGTTGCTTGCTAAATATTATGATTCTATGAAGTACTTATGTGACGAGTAGGATATTCATTATCCCTTGTGATCAGATGTTGCAGTTATTGCCAAGCAGCATGAGGCTTTCAGTTTGTTCAGTTACTTGTTGGCCTTAGTTCTGAGTGCAAGGCGGTGAAGACAAAATTACAAGACAAATCACACTATTGATTGTTGTTAGATAAAGCATGGCCTTCCTAAGGGGCATTAGGCGAACTAGGTGGCTTATGGTGGTAAAGGGAGTCAGTATTACTAGGAGGAGGAGCAGGTTGATTCCCAGATCACTATCTCTAAGGAGTATGCCAAGCTCATATCTTCTTAGGCTACTACTATTGAAGCCTTGGCGACTCACTCGACAGTTACTACTGTTAATGTTAGAGGTGTTTGTACATCATCATGGCTTGTTGATTTAGGTGACTCCTCCCACATTATTGGAAATGCCACATTATTCTCATCTCTTAGACCTCTTACTACTACTATTCATGTTAGGGTAGAAGATGGTGCCCTGTCCCCTGTGATAGGCTTAGGTGACATCTTCTTATCTTCTACTTTGCCCTTCTCAAATGTTATGCATGCATCTAAATTTGCTTTGAATTTGATTTCTATAAGTCAAATTACAAAGGTATTGAATTGTAGAGCAATTTTTCATGACAGTTTTTCTTTTTGTAGGACCTCCAGATGGTGAAGTAGATTGGTGGACTTGAGCAAGATGATCTCTACTACTTGCACCTATCACCTAAGAGTCCTTCGATTGTTGCTGCTTGTGCCACATTTGGTCTTCAGTGGCAGCTTTGACTTGGACATCTTAGTGCTTCTTTTCTTTGTCGTTAGTTTTTGGATATGCATTTTCCAGATTCTTTTTCCTTTGAGGCTTGTCAACTAGGCAAGCATTGTAAGGTGTCTTTTTCGAGTAGTAATAAAAGAGTTGAGTCTCCTTTCCATTGGATCAAGAGTTTTAGGGGTTTCATTTATTTTTTGGTTCTTATGGATGATTGTACTCGTCTCTGTTGGGTATTCATGATGAAGGAGAAATTAGAAACCCTTGTATTAATAAAAAATTTTGTGAATGAAATAAAGACTCGATTTTCTACTCTTATTTGCGTGTTTTGGACTCACAACTGACTTGAATTTGTGAATGCAACCTTATCTTATTTTTTTCAATCCTTAGGCATTGTTCACCAGAGATCCTGTGTTCATATATCTTAACAAAATAGGGTAGTTAAAAATAAGTTGAGGCATTTGCTTGATGTTGCGCATATCATTATGTTTCAAATGCATGTTCCTTCTACTTTTTTTGGTCGATACAGTTCTTACAGCTACATTCTTAATTAATCAGGTTTCATCATCTGTTCTGGGTAGAAAGATTCCCTGCTTTGTTTTATTTCTTGATCGAGTTCTTTTCTCTACCACAAAATCTTTGGCTGTGTTTATTTTGTTCACTTGTTCAAAGTGAACAAGCTATCTTCTCGGTCGATTAAATGTATTTTTGTGGGGTATTCTAAAACCTAGAAGGGATATAGGTGGTATGACCGACTAACACATCATTTTTATGTCAGTGCGAATGTTTCTTTGAGGGCATTTCCTATTACTCTGCAACTAGGAAGACCTCTACTATACCATAGGATATCTCACTTCCCATGTCCATTGCTACGCCTCCAGTGCCCTTTGAGTCTGCCTTATCACAAATAGATGTCTCTCCTTGTGTTACCTTTCTTAGACATCCTGATATTACGTACACATTTCCTAGACACTTCCAACATAACCCTACATCCACCTCTTCAATAGACGAGCCTCTCTCCACTATTCCTACTCAGTCCTCTGCTGGTCCTATGGATTTGATTGAAGATTCAGAACCTCCAACACCTGAGGTAACAAATGTGGATCTTATTTCCTAGAGGAAGGCACAGAGATCTTGCACTAAATTATTTTGTTTCACATTATATGTTACTTGATCATTTGCCTACAACAAGGTAGCTTTTATTTCTTGCAATGGACAGCCACCAGATTCCCATGGACCATATAGAGGCATTCTAGGATCCTTCCTAGACCTTGGCTATGGAGGAGGAGGTGGAAGCTCTCCAATCTAGAGGGACCTAGGAGTTTGTTGACCTACCCTGATGCTACACTTATGGGGTGTAGATATGCGTTTAGGCTCAAATGTTATCCAGATGGTTTTATTGAATGGTTCAAAGCTCGACTGGTCGCTAAAGGTTACACATAAATATTTGGTGTTGACTATTTTGATATTTTCTCTCCTATAGCTTGTCTTAATTCAATACGGATTCTCCTCTCCTTGGCAATGAATAGTGGTTGGTTTGTTTTCTAGCTAGACGTTAAGAATGCATTTCTCTATGGTGACCTTGAGGAGGAGGTTTATGTGTAACAACCTCTTGGGTTTTTGACTTAGTGGGAGTGTAAAAAGGTATGCAGATTGAAGAAGGTCATTTATAGCTTGAAGCATAGTTCGCATGCCTGGGAGATTAAGTAAGGTTGTTTAGGAGCGTGGCTTTAATAGATCCACAGTTGACCACTCAGTCTTTACCATGCATAGGACCACTGGATCTATCATTCTTATTGTGTACGTGAATGATATTTTTCTTATAGGGAGTGATAAAGAGGGCATAGAGACCACTAAGGCATTCCTACACTATTAGTTTATGACTAAATTCTTGGGATTACTAAATTATTTTTTGGGTATTGAGGTGTAGCACATTGATAGTGGTCTTATCCTATCGCAAAAGAAGTATGTGCTTGACATGTTGAGAGAGGCAGGAATATTTGGTTGCAAACTTGCAAGTGTCCCGATAGATCCATCCCTACCACTTGTTGATTTTGAGAGCTCATTACTTGAGGATGTGACCAGATACTATGCAATGATGGGAAAGCTTCTGTACTTGATAGAGATGAGGTCTGGCATTGCATTTGCTGTGGGGAGACTTAGCCAATTTATGCAGTCTCTTAGAGAGGTACACTAGGATGATGTGTGCTAGGTGCTAAGGTACCTCAAGTGGGCTCCTGGAAAAGGACTCTCTTTCTAGAGACATGGTTATCTTGATATATGGGGCTACTCAAATGCTGCTTATGTTGGGGCACATGAGGATAAACGGTCCACTACAGGCTATTGCACTTATGTAGGTGGCATTCTTATCACCTAAAGGAGTAAGAAACATATTGTACTCTCCATATGGCACATACTACTTGTGAGTTGCTGTGGGTGAGATCCATCTTACAGGATCTAGGTGTTACTATCGTAGGTTCCACTCTCATGTACTGTGATAACAAGATTGCTACATTTATTGCAAACAATCTAGTGTTTCATGAGCAACCAAAGCATATGGAAGTGGACTATCACTTCATCAGAGATGCCATTCTAGCGGGGAAGATTTTAGCACCCTATATTGCCATTGAGGAACAGATTGTAGACATCTTCACCAAAGCACGCTTAAAGAAACGTCTTGAGTTATTGTGTTTCAAGCTAAGCATGTCTGATGTGTATGCTTCAGCTAGAGAGAGAGTGTTGAGTTATGTGACATATGTCCTTTTTTGTTTTTATTTATTTGTGTAAGGGTGTACTTGCATTTTTTTCCCTTTTGTGCTTCTCTATATATAAAGGTACATAGGGCCTCGTCCCTTTAAGGGGATTTCCCCCTGTTGAGGGTGTTTCATTTCCCCACATTTTGATGTCGAGTTCCTCATCTTTTCTCGCCCACTTAGGATCGCATTCCTTTATGATGGTTTCTTTCTTCTTTAATGAAGTATATTTTCTCAAAAAAAATGTCTTTTTTTTCAAAAAATAAATGGAGCATATAGGTTTGGACTCATGTCAAATTAACATGCAAATCTGAGAGCCACCTCATTAACTAGTTCCAAGTGGAAAAAGGTTAGGGGACAAAGCCTATTGATAAATGGTCACATCATCACTTTAGCATAAATCTTTTAATGAAAAAAAGATATGTCTAATTACCTTATAGTCATTTGTAACCCCTTGAATACGTCTAATCCTCATGAAATGGTCATTTGAGATAGGTTCAGCCTCCAACACATGAGCCTTTGTGAAAGTGCAACTACACTCGTATCTCTTTGTAACCACCTTTATGTATTGCCTTCAAAGGGAGAATGACCCTCCCTAGGATGCAGCCTTATCTAAGCTGTGAACTTGGCTAAGTTCTTTGCATTTATGGTGTATGACTAACCTCCATGTCATAGACAATATCGTAATAGAGGATTGTAGGATCTAATTAAACTAATCTGAATCTAATAGGACCCTTCATTGATTTTGTTGAGTTCGCTTCCATCATCCTTTGATCACACCCTCATGACTTTTCTCTAAGACAAGGAAACTACTACATTGGATGAGATAGTTGCTTCACTTATTATAATGAGCCCTAGTTAGTGAGTGTAGGTGGGCCACTTTTGATGATGGTCAAGTGCTAGTCGTAGATAGTAGATGGAAAGAGACATCAAGAAGAGTACCTTCTTTATCTTGTAGTACCTTCACATGCTTCTACTGCATCAAAAAGGGTCATAGATAAATCAATTGTCCAAGTCATGAGGAAGAGGAAAACATAAGTAGATGAAAGGGAACAAAAAGACTATTAGTCGTCTTCAAGGGAGACATGGCGGTGTATTCTCAATGATGATAGACAAAAAATCAAATTTGATGTGGCTAATGAACTTGAACTTCATTAAGTCAAGAATGTGATGTTATCATAGGTAGGAAGGTAGGTGGAGTGGTCTACAAGGTGATAGGTGTTGGCTTAGTGTGATTTTGCACATTTGGTGGTAAAGTATGTACTTTAAAGGAAGTTAGACACGTGTAAATGAGTGAGATAAATCTATATTTCTCTAGGAGCAATTGAACGAAAAAGGTGTTGAACTACTCTTGAAGAGGAAGTTCTCAGAGTGATTAAAGGAGCATGAGTTATAATGCATGGAAAACTGATATTGAATAAAGAATATTCTCGAGGGCCATAAAAGATGTGGAACTCTAGTTATTCCCTAGAAAAAGTAGCACAGGATGGAAGTAGATTGCCAACATCTCCGACACAGAAGCATGCAACGAGAAAAGTGAGTGTAGTTTGCTTTGGAAGAGGATGATTGCAGAATTCTTGGCCACAGGGGACAAAAGATGCCATGTTGATGGGCACAGTTTGAGGAACTAAACACACACCTTGGTGGGGGTGTGAAGAAAGCTCTTGGAGTGGTTGCAAATTTTATTGGAGGTGGATTGTACGAGCTCAATCTTGAGAGTGCATTCTTGTAGGAGATGGTTTACAGGTAAAGAGGACCGACCCATAACAGATTAACGTAGACTCAGTGTGATGACAAAGGCAAGGAATTCAAGTCATGGGGGAGATTATCAGGGATAGAAAAAAAGATTTTTCTCTTTGTTAATTGCTGATGTAAATTCCAAATAGAAGTAAGATTTTTTAATCATGTATTTTGAATCCGACTAGTGGTAGTATTCTAGTTTTTGTCTCGTATCTATAAATAGAGGAGGAACAGAGACTTCAAACCCCGCAACTCAGTAGAGAAAGGAGAGATTGAGAGCCAGGTGGCATGTACATCGCATTTTCAATTAATAGAATTTTCCTTTGGATGGTTGGAAGATTGACTCACCATATTGGCATTGTTCGTGTCGTGATTTGTGCAATCGTCTCTCTTGCCTTGTGAAACCCATGTGTAGGCTATGGGGACTATAGACCTCTACCCTTCTTTTTATGAAGTTTACAAACATTCCGGATACGATACTCATCAGGCGATATCCATGGACATGATAAATTAATACAAACAACCATCTCGACGTCCATTCAATTTGCCGATGTTCTACTGGTTCTCCTTAGAGAAACAGAACAACATGCTAAACGTTCAGAAATATTCTAAAAGATCGTCTCGATTTTCTCCGTACCCTCAAGACCGCATACCAATTTGCAAAAGCAAATTGTGCCCCATGAACCTTAACAAGGAGTTCAACGATACAATGAATATCTTAGATTGGCAAGGTTCCTTTTTTTGAATTGAACTACTTGGGCTTTCTTTGTATAAGCACAAAGGTGGATTGGCAACATTTATTTGATCGTCAAAATTTTTTCAAAAGCTCTAAGGATGAAAGCTGACAAAGCTATCCTTCCTCCCTAAAATTTTTTTTGTTAGAATCATTAGTAGACATAAATATGTTATTTAAGGAGATTTATATTAATATATATCATATAAATATTTATTGGTAAATATGTCTATTATGTGATCTAATAAGAATTGAATAAATTACACTTCCAAGAATATGAGATTAATTGCATAGAGACCCTTAGGGAAATTACAGTTTGTTGATGGGTAGAACCGTCAATTTCAAAAATATTGTGGTTATGGACACGGGGATATGCGAGTAATGGGCGGTTTTGTTTTCCCGCACCTCATTGTGGGAAATATAAGGGTCTTAGGTGGAAATCGAAAGGGTACGAGAACATAACGTCTCCCTTTCTCTTCCACGTTTATTCTCTCTGGATCCCTGGAAGTACTATCGCCAAACCTTGTTGGAAAACTCTGCGGGAAATAGAAGGTGAAATGACCCTTTCCAAGGACCGTTCGGAGTTATTCCGGAAAGTTAGAGGCGTAAACGTAATTTTTAACTCCTTGAGTTTGGATGTTTGGGCCGTGTAGGAATCAGAGAGGATAGCGGGGAAGTTTCCACAATTTTTTTTCTCTCTCTTCCCACTCACACTCACACACCCACACACACACACGCACACTTCCCTCTCTCTCACCAAAACCCTAACCCTTTCCTATTTAAAACCATGCCACCCCTCTCCACCATCACACCCTCACCACCACCTCCACCTCCTTCCCTTGTTTGCTGGCGAGCATCAACAGCCATCCGTCTTCGCTTGCAGCCGTGCGAGGAGGAGAGGAGCTCGCAAGAGGAGGAGAAGGAGAGAGTGTGAGTGAGGAAGAGGGAGGGCGTGGAAGGGAGTGAAGGAGAGAGCTCGGGGGAGCTCGAGAGTGTGCAACCGGAGGAGCTCAGTTAGGAGAGCTCACGTGCGAGGAGTGCCCTTATTGTAGGTGCAGCAGTGAGCACTCGGATTTGTGAGAGGAGCCGCGGGAGTTCGGGAAGGAGCTCGTGGGAGAGAGGACGCCGGAGGAGGGTCCTTGACCTCCTGCAGCTGCTGGAGTCGCTGCTGCAGGCGTTGCGGGTGGAGCTCGCAAGAAGTAGGACTGTGCGAGGGAGTTTTGTGTACTGGATTTTCCAGTATTAGACGTCTGGAGCAGCAGCGAATGTCCGGAGCTGAAATCGGACGTCTGAAAATTCGTGAAGTGCTAAGGTATGAGTCCTGTACACTCATGCATGCGCGTACGTGAAGTACGTAGCGTTGCACTGTCGTGGTTTTGAATCTGTGAACGCATGTGCAGGTACATGTCTTGGAAAGGCAGGTAAGTACGCTCTTCGAGGTGCTTTAGGATGTCTGGATGTCTCCACAGTCGTCTAATAGACCTACCAGATGTCCGGATGCACTGACAAACGTTTGAAAAGACCCAGGATGACTGTTAAGGGGTTCCAGACATCCGCTAGCAATGCACAAACACAAGGTGAGTTTATGATGTCATTTAAGACGTCTGATTTTGATCTGTGTGCATGTTTTTGGCTCGTTCGGGGCCCAAATGAAGTCGATTTTACTCAAATGAAGTACCATTGTTTTCCGTTCGAGTTTTTCTACGTGTTAGTAATAGTTATATACTGTTTTAAACTCGTCTGATGTAACTTAGTCACTGGCATAAGTCTCCTGCTTGTAGCGTGTTCGGGGCCTATGGAGACGACAGGATCTGCGTTTTAGACCCCCATTCCACCCGTGAATCCCGATAGAGTGGTTTACTTTAATATTAAGATTTAAATGAGTAAAATGCATGTTTAGAATAACTTGATTGAATCCTAGGATGTTAAATAAACCCTAGGGTAGAAATGAATGAATAATGCTTAAGTTACACTGTTTACTTGAGATGCATGTTAAAATCCTAATTGCTAGCAAATGTATAGATACATGATGTGATGCTTCCTCAGTTATTAAAACATGAGCTGCCTATTATATGAATGAAAATCGAGATATGAACGAGATCTGAATATTGAGAAATGAAATGAATACAATGCACGAACCCTACGGGGAACTAAGAGGAGAACTCCTGTATACGGAAAGAATCTCGTATGTAGATGAGAAGTGAGCTGGTCCTTGTGTACGCGGTACCAAGGAGAGTAGCTGTCCTTTTAGTGTAGAGGGGAGGTAGCCACCTCTTGGGTTAAGACATGGGGTTAGGACTAGTCACTCTACACCAACTCCTGTTCGGCCTTCGCGTACGTGGTACCGAGGTGAGCTACTTAGTGTATGGAGGGAGCTAGTTGCCCCACAGGGTCCGGAGTTAGGACTAGCTACCCTACACCGACTCTTGTTAGGCCCACTAGGCAAATCGGGATAGTCGGACGAGGGTACACGGACTGTGGAGGGGCGAGACCCTTGTTCTGAGAGGGCAAGGCCCTGTGTTGTTTTGTGCTGTACTTTTGGGTGTACCCGCTAGCGGAAATGACTGACCACGTGCCAGTACGGGTTAGCTACCCATGCGCTTATCGCGTGTGCCGTAGTCACTGCTACGTCGCGATCGTGACCTCGGGGTGGTTGACCGGGTGTAGGACTACTACGAGGGACTCTCCTGGCCAGGAGAGCACCACGTGTACATCTTACATCACGGGAAAGACTGCAATCGAGATCGTTCCCATGAGGGACATGCAAGATCAAGAAATGAATGGATCCTTAAGAGAATAAATGAATCAGAAACATTAATTGAGATAAATAGAAATGAATGGTTAATTAGTTGCTTGTTCTTATGTAAATTGCATGTAAATGACTTAACCACCACTCTACTCAGCATTAGCTAACTATGGATTTTATAACCTTGTTCAGGTCAGGGAGTTGAGCAGCCAGTGTCACAGGCTGCTGAGGGTGCTGGGCCCAGTCGAACCCAGCCGTAGTCTTTCTCCTGTTTCTACTACAGAGCATTTGTTAGTCATAAGTACTTATAGCCTGTAGTGACTATTTCGTACTATTTCTGTTATAATTCTACTAGTTTCTGTGTGATGGCTATGCTCGATAACCGTACCTTTCCGCTGTATTATATAATATCATTGTGATTTCTTGTTCTATTTCTTTACTATCTGTTATATATATATTTTTTGCGTAGTTACATTACTCATGTGGTTGTAGAATGAGTATGCATTTGGTTATTTCTCATTGGACGATTGGATCTTGGGGTTCGTTGAGGCAAGCCATTCTCGGGTTCTGTAAGGAGTCGGGAACGAGTTGTGATAGAAGGATTGTTGCACGCATCCTTCATTGAGAAGATCAAAGCGATGGACATAGGTATCCATTCACACTCTCTTTGGTTTTGGGATTATCAATGCATATGGGAATCAGAGATTCTGGGATTTGTAAACCCTTCCAATGATTTGTTTATGAGTGGAATGGTTTTCATTTGGTTAAAAATCCAACAAGTAGTATCAGAGCTTTTGATTTCTGTTGCATTGTAATCCGTTTTAATTTTTTTGTGTTTTTCATTCGGACAAGAATAACCTCTAAAATCATATTTGATTCAATATTTCAAGCCCATCTTAGTTGAATCAATGTTTTAAAGGGTGATTCGTGTTAGTTTTAATCCCTTTGTGATTACTGTAACATCGTTTTTGATCCAAGATCGATTTTGGGATGTTTATGTGTGATCTCGAATTTTGATTGCAGCCCTTGAATCGGGTTGTAACCGGTCCGGATGAGTACCGGCACTGGAAAGATACAGATACCGATCGGGTGCTTCCTGGAGTGTTGCCAGTATCGATATGGTACCAGTACTCATGATGAGTATCGGTACATGAGGGATACTGGTCACACCCAAGAGCGTTACCAATATTGAAGAAGTATCGGTACTCATCATGAGTACCGGTACATGAGGGATACTAGTTCGGGCCTATGACGACCCGATTCCCGAGTACGTACGAGACACGAGAATCGGACCGACTCGACTAATCCCAAGACCTAGTCGTCCAACGAGGAAGTAACCAAAAGAGCAGTAAAATAAATCACATTCAGCATGAATATAACTAGCAGTAACAAAATACAGCAGTAAGAAAAGGAACTACTACAGTATACACCACCACAACAGTAGAACAACAATATGTACATAACATGAAGCTTACAATAAAGAAGTACAAGGAGTAACAAGGAAACTACTCACTATAGTGGAAGAAAAGTACAAAAAAAGAACTGTGGGTAACTCTACTGGACCCTATTAGGCCTAGCGTCCTCTGCAGCCGCTGACCTTGACTGCTCAACACCTGGTCCTGAAAAGTAACTAGTGTAACACGTCAGCGAAACGTTGAGTAGAGTGGCAACTAAAAGCTAAAGAAGCAGTAGAGTGTACAGTAGTTGTTATATTTTTACTTTCTTTATTTACGTCTTTCTATTATTTAACGATTTATTTATTTCTCAGATCCTTCACTTGATCTCGAATGTTCCTCGCGGGAACGATCTTGATTGCAGTCTTTTCCGAAAAGTAGAAGTAACACGTGGTGCTCTCCTGGCCGGGAGAGTCCCCCGTGGTGGTCCTACCCTCAGTCAACCACCCTAAGGTCGCTGACAGACGTAACGGTGACTACGGCACGCGCGATAAGCGCACGGGTAGCTACCCCGCACTGGCACGCGGTCAGTCGTGTTCGTTAACGGGTACGCTCAAAACACAGCACGGAACCAGTATAGGGCAGAGCCCTCTCAGTAACAGGGGTCCAACCCCTCCACAGTCCGCGCACCCTCGCCTGACTACCCTGGTTTGCCCAGTGGGCCTAATAAGTCGGTGTAGGAGGCTAGCAGAACCCCGAGGCCCGTGGGGTAGCTAGTGCTCTCCCTACACTAGTAGCTCTCCTTGGTACTGCGTATGCGAGGGCCAGTAAGTTGGTGTACAGTGGCCAAACCCACCCTGGTCTCAACCTGAGGGCGGCAAGCTCCCCTCTACACTAAGAGGTAATGTGTGCTCTTTTTGGTACCACGTACCCAAGAGACAACACACTTTCACGTTTCACTTTCTCAGTTCCATTCTATTCTCTTTCCAGGAGTTCTACTCCTAATTCCCCGTAGGGTTCGTATTCTTTTTGTTTGGCCATTGTAGGTTTCACTGTTCCAGTCTTACATTCATACAACCTATATTCTTAATCATATTTATTCATTCATAATAGACAGCTACTAATTTCTTTTCCATTTTTCCAAGACTGCAATATATATATATATTCCACTAGTTTTCTAGTCCTAGGATTCATGCCGTACCCTAGGATCTATCATTCAATCTAGTTTTCCAGTCTTAAGATTCATGCAATACCCTAGGATCTATCATTCAATCTAGTTTCTCAGTCCTAGGGTTCATGCAATACCCTAGACTCTATTAATTATTCTACAATTGTAACAAATTATGCTAAATAAATTAAAAGCGACTCTACCAGCTACAACGGGAGTACTGGGGGCGTGGTCGGTAATCCCACGCGCCTCCGCAACCTCCAAGACTGCAATGGTACGGGGTCCTAACACAAGGATCAAACACAAGGAGTTTCTCAGAACGGTATACAATTACTGTAAACGGGTAGAGGATTTTATTTTGGAAAGAATGCAACTCGAAACACGGAAAACAGACTCCGAACGGGCCCTAAACGGGTCGAAAACGACGAAACTGTCCAAAATCAGATGTCTAGAACCTCTTCCAGACGTCTTAAAAGGTGGGTCAGATTGTACCTTCGCTCTGTGTAGTCCTTCAGACGTCCAGAAGCCTGCTGGAACGTCTGACCCCGATTCCCAGACATCCGATGGTCACCCAGGACGTCTGGAAGTCCTCTCCGTCGTCTGGCACTGCGGCCAGACGTCCGATTCACGTGGGATGATGAGTCCTCGCGCCCTCCTGAGCAGAACTTGCACGCACCCACACCTGCTCTCAGCACGACGGATCGCAGACGAAGGCGCGGCAGACGGCTGCATGGCCGTACACGTGAAACATGAAGAAGATAGAAATATCTTACCTGTCAGACGTCTGGACAGTCCTCCAGACATCTTCACCGTCGTCTGGTCGTAAGCCCAGACGTTTGATTCTGGAAAATTTTCCAGAATCAGAGCCCGACTCGCTCTCCGCCTGCGACTCACGGCCGTGCCGTGTCCGCCTGCTGCCCAAGCTGCAGCAGCCCCTCCGCGACACTCCACGCCCGCTACTCCCCCGTTGGCCGGCTCTAGCTACCCTGGCAAGCTCGAGCCCTCATGGTCGAGCGTCTTCTTCTTCTCACAACACTCCCTCCCGCACACTCGTCGCGGGCGCTGCTGCCACCGCTTGCTCGCTCGCTTGCGCTCTTGCACTGGCAGGGAGAAAGAGAAGAGGAAGGAGGGGGAGATGAGGGTGAGGGAGAGGGCGTCCTTATAAGGCCGTGCGGGGAGAGAGAGAAAAGAGCTGCGCACCTGCAGGAGGAGAGAGAGAAAAAGAGCGGCAAGAGTGGCGGGTGCAGTCTGTGTGTGCAGGCGCGCAGACGCAACCCCGTACGCCGCAAGAATTGATTACGAGACGTCTGGAAAGGGTTCCAGACGTCTGGGACACTTCCTAGACGTCTTAAAAGCCCGTCTGATGCCTCGTTCTTAACAATATAACAAACTCAAAGGAAGTTTCGTCCCCGAAACTTGCGCTAACTAGGGTGCGGGAAAGAGAAACATATATAAACATAACAAACTCAAAGAGGATCGAAGCTGGTCCGAAAAGACGTACCCACGAAGAGCTCCGGGTACCGCTCCCGCATTGCCGCCTCAAGCTCCCAGGTAGCCTTCTCGTACCGCTGGCTCCTCCACAAAACCTTCACCAGGGGTACTTGCTTTCGTCTCAAACTACGGACGGCTTGGTCGAGAATCTGTACTGGCCGCTTGGGGTATGTCAGGTCGTCGCCCACCTCGACGCTCTCGTGACTCAGTACATGACTGGGATCGGCAACGTACTTCCTGTGGTTGGACACGTGGAGCACGTCGTGCACACCAGAAAGCTGAGGGGGAAGGGCAAGTCTGTAAGCAATGGGTCCAACCCGCTCCAGGACCTCAAAGGGCCCTACGAACCTCGGCGCGAGCTTCCCTCTCACCCCAAACCGCTGCAGGCCCTTCATGGGCGAAACACGAAGGAAGACGTGGTCCCCAACCTCAAACTGCACCTCTCTGCGTCTCCGATCCACGTAGCTCTTCTGCCTACTCCTGACAGTGCGGAGTCGCCTGTGGATCTGCTCGACTACCTCCTGACTTTGTCGGATCAACCTGGGGCCAACCTCCCACTTGGTCCCCACCTCAACCCAACTCAAAGGTGCCGTACACCTCCGTCCGTACAGAGCCTCGTAGGGAGCTATGCCGATGCTCGAGTGATAGCTGTTGTTGTATGCAAACTCTGCCAGGGGCAAGTGCTCCTCCCAAGAGCCCCTCCAGTCCAGTACATAGGCACGCAAAAGGTCCTCAAGTGTCTGTATCATGTGCTCAGACTGTTCGTCCGTCTGGGGGTGGTAAGTTGTACTGAATCTCAATCGCGTCCCCAGGGCTTGCTGAAACTCAGCCCAAAACTGGGACGTAAAGCGGGTATCCCGGTCGGATACGATCTCCCGCGAAACTCCGTGTAGTCGTACCACGTCGCGGATATACCTCTCTGCCAACTGTGCTGGTCCCAAAGTAACTTGGATCGGCAAGAATCGTGCCATCTTCGTCAGTCTATCCACAATTACCCAGACTGCGTCGTGTCCTCGCTGGGTAACAGGTAAACCCACCACCAAGTCCATGGTGATGCTCTCCCACTTCCACTCTGGCACTGGAAGTGGCTGTAGTGGCCCTGCAGGCCTCTGATGCTCGACTTTCACCTGCTGGCACACTAAGCACTGCTGCACGAATTCACCCACATCCCGCTTCATCCCCCTCCACCAAAACTCGCGTCTCAAGTCGTGGTACATCTTTGTGTTTCCGGGATGTATGGTGAATCTGGAACCGTGTGCCTCAGTCAGGAGCTCTCTCAACAGCTCCTCGTCTCTGGGAACACACAACCGTCCCCTCAGGCGCAGCACCTGGTCTGTGAAAGAGAAGTCCCCCGGGTCTACTGACAGTACTCTGTCGCGCAAGGACTGCAAGTACGGATCGACCATCTGTCCTGTGATGATGCGGTCTATCAGCTCTGGCCTAGTCTGTCGTGTCACAGTTACTGCTCCACAGTGCCCCCGTAACTCTAGGGGTCGCCAACTGCCCACCTCCTCCAAAAGGCTCCAACTCTGTAACTGTAAACTGGCTAAGTGTACAGGCGCCTTCCGGCTCAAGGCGTCAGCCACCACGTTGGCCTTTCTTGGGTGGTAGGAAATGCTGCAGTCATTGTCCTTCAGGAGCTCCAACCAACGTCTTTGTTTCATGTTGAGCTCCTTCTGATCGAAAAGGTATCTGAGGCTCTTGTGATCTGTGAAATTATCAAAGGTCTTACCGTACAAGTAGTGCCTCCAGGTCTTCAGCGCGAAGACGACAGCTACCAGCTCCAGGTCGTGGGTAGGGTAGGTATGCTCATGGGGCTTCAGTTTCCGCGAAGCGTAAGCGGCAACGTGACCCCTTTGCATGAGCACACCCCCTAACCCCTGCAAGGAGGCGTCCGTGTACACAATGAACCGCCACTACTGTTAGGGATGGTGAGCACGGGAGCCGAAGTAACCTCTCCTTCAGCTCCTGAAAACACGCCTTACAAGCGTCTATCCAAGCGAAGGGCACGTCCTTCTGGGTCAACTGTGTCATAGGACGCGCAATATGTGAAAAGCCCCTGATGAACCGTTTGTAGTAGCCTGCCAGTCCCAGGAAACTGCGAATCTCAGTGATTGAACGCGGTCTCTCCCACCTGAGCACTGCCTCGACCTTGACTGGGTCCACCGCCAGGCCGTCCCCAGAGATCACATGACCTAAGAAGGTCACCTCCCTCAACCAGAACTCGCACTTGCTGTATTTGGCGTACAACCTACGTCGTCTCAGTGTGTCCAGAACCATCCGCAAGTGTTGTCCGTGCTGCGTCCGATCTCGAGAATAGATGAGTACGTCATCAATAAATACCACCACGAACTGTCCAAGTACGGTCTAAACACCCGGTTCATCAGGTCCATGAAAGCAGCGGGGGCATTGGTCATCCCAAACGGCATGGCCAAAAACTCATAGTGTCCGTACCGGGTGCGGAAAGCTGTCTTGGAGACGTCTGCCTCCCTGATCCTCAACTGGTGGTATCCAGACCTCAAATCGATCTTGGAGAACACCGTGGCCCCTTGCAACTGGTCAAACAAGTCGTTGATCCTCGACAGCGGATATCTATTTTTGATGGTGACCTTATTCAGCTGTCGGTAGTCCACACAAAGGCGTAGGGTACCATCCTTCTTCACAAACAGTACCGGGGCTCCCCAGGGAGACGCACTGGGCCTCACAAAGCCCTTCTCCAAAAGGTCTTGCAACTGAGACTTGAGCTCTCATAGCTCAAGTGGTGCCATCCTGTTTGGTGCAGTGGAGATGGGGCTGGTCCCTGCTACCAGTGAGATCTCAAACTCGATCTCACGCTCGGGCGGTAATCCTGGTAACTCGTCTGGGAACACGTCAGGGTACTCTCTGACCACCGGGATGCTCTGGAAGTCTACCACAGGGCTGGACTCTGCCACCACACAAGTGAAGAAGCCCTCACACCCCTGGCTCAAAAGTCTCGCCGCCCGAAGTGCTGAATTGCACCTGAAGCCTCCGTCCACTTGCTGTCCGTGAAACTCGAAAGAAGGTGACTTCGGTATGGAGAAGACGATATTCCTCTCAAAACAGTCCACCAAAGCGTGGTAAGCGGACAACCAGTCCATCCCTAGAATTACGCCAAAGTCCTCCATCTGTATCATAATCAGGTCAGCTGGCAGACTATGTCCCCCGATACTGACCTCGCAACCCATGTACACCTCCTCAGCTACAAATAGCTGACCACTCGGACCTCTGATTACGAACGGATTCTCTAACAGCATATAGTCCTGGCCCAAACTAACTATGAAACTGGCTGCGACAAATGAGTGCGTAGCGCCGGAATCGAAAAGTGTGTAAACGAGTCTACCGGAAACTGAAACCATACCTGCCACCACCGATCCCGAAGCTCTGGCATCCCTGTGTGTCAGGGCGTTGATACTCCCCTCAGCTCTAGGTGCGGACGAAACAGCCACACTCTGCGTCGGACGGGTAGGTGCTGGCCGGTACCCTCCTCGTGACTGCTGTCCTCCTCCTCGCGCCTGGGAACCGCGGCCTCCTACGCGTCCTCCAGTGCTCGGCACGGGAAGTATCTGCTGACCTCCTGCCCTAGACGGGCAGTCCCTCCTGATGTGGCCTGGCTGGCCACACTGGTAGCAGAGGGGAACCCGAGTCCCACCCTCAGTGTGTCCCTGCTGCCGGCTGGGCAGGGGTTCTGTTCTGGCGACTGGCCCCTGTCGAGGGCCCTCAAAGGCCACTGATGGCCCTGCAAAACGTGACGACTCTCCTGCGGACGCCACGTGTCTCCTCTCTCGCCGGCCCTGTGAAAAGTCTGGCTGGAAGGGCCTCTTCCGCCCGCCGTCAGTGTCTCGCGCGGACGGGTTGGTTTCCTCGTTGGTCATAGCTGCCTCCACCACCCTCGAAAACGTAGGCCGCTTCAGGGGTTTGACATACCCCCGAATCGCAGGCTGGAGCCCCTCGGTGAACCTCCAAAGGCGCTCCTCCTCAGTGACTACCGCTGTCGCTGCAAAGCGGGGCAGCTCCAGAAAACGCGTGAGGTACGCGCTCACGGTCATCGTCCCCTGGCGAAGAGTGTGGAACTCCCACCTCCTCTGGTCCTGCCATGTCTGGGGAAAGTACTGCTCGCAGAAGAGGGTGACGAACCGGTCCCAAGTCGGCTCATCCCTCTCCTGTCCCCTGACCGCCCTCCACCACCTGTGTGCCGCACTCTCCAGCTGGTACGTGGCAAAGGCCACGCAGCACTCCACCGGGGGGCGAAGGGTGTCGAAAACCTTCTCGAGCTGCTCGAGCCAGTCCTTTGCCTCGATCGGGTCCTCATCCCCCTTGAAGGAGGGGGGCTTCAGCTTCCGGAACTGCCCGAAGAGCTCGAAGTGGTGCTACAGTGGAGATGCTGGTGCACCTCCAGGCAAAGGTACCTCGTGCACAGAAGTGTCGGAGGAAGGTGGGGGCGGTGGCGGCCCATCCCCTCCCCCGTATCCAGCGCCGCGTCCGTCGTGTGGTTCCACAGAGGACTCCCCCTCCGCAACCCCACGGAGAGGTGCTCGGGGCGTGGGGTAGAGATCCTCTCGCACAATATCCCGTATCAGCTGGGCGAGGTCCTGGGCCTGAATGCCCGAGAGCAGTGGCTGGTCCACTGAGGCGTCGACAGCAGCACGCCCACCTCGCCGACCTCGTCCTCGGCCGCGCCCGCGGCCCGCCTCGTTAGTCCCGCGACGAGGCATCTCCTGCAAGGAGACACGAAACAAAGCGGAAACACGTCAATACGGAATGATATCTAACGAAAACGTCTAAGAGCTCATGTCAAAAGATATGTTGTGGTGGCTACTCTAGTTACAGACATGTGAATTGGTTATTTTCCAGCCAGTTGATTCACTTCTCAGGATAACCTTGCTCTGATACCATCTTGTAACGACACGATTCCCGAGTCCCTACGAGACACGAGAATCGGATCGACTCGACTAATCCCAAGACCTAGTCGTCCAACGAGGAAGTAACCAAAAGAGCAGTAAAATAAACCACATTAAGCATGAATATAACTAGCGGTAACAAAATACAGCAATAAGAAAAGGAACTACTACAGTATACACTACCACAACAGCAGAACAACAATATGTACATAACATAAAGCTTACAATAAAGAAGTACAAGGAGTAACAAGGAAACTACTCACTATAGTGGAAGAAAAGTACAAAAAAAGAACTGCGGGTAACTCTACTGGACCCTATTAGGCCTAGCGTCCTCTGCAGCCGCTGACCTTGACTGCTCAACACCTGGTCCTGAAAAGTAACTAGTGTAACACGTCAGCGAAACGTTGAGTAGAGTGGCAACTAAAAGCTAAAGAAGCAGTAGAGTGTACAGTAGTTGTTATATTTTTACTTTCTTTATTTACGTCTTTCTATTATTTAACGATTTATTTATTTCTCAGATCCTTCACTTGATCTCGAATGTTCCTCGCCGGAACGATTTTGATTGCAGTCTTTTCCGAAAAGTAGAGGTAACACGTGGTGCTCTCCTGGCCGGGAGAGTCCCCCGTGGTGGTCCTACCCTCAGTCAACCACCCCAAGGTCGCTGACAGACGTAACGGTGACTACGGCACGCGCGATAAGCGCACGGGTAGCTACCCCGCACTGGCACGCGGTCAGTCGTGTTCGTTAACGGGTACGCTCAAAACACAGCACAGAACCAGTATAGGGCAGAGCCCTCTCAGTAACAGGGGTCCAACCCCTCCACAGTCCGCGCACCCTCGCCTGACTACCCTGGTTTGCCCAGTGGGCCTAATAAGTCGGTGTAGGAGGCTAACAGAACCCCGGGGCCCGTGGGGTAGCTAGTGCTCTCCCTACACTAGTAGCTCTCCTCGGTACTGCGTACGCGAGGGCCAGCAAGTCGGTGTACAGTGGCCGAACCCACCCCGGTCTCAACCTGAGGGTGGAAAGCTCCCCTCTACACTAAGAGGTAATGTGTGCTCTCTTTGGTACCACGTACCCAAGAGACAACACACTTCTACGTTTCACTTTCTCAGTTCCATTCTATTCTCTTTCTAGGAGTTCTACTCCTAATTCCCCGTAGGGTTCGTATTCTTTTTGTTTGGCCATTGTAGGTTTCACTATTCCAGTCTTACGTTCATACAACCCATATTCTTAATCATATTTATTCATTCATAACAGGCAGCTATTAATTTCTTTTCCACTTTTCCAAGACTGCAATATATATATATTCCACTAGTTTTCCAGTCCTAGGATTCATGCCGTACCCTAGGATCTATCATTCAATCTAGTTTTCCAGTCCTAGGATTCATGCAATACCCTAGGATCTATCATTCAATCTAGTTTCTCAGTCTTAGGGTTCATGCAATACCCTAGACTCTTTTAATTGTTCTACAATTGTAACAAATTATGCTAAATAAATTAAAAGCCACTCTACCAGCTACAACGGGAGTACTGGGGGCGTGGTCGGTAATCCCGCGCGCCTCCGCAACCCCCAAGACTGCAATGGTATGAGGTCCTAACACAAGGATCAAACACAAGAAGTTTCTCAGAACGGTATAAAATTACTGTAAACGGGTAGAGGATTTTATTATGGAAAGAACGCAACTCGAAACGCGGAAAACGGACTCCGAACGAGCCCTAAACGGGTCGAAAACGACGAAACTATCCAAAATCAGACGTCTGGAACCTCTTCCAGACGTCTTAAAAGGTGGGTCAGATTGTACCTTCGCTCTGTGTAGTCCTTCAGACGTCCAAAAGCTTGCTGGAACGTCTGACCCCGGTTCCCAGACATCCGATGGTCACCCAGGACGTTTGGGAGTCCTCTCCGTCGTCTGGCACTGTGGCCAGATGTCCGATTCACGTGGGATGACGAGTCCTCGCGCCCTCCCGGGCAGAACCTGCACGCACCCACACCTGCTCTTAGCACGACGGATCGCAAACGAAGGCGCGGCGGATGGCTGCATGGCCGTACACGCGAAAAAGGAAGAAGATAGAAATATCTTACCTGTCAGACGTCTGGACAGTCCTCTAGACGTCTTCACCGTCGTTTGGTCGTAAGCCCAGACGTCTGATTCTGGAAAATTTTCCAGAATCAGAGCCCGACTCGCGGGCGGATTTCCAGAATTAGAGCCCGACTCGCTCTCCGCCCGCGACGCACGGTTGCGTCACGCCTTCTCCGGCTGCTGCCCGAGTTGCAGCAGCCCCTCCGCGACACTCCACGCCCGCTGCTGCCCCGTCGGCCGGCTCTAGCTGCCTCGGCTAGCTCGAGCCCTCACGGTCGAGCGTCTTCTTCTTCTCGCAACACCCCCTCCTGCACACTCGCCGTGGCTGCTGCTGCCGCCGCTCACTCGCTTGCTCGTGCTCTCGCACTGGTAGGGAGAAAGAGAAGAGGAAGGCAGGGGAGATGAGGGTGAGGGAGAGGGCGAGGGCGTCCTTGTAAGGCCGCGTGGGGAGAGAGAGAAAAGAGCTGTGTGCCTACAGGAGGAGAGAGAAAAAGAGGGGCGAGAGCGGCGGGTGCAGTCTGTGCGCGCAGGCGCGCAGACGCAACTCCGTACGCCGCAAGAATTGATTACTAGACGTCTGGAAAGGGTTCCAGACGTCTGGCCAGACGTCTGGGACACTTCCCAGACGTCTTAAATGCCTGTCTAATGCCTCGTTCTTAACAGGGCCCAAGTCTGTTCCAGTATCAAGGTGGTACTGGTATTCATCATGAGTACCAGTATATTTGGGATACTAGACACACTACAAGAGTATTGCCAGTATCGATGGAGTATTGGTACTCATCATGAGTATGGGTACATGTAGGATACTGGTTGTGTCCCAGGATCGGTCTAATATCAATGGGGTACTAGTACTTATCATCAGTACCGATACATGTATGATACTGGACGTGGTTCCAGGATCGGTCTAGTACTCATGTAGTACTGGTACATAAAGTCTAGTATCAGTATATATCATCCTGGTACTGGTACAGAAGAATCAGTACCTGTATTGTCTTGTTGATTGGGGATATAGACTTTTTGATTATGAATCATTGGGTATAACTATCTATGGTACTACATCATTATAGTTGGTTTTGGTGTATCTAGATTGATTAGTGCATTTAATAATTTATTTGCCAAAGCAGTTCATTGTTTCTTGTGCTAATTGATCTATAACATCAAAATAATTACTTTTATGTTGTTCCTGTGAGTAGTGAATAGCCCAAAGGAAATTTACTACTTGACTGAACCTCACAAAGCAATTAATAACAAATATGAGTTGTTTATTTTGGTTTAATATGCGAGCAATGAATTATTCCAAAGATAAATTCATCTACCTTGCATTTTTAAACTCTCATGTTTGGTTATTCATTTCTGCCTCTTACGATATTGTTATTTTTGTCCAAAGACTAAATGCCAATATTGTATGGTTTTCTCAAGTTTATTTATTCATTAGAGCATGTTTTTTATTGGTCTTATATTTCATTTAACTCATCTGCATCTGCTATTACTGCCAATCTGAACTCCATTCCAGAATTAAATGGGTCTAACTTTAAATTCTGGAAGGAGAGTGTCATAATAGTTCTGGGATGCATGGATCTGGACATTGCATTATGGGTGGAACAACCTCCTTCTCTTACGGATCAAAGTACTGCTGATGTTAAGAACTACTTTGAGAGGTGGGAGTGTTCCAATCGCATGTGTTTAATGATCATGAAGTGCACCATACTAGAAAACTTCAGGAGTGCTATCTCAGAGAAGTCCAATGCCAAAGGATTTCTTGATGAGATAGAGAAACATTTTGTGAAAAATGAAAAGGCTGAGACAAGCGGCCTTTTGGGGAAGCTTGTCTCTCTTAAGTATAAAGGAATTGGGAGCATAAGGGAGCACATCATGGAGATGTCTCATTTGGCTTCAAAGCTAAAGGCACTGAAACTGGAACTGTCGGAAGACCTCCTGGTGCATTTAGTTTTGACATCCCTTCCTACACAGTATGAATAGTTTAAGATAAGTTATAACTGTAAAAGTGAGAAATGGTCTCTTAATGAGCTCATTTCTCATTATGTGCACGAAGAGGAGAGATTTAAGCCGGATAAACCTGAAAGTGCTCATTTAGTTACTAGTGCCAAAAGGAAAAGGGCGAATGATGCTGCTGCCAGTTCTTCATCTAAAGGCAAGTAGAAGCCTAAGGCAACCTGTTTCTTCTGCAAAGGTGAAGGACAAGTAAAGAAAGGCTGTATAAAGTATCACGCCTGGTGTGATAAGAAGGGTACGTATCTTTCTTATATTTGTTCAGAAGTTAATTTAGCTTACGTACTCTTAGATATTTGATGTATAGATTCGGGAACAACTATTCACATTAGTATGTCTATGCAGGGTTGCCTAAATTGTTGACTGCCAAGTGAAGTCGAAAGGTTCATATATGTGGGCGACGACAAGAAGGTGGAGGTTGAAGCTGTTTCAAATTTAGATTGCTTTTAAGTACTGGTTATGCTTTAGATTTGAAAGAAGCTTTTGTAGTAATGTCATTTAGACGAAACTTAATTTCTGTTTATCTATTAGACAAGTCAGGTTATTCTTGTTCTTTTAGAGATAACCAATTTAAGTTGTTTCTTGATTCAAGTCTTATTGCTACTGGTTCTTTATCTTTGAATGATAATTTATATAAGCTTCATACGTCTTCCTCTACTTTTGAAACCTTGCATGCTACATCTAGTGGTACGAAAAGAAAATTAACTTTTGAGGATTCCGGAATGTTATGGCATAGGCGTGTAAAGACTCGTCCCACTTTTAGCCTTTTAAGATGTCTGGTGTCTCAGTCAGACCTTTGTCCAGACGTTTGGATCCTTACCCGAACGCTTGAAAATGAAATTTTTGTATGCGCTCTAGCTCTGCATGCAGGTGGCACGCAGGACTTCTTTTCTCTCTCTCCTTTCTCCTCCTCTCCCTGCTGAACCCTAAACCCACAGCCTCTATAAAAGCCACCCTCCCCTCCTCTCCTTTCCACTCCACACACCACGATCTCCACCTTCAGAGCGTGGAGGAGCGGCGAGAGGAGGCGAGCGAGGGAGCGCATGAGAGCGAGGAGGAGAGTGCGGGAGGAGGAGGCTGAGGTTGGGAGCTTCAATAGAAGCTCGTCGGAGCTCGCATGGCCACCGCGGGCGTGTACGGGAGGTGGAGGGAGTCCAGAGCGACGTCCTTGACCACCTGCAGCAGTTGGAGTTGCAGCGGAGCGCGGCAAGGAGCACTGGGAGCGCATTCTGATACTGGAATTTTTCCAGTATCAGATGTCTGGAGTGAAGTCCGGATGACTGGCTGAGCATCTGGATGTCTGGAGCTAAGACCAGACGTCTGAAAGCAGCTTTTTCGCGAAGGTATGCTCTTTTCATGGTTACGGCCATGCAGGCCGCATCGGAGAAGATATGCCTGTCTGATTTTGGGGTGGCTGCTCTGTCGTACGTAGGAGTAGCCTTAGGAAGGAGCGCGGAACGCCCTCCCACACACATTCGGACGTCTGATCAGCTCACCAGACGATCGGAAGTGCTTCCAGATGACCGGAGGACTGGTTCGATGTTTGGAACCGCCTTCAGATGATCGCAAGGGAGTACTGGACGTTTGAGGACATCGCAGGGATTTGAGGTGAGGTTCTGTATCTTTTAAGATGTTTGGACGTGTTTCCAGACGTCTGATTTTGGTCAGTAGACACGTTTTTACCCGTTTGGGGTCCGATCGAGATTCGTTTTACACAAACGAAGTATCTGTAGTTTCCTTGCAAGTTTCTCTATGTACTAGAAGCCTTTATCCACTATTCTAAATCCTCCTTTGTAATGTATTCCTTTGTATAGGATTTTGATCTACTGCGTTTTGGGGCTCGCAGAGATGCCTGGGTCTGCGGTTCAAGCCCCCATTACTCCCGGATTGTCTGGTAGAGTGGTCTACCTCGGTTAATTATATTAAACAAGAACTTGCTTGTGAAATTAGCCAACTGGAACCCCTAGGATGTGGTATGAACTCTAGGACGGAGAAGTGAATGAAACCATTGTACTTCATAATTGTATATGTATACATGATTAAGTTAAACTGCTAGCAATTGCCTGTAATAAAGTTGTGAGCTGCCTGTTAGAATAGGAGCTGCCTGAGATAAATGAACAATTACCTGTGAAAACATCAGTTGCATGTATGGAATTGTGGAAGCACGAGCTGCTTGTATATAAATGAGAACTGAATTGTGAATGGTGGAATATGAATCGGAATAATGTGGTAAACATGAGGATGAACCCTACGGGGAGCTAGAAGGTAGATGGGAAGTGTGCTGGCCCTTGAATACATGATACTAAGGAGAGTGACTGTCCCCTTTTGTGTAGAGCAGAGCTAGCTGCCCTTGGGTTAGGACCCGAGGTTAGGATTGACCACTCTACAGCGACTTCTGTTGGCCCTCGTGTACACGATACCGAGGTCAGCTACTAGTGTAGGGAGGGAGCTAGCTACCCTACGGGGCCTGGGATTCAGCTAGCCACCCTACACCGACTTGTTAGGCCTCTGGGCAAATCAGGGTAGTCAGACGAGGGTGCGCGGACTGTGGAGGGGCGAGACCCCTGTTTGGTTCTGAGGGTCTAGACCCATGTTTCTGAGAGGGTTAGGCCCTATACTGTTCCGTGCTATACTTTGGGCGTACTTGGTAGCGGAAACGACTGACCGCGTGTCAGTGCGGGGTAGCTATCCGTGCGTTTATCATGCATGCCGAAGTCACCGCTATGTCTTGACAATGACCTCGGGGTGGTTGACTGGGTGTAAGACTACTATGGGGGAGCTCTCCCGGCCAGGAGAGCACCACGTGTGCCTTCTACTTTTCGGAAAAGATTGCAATCAAGATCGTTCTCACGAGGAACATGCAAGATCAAGAAAAAATGAAAGTTTGAGAAAAAGGGGTGAAAAGGAAATGCATGTAAAATAAAATAACTAGGAAAGAGAATTAAACCTGTTACTTTTATTGCTTTAGATAGTATAGATGCCACTTTACTCAGCATTCGCTGACTCTGTCTTTTTCATAACACTGTTCAGGTCCAGGAGTTGAGCAGCTCGAGCTTTTGGCTTCGGAGGGTGTTGGGCCCAGTCGAGCCCAGCCGTAGTTTTTCTGTACTCTTTGTTGTATCGCCTTTATTGTTGTAGTGAGTTTCAGACTTTTTGCTACTGTTGTTGCTGTTGCTTTCATTTTCGTTTCTGTTGTTGTGGTAGTATGTGATGGAATAACAGTCTTACTTTCTTTTACTGCTTAGTTATATTGCATATGCGAATGTTGTTTACTTTCCTGTTTTTTGATTATTTTTTATTGGACGATTGGGTCTTGGGATTAGTTGAGGTGAGCCGGTCTCGGGTCCTGTAGGGATCCAGGAATCTGGTCGTAGCAAGATGGTATCAGAGCAAGGTCGTCCTGAGAAATGAACCAACTGGCTTGAGAATAACCGTTCACGTGCATGTAACTAGGGTAGCCACCACAACGTATCGCTTTGATATCCATTCTGAGTCCTTTTTCAAAGAAATTCGATAGCGTTGACCCTGTTGTTCTGTCTTTCGCGTCTCCTTGCAGGAGATGCCTCGTCGGGGTGTTCTCGAGGCGGGCCACGGTTGTGGCCATGGACGAGGCCGGAGGGGCGGACGTGCTGGGCCTGAGGTGCTAGTTGACCCACCTCTTCTCCCGGGCATTCAGGCCCAGGATCTCGCCCAGCTGATCAGAGACATAGTGCGAAAGGAGCTTCACCAGCCTCCATGGGCACCTCTCCCTGAGGACATGGCGGGGAAGTCCTCAGTGAGACAGAGAGACTGCTACAGCGCCGGACGAGCAGGAGGGGGAAGGGGTGGCCCTCCATCACCCCCATCGCACTCTGACACCTCCGAGCACGAGCCCTCCTTGCCTGGAGGCATGCCCGTTCCTCCACTGCAGCTACACCACGAGCTTTTTGAATAGTTCCGGAAGCTGAAGCCCCCCTCCTTCAAGGGGGATGAGGACCCGTCTGAGGCAGAGAACTGGTTGGAGCAGATAGAGAAGGTGTTTGACACCCTTCTCCCTCCTATAGAGTGCCGCGTGGCCTTTGCCACGTACCAGCTAGAGAGCGTGGCACACAGGTGGTGGAGGGTAGTCAGAGGCCTGGAGAGGGGAGAGCCGACATGGGATTAGTTCGTGACCCTCTTTTGTGACCAGTACTTTCCGTAGACTTGGCTGTACCAGAGGAGGTGAGAGTTTCACACTCTTCGCCAAGGGACGATGATTGTTAGCGCGTTTCGCACACGCTTCCTGGAGTTGTCACATTTTGCTTCGACAGTCGTAATTACAGAGGAGCACCTGTGGAGGTTCACTAAGGGGCTCCGACCTACTATTCGGGGGTATGTCAAACCCCTGAAGCTGCCCACCTTCTCAGGAGTAGTTGAGGCAGCCATGACCTTTTAGGAGACCAACCCGACCGTGCGAGACGCCGACAGTGGACGGAAGAGGCCCTACCAGCCAGAGTACTCTCAGGGCCGTTGAGTGAGGAGGCACGCGGCACCCGTAGGAGAGTCGTCTCGTTTTGCGGGGCGGTCAGTGGCCTTTGGGGGCCCCAGATAGGGGCCAGTTGCGAGCACGGATCCCTGCCCAGCCGTTAGCAGGGACCTATCGAGGGAGGGAGTCGAGTTCCCCTCTGCTACCAGTGTGGCCAGCTGGGCCACATCAGGAGGGACTGTCCATCTAGGGCTGGGGCACAGCAGATGCTCCCAGCACCGAACGTTGGAGGCCGAGCTAGAGGTCGTGGTCCTCAAGCGCGTGGGGGAGGGCAGCAGTCACGAGGAGGGTATCGATCAGCGGCTACTTACCTGACCTAGAGTGTAGCTGCTTCGTCTGCATCGAGGGCTGAGGGGCGTATCAACGCCCTGACACACAGAGACACCAGGGCTTCCGGTTTAGTGGTGGCAGGTATGGTTACCATTTTTGACAGATTAGTGTACGTGCTTTTTGATTCCGACGCCACACACTCTTTTGTTGCTGCGAGTTTTGCTGTCAGTTTGGGATAGGCAGTGTGCTGTTAGCGGATCCGTTTGTGATCAGAGGCCCAAGTGGCCAGTTTTTGTAGCTGAGGAGGTCTACATGGACTGCGAGGTCAGTATAGGGGGACATAGCCTCCCCACTGACCTGATTGTGATACCAATGAGGATTTCGGCGTTTTGCTCGGGATGGACTGGCTGTCCGCCTACCACGCCTTGGTGGACTGTTTCGGGAGGAAGATCATTTTCTTCATACCGGAGTTGCCTTCCTTTGAGTTTCACGGACAGCTGGTGGATGGAGGTTTTAGGTGCATATCTGCGCTTCGGGCAGAGAGGCTTTTGAGCTAGGGGTGTAAGGGCTTTCTTGCCTGTGTAGTGGTAGAGCCTTGGCATGTGGCTGACTTTCAGAGCATTCCGGTGGTTTGTAAGTAACCCGACGTGTTTCCAGAGGAGGTGCCAGTAATGCCGCCCGAGCATGAGATCAAGTTTGAGATCTCACTGGTACCGTGGACCAGCCGCATTTCTACTGCACCGTACCTGATGGCGCCACTTGAGATGCGAGAGCTCAAGTCACAGCTACAGGACCTGCTGGAGAAGGGCTTTGTGAGTCCCAGCATGTCCCCGTAGGGAGCCCCTGTGTTGTTTGTGAAGAAGGATGGTACCCTGCGACTTTGTGTTGACTACAGACAGCTGAATAGGGTCACCATCAAGAGCAAGTATCCGTTGCTGGGGATTGATGACCTTTTTAACCAGTTGCGAGATGCCACAGTGTTCTCCAAGATAGATCTGAGGTCAGGCTACCACCAGTTAAGGATCAGGGAGACCGACGTCTCCAAGACTGCTTTCCTCACCCGGTACGGGCACTACGAGTTCTTGGTCATGCCGTTTGGGTTGACCAATGCCCCGCTGCTTTTATGGATTTGATGAATCGGGTTTTCAGGCCATAGTTGGACCAGTTTGTGGTGGTGTTCATCGACGACGTACTCATTTACTCGTGGGATCAGGAACAACATGGGCAGCATCTACGGATGATTCTGGACACTTTAAGGCGACGCAGGCTGTATGCCAAGTACAACAAGTGCGAGTTTTGGTTGAGGCAGGTGACTTTCTTAGGTCACGTGATCTCAGGAGATGGTTTGGCTGTGGACCTAGCTAAGGTTGAGGATGCAGCTTTTTGGGATGGCAGGTTAATATTGACGGTTTATCAGAGGATTCTCGCAGATTGCACGTCCTATGACCCAGTTGACTTGGAAGGATGTGCCCTTTGCCTGGACAGATGCATGTGAGGCATGTTTTTAGGAGTTAGAGAGACTGACTTCAGCTCTTGTGCTTACCATCCCGGACAGCAGTGGCGGTTTTGTGGTCTGCACAGACGCTTCGTTGCAGAGGTTAGGGGGTGTGCTCATGTAGCGTGGTCACATTGTCGCTTACGCTTCGCAGTAATTGAAGCCCCATGAGCATAGCTACCCTACCCATGACATAGAGCTGGCAGCTGTTGTCCTCGCACTGAAGACATGGAGGCACTACCTTTACGATGAGACCTTTGAGATTTTCACAGATCATAAGATCCCCAGGTACTTGTTTGACCAGAAGGAGCTTAACATGAGACAGAGACGTTGGTTAGAGCTCTTGAAGGACTATGACTGCAGCATATCCTACCATCCATGGAAGGCCAATGTGGTGGGTGACGCCTTGAGCTGGAAGGCACTCGCCCACTTGGCCAGTCTACAGGCACAGAGTTGGAGACTTATGGAGGAGTTGGGTAGTTGGCAACCTCGGGAGTCACAGGGGTATTGTGGGGTAGTGACAGTGACACGGCAGACGCAACCAAAGCTGATAGATTGCATCATCGCAAGACAGATGACAAATCCGTACTTACAGACGTTGCGGGACAGAGTGCTGTCAGGGGACCTAGGAGACTTTTCTTTTACAGACGAGGTGCTATGCATGAGGGGGCGCTTGTGCGTTCCCAAGGACGAGTAGCTGTTGAGAGAGCTCCTGACGGAGGCGCACGGGTCCAGGTTCACCATACATCCCGGGAACACAAAGATGTATCATGATCTAAGGCGCGACTTTTGGTGGAGAGGGATGAAGTGGGATGTGGGTGAGTTTGTACAGTAGTGTTTAGTGTGTCAGTAGGTGAAGGCCGAGCACCAGAGGCCTGCTGGGCCGTTGCAGCCACTTCCTGCGCAGAAGTGGAAGTGGGAGAGCATCTCCATGGACTTGGTGGTGGGTCTACCTATTACCCAGCGAGGACACGACGTAGTCTGGGTGATAGTGGACAGGCTAACGAAGACGGTGCGTTTCCTGCCGATCCGAGTCACCTTGGGACCAGCACAGTTGGCAGAGAGGTGCATTGGCGATGTGGTACGCCTGCACGGAGTTTCGCATGAGATTGCATCCGACAGGGATACCTGTTTTACTTCCCAGTTTTGGGCTGAGTTTCAGCAGGCCTTTGGGACACGATTGAGGTTCAGTACCGTGTACTTCCCCCAGACGGATGGACAGTCGGAGCGCACCATGCAAACACTTTAGGACCTTTTGCGCGCCTGTGTACTAGACTAGAGAGGCTCCTGGGAGGAGCACTTACCTTGGCATAGTTTGCATATAATAACAGTTATCACTCGAGCATCGGCATGGCACCTTACGAGGCTCTGTAAGGACGGAGGTGTACTGCACCCTTGAGTTGGGTCGAGGTGGGGACCAAATGGGAGGTTGGCCCCAGGCTGATCCGGCAGAGTCAGGAGGTGATAGAACAGATCCACAGACGACTCCGCACTGTCAGGAGCAGGTATAAGAGTTATGCTGACCGGAAATGCAGAGAGCTACAGTTCGAGGTTGGGGAGCACGTCTTTCTCTGTGTTTCTCCCATGAAGGGCTTGTAGCATTTTGGGGGTGAAAGGGAAGTTTGCGTCGAGGTTTGTGGGGCCCTTTGAAGTCCTGGAGCAGGTGGGACTCGTTGCTTACCGGCTTGCCCTTCCTCCCCAGCTTTCTGGAGTGCACGACGTGTTCCACGTGTCCAACCTCAGGAAGTACGTCGTCGATCCCAGTCACGTTCTGAGCCACGAGAGTGTTGAGGTGGGTGACGACCTGACCTACCCAGAGAGACCAGTGCTGTTACGACTCGGTTCCTGAATCCCTACAAGACCCGAGATCGGCTCGACTCGACTAATCCCAAGACCCAGTCGTCCAACAAGAAATAACCAAAAAGCGGGAAAGTAAACCACATTCACTATGCTAGGTAACTAACAGTAAAAGAGTACAAGCAGTAAAGGAAGTAAAAACTTCTAACAGTACATATCACCACCACAACAGTAAAGCGGAAACAAAGTATAGAAACAGAAACAGTAACAGTCTGAACTCACAACAAAAGTACAAAAACAGGAAACTACGGCTGGGCTCGACTGGGCCGAGCACCCTCTGCAATCGGTGACTCGGGCTATTCAACACCTAGACCTGAAAAGGGTACGGGAAAAATGGAGTTAGCGAACACTGAGTAGAGTGGTAACCAAACTAACTAAAGCAGTAAAAGCTAACAGGTAATTTATCCTTTCCAATTATTTTATTTTACAAGTCATTCCTTTTTATCCATTGGTTTACTTTTCAGATCTCTTTCTTGATCTCGCATGTTCCTCGTGGGAACGATCTTGATTGTAGTCTTTTCCGAAGAGTAGAAGGCACATGTGGTGCTCTCCTGGCCGGGAGAGTCCCCTGTGGTGATTCTATACCCAGTCAACGACCCCGAGGTCACGGACAGACGTAGCGGTGACTATGGCACGCGCGATAAGCGCACGGGTAGCTACCTCTCATTGGCACGCGGTTAGTCGTTTCCGCTAGCGGGTATGCCCAAAGTACAGCACGGAATAGTGTAGGGCCTAGCCCTCTCAGTAACAGTGGTTTAGCCTCTCAGAACCAAACAGGAGTCTTACCCCTCCACAGTCCGCATACCCTCATCTGACTACCTCGGTTTGCCTAGTGGGCCTAACAAGTCGGTGTAGGGTGGCTAGCTGAACCTCAGGCCCCGTGGGGTGGCTAGCCCTCTCCCTACACCAGTAGCTCTCCCCTGTACAGTGTATGCGAGGGCCAAAGAAATTTGTGTAGAGTGGCCAATTCTAACCCCGGGTCCCAACCCAAGGGCGGCTTGCTCCGATCTACACTAAACAGGGGATAGTTGCTCTCCTTGGTACCACGTACTCAAGGGTCGGCACACGTCCCACTCACATTTCTAGATCCATTCCATTTGTCCATAGGAGCTCTACTTCTAATTCCCCGTAGGGTTCATGCTTGTTTTTCCCATGTTATTCCATACCGTGTTTCGTCATTCACAATTCCATTCTCAAATTCTACACATGCAGCTCATATTTCCACAATTTGCATATATAATAAGTCATGTCACAGGTATCTGTTTAACTAGCATAGACATTTTATATTTCACAGGTAGCTTTTATTTATTTACATGCAGTTGTCTACATTTCTGTTCATTCATTTCAGACTGCAATCTCAACACGCATACAAACAGTGTAAGTAATTCTCGTCCTAGGATTCATGCGATATCTTCGGTTTCTAGTTATCCAATTTCACATATGCAGTTATGGTTTATAATTAAAACAAGGGAAACAACTCTATTAGACAATCCGGGAGTACTAGGGGCTCGAATGACAGGCTCACGTGCCTCTACAGGCCCCGAACACGCAACAGATCGAAGTCCTATACCAAGGGACATACCACAATGGAATGTTTAGAACAGTATAAAAGGCCTTCTAACAATTAGAGGAACTCACAAGGAAAACACTGATATCTTGTTTGCGTAAAACATACCTCAAACAGACCCTAAACGGGTTAAAAACAGGGTTGCAGACCTAAATCAGACGTTTGGCACAAGGTCTAGACGTTTTAAAAGTAACCAGATTCTCACCTCAGGTTCCTGCGTCAACTTCAGACATCCAGAACCTATTCTTGACCGTTTGGACCTAGCTCCAGACGTCCGACCTCTCCTCCAGTCATCTGGGAGTGCTTCTAGTCGTCTGGTAAGCTGTGCAGACGTCCGAGATGCGTGGGAGGGCGTGCCCTGTGCCTTCTCGAAGCTATCCCTACATGCGATAGACCATATCACCTATATTTAGCTATGCAGATCGAAGCTGTGGTGCGGCTTGCATGGCTGTATCCACAAGAGGAACATGCCTTCGCGGAACACTGCTTTTAGACGTCTGGTGTCGTCACCAGACGTCCAATCCGTCGTTTGGATTGCACGCCAGAATCTCCGAGAAGAAGGGGTTTTGGCGACGTCCGGGACGTCGCTAAAACCCTTCCCAAAACGTCGGTGAAGGCCCTTGCCCACCGATCGCTCGCCCGCAGCTGTGCTTCTTCGCGCCTGATCCGCGTGCGCGCGTCGTAAGCCGTTCGATCAAAGATCAGACGACTGAGCTTTCGCGCAGGGTGTGCGCCTGGATCGTGCGCGTCATCACGCGCATTTGGTCAAGGCACATCTGCAGGCGCCATGTCTCGCAATTGCGCCCGTCCGCTCACTGATCTTTCGATCGGATGGCTGAGCTTCCGCGTGGGGTGCACGCTTGGATCGCGCACGTCATCACGCACGTCTGGTCAAGGCACATCTGCAGGTGCCACGTCTCGCAATCGCGCCCATCCGCTCGTTGATCTACGGTCCAATTTCGCCCGTGCACGCCTTCGCCTTCGATTTGGTGCGCGGTGCATTTCAAACCTGCGCCCCCTGGTTGCGCGGTTGAGGCACCGACCGTTGCGTTGTCGCAGCGGATTGTCGCGGCGAGCGTCGGGCGCGCGGGCGTCCTCGGCCGTTCGATCGAGGATCAACGGTTGAGATTCGTCCTCCAGGTGAAGGTGGAAGCGGGCGACGTTGGAGATGCGGTGATCGGGCGCCACGTGGAGCGCTGTGGGCCGTTGATCTTCAGATCAACGACCAGGACTTCTTGGGCCCATTGCAGCAGCTCCGAATGTCAGATTTGGCTGATTTCGAGTCCGTTGGACTCCGTTCGTTGTTCTGAATCCATCTGTGCGGACCGATTGCTCATCTGAGGCCTACTTTGACAAGTACTTGTACAAATGTCCATTAATACTGTTTTATATGCAATCTTGATGTATGATGCATGCAATGCTCCTATTTTATTTATGATGTGTTATCTGTGCATTTTGTTCTTTAAGATGGACCCCATTTAACAGAATTATCACCCCAAGATGGAGTGTTATCATACCCCCATGCTTTCTCCTTGCTAGTCCCTAGCGTGGTTTATTCTAACCTTTATTTCCAGTCAAAATTTAAGAAGTAAGTACTTAGACATTTCGTCACTTGTCAATAGGAGGAAATATACTAAGATCTTAATCTACAAAAACTAAGCAGCGCACGGGTGTCTGCCAAAATACGAATCGCCTGAATCCTTGCTTTAATGTATGTAAATATATGTATATATTCTTATTTTTAGTTTTTTTTGAATTAAGAGTGGATTGGTAACTTTTTACGGCTACTCAACTTACCCAAAACTCGGACAAAACTCTAAGTGCTAAGCATTTTGGTGTGAAGATCGTGATAGACTCACTCAACGGTAATTTAGATAGACTCCGGGTTTCCACGACCCTAGGTGACCGGAAGAGGAAGTGTTTTGCCTGAAGGTGTATTTGTTCTATCGGTTGCTTTCTCCCTACGTTTGTTTTAATTGGGGTCAGCACAAGGATTTTTCCAGTGTATATCTCCCCGGCTTGTCCTACTTCCCCGCTTCTTCCTTAAGTGTTTTGGTTCTTTTTGTGCAATTGCTGAGCTGGGCTCTGGACAACCGACCAATGGTCTGTTACCCAGGATCACTTGCCAGCCATACTTATGCGGTGAAGTGTGGTTTATTTTGTTTTCTTTTTTTCTCCTTTTTTTTTATTTGGTAGGTGGCTTCCTTGATCTCAAATTTACCTAGAGGCAATGAAGAAGTGGTCCCGTGGCTAGGCTCTGGACAACCTGCTAATGGGCTGTTACCCACGATAACTTGCCAACTATACCACCTTAGAGAGTTCATTAGCTACCCAATTTCTGTCAGAATCTCCGAGAAGTGAGTCTGTGCAAAAATGTGTGCAGATGCTTAGACTCAAAATCTTTCTGAGTTAGAGGTTGAGTTGATAAGTCGTATACTTATCACCTTATTTAGTTGGTGGATTAGAGTAGCTTAAGGTTGCAAGGATTTGAAGCTAAATCCATATTTTAACGGACACCAGGGCTGATTAAGCCTGAAGGCCTAAAAAGTCTAAGTGTTCAAGTTCTTTTTGTATTATTTCCCACTATTGAAAAATTTCTAATGCCTAAGTTTCTTCCTAAATTCAATTTTTTTTTAAAATTTTATTCTATTCAGACTGAATAAATGAGCTCAGGATCATATAATTTACCACCCTCCCCCATGCTTAAGTTGGATAATGTCCTCATTGGCAAATACATGTGGATGCAACAGGGGTTCAAAAAGATATTACCTGAATGACGTAGAATACCAGATCAGTCTGAATCCTCTGGGTTGCCTCCCAGGAAGTGCTGAGTTTAACGCCTCCAATTGGGCGGTGCTTCGTGTCATCCCTCAATGAGGGTGACACTCTCCTTTGGGGGAACCTGGGCTAGGAAGTGTTTCAATCTTTGGCCATTGACTGTAAAAGTGTGCCCAGTGTTCGGATCAGCGATTTCAACCACCCCATTGGAGTGAGGCCTGACCACCCTAAATGGTCCTGTCCACTTGGACTTGAGCTTCCTTGGAAAGAGTTTTAGGTGGGCGTCGAAAAGCCAGACTTGCTGGTTAGGCTCAAAGGTCTTTCTATGGATGAGTCGGTCGTGGACGACTTTCATTTTCTCCTTATACAATCGACTATTCTTAAAGGCGTCTCGACGAATTTCTTTGAGCTCAGAGAGTTGGAGCGTCCTCTACGCACCGGCTATCTGGGAATCTATGTTACACTACTTGACAGCCCAGTAAGCCCAGTGTTCCAATTCGACAGGAAGGTGGCAGGCTTTGCCAAAGACCAGGCGATAAGGCGACATGCCTATCGGGGTCTTGAAAGCGGTCCTGTATGCCCACAGGGCATCATCTAGTCGTGTGGACCAGTCTTTCCTCTCAGGTCTCACAGTTTTCTATAGAATGTTCTTAATTTGTCTATTTGAGACCTCGGTCTGCCCATTTGTTTGCGGGTGTACGGGTTACAATGCGGTCGTTAACCCTGTATTTTCTAAGTAAGGCACGGAATTGGGAGTGAATAAAATGACTTCCACCATCACTAATCATGGCCTTTGATTTTCCAAACCGGGAAAAGATGTTCTGCTTAACAAAGTCCATGACAATCTTATGATCGCATCGGCGGGTGGCGACGGCTTCAATCCATTTAGAAACATAGTCTACCAAGACTAGGATGTACTAAAAGCAGTTGGATGGTGGAAAGGGGCCCATAAAATCAATACCCAAACATCGAAGATCTCGACAATCAAAATGGGCTGGAGGGGCATCATATCTTTTCTAGTCATGGTCCCTAGTGTTTGGCAGCGCGAGCAAGTCTTGGAAAAGTTGTGTGCATCCTTAAATAGGGAAGGCCAGTAAAATCCGGACTGCAGAACCTTCGCAGCCGTTTTCTTTCCAGAGAAGTAGCCACCACAAGCTTGGTCATGACAAAAAGATAGCACACTTTGAACTTCATTCTCGGGGATACACCTCCTAATGATCTGGTCGGCACAGAGGCGAAACAGCATGGGATCATCCCAGAAATAGTGCTTGGCCTCGGCCAAGAACCTGTCCCGTTGCTGTCTGGTCTAGCTGTGCGGGGTCTGTCCTACAACCAGGTAGTTGACATAGTCAGCATACCAAGGCAGTTTCTTTTCTTGTATAACCAGAATGTGTTCATCGGGGAAGGTGTTAGATAAAGGTAGGGAGGGTCGAATGTGATCTGGGTGAAGTCTGGATAAGTGGTTAGCCACCACATTTTTTGATCCGGCTTTGTCGCAGATTTCCAGGTCAAATTCCTGCAAGAGCAGGATCCATCTGATGAGCCTGTGTTTTGCATCCTTCTTAGCCAACTGGTGCCGGATGGCTGAATGGTCAGTATAGATAGTCACGTGGGATCCCAGCAGGTAAGGTCGGAACTTCTCAAGTCCAAAAACTACAGCGAGCAATTCTTTCTCTGTGACAGTATAATTTCGTTGGGCCTCGTCCAACGTTTTGCTCGTGTAGTAGATCAGCACGGGTTTCTTGTCTTGTCTTTGTCCCAGGACAACGCTTCTAGCAAAATCTGATGCATCTCACATAATCTCAAAGTGCTCGGACCAATTTGGGGGCTGAACTACAGGTGCTGTGGAAACTAAGTCCCGAAGGGTGTGGTAAGCCTGGATGCAATCAAAGGTCATGTGGAATATGGCGTCGTTGGCCAGAAGGTCGGTTAAGGGTTTAGAAAGCTTGGAGAAGTCTTTGATAAACCTTCAGTAGAAGCCAACATGTCCCAGGAATGAACGGATCTGCCGGACCAAGCTAGGCGGAGGACGTTTGGAAATCAAATCAACCTTAGCCTGATCCACCTCAATGCCCCTATGCGACACGATGTGACCGAGGATGATTCCTTCTTGAACCATAAAATGGCTCTTTTCCCAACTTAACACCAAATTAACCTCGATACATCGTTTGAAGATTTTCTCCAAGTTGCTCAAACAGTGGTCGAATGAATTCCCAAATATAGAAAAATCATCCATAAAGACCTCCAGGTATTCACTCATCATTTCCGAAAAAATGGCTAGCATGTAACGCTGAAAGGTAGCAGGTGCATTACATAACCCAAACGGCATACAACGAAATGCAAACGTGTCGTACAGGCAAGTGAATGTGGTCTTCTCTTGATCTTCATGAGCAATTGCGACTTAGTTATATCCTGAATATCCATCCAGGAAGCAAAAATACTTTTGCCCTGCCAATCTTTCAAGGATCTGGTCAGTGAATGGCAAGGGGAAATGATCTTTCTTGGTTGCTTCATTGAGCTTCTTGTAATCAATACACACCCGCCATGAGGTGGTGGTGCGGGTGGGGATGGATTCGCCATGCTCATTGGTAACAACGGTGAGCCCGGCTTTCTTTGGAACCACTTGAGTGGGGCTCACCCAGGGGCTATCCGAGATGGGATAGATGATGTTGGCGTCAAGCCACTTGATAATTTCTTAACGATCTCCCGCATGTTTGGGTTTAATCGTCTCTGCATCTTGCGGGAGGGTCGTGCCCTGTCTTCCAAGTAAATCTTATGAGTGCAATAGGCGGGATTAATTCCTCTCAAGTCTGAAATGGTCCATCCAATGGCGGCTCGATGTTCTGAAAGGGTTGCGGTCAACCTGAGTTCCTAATCCTTGGTTAGATGAGAGTTAATAATCGCAGGGAAGGTCTGGTCAGGTCCCAGGAAGACATACTTGAGATTCTCAGGTAGTGGCTTTAGTTCGGGTGCTGGTGGAACAACAGTCGATGGGAAAGGGAAAGGCTGGAATTGATCAACATTAATTTCCTCAAATGGTGTTGTTTGATGGTAATTAGCCCTACAGAGGTCCATGGGCAGCGATGGTGACGGGTCAGCACAGTCATTACAGGATTGGTGGTTTGAGACAGAACTAAAGGTGAGGCATTCCTCGACCAAAGGTTCCACGGGATCATGTTCCTCAACACAATTGCAATCAAAAGACTTGGTTGCCCGGAAGATATCCAACTGCATTTTCTTGTCTCCGAAGGCGATTTCCATACATCTCGTGTCACAATCGATGTTCGCCTTAGCCGTAGCTAAGAAAGGTCTGCCTAAGATTATGGGTGCGTTCTGTAGTTTTTCAGGGACTTCCATGTCGAGTACCAAGAAGTTGACCGAAAAATAGAAGTCCTTGACCTGCACAATCACATCCTCGACAACCCCCTTCGGGGTCTTCACAGATCTATCAGCCAGCTGGATGGTGACAGGTGTGGGTGTCAACTCTCCGAAACCAAATTGGTGGTATAGGGTTGTTGGAATCAGATTGATAAAAGCATATAAGTCCAGGAGCGCTCTATCAAATGTTATGTCCCCGATATTGTAGGATATCAGGGGTGCTCCTGGGTCAGTTCGCTTGAGCAGAAGGTTGCTTGATATTACGGAACTTGCTTGCTCGGAGAGCACAACCTTCCTAGGTGCTTGAGGGCTTGGCTTACATTTGGGTGTATAGGCATCCTTTAAAAACTTAGCGTAAGTCGGGATGTGCTTAATGGCTTCGAGAAGCAGAATATTAATCTGAACCTGCTTAAAGATCTCCAAAAGCTCCTTAGTTTTCACAACACTTTTCTTCTTCTTGATTGTTTTCAAGGCCTTGGGGTAAGGTGTTTGAACATAGATAGGGTCTATTTCAGGGTCCTTGGGTTTTTCCAGTGCCTCTTCTAAGTCGGGTGTTTCAGCTGATGAAGTCTCGGAAGAGTCGGTGATACGGATTTTACGCGGTTTGTAAAATACGTCGTTGTAACATGCAAAATCGATCAACTCTTAAATTTATAAACCTAGATAGTGGGGTATCTAGGGTCGTCAAAGGAGGTAATATGTTTGCAAAATTAAATCTCTTGCTTTGAAAATAGATCTCAACTTTCTTTTTGGTCTTTTTCAATATATCATTTTTATGTTTTCAAATTAAGGCAACATGCGAAATTGTTGGCGAGAAAGTGACTTACACTCAATTCAAAATACTACTTCTAAAGTGGCAAGTAGAGCCTCTTCCTAAGCTCACTCTAGGCAAGTGGAGGCAACTAGATTAGTGAGAAAGTGTTTTACAGAAAGGCCCAGTAGATGAATGCTTCTACTACTAGAAAATTGCAATAAATAAAAGAAAACACAAATCCTCTAGATAGATGGTGAAGAAGAGGGCTTCTTGCTCCAAGCTTGGTAGCTCCCGAGCTTGAAAAGAGTCTTCCAACTCCTTCCTTGATATGCTCTGCTAAGGTGATGTCCTCCAAAGAAAGCCCTAAGGGGGTGTGCCCTAAGCTTCTCTCCAACGGTGGACGTCCACCTTAGGTCCTCCTTTGCCTGGTCGTCCTCCTTGAAGTGGAAAAGTCCTCCTCCTTGGCATGGCCCAAGTTGAAGAGAGTGGGGAGAAGAAGGCACCAAAGGGGCTGGTGATGTGCCCCCCTTAATCTTCTTCTCTACTCCTCCTTGGCCGTAGGTTTAGGTGGATGTAGGTGGAATAATATACTAATGGAGGATTCCCTAAAATGGTGGTAGGTCGTGGGTTTATATAGAGTAAGAAGGGGGCTAAGGTGACTCTTGAAATGGAGGGCTAAGATGGGAAGATGGAGGTGGTTGGGGATCTTATGGCTAAGGGCAATTGGCGCCAACCCAAGGGATACCTAGGGGGTGGTTATGGGTGGTGGCATCCCTTGAAGTTGGCGCCAAAATGGCTTCTAGAAGGGGGTCTTAGGTGGCGTCAAGAAAGGTTCTAGAAGGAGGGGTAGGTGGGTGGCTAGGATGGGTTGTAGGGTTAGGTGTATGGTGGATGTCGGGGTGGGTGTTGGCGCCAAAAAGGGGAGTAGTTAGGGTTAGGTTTTGGTGCCAAAATTGGTGCCCTTTTGGTGGTGATGATGGGGTGATGAGGTGGCTAGGAGGTGGCGCCAACTTAAGTAGGATAGCTAGCTTAGGTAGGGCTTAAGTTGGTGGAGCTAGCTAGGGTTGAGTTGAAGGTGGTGGATGGCCAAGGAGCTGGTTGCTAGCTAAGCTAAGCTAGCTTAGCTAGCTATGGAGTAGAGTAGGAGGTATTGGAGCTAGGGTTTGAAGAGAGGAGCTGAGGAGAAGTCTGGAGCTAGAACTGGAGCTGGCAGCTGCTGAAGAGGCTGGCATGGAGGTACTCTAGCTGGCTTAGATTGCTAGTTCTTTGCTAGCTACTAAGCCAAGCTAAAGTGAGCTGGCTTCTACCATAATGAGTTGAGGTGAGATGGGTCTGGTGCTCCTGGGGAGGATCAAGCTGGTTGAGGCAACTAAGGTAGCTTAGCTCAACTGAGTTGAGCTAAGTCTGGATGTAGCTGGATTTGAGCTGGGGTGAACTCCAGTCAACTCAGCTAAGCTAGCTAGAGCTCCCTGTGGACTTGTGGGAGCTAAAATGAGCTAGACTCAACTAGGTTGAGCTGGATCTGAGCTGACTTGAGCTAGGGTGAGCTAAGATGAACTCTGTTGAGCTGCCATTCAGCTGAGATTAGCTGAATGGAGCTGGGATGAGATAACCCTAGTTCAAGTGAGCTAGGCTCCAGCTGTGGTGAGCTGGATCAAGCTGAGTTCCAACTAGTCTGAGCTTCTCCTTCATCATTTGCCTTCTTGAGTGTTAGGGTTTAGGGATCTGTATATTTGTTCATCCTTAACGCATAAAAACATATCAAAAAGACAATAAAAAATGCAATGCATGCCTAACCTAATTTATGCCTAAATGCAGCCCAGAAACCCGTTTGCGGAGTAAAATTCTAGGAGCTAGGTTTGTTTTAATGCATAAGAATGATAATAAATTGACGTTTATCAGTCGGCCATTTTGGATCCTATGTTTTGGTGCCGCTTCTCAAGGTTACCGCATTCGCAGAGGCATTGTGACCGTGGGTTTATCCTTGAGAAGACGAGGTCGAAGAAGCACCAAACCTAGAGGGTATTTGTGGGGCTGGCTGGGCCATGTGAGCCTTCCCGGGATTGCCTTGGAACCCTTGCGAATTGGGGCCTCTGTTAATCATGTTTCGCGGGTTCGGTTGTGGCTGGGAAGGTAGGGATTTGTTTACAGTCCAATAGTTGGCTTAACTATCCCTTTACTAAGGCCATTTCCTCTTGATGTTTCTGGTTCATTTCAGCCATCATCTTTATCAAGGTGTCCATTTGGTTCTGCGAGGGAGGGGCTGCCCTGTTCTGATTGTATGGGGGTCTAACTGGTGGTCCTGCTGATAGGGGGCAAGTTTGGCTGTTGGTTTGGCCTGGGCTGGTTCTGGAATTGAGGTGGTTTCTGGTTTGTCCAACCAAAGTTGGGGTGATTACGCCGGCTTGTGTTGTAAGTGTTGGAGAAAGGGTCAGGTTTAGCATAACCTTGGACAGCTTGCACATCTTCAAGGATAGCAGATGTCGATGGGGAGGGAAGAGAGTAATCAAAGGTTGAGGGAGCAAAGGTCCCTCACTGAAACGTGGTCAGGGGTTGTTCCAGGTTCAGTTTGCTTAAGGGCTGGACCAGGTCAACATTTTATGCTCCCTTTGCTAGGGAGAAGGTCTGTAACGGATTCCTGGTCTGGTTCAGTAGCTCGTCAATCTTTTTATCCGCCAATTCCACTCGATTTAGTTTCTTGGCAATGATGTCTATGTCAACCATTCCAGAATTTGCTTGTACCTCATAAATCCCACCACTAGGTTGACTGGATCGGTTAAACTGGGTCATGGAGGCATTATTGAGCGAATTTTTGCTCATAGACTTAAAGAGCTCAAACGCGCTCTCCTTGTCTATGTTCAGAAAATTTACCCCGCATGAGGCATCGACGAAGTTCTGCAGGTTGCTGTCCAAACCGTGGTAGAAAATCTGGGCCAATTGCCACCTTGGTACTTCGTGGTGTGGGCATTTCCTCAAGAGTTCATTAAATCTCTCCCACACCTCAAGGAACTATTCCCTACCCTGGAGTGTAAAGGTAGTAATGGCTCTTCTGAGGGCATTGGTTTTTCCTATGGGGAAGAATTTCTTCAAGAATGCATGCCTCAGTTCTTCCTAGGTGGTGATGGGTCTACCTAGGGTTCTAAGCCATTGAGAAGCCTTGTCTCTCAACGAGAAGGGGAACATCTTAATCAAAACAATGTCAAGGCTAATGTTCCTAGGTTTCACAGTTCGGGCTATTCGGTCAAGATCCTCTAGGTGCTGGAAGGGGTCCTCATTTGAGCTTCCATGGAAGTGGCTCTGAATCGAACTCAAAACATTTGATTTTAGCTCAAAATCATCTCCCCCTTCGGGGATCCTAAGGTGAGGCTCGACTCTAATAGCGGAAGGATTGTAGAAATCACGGAGGGGCCTCGTTGGTCCTGGAATGGTGGTAGATCAGGTGGCAGTTGCCCTTGTGGGCCTTGGAACGGTGGTGGTTGCCTTTGTGGGTTCTGCAACTGGTGTATGGCTTGCATGATAGTGTGGATCTGTTGCTGCTGAAGCCGGTGGTTTGCGTTAATCTGGGCTTGGATGATGGCCGTTGTGTCCGATGGGGGTTAGTCCTTAACCTCATCTACCCTAGGTTCAGCCATGTTTCTAGCAGAATTAAGCCGCCTGGCTTCCCGTCCCAAAACAAACAACTCGGGATGCAATGAGCGTCTCCCGTGCATACACTAGAGAAGAACAGGAGGGGATGCGGAGAGCGATAGATGCGAGAAGTGTGTTCAACCAAGCAAACAAGCCTAGTCTTTATGGTGTATTCCTTAAGGGACTTAGAAATCTCCAAAAGGGTGATTAAGTTTGTAAGCACTGGACTCCCCTTCCCAAAGCTAATCTGGCCAGGTTGATTACGAGGGGATTGCAGGGAAGGTTCTTCCTTTGGCTTGCGTCGCCGGTTCTATAAACCCCACAACCGCGGTGGTTTGACACTACCCCGCAGCTTAGTCACCAGATTCTACTAAGGGAATGAAAGCCAAATGCCCAGCGAATAAAACCTTGCCTCTCGAGACTTAACCTAGTCCTGCCTAGGGCACGTCTACTCTGTTTTAAAAGGCTAGGATAGTGCTTGTGCTAGGGTTATGTGATGAGGCGTTGATTGGGGTAGTGCCTCTTAGTTTTCCACTTTCAGTGTGTGTGGTCCTATCAAAACATGGTTTTCAAGTAAGGATTTTTTTAGATGTGGTGTCTTTTAATATTTTATCCTTACTTTAGTGTCTTTTAGGATTGACCTGTTTTAATATTTTCAGACAAGTTTCAGTGGGCACGTCAAGTTTTGCACACACTTCGTTGAAAGTAGATTTCCTTTTGTTGTGTAGAGACTCTAAAACCCTAATGTATTCATCCTAGTGATCATGCAGCTTCTATTGGATGAGTCGATTTTAGGGTTGAGTGGTGCGGCCCAAATCATTTCAAGGTGGCTTCGCAAACACCACTCAAAAAGAAAAAGAGAACACTCCAAGAATTTATTCAGAATGTTGGTGTATTGGGTGATGTGTTAAGGATGTGGGTCAGGTAATCATACACCACGGCAATTTTTTTCAGTTTTACAATTTTTTTAGATTTTCAAGCAAGCAAACAACCATGACTGAAGAAATACTCACGACTGGCCCTTGTTGTGCTTACTCCCTCGTTACCGTCACGAGTTGCGCTACTTCACCGTCCAAGCACTGAATTCCTGCAACCATCATGTAGAAAGAGACAAGGCGTTAGACGATGTGAGCATGGATGTAAAATGGAAGTGATGAAACAAATTCGTTGCCTCCCCTGCAACGGCGTCAAAAACTGACGTGTGCGTGACGCGTGTGTTTTGAAGAGTCGTTGTAGCTTGCGCTTGCGACGTCGGTTTTAAAATAAAGAAGCGGATGTGAGTCCGTGTGTCGGTCTCAGGGAGGTGTGAAAATCAGATTCTTCTTGTCACTTATTGTCACGAAAATCGTAGGGTTTTACTTGCAAAAAGGCGTGGGTGAAAAGCGAGGGAGAGAGAATAGGGTTAGAATGTCTTCATTCACAGCATGTAATTCAAACATAAAATAGAGCAGGCAATTGAATAGAAAACAGCTTCGTTTAACATGCAACTTTAGTTCATAATTACAACACTAGATGAATGCTTGAACAAAAGTAAAGTAAAGTTTAAAAGAAGGTAAGAGAGAGAGAGAAGGGACGGCGAGGTAGCCACGGTGGTGGAGAGGGCTCCGTCGGCGGCTCGTCGTCTCCGGCGATTTCAAAAGGGCTTAAAGGTAGCTAAGAGGGAGATAGAACACTTGCAAGTGGAGTGAATGCTTCCCATGGGTGGTTGGAAGGGGTTTAAATAGGAAGAAGGGCTTTCCAAATGAAGAAGGGGTTTTGGCGACGTCCGGGACGTCGTTAAAACCCTTCCCAAAACGTCGGTGAAGGCCCCTGCCCACCGGTTGCTCGCCCGCGGCTGTGCTTCTTCGCGCTTGATCCGCGTGCGTGCGTCGTAAGCCGTCCGATCAAAGATCGGATGACTGAGCTTCCACGCGGGGCTCGTGCCTGGATCGCGTGCGTCATCACTCGCATTTGGTCAAGGCACATCCTTAGGCTCCACGTCTCACAATCGTGCTCGTTCGCTCACCTATCTACAGTCCAATTTCGCCCGTGTGCACCTTTGCCTTCGATTTGTTGCGCGGTGCATTTTGAACTCGCGCCCCCTGGTTGCACGGTTGAGGTGCCGACCGCTGCACTATTGCAGCGGATTGTCGCGACGAGCGTCGGGCGCGCGGGCATCCTCAGCCGTTCGATCGAAGATCGACGGCTGAGATTCGTCCTCTGGGTGAAGGTGGAAGCAGGCGGCGGTGGAGATGTGGTGATCGAGCTCCACGTGGCGCTCTGTGGGCTGTTGATCATCAGATCAACGGCCATGACTTCTTAGGCCCATTGCAGGAGCTCTGGATGTTGGATTTGGCCGATTTCGAGTTCGTTGGACTCCGTTTGTCACTCTGAATCCATCCGTGTAGTCTGATTGCTCATCTAAGACCTGCTTTGACAAGTACTTGTACAAATGGCCAGTAATACTGTTTTATAAGCAATCTTGATGTATGATGCATGCAATGCTCCCATTCTATTTATGATGTGTTATCTGTGCATTTTGTTCTTTATGATGGACCCCATTTAACAGAATTATCACCCCATGATGCAGTGTTATCAGAGTTTGAGGCGATGATGCGAGAGCGGTACCCGAAACTTTTTGAGGGTACGTCTTTTTGGACCTAATTCGATCCTCTTTAAGTTTGTTATGCGTGTTATGTTCCTTTTTCTGCACCCTAGCTAGTTCAAGTTTCGGGGATGAAACTTTCTTTAAGTTTGTTATGATGTAAAGACCTGTCCCACTTTTAGCCTTTTAAAACGTTTGGAGTCTCAGTGAGACGTTTGTCCAGACGTTTGGACCCTTTCCCGAACGTCTGAAAATGAAATTTTTGTATGCGCGGGCGGCACGCAGAACTCCTTTTCTCTCTCTCCTTTCTCCTCCTCTCCCTGCCGAACCTTAATCCCACAGTCCCTATAAAAAGCCACCCTCCCCTCCTCTCCTCTCCAGTCCACACACCACTATCTCCACCTTCAGAGTGCGGCGGAGCGACGAGTGGAGGCGAGTGAGGGAGTGCGTGAGAGCGAGGAGGAGAGTGCGGGAGGAGGAGGAGGCCGAGGTCAGGAGCTTCAGTGGAAGCTTGTCGGAGCTCGCACGGCCACCGTGGGCGCGTGTAGGAGGAGGGAGTCCGGAGTGACGTCCTCGACCACCTGTAGCAGCTGGAGCTGCAGCTTAGCGAGGAGAAGCGCGGCGGAGCGTGGTGAGGAGCGTTGGGAGCGTGTTCTGATACTGGAATTTTTCCACTATCAGACATCTGGAGTGAAGTCCGGATGACTGGCTGAGCATCTGGATGTCTGGAGTCAAGACCAGACGTCTGAAAGCACCTTTATCGTGAAGGTATGTTCTTTTCGCAGTTACGACTATAAAGGCCGCACCGTAGAAGATATGTCGGTCTGATTTTGGGGTGGCTGCTCTATTGTATGTAGGAGTAGCCTTGGGAAGGAGCGTGGAACGGCCTCCCACACACATTCGGACGTCTGATCAGCTCACCAGATGACTGGAGGTGCTTCCAGATGATTGGAGGACTGGTCCGACGTCTGGAACCACCTTCAGACGATTGCAGGGGAGTGCTGGACATCTGAGGACACCACAGGGACTTGAGGTGTGGTTCTGTATCTTTTAAGATGTCTGGACGTGTTTCCAGACGTTTGATTTTGGTCAGTAGACATGTTTTTGACCCGTTTGGGGTTTGATCAGGTTTCGCTTTACGCAAATGAAGTATCTGTAGTTTCCTTGCGAGTTTCTCTACGTACTAGAAGCCTTTGTACACTATTCTGAATCCTCCTTTGTGATGTATTCCTTGGTATAGGGTTTCGACCTGCTGCGTGTTTGGGGCTCGCAGAGATGCCTGGGTCTACGGTTCAAGCCTCCATTACTCCCGGATTGTCTGGTAGAGTGGTCTACTTCGGTTAATTATATTAAATAAGAAGGTGCTTGTGAAATTAGCCAACTGGAACCCCTAGGATGTGGCATGAACTCTAGGACAGAGAAACTAATGAAACCATTGTACTGCATGATTGTATATGTATACATGATTAAGTTAAACTGCTAGCAATTGCCTATAATAAAGTTGTGAGCTGCCTGTTAGAATAGGAGCTGCCTGAGATAAATGAACAATTACCTGTGAAATCATTAGTTGCATGTATGGAATTGTGGAAACACGAGCTGCCTGTATATAAACGAGAACTGAATTGTGAATGGTGGAATCTGAATCGGAATAATGGGGTTAACATGAGCATGAACCCTACGGGGAATTAGGAGTAGAGCTCCTGTGGTTAGATGGAAAAATCTAGAAGTTAGACGGGAAGTGTGCTGTCCCTTGAGTACGTGGTATCAAGGAGAGCGATTGTCCCCTTTTGTGTAGAGCAGAGCTAGCTGCCCTTGGGTTGGAACCCGGGGTTAGGATTGGCCACTCTACACTGACTTCTGTTGGCCCTCGTGTACACGATATCGAGGTGAGCTATTAGTGTAGGGAGGGAGCTAGCCACCCCACGGGGCTTGGGGTTCAGCTAGCCACCCTACACCGACTTGTTAGGCCCTCTGGGCAAATCGAGGTAGTCAGACGAAGGTGCGCAAACTGTGGAGGTGTGAGACCCCTGTTTGGTTATGAGGGGCTAGACCCCTGTTTCTTAGAGGGTTAGTCCTTATACTGTTCCATGTTGTACTTTGGGCATACCCGGTAACGGAAACGACTGACCGCGTGTCAGTGCAGGGTAGTTATCCGTGCGTTTATCATGCGTGCCGTAATCACTATTATGTCTTGACAGTGACCTCGGGGTGGTTGATTGGGTGTAAGACTACCACGGGGGGCTCTCCCAGCCAGGAGAGCACCACGTGTGCCTTTTAATCTTCAGAAAAGATTGCAGTCAAGATCGTTCCCATGAGGAACATGTAAGATCAAGAAGAAAATGAAAGTTTGAGAAAAAGGGGTGAAAAGGAAATGCATGTAAAGTAAAACAACTAGAAAAGAGAATTATACCTGTTACTTTTACTACTTTAGATAGTATAGATACCACTCTACTCAGCGTTCGCTGACTCTGTCTTTTCAATAACACTATTTAGGTTCAGGAGTTAAGCAGCCCGAGCTTTCGGCTGCAGAGGGTGCTGGGCCCAGTCGTAGTTTTTCTGCACTCTTTATTGTACCCCCTTTACTGTTGTAGAGAGTTTCAGACTTTTAGCTACTGTTGTTACTATTGCTTTCATTTCTGTTGTTTTTGTTGTTGTGGTGGTATGTAATGGAATAACAGTCTTACTTTCCTTTATTGCTTAGTTATATTGCATATGTGAATCTGGTTTACTTTCCTACTTTTTGGTTATTTCTTGTTGGACGACTGGTTCTTGGGATTAGTCGAGGCGAGCCGGACTCGGGTCGTGTAGGGATCCGGGAACTGGGTCGTAACAAGGTGTTTGGGTCATATATCTAAAAAGAGAATTGATAGACTTATTTCTACCGGAATTCTCCAATCCCTTAATTATATGGATTTAAATGTCTATGTGGAATATTTAAAAGGGAAACGAACAAACAAATCAGGTGTAGGTGCCATAAGGGCTATAGATGTCTTAGAATTGATACATACAGATATTTGTAGGCCATTCCCTACGGCTTCATGGAATGGTCAACAATATTTTATTATTTTCATAGATGATTTCTCTAGATATGGATACTAATATTTGATTAATGAGAAATCATAGTCTTTAGACGCTTTCAAATCTTATAAGGCCAAAGTTGAAAATCAACTTGGGAAAAGAATTAAGGCCATCAAATCTGACCGTGGTGGTGAATAATACGGTAGATATGATGGATCAGGAGAACAACGTCAAGGACCGTTTGCTTTATTCCTAGATGAATGTGGCATTGTGTCTCAATACACCATACCAGGGACACTTAGTATGAATGGTGTTGCAAAGAGGCGCAATAGGACTCTTAAGGATATGGTGAGAAGCATGATTAGTCATACTTCTTTACCAGAGTCCCTTTGGGGAGAAGCATTAAAGATGGCAGCATATATTTTAAATAGAGTACCATCAAAGGTAGTACCATAAACACCATATGAAATGTGGTTTGGTAAATTTCCAAGCCTTAGGCACTTTCATATTTAGGGATGTCCAGCTGAGGCTAGGTGTAATGACCCGGTTCCCGAGTCCCTACGAGACACGAGAACCGGACCGACTCAACTAATCCAAGACCTAGTCATCCAACGAGGAAGTAACCAAAAGAGCAGTAAAATAAACCACATTCAGCATGAATATAACTAACAGTAAGAAAGTACAGCAGTAAGGAAAGAAACTACCACAGTATGTACCACCACAACAGTAGAACAACATTCATAATATAATTTGAACTGCAGGTAAAGAAAGTACAGTGGAAACAAGAACTACTCACTACAACGTAACAAAACGAGGTACAAGAGACAGTGGTAACTCTACTAGACCCTACTCGGCCCAACGTCCTCTGCAGCAGCTGACCCCGGCTGCTCAACACCTGGTCCTGAAAAAGGTAACGAGTGTAACACGTCAGCAAAACGCTGAGTAGAGTGGCAACTAAAACTAAAAGCAACAGTAGAGTGTACAGTAGCTGTTATGTTCGATTGCTTTCTTTATTCACATCTTTCAAATGTCTCACTATTTCATTTATTCCTCAGATCTTTTTCTTGATCTCGAATGTTCCTCATGGGAACGATCTTGATTGCAGTCTTTTCCAAAAAGTAGAAGTAGCACGTGGTGCTCTCCTGGCCGGGAGAGTCCCCCGTGGTGATCCTACCCTCAGTCAACCACCCCAAGGTCACTGACAGACGTAACGGTGACTACGGCACACGCGATAAACGCACAGGTAGCTAACCCATACTGGCACGCGGTCAGTCGTTTCCGTTAACAGGTGCGCCCAAAGCACAGCACGGAACCAGTCCAGGGCAGAGCCTTCTCAGTAACAGGGGTCCAACCCCTCCACAGTAACCAAACCGGGGCCTTGCCCCTCCACAGTCCGCGCACCCTCGCCTGACTACCCTGGTTTGCCCCAGCGGGCCTAACAAGTCGGTGTGGGAGGCTAGCAGAACCCCGGGGCCCGTGGGGTAGCTAGTACCTCCCTACACTAGTAGCTCTCCTCGGTACTATGTACGCGAGGGCCAGCAAGTGGGTACAGAGTGGCCAGTCCTAACCCCGGGTCCCTGGGGCGGCTGGCTCCGCTTTGCACTAAACAGGGGGACAGTCGCTCTCCTTGGTACTCCGTACTCAAGGGCCAGCTCACTTCCCCAATACTATTCCATTCACTTTCCAGGAGTTCTACTCCTACTTCCCCGTAGGGTTCCATCCTTTTTACTCAAACATCCAGGTTTCACTTTCCAGTTTCACATTCTTACAATCCATGTTCTAAACCACGTTATTTATTCACAACAGGCAGCTGTTAATTCAAATTACAGGCAGCTTTATATCTCTTTCCATTTTCCAAGACTGCGGTATTATACATTCCACTAGTTTTCCCATCCTAGGATTAATGCCATATCCTAGGATCCATCATACAATCTAGTTTTCCAGTCCTAGGATTCATGCAACACCTAGGAGCTATCATTCCATCTATTTCTCATTCCTAGGATTCATGCAATGTCCTAGGTTCTATTTATGGTTCCATAATTTAACAGATTTTATTAGTAACTTAAAGCCACTCTACCAGGTACAACGGGAGAAATGGGGCGTGGTCGGGAATCCCGCGTGCCTCCGCGACCCCCGAGACTGCAACAGAATGGGGTCCTATCACAAGGATCAAACATAAGGAGTGTCTCAAAACAGTGTATAGCTACTGTAGACGGGTAGAGGAATTAATTCTGAAAAGAACGCAACTCGAATCGTGGAAAACGGAACCCGAACGGGCCCTAAACGGGTCAAAAACGATGACACTGTGCAAAATCAGACGTTTGGAACTTCTTCCAGACGTCTTAAAAAGTGGATCAGAGAATTACCTTGTTCAGCGTGGTTTCCCAGACGTCTAGAAGTCTGCGGGGACGTCTGGCCTAGCTCACAGACGTCCGATGGTCACCCCGGACGTCTGGAGGTCGCTTCTGTCGTCTGGTACTACTGCCAGACGTCTGATTCGCGATGGATGGCGAATCACTGAGCCTGCGCACACCCATCTCCCTCACTCAGTACGGTCAGTCGACAGGAAGGAAGAAGGAGATGGAAAACTCACCTTTCAGACGTCTGGATGGTCTTCTAGACGTCGCCCTCGCCGTCTGGCTATCAACCCAGATGTCTGATTCTGGAAATTTTTCCAGAATCAGGGCGCCACTCGACCTCCGCTCGCGACGCCGCCCGCGTCGCACCTCGCGCGCTTGCTGCTCAGACCGCAGCAGTCCCCCCTCCGCGTCGCTCCGCGCCCCCTGTGCCCCCCGCCGGCCGGCCCTAGCAGCCCCGGCGAGCTCGCCCTCACGGCAGAGCTCCGCTCTCGCACGCAGCACCACCTCCGCGCTCACTGCGGCCGCCGCTGCCGCCCTCGCGCTCGCGCTCACGCTCACTGGCTGAAGGAGAAGAGAGAGGAGACGGTGGTGACGGAAGTGAGGGGAGGCATGGCCTTTTAAGGCCGTGCGAGGAGAGAGAGGACGTGACAGGGCGTCTGCAGCCGCAGGGAATAAACGAATATGCGGGTCTGTGCGCTCAGGCACGCAGACGACCACGCGTGTGGAAGATAACGGATTTCCAGACGTCTGTAAACGATCCCAGACGTCTGGTCCGACGTCTAGGCCACCTCCCAGACGTCTTAAAAGACGTTTGAGGCACGCGTTCGTTACACTAGGCCTTATAGGCCTAATGAAAGGAAATTGGACTCCCGAATGACCAACTGCTATTTTGTTGGATACTCCGAAAGATCTAAGGGATATAAGTTCTTTGTCCCTGAGACTTGCTTGTTTTTTGAAATGAGAAACACTTTTTTTTTTTTAGGATATTGGTTTCAGTGGAGGTGATAGGCACATTATTTTCCAGGAACCTGACCCTATTCCTATCGATATTACTGAAGAGGGTTAAGTTGTCTTTCCTAATGTCATTCCAACGACAGCAAGGGATGAAAGTAATGGAAAAAATCTTCCTATGGATCAAACTCAACAACCTCAAAATGTTTAGGAAGCACCTTTTAGGCATTCCATAAGGGAAAGGAGAAGTACAATTTCCACTGAATATGTTCTATTTCTTTAGGAACTAGAGGTAGACCAAATGGATACGGATCCAATTTCGGTCACTCATTCCATGAGGAGTTCCCATTCCCAAGAATGGACCAATGCTATGAATGAAGAAATGAAATCAATAACTGACAATGACGTTTGGGAACTTGTCTCATTGCCTGATGGTGTAAAATCCATTGGTTGTAAATGGATTTTTAAAATCAAGAGGAATTCAAAAGGCAATGTGGATAAGTATAAGATTCGTCTTGTTGCAAAAGGCTTCACTCAAAAGGAAGGCATTGATTTCAAAGAGACATTCTTCCCTGTTTCTTCTAAAGACTCCTTTAGAACCATTATGGCTTTGGTGGCTCATTTTGACTTAGTGCTACACCAAATGGACGTGAAAATGATGTTTCTTAATGGTGACATTGATGAAACGATATATATGGTGCAATTAGAATGCTTTGCCTTAGGTGATGCAAAGCAAATGGTTTACAGGTTAAAGAAAAGTCATCTATGATCTAAAACAAGCTTCACGTCAATGGTATTACAAATTTCATCAGGTTGTCTTATTTGGTTTTGAGACAAATTCAGTGGATGAATGCGTATACTATAAATTCGATAAGGGTAAACATGTTTTCCTGATTTTTTATGTCAATGACATATTACTTTCCTTTAATGATAATGGTTTACTATTTGAAACGAAGAGATTTCTTTCAAAAAAATTTGATATGAAAGATCTTGGTGAAGTTTCTTCTATATTAGGAATTTAGATACACCGAGATCGCTCTCTGGGTATCCTTAGATTCTCACAGAACTACATTGAAACCATTTTAAAGAGATTTGATATGGAAAACTGTAAGGCAGGAGACACTTCTGTGGCTAAAGGGGTTAAATTCTCCCTCAATCAGTGCCCTAAGAATCAAGTTGAAGCTAAGGAAATGGAGAATATTTTCTATGTGTCGGCAGTGGGAAGTTTGATGTATGTACAAGTCTGCATGCGGTCAGATATTGCATACCTTGTTGGCATGTTAGGCAGATATTTGAGTAATCCTGGACCTAATCATTGAAAGGCAGCCAAACGGGTCATGAGATATATTTAGAAAACAAAAGACTTCATGCTCATGTATATGAGATCTGATACTCTGGAGGTTAATTGTCGTAATGCTTTGTCGTGTTTTTAACTTAGTATCGTTGCAGTATAGTTGAAAAAGTGTTATAAACAATTACTATTTTATTACTCGAAAGTTAAAATTTTCCGAGGTCGAACTCAAGGAGCAAATTGATATTTTAGAAACAGAATTGAAAATTCTCAAAATATTTAACAATAATATAAATGAGAGTCCATAAGAAAACTAAAAAGTGAATGGAAATGGAAAAGGAAATTCTCTTGATGGCTTCTTTCTTCTCTTTCTTCCTTTTCTTTTCTCTTCTTGGCTGCACCTTTCTTTCTCTATCCTTTTCTTAGACGTTTGATTCTGTGAATCAGACGGCTTATCTAGCGAATGCTACAGTGCCCATTTTTTCCTTCTCTTCTGTCTTCTTCTTCTTCTTCTTAGTCTTCACTTGGCCTTCCTCCTTCCTGTCTTCAGCTGCTCCTCATCTTTCTTCTGCGGCTTCCTCCTTGGCTTTTTCTTCTTATCTTCTTCTTAGTCTTTCTCTGTCTTCTCTTCTGCTTCCTTTCTTAGCTTTGGCTTCTTCCTTGAGTTCTCCTTCCTTCTCTTTTCTTCTTCAGCCGCACCTTCTCCTTCCTTCTTCCTCAGCTTCTCTGCGGCTACAGTCTTCCTTGCTAAGTCCTTCAGCTCCTTCCTTAGCTTCTTCTTCTGCGGCTCTTCTTCTTTCTCGCAGCTGCTTCCTCCTCCTCCTTCCCTGCACAACACCACGCAGCAAAACCTACCCCTACCCTCCCTCGCGTCACTCTCTATTTCTCTCTTCACTCTTTCAGAGCCAACTGGGTAAATGGGTCGAGTTATGTGTGCCCAGGTCCAGGCGCACCGGCGCGGGTGGTGCGCGAGGAGTGCTGGGTAATCAGGTCAGGTAGCTAGGTCCACGGTGCGTGGGTCGAGGATGAGGTGGGTATACGGGCGAGGGGACCTCACCTCGCGTCAGGCGGCAACGAAGAGAAAACACAAAATTAATTTAAGCTGCTCACCTGCATTGAAAACTTCCGAGGTGGGACTAAAGTCCCACTTGCTTCTTTGCTCTCCCACAGGGAGGTGCTTTGCTCAATTGCTGCTGTTGCAGTCGATGAAGGCTTCGATTGCTAGGTGCGTAAGAATCGTGGAATGCTTCCGCGCACCTGGGACTCAATCTCCTGGAGTGGGGCGACCTGAAGCGAGCTTGCGAGCAAGCTTTGCTCCTGCTCCAATGGCGGCAGGGGGTTGAGACCTGTGATCGCTGAACACGGCCTTTCGGCCCCATTAGAGCATACAGGTAGCTTCGCTGTGGCATAGCGAAACTGAGGCGGGGGGTTGCGTGGCACAGAATGGCTTAGGCATGCGTGGCTAGGTCAGACTGTGGCCGTGTTTATGGGTGTGTTCGGTGGGCGTCTAGTGAGGTGATGGTGGTCGATGGATGGGCGGACGGTGATTAGTGGACGATGGCGGAGGTAGTGAGGGGTCTGGTGAGGCATGTGGAGGTGCGGAGCGACGGATACGCCTTCGCCAGTGGTTTGTCGGAGATGGAGAAGGTGGTGGTGGTTTGCGGCGTCGAGGGGTCTAAAGTGCAATTTAAGAGAGGGCAAATGAAGAGGGGAGAGAGAGGAATGATTTTAACCTAGCTAAGCGGATGAATGGGGGTAGGCGGCAGACGGCTCGTTCCTACTGTCGTCAGAGATGAAGGCCCTAAGGTGGGGATGACCGCGACGAGGAGAAGGTTGGAGAAGCTCGCACGGGTACGGCGCGATGCGGAGGAACGAGGCAGAGATGACTTTGCCACTGGTATGGTGGAAGAGTGAAAAACGAGGGAGGGAAGGTCGTTGGAGCTTGTGGGCGGCTGACCGAAGATGAGGACATAGGAGATTTAGAGGTTATCTCAGGCCAGGACAAGCTTGGATCCTTCGGCCGGACCTGGTGCTTCTTATATAGGCATGGGCAGAAGGTCAGGCGCAAGGTGGCAGGCAAAAATCCTCACCGGAGGTATGGTTGGAAGTGATACCCATACCTCTCAAGCATTCGCACGAAAGGTATGGGGCGATTCAAGGCATGGGGAGCTGCTCAGGCGGTAGGGGGTTTCGCAGAGGACTCCCCTTTCAAATCTGGGAGCAGCTCCCTGGGGAAGCGAGGAGAAAACCTCCTCGAAACATCACTGGAGGTATGGGTCTCTGCTGCAATGGTAGAGGGACCTGAGTGCAGAAAGTGACGAAAAGTTGAGGGGGTTTTTGCGAGGGTTTCCAAAAGTTAGGGGCCAGAATGTAATTGGGTGAACTATTTTGCAAAGTAGGGTAAGATGGCCTTCCCTTAGGTCCAAATTTTGGTATAAACCTAATTTGGACATAAGGAATCCAATGGTGAAGTTGGATTTTAGGTTTGACCACGTTTGTCTAGACATTTTGCATAAAAATCTAAATTAGGTCAAATATTGAGCTTGGTCCCCAATCTAGGTCAAAACAGGTTCCAAAGGTCAAATTGAAGGTTCTAAACCCTAGGGGATATTTTTTCATGAATTTTAGAGGGTTTAGTTGATTTTTATTCTGCCTAAAACCTTATGAATTTAAGTAGGTTTGTTCTAGGGTTGCAGAATGTCATTTAATTCTTAAGTTTCATAATAACCATTTTCTGACTGAACCATCCCACTTTTTCTCTTATTAAGTCCAATTGACCTATGTCTAGACCCTGAGAAATCCCATTGATGTACTGCAATGGTAAAATTACAGTTTTACCCTTTGTTTCATGTTTTCTTTTCATATCAGTGGTCTCTTGAGTTAGGCCTTCCTTTAGGTTATGCAGGAGCTTTTGTTCATTTTATTAGGTCAAAAAAGCTAGTTAAGGCTTATGATGAGGTTCTCATCATACTCCCATGCCTAGCTTTTGCTAGTCCCTTAGCAAAATTTCAAGGTTTTAACTTCTGTTCTAGACCATGAGTTTCTTTCAATAGTTATGATAAGTGCTTTTACTTATTTTTCTTTTGTGATTAGGTCAGAATGCCGATAGTAGGCCTAAAGGTACTCTAGTACCAACTAAGATCCGGACCTGTCTAGCTTTAGTCTTGGTCCTCTGCGAAGGTTTTTAAGGCCTGCAGGAACTATCTTAAGTTTCATTGGACTCCGTGGTTAAAGCACCTGTGCTTGAGACATATTTAGCCTTGGTTCGGTTTGCAGTACGTTTTTGTAAGAGAGAAACAGAGGATTTATTTGTTTGGAGAGTTTTCTCTCTCTTTTCTTTTTAATTCTAACTTCGGATTGGCTTCTCAACACGGTCTGTATCGGATTCCTCGTCCCCATCATCAATCCTCAAAGGTTCCTAGCAATCGATGCTTCGTGATAGCACCGCCCAAGGCAACCCCCAGAACCTTGGTTTTCAAGATTTCGAGATAATCCCGCCCATGGCATTCTGTGGTCGAATCCAGACCCCGGTAATCGACATTTCGTGATAATGCCACCCATGGTATCTAAACCAGCAGAGTGCTTACATGCCCCCGGTAGGATATGTAAATATCCTAAGAGACAAGTACTGAGGAGATGATATGTTGTTACGCATCTTCGAGGGGAATTTCCCGCCTCTCCGCGTCGGGAACTCGTCCAAATCAACTTATGTTGATCGGCCACTCCTAAACTAGGTCACATTTTTAGAACATTAAAACGCTTTTTGCATGATTTTGATTGTTATGCGCACTGAACCAGACTGCGTGTGGATTGGGATGGTTAGGTTACCGAGTCCCACAAATCGAAGGTCAGTTAACGAGGTCGGATACTCCCTAAGCCTTAGACCTAATACTTAAGCTTCGCATTTTCCTCAACCTCTTGAGGATTATCCAGATCGTAGCGGGTACTAAGAGTCTAGCCAAAAGGGCTAAGGTCAGCATTCCTACTAATCTCTTTTTGTATTTTTTTTAGCACTTTTCTTTACTTTTCTTGATGTGGTCTAGAACTTCGGTTAATCTCTTAATTTCTTACTAATGACTATCTCTTTCTTTTTCATTTTGTGCTCCTTTTTTGTCATTTTGCTCTTTTTCCTCCTGTTTTGTATAGCCAAAAAATTTTCCCTCCCTCAGTTTTTTTAGATGATATGTGATTTTTTTCTTTTTTGTTGAAACCTTTTCTTGATATGTGTTTTCATACATTTTGTACTTTCATATGCCGCCCATGACTAAGATTTGCAATGTCCCCATTGTAAATTAGGTGGGTTTGAATTTAGCTTAGTTCATTCATTAGGACAGGTGTTAGGTGAGTGAACGGGTTGAGGTGATTGTTGCGGACGATTTCTAGACTCGAGTACAAGTACCTGAGGTGGAGTTGGCTGTCTTAATGGATGAACCCTAAAGTGCAATATAAATTCAGCATAGAAATGTCATGAAAGGTTTCAGATTTTTTAGAGAATGATGGGTTGCCTCTCGTTAAGCGCTGAGTTTTACGCCATCAGCTGGGCGCAATGAGCTCAGGGAGAATGGAGGATAAAGGATGGCTTAGGCAAATCTATATTGGTCATATCAATGAACGGTTTGAGTCTCTGACCATTCACGACAAAGGGTTCGGAATCGTGGCTGAGTGGACTGATCTCAACGGCTCCATTTCCAAAGATTCATCGGACTAAATAAGGTCCGATCCACTTAGATCGCAGTTTTCCTAGGAACAGTTTGAGTTGGGCATCAAAGAGTAGGACCTTTTGACCAGGGTGAACGATCTTTCTAGATATGTGCTTGTCGTGAAAGGCTTTAACCCGCTTTTTATAGATTCGCGAGTTTTCATACGCATTGAGGTGTAATTCATCAATCTCACTTATCTGAAGCTTTCTGTGGGTTCCAGCCTTAGAAAGATCTAAGTTGTAGTTCCGTACTGCCCAATAGGCTTTATGCTCTAATTTGACGGGGAGGTCACACGCCTTCCCGTACACCAGTCTGAAAGGAGACATGCCTAATTGGGTCTTGTGGGCGGTCCTATAAGCCCAAAAAGCTTTCGGAAGTCGAGATGACCAATCCTTCCTGTCAGGTCGAGTAGTAACCTGGAGGATTTTCTTGATCTCCTGGTTTGATAACTCAGCTAGATCATTAGTTTAGGGGTGGTAAGGAGTAGAGATTCGGTGCGACACCCCGTATTTGGTCCTTAGTGACCTGAACTGAGTATTTGTGAAATGGGTCCCTCCATTAGAAATGGTCGCACGTGGAATCCCGAACCATGAGAAGATGTTTTGGTGAATGAACTTGAGAACAACTTTGTGATCATTGGTTCGAGCTAGAATGGCTTCGATCTATTTGGATGCATAGTCAACAGCGAGTAAAATGTATTCGAAGCCGTCCGAGATAGGGATGGGTCCCATAAAATCAATCCCCTAAATGTCGAAAATCTCGCATACCAGAATCGGCTGTAAAGGCATCATATCTCTATGGTTCATGTTGCCTAAGGTCTAGCTACGGTTACATGCCTTACAGTGATTGTATGCATCTTTGAAAATTATGGGCCAGTAAAAGCCACACTGGAGGACTTTTGATGCTGTTTTGTGTCCAGAAAAATGTCCACCGCATGCCTAGTCATGGCAGAAAGAGAGTATGTCTTTGATTTTCTCTTCCGTGACACCGTTGGATAATTTGATCAGCACCAATGCGGAATAGATATGGGTCTTCCCAAATGTAGTACTTGGCATCAGAACGCAATTTGTCCTTCTTGGCCTTCGGCCAATCAGACGGGATCTGATGTAATGCCAAGTAGTTTACTATGTCAGCAAACCAAGGAAGCCCTGTATCAATGGTCATGAGGTGCTCATCAGGAAAATGCTCCGTGATGGGTCTGGAAGGGTCAATGATCTCAGAAGGAAGGCGGGTCAAGTGATCAGCTACCACGTTCTGTCTTCTTGCTTTGTCGTGAATCTCGAGGTCAAATTCTTGCAACAGTAAGATCCAACGGATTAATCGAGGTTTCGCGTCCTTCTTTGCAAGGAGATGCCTCACAGTAGTGTGATTCGAGTAGATAATAGCATAGGAACCCAGGAGGTAAGATCTGAATTTTTATAGGGCAAATACTACGACTAGCAGCTCTTTCTCAATAACAGTGTAGTTACACTGAGCCTCGTCAAGTGTTTTGCTAGCGTAGTAAATGACCACGGGTTTCCCGTCAATTTTCTTCCCCAAAATCGCTCCTACAACGAAGTCAGATGCATCGCACATGATCTCAAAGGATTGAGACCAATCAGGGGACTATAGGATCGAGGCCTGGGTAACTCGGTCATGAAGGATCTCAAATACTTGAGTGCATTCGTTGGAGATATTGAAAGGTACATCCTTGGAGAGAAGAGTGGTCAGGGGACGTGCGATTTTTGAAAAATCAAGGATAAATCGATGGTAAAAATCGACGTGCCCCAGAAGAGATCGGATGTCCTTGATCGAGCTAGGCATAGGGAGTTTGGAAATCAAGTTAACCTTGGCTCGATCGACTTGGATGCCTTTCTCCGAAATCAGATGTCCCAGGACGATCCCCTCAGGCACCATGAAGTGGCTCTTTTCCCAGGAAAGAACCAGATTCACGTAAATGCATCGCCTGAGTATTTGAACCAAGTGCTGGAGGCAATCGTCAAATGATACTCCAAATACTGAAAAGTCATCCATGAAGACTTCCAAATAATCACCTACCATATCAGAGAATATGGCAAGCATGCACTGCTGAAAAGTCTCTGGTGCATTGCAGAGACCGAAAGGCTTCCTTCAGATCGCGTACATCTCGAAGGGGCAGGTGAACGTGGTCTTCTCTTGGTCCTCTGGATGGATGGTCACTCGGTTATAACTGGAGTACCCGTCAAGAAAGTAGAAGAATCTATTTCCCATTAGTTTCTTGAGGATCTGATCAATGAACGGTAGTGGGAAATGATCCTTCTTCGTGGAGGAATTGAGTCTTCTGTAATCATTGCAGACTCTCCACAAGTTAGCTATACGGGTCAGTATGACCTCTCCGGTTTCAGTCGTGATGGTGGTGAGTCCTACCTTCTTAGGCACAACCTGGATTGGACTCACCCATCGACTGTCGGAGATCGGGTAGATGATCCTTGCATCTAACCACTTAATGATCTCCTTTTTCATGACATCTTGCAGATTAGGGTTCAGACGTCTCTGCATTTCTCGCGAAGGTCATGCGCCCTCTTCGGAATAGATGTGGTGTGTGCAATAAGAGGGGCTGATACCAGTCAAATCATCGAGAGTCCATCCAATGGCTCTACGATGTTGCTGGAGAACAATAATCAGATGGGATTCTTGGTCAGGTGTGAGTCCGGAGTTTATAATCACAGGAAACGTCTGATTGAAACCTAAAAAGACGTATTTCAGATAATTGGGAAGGGGCTTAAGTTCCAAGATGGTATTATCAGCAGGAGCAGGTGGTTCAGGGTGTGTGTCAGGAACAAGGGTAGGAATTATGGGTGTATCTTGATCAGTTTCAGACTCCTCTAATTGCAAGTTTTGATCTTCTTGTGGTTGATCGGGGATAATCAGGTTGTCCTCGATATGCGGTTCATCAACTACGGCTTTGATATCACATATTTGTTCTATAATACCGCAATTAATCCCTTGTTAGGCCTTAAAGATATCAATGTTAAGAGTTTGGTTCCCAAATTTCAAATCTATTTGGCCCTCCTCATTGCTTATGTTGGCCCTAGTAGTGGCCAGAAAAGGTCTCCCAAGTATAATCGGAGTATCCCTTGGGTTCTCAGGTGCATCCATATCTAGAACTATAAAATCCACTGGGAAGTAGAAATCTCGTACCTTAACAATGACATCATCGAGTATTCCTTTAGGTGACTTAATGGATTGATCGGCTAACTGCAATGTCACCTCTGTCGGTTTAAGCTCGGACTCTTCAAGATGGTTAAGGAGGGATGTAGGTATTAGGTTTATGGAGGCACCTAGGTCTAGCAAGGCTCTATCGAATTGGGTTTCACCAATTTTGCATGAAATCAGGGGAGTGCCTGGGTCTTTTGCCTTGGGTGGGAGTTTACTCAAGATTACAGAGCTGGCTTGCTCTGACAGTATGATCGGACTCCCACTTTTGGTTGCAGCTTACGCTTGGGTGTACACATGTCTTTCAAAAATCATGCGTAAGCCGGTACGTGACGGATTGCATCTATCAAGGAGATGTTTATCTGGACCTGTTCAAAGAGCTTGATCAGATCCTCCTCAGGAGCCACGGGTTTGGTTATTCTTTTTCCCTTGGTCAAGGCCTCGGGAAATGGAACCTTGGTTGGTTCTTCTAGAATATGTCTTGGTTCTTGATCTGGGATAGGGACATCCTGGATAACTATCCTAGGGCTTGGTTCACTACCAGGCTTGGAGTGGTTTGGATAAGGTGGGTCTTGGGTTGCTTTACCACTACGGGTTGTTACAGAGTTTAATCCTCCCTGGTTCTGGTTTGGGGTTAGTAAAATGGGTGGCTGCTGTTGAAATCTCGCGTAAGATGTCGAAGCTTCCATCCCGTTAAGTGATGGAACAAAAGGGGCCTGGTAAATCATATGTGCGTGGCTTGGATTCAGGTTCATAACGTGCCTCTGGGTCGTCACATTATTTGGGTTCGGCAGAGGTTGCGAAGGAAGAGTGCCTGGTTGGCGGGAATTCGCCATTTGGGCAAGTTGGTTGCAGACCTCTGTGATCTCGTCCTTTTGTTGTTTTTGTATTGCCACATTCGTTCTCTGAATGTCAGCCAGTGTTTGAAGGATAAGAGACATTTGATCTTGGTTTAGCCCAGATTGATAGGTGGGGTTGGGCCAAGGCTGAGGTGGTTGATATGGACGAGGGGCTTGTGGACGGGGTTGATAAGGTAGTCTTTGATTCTGAGAATTTCCCGCACACTGGAAGTTGGGATGATTTCGCCATCCGGGGTTGTAGGTGTTGGAAAATGGGCCGTTTTAGATGGCGTTGAGGTCCTCGCAGGTCTGAGGAGCCTCAGGAAAGTTAGAGTATGGGGGTTTAGAGTTCCCCCTACTAGAATAGAGCGGATTGGAGGTCCCTCCAGCCCTAGAGTCAGACGGGGGTGGATACGGGTCCATCCCCTGAGAAGATCAGTGATAGATGTTTTGCACAGTTTCCCTCGCGAGAGGTGGCTGTGCGAAAGAGTTCTGCACTGAGGTGGCTCGCTGCAAATGCTGAGTCAACTCGTCCACCTTCTTCTCTATGATAGAGACCTTGCCAACCGATTGGCCATCAGCTCCAAGTCGACGGATGCGGATAGGCCCTGCATCTCATGTGCTCCCATAAGATTCGTCGATGCTTGGGCATTCGTTCGGTCGAATAAGCCCATGGAGTCATTATTGATGGAGTTCTCGCACATATTCTCGAGAATCTCCCACACCGTGTTCTCATGCTGACCCATGATGTTTCCTCCATGAGTTGCATTGACGAATAATCGAATGTCTTTACAGAGTCCATGGTAAAAAGACTGGACTTGTTCCCATTTAGGAACTCTATAATGGGGACACTTTCGCATGAGATCCAAAAATCGGTCCCATGCCTCATGAAGAGGTTCTCCCATTTGTTGGGTGAAATGAGTGATCTGATGGCGCAAGGCGTTTGTCCGACCAACGGGAAAGAACTTCTTCAAAAATTTGGATTGAGGTTCTTCCCATGTGTTGATCGGACGAGTCTGAGTTTGATACCAATGAGCAGCCTTGTCCATGAGGGAGAAAGAAAACATCTTCATGAGTAGAATATCCTGATTTTGTGCATCTGACTCGAAGATCTGGGCCAGATGCTTGAGCTGTTTAATGTGCTAGAATGGATCCTCGGAGTTAAGCCCACAGAATTTTGGTATGGCATGAATCATATTGGGCTTGAGTTCAGAATCAGGACCTCCAATTGGGATTTGGACTCGAGGCTCGATTACCACCGCAGCGGGATTATAGTGATCTCGCATCATGGGACGCTGCGGTGGGTTTATAAAGTTTTGGAAGAGATCATTTTGGCGCTGAAGCTGGTGCTCAAGGTTGTTTTCTTCTTCAACAGGTTGTGCCATGATGGAAGAAGGAGAACTTGGTTCTGAATCAGAGGAAAGATCTATGTGTTAGGGTTGCTGCACAAATAAGGGTACCGAGGCTTGGTCTCGGGGAGAATGAATTTCTAAAGGAGGTCTTAAGTACCTCCTACCAAACATACACCGACGAATTTGATGAGATCAGAATGTGCTGGACCCAATCAAGACACCCAAAATATGTTGGGTGACTATAGAGGTTCGGGGCAGATGATATCCCTTAGTTAGAAAGATCATCCACTTGAGAAATACCTGAGCAGTCAAAGAGGGAGAGTCCCGCGAAGACCCCTACATGGTAGAGCGTCCTCACGGGTTACAGGGTTTCCCCCACCCGACCTCTCTTGTCTCTGAGATTCCAGGTAGACTAGAATGGGGACCTTGACCTCTTAAGTTTACATTTTCTAGTTAAGATCAAGGTGCTTAGGGTTCCACTTGAACTTTAGGTCTTTTGAGTGCAAAGTGACCTAATTTTAAGGTTGGTTGACCCAAAGGATCAACTTCACCTCTTTGTTCCTTTGAGAGCTTCTTAGGTCCTTGCTTTTAGGGCTCAAATGGATTAAGATCCTAATTTGCTTAGCGTTTCTCTTGGATAGATCTTTTCAAACAAGGCTTAGGCACACTTCTTTTTGAAATTTTTGATTCTTAGAAGAAGATGTCTCTAAAATCCTAGCTTGTAATCCTTAAGTTGGCTGTATTTGGTCCAAGTTAGTTGCCTCAAAAATGGGTATCTAGGGCTCAATCAAGAAGGTTTTAGCTCGAGTTACCTTAAGTGGATGTGCAATTAAAAATGTGTTGAAATGAAAATCAAGCAACTTTGGTGAATTACTAAATATGGAAACAGGTAGCCCTAGATTGATTTTTTTCTTTGTTTTTCTTTTTTAGATTTTGAGGGGATTAAGAGAGAGGGTTAATGAGAGTTTACCTGTTTCTTGGTGTGGTTGTTGTGCGGCTGCTTTTCTTTCTTTGGCTTTCCCTGAAACAATTACAACAAAAGAGAGAAATTAAGTTAGTATTGGATCAGAAGTTGTGATTAAAGCTTCTAAAATGCCCGTTGCTCCCCGGCAACGGCGCAAAAAATAATTGTCGTAATGCTTTGTCGTGTTTTTAATTTAGTCTCGTTGCAGTATAGTTGAAAAAGCGTTATAAATAATTACAATTTTATTACTCGAAAGTCAAAATTTTTCGAGGTCGAACTCAGAGAGCAAATTGGTATTTTAGAAACAGAAATCACAATTCGCAAAATATTTAACAATAATATAAATGAGAGTCCATAAGAAAACTAAAAAGAGAATGGAAATGGAAAAGGAAATTCTTTTGATGGCTTCTTCTTTCTTCTCTTTCTTCCTTTTCTTTTCTCTTCTTGGCCACACCTTTCTTTCTCTGTCCTTCTTTTCTTAGACGTTTGATTCTGTGAATCAGATGGCTTATCTAGCGAATGCTACAGTGCCCATTATTTCCTTCTCTTCTGTCTTCTTTTTCTTCTTCTTAGTCTTCACTTGGCCTTCCTCCTTCCTATCTTGAGCTGCTCCTCATCTTTCTTCTACGGCTTCCTCCTTGGCTTTTTCTTCTTCTCTTCTTCTTAGTCTTTCTCTGTCTTCTTCTCTTCTGCTTCCTTTCTTGGCTTTGATTTCTGCCTTGAGTTCTCCTTCCTTCTCTTTTCTTCTTCAGCCGCACCTTCTCCTTCCTTCTTCTTATGGCTCAGCTTCTCTGCGGCTACAGTCTTCCTTGTTGAGTCCTTCAGCTCCTTCCTTAGCTTCTTCTTCTTGGGCTCTTCTTCTTCTTCTTTCCCGTAGCAGCTTCCTCCTCCTTCCTTGCACAACACCATGCAGCAAAACCTACCCATACCCTCCCCCACGTCACACTCTCTCTATTTCTCTCTTCGCTCTCTCAGAGCCAGCCGGGTAAATGGGTCGGGTTACGCACGCCCGGGTCTAGGCACACCGGCGTGGGTGGTGCGTGAGGAGTGTTGGGTAATCGGGTCAGGCAACCAGGTCTACGGAGCGTGGGTCGCGGATGAGGTGGGTATACGGGCGAGGGGAGCTGACCCCGTGTCAGGAGGCAACGAAGATAAAACACAAAATTAATTTAAGTCACTCACCTGCGTTGAAAACTTCCGAGGTGGGACTAAAGTCCCACCTGCTTCTTCGCGCGCCTGCAGGGAGGTGCTTTGCTCAATTGCTGCTACTGCGGTCGATGAAGGCTTCAATTGCTAGGTGTGTAAGAATCGTGGAATGCTTCCACGCACCTGACAGGGGTGACCTGAAGCGAGCTTGCGAGCAAGCTTTGCTCTTGCTCCAATGGCGGCAGGGGGTTGAGACTTACGTTCACTCAACTTGGCCTTTCGGCCGCATTAGAGCACACGGGTAGCTTCGTCGTGGCACGGCGAAGTTGAGGCGGGGGTGGCGTGGTGCAGAATGGCCTAGGCGTGCGTGCCTAGGTCAGACTATGGCTGTGTTTATGGGTGTGTTCGGTGGGCGTCTAGTGAGGTGATGTTGGTCGATGGATGGGCGGACGGTGATCAGTGGACGATGGCAGATGTAGTGAGGGGTCTGGCGAGGTGTGTGGAGGTAAGGAGCGGCAGATACGCCTTCGTCGGTGGTTTGCCGGAGATGGAGAAGGTGGTGGTGGTCTGCGGCGTTGAGGGGTCTAAAGTGCAATTTAAGAGAGGGGAAATGAAGAGGGGAGAGAGAGGAATGATTTTAACCTAGCTAAGCGGGCGAACGGGGGCAAGAGGCGGACGGCTCGTTCCTACCGTCACCGGAGACGAAGGCCTTGAGGTGGGGATGACGGCGACGAGGAGGTTGGAGAAGCTCGAGTGGGTACGGCGCGATGCAGAGGAACGAGGTGGTGATGACTTTGCCACTGATATGGTGGCAGAGTGACGAGACGAGGGAGGGAAGGTCGCCGGAGCTTGCAGGCGTCTGACCGGAGATGAGGACGGAGGAGATTTAGAGGGTATCTCAGGCCATGACAAGCTTGGATCCTTCAGCTGGACCTGGTGCTTCTTATATAGGCATGGGAAAAAGGTCAGGCGCAAGGTGGCGGGCAAAAATCCTCGCCGAAGGTATGGCCGGAAGTGATACCCATGCCTCTGGAGCGTTCGCACGAGAGGTATGGGATGATTCAGGGCATGGGGAGCTGCTCAGGCATTAGGGGGTTTCGCAGAGGACTCCCCTTTCAAATCTGAGAGCAGCTCCTTGGGGAAGCGAGAAAACCTCCTCGAAACCTCGCCCGAGGTATGGGTCTCAGCTGCAATGGCAGAGGGACCTGAGTGCAGAAAGTGACGAAAAGTTGTGGGGGTTTTTACAAGGGTTTCCAAAAGTTAGGGGTCAGAATGTAATTGGGTGGACTATTTTGCAAAGTAGGTCAAGATGTCCTTCCCTTAGGTTCAAATTTTGGTATAAACCTAATTTGGACCTAAGGAATCCAATGGTGAAGTTGGATTTTAGGTTTCACCACGTTTGACTAGATATTTTGCATAAAAACTCAAATTAGGTCAAATATTGAGATTGGTCCCCAATTTAGTTCAAAATAGGTTTCAAAGGTAAAATTGAAGGTTCTAACCCTAGGGGATATTCTTCCATGAATTTTAGAGGGTTTAATTGATTTTTATCCTGCCTGGAGCCTTGTGAATTTAAGTAGGTTTGTTTTAGAGTTACAGAATGTCATTTAATTCTTAAGTTTCACAATAACTCTTTTCTGCCTAATCATCTCACTTTTTCTCTTATTAAGTCCAATTGACCTATGTTTAGACCCTAAGAAATCTCATTGATGTACTGCAATGGTAAAATTGCAGTTTTACCCTTTGTTTCATGTTTTCTTTTCATATCAGTGGTCTCTTGAGTTAGGCCTTCCTTTAGGTTATGCAGGAGCTTTTGTTCATTTTATTAGGTCAAAAAGAGCTAGTTAGGGCTCATGATGAGGTTCTCATCAGAGGTCTTGGGGTATTCAGACTCCGATTTTGCAGGTTGTCAGGATAGCCAAAGGTCCACTTCAGGTTATGACGTGTGCGTGATGCGTGTGCTTAGAAGAGTCGTTATAGCTTGCGCTCACAATGTCGATTTTAAAATGAAGGAATGGACGTGAGTCAGAGTGTCGATCCCAGGGAGGCGTGAAAATTTGATTTTTCTTGTCACTATCACAGAAATAGCGGGTTTTTACTTGCGAAAAGTCGTGGGTGAAAAGCGAATGAGAGAATAGGGTTAGGATTCTTTTCATTCACAGCATGCAACTCAAACATAAAAGAGAGTAAGCAATTCAATAGAAAACAACTTCATTTGACATTCAACTTTAGTTTGTAATTACAACACTAGATGAATGCTTGAACATAAGTAAAGTAAAGCTTAAGATAAAGAAGGAAAGAGAGAGAGAAGACGGCGAGGCAGCCACGGTGGTGGAGGGGGGCTTCGTCGGTGGCTCGTCGTCTCTGGCAATTACAAAGAGAGCTAATGGTGGCTAGGAGGGGGTAGAGCTCTTGCAAGTGGAGTAAATGCCTCCCATGGGTGGTTGGAAGGGGTTTAAATAGGATGAAGGGTTTTCCAAATGAAGAAGGGGTTTTAGCGACATCCGGGACATCTCTAAAACCCTTCCCAAAACGTCGGTGAAGGCCCCTACCCATCAGTCGCTCATGCGCGTCTGTTCTTCTTCGCGTCTGATCCGCATGCGCGCGTCGTAAGCCGTCTGATCGAAGATCGGACGACTGAGATCCCGCGAAGTGCGTGTTCATGGATCACTGCTAAGGCGCGCACGTCTGCTGCGTCAACTCGTGCATCTGTTGCATCGTGTGGCTCCATCTGCGCCGTTCGCTGCTGATCGAGGGGTCGAATTTGAATGTGCCTCAAATCGCGCATAATTGGGGAGCGGTGAGCATTTCGAACCCGCGCCCCTCTCTGCGAGGTTGAAGCGCTGACCGCTGCGCTGTCGTAGCGGATTATCGCAGCAAGCGTCGGGCACGCGGGCGTTCTCGGCCGTTCAATCGAAGACCGACGGCTGAGATTCATGCTCTGGGTGAAGGTGGAAGTGGGCGGCTGTCTGGATGGGCCGTCGATCATCAGATCAACGGTCAGAACTTCTTGGGCCCATTGTAGGAGCTTCGGACGTCGGATTTGGCCGATTTCGAGTCCGCTGGACTCCGTTCGTTGCTCTAAATCCATCTGTGCAGTCCGATTGCTCATCTGAGGCTTGTTTTGACAAGTACTTATACAAATGGCCATTAATACTATTTTATAGGCATTCTTGATTTATGATGCATGCAATTCTCCCATTCTATTTATGATGTGTTATCTGTGCATTTTGTTCTTAAGATGGACCCCAATTAACATAATTATCATCCCAAGATATAGTGTTATCATACCCCCATGCTTACCCCTTGCTAGTCCCCAACAAGGTTTATTCTAGCCTTTATTTTCAGTCAGAACTTAGGAAGTAACTACTTAGACACTTCGTCACTTGTCAATATGAGGAAATATAGTAAGATCTTAATCTACAAAGACTAAGCAACGCCCGGGTGTCTGCCAAAATATAAATCGCCTGAATCCTTACTTTAATGTATGTATATATATATTTTTCTTATTTTCAGATTTTTTTGGAGTTAAGAGTTTGTTGGTAACTTTTTACGGGTACCCAACCCACCCAAAACTCGGAAAAAACTCCAAGTGCCAAGCATCTTGGAGTGAAGGTCGTGATAGACTCACTCAACGGTAATTTAGACAGACTCCGGGTTTCTACGCCCCTAGGTGACCAGAAGAGGAAGTGTTTTGCCTGAAGGTGTATTTGTTCGATCAGTAGCTTTCTCCCTACGTTTGTTTTACTTGGGGTCAGCACAAGGGTTTTTCCAATGCATATTTCCCTGGCTTGCTCTACTTCCCTACTTCTTCCTTAAGTGTTTTGGTTCTTTTTGTGCGTTTACTGAGCTGGGCTCTGGACAACCGACCAATGGGCTATTACCCAAGATCACTTGCTAGCCATACTCGTGCGGTGAAGTGTGATTTATTTTGCTCTCTTTTTTTTTCTCCTTTTTTTTTTTGGTAGGTGGCTTCCCTGATCTCAAATTTACCTAGAGGTAATGAAGAAGAGGTGGTCCCGTGGCTGGGCTCTGGACAACCTACCAATGGGCTGTTACCCACGACAACTTGCCAGCCATACCATCCTAGAGAGTTCATTAGTTACCCAATTTCTGTCAGAATCTCCGAGGAGTGAGTCTGTGCAAAAATGTGTGCAAATGCTTAGACTAAAATTCTTTCTAAGTTAGAGGGTGAGTTGCTAAGTCATATACCTATCATCTTATTTAGTTAGTGGATTAGAGTAGCTTAAGGTTGCAAGGATTTGAAGCTAAATCCGTATTTTAACGGACACCAGGGATGATTAAGCTTGAGGGCTTGAAAAGTCTAAGTGTTTAAGTTCTTTCCATATTATTTCCCACTATTGACAAATTCCTATTGCCTAAGTTTTTCTTCCTAAATTCATTTTTTTTAATTTAATTTTATTCTATTCAGACTGATTAAATGAGCTCAGGATCATGTAATTTACCACCCTCCCCAATGCTTAAGTTGGACAATGTCCTCATTGAAAAATACATGGATGCAAGAGGGGTTTGAATAGATATTACCTGAGTGACGTAGAATACCTGATTTGTCTGAATCTTCTAGGTTGCCTCCCAGGAGCGCTGAGTTTAACGCCTTCGGCTGGGCATAGTGCACAAACAGGAATGGTTTGGGTCAAGGAGGCATGTACAAAATCAGCCAGACCCAAAATCAGAAGTCCACAGACGCGAACAAGGTTGTGGTGGAGTCTCGTTCCTAAGGGGTGGGAATTCTGTAGCAGATGTATCATGCATGCCCGTGTCAGATCCTCTCTCAGTCCGCAGGCATGCAAAGAAGTTGATGTGGACGAGCGCATCCCGAATATGACATGCCAGACACTAAAGATGTAGGTTTTATACTCAGCTTGTGTCCTCATAAAATTGTAATCCATCAAAGGTGTATCAATTCCAGTGCATTTGGGTTGCGGGATCTTTATTCTGGTAGGGCAGGTAACAAAATCAAGAGTTTCATAATGAGCCCTACAATCAAGCATGAGGTTTCTCTCCAAAGATGAATCCATCTCTTCCGCAACTACGGTTTCATTGCTCATTCTCTCCAAGCTCTTGACCTCAAGAATATTATCTTTAACCTCTTTTGTATCAGATTCATTGTTTAAGGTTGCATTAGAGGTAGGGCCAATTTCATCCTCCAGTTCATATTCTTTCTCTCGACCCTCCTCCAAATTTGTGATGGGGATTCCAATTGATTCATAATCGATTTCTTTGAAATTGTAACTCCATTCCCCATCTCCTATGTTGGCTGTTGTTCCCATCGGATCACTTCTCTCGACCTGATTAGATTCGGATTCCAAGGCCTCTCCCCTCACATTCTCAGTTTCCTCCTGATGTATGTCCTCAATGCTCCCTAAGTTGTGTTCTGAGGAATCCTCAATGACCTTATCCAACTCCTGGGGGGCATCAATGGTGGATTGAATCAAATTAGGGTGACTGGGTGTAGTCCAATTGATCATGGTAGGTGTTTGCTTCACGAATTCCATAAATGGCGTTGTGTGCAATAGCTTTCTTTGGCCTTCTTTCCCCAATTGTTGGAACATATCCAACATGGCCTATTGCCCTTTAACCAATTCTTGATTCTATCTGTGTAACTCTAACTGGAGGTTATCATGAATTGACATGGTGTCATTTGGTGTCCTTTGGATTTCCTCCTTGAAATCCAGGTTAAGAGGGTGTGGTTGAGGTTGTGGATTAGAATCCATACTGGGGTTTAGGTTCTTGGGTGGGTCCTCTATTTTATCATGTTTAGGGTCTAGTTCTTCAAGAGGAACCATTCTCTGTTTGGTCCTACTCCAGAATAGTTGGAGTTCTACGTCCTCCTCCCAGTCAGATTCTTCATCAGGGGACCAAATCAAAGGTTGATGATCCTAGGCTTGCCTAGATTTCTGATCATTCTCTGATTTCCATTTGTCTAGAATTCCTTCCAATCCAAAGGTTAAGTAGGAAAGGTTATTGAATTCAGATGGCCTTTCTTGGTTATTGTCCTGAGAAGGGTAGGGTTCTTGGTGTTCTCCTAGAGTGTAGCGATGAGAACCTCATCATGAACCCTAAGTAGTACAATCTAATCCAAATATGTGTGAAAAAGCTCCTACAAAATCCAAAGAGAGGCTTAAGTCAGAGAATTCTGAGTTAAAGAATAAAACAAATCATAAGGGCTAAAACTGTAATTTCACCAATGCAGTATGCGAATAGGGTAATTAAGGGTCTAAACACAGATCAAACAAGCTTAACAGTGAGGGAAGTGGGATGATCTGATCTGAAAAGGGTTATAGCAACTTCTAGGAATTAAATGACATTCTGTAACCCTAAAACAAATCCACTTCAATTCACGAGGTTCGAGGCTGGGTAAAAGTCAACTAAATCCTCTAAAATTCATAGAAAAATATTTCCTAGGGTTTAGACCTTCAATTTAGCCTTTGCAACTTATTTTGACCTAAAATGACAACCATGCCTAATTAATGACTTAATTTAGGTTTTTGCGCAAATTGACCGGTCAAACATGGTCCAACATAAAATCAAAATTCACCATTAAAATCCTTAGATTCAAATTAGTCTGGTATAAAAACTTGAGCCTAAGAAAAGACCATCTTGACCGACTTTACAAATTGGTCCTCTTTATTTACTTTTGACCCTTATCTTTTGAAACCGTTGCATTTAGACGCCCAACTTCTCGTCGTTCTTTGCAGAACGGTCCTCGCTGCCACTTCTGCGCAGCACCATGCCTCCAGCGACCTTGTGCGGAGGATGGCGCCGCGCAGGGTAGGGCGGCCGTCCTCTAGAACAGACGGGGGGTTCCCTGCGACGTCCTCTGTCGCAGGGACCCTCCCCTGCCCTCTGCCATCAACCATGCCTCTCGTGCAAACGCACGAAAGGCATGGGTATCCTCTCCAGCCATTCTTCGACGAGGCTGGCACGTCGCCACCTCGTTTCCCTCTTTGCGCCACGGTCTTTATAAGGAGCGACAAGGTCTGTCGACTCCTTCAAGCTTCCTCTGGCGGAGAAATATCCCACACTTCGTCTCTTCCTCCTCTGGTCAGAGCGCCCGAAGCTTCCGGCGATCTCCTCCTCCTCCTCCTCGTCGCTCTGCTGCCTTACCTGCAGCAGAGTTTACTCTGCGCTGTTGTCCGCGCTAGGCCGTACCAGCTGGCGCCCTTCGTCTGCCTCCTCGTCGTCGATACCCTCCTCTAGGGCATCTTCGTCCCCAGCTCCGGTAGGCACGAGTCGGGTACTACTCTCTTCCCCTTCGTCGAGTAAAGAGGTACAGAGTTTCCTCTCTCTCTCCCTTACATTTTCCCTCTCTTAGTTTACCTTTTTACTCCACCGCACGCGACTTCCACCTCCACCTGCTCCGTCTTCGATCACCTTCTCCGGCGAGTCCATCCCACTTCCACAGACCTCCACACTCCTCGCCGACTACCCCAGGAGCTTCCCCTCACTCCACTCAACCGATCCCCCTCTCCATTCACTGCCAATCACCCCCCTAACAAACCTATCTTTCCGCACACAGTCTGACCTAGGGCTACATCCACATGCGCCCTCTCACCTCGCCGACCCTAGCACTGTCTTCGTCGCATTCCGGCGAAGCTTCCCCCGTTTTCTGATGTGGCCGAGAGGCCATCTTTCTGCTTTCAGGTCGGAGCCCCCTCGCCGCCATTGCTGAGCTGCTGCAGCTCCTTTGCTCGTAGCTCCAGGCATTCTCCAGCTTAGGCGCAAGTCTCAGGCAGCGCGGATTGCTGCTGCGAAGGAGCCTAGGCTTGCGAATTGGGTTGCAAGCCTCACAGCTGCCCTAATTGGCTGCAGTTCCCTCGCCTGCGGGCACGAGATTTGGAGGTGGGACTTTAGTCCCACCTTGTAAGTGTGCGGCCAAGTGCCCACACTTAAATTGAAAAAGTGTATCGGGCTTACTGCCTTCGATACACAGGGGTCAGGTCCCTCTCACCCGCTCGCAGCACGCCACGTGCTCGCTTGCCCTCGCCCGTGCTCGCGCCCCGCGGGTCTGGGCCGGATCCGACTACCCGACCACGCACTCCTCGCCCACCACCGCACGTCGGTGGGCCTAGTCCCGGGCGCGCTACCCGAACCCGATTACCCGGCTCTAGGAGCAGTCCTAAGAGAGATTCTGAGAAAGAGAGAGACGTGGGGAAGGGTAGGGGTAGGTTTTGCACTGACCACTGTGTGTGCATGCAGGGAAGAAAGAAAGAAGAAGAAGAAGCAAGCTAAGGAAGAAGAAGAGAGGAGGAGCGGCCGAAGCCTTAGCCGCACAGAGGAGCTGAAGGAGAAAGGAAGGAGAGGAGCTGAAGAGAAGAAGCCACACTGTAGCAAACCCACAGTTAAGTCGTCTGAGCATCAAGTCAGACGACGGAAGGGCGGCGGCTGGTGACGACCTTCCTCTATAGTTCTATTATTTCGTCGTAGTATAGTATAGAGAAGTGATTACCAGTTTAATATAATTTGTTACTCGGAAATAAAAGAGTTCCCGAGGTCGAACTCAGGGAGCAAGTTGTATTCTAGAGATACAAATTCAAAAAAATATTACAAAAATAAAGAGAGAGAGAGGGAGAGATAAAAATTTGATTTCTTCTTTCTTCCTCTTCGTTTTCTCTTCTCTTTGGCTTTTGGTTTTTCTTCTTTGTTTATCTCCTGGTCTTCTTCTTCTGCCTTTTGTTCTTATCTCTTCTTTCTTCTTTTTTTCTTTCTGTCTTCTTTATCTGCAGCAGTGGGTTGATGTTCTCCTTCTTCTTTCAGCTCTTGTTTCTGCTTGTCTCTTTCTTTTTCTTTTCCCTTGCGGTCCTTTTCTTCTTCCTCTTTTCTGCCTTCAGAGCGTCGTCTGATTTTCCAATCAGACGACTTAAACCGCCGCTGCTACAGTGCTCCTCCTTCCTTCAGCTTTCGTCGTCCTTCTTCTCTCCCTCGCTCGTCTTCTTCTTCTGTGCTTGCACACTTCAAAGCTCTCGTCAGCGGGCAAAAACCTACTCTACCCCCACCCGCGTTTCTCTCTCACAGAATCCGCTCTTAGGAAAGCTCTCCCAGAGCTGCCGGGTAGTCGGGTACGGGTCGCGCCCGGGTCCAGGCCCACCGGCGTGCGTGGTGGGCGAGGAGTGCAGGTCGGGCTAAGTCGGGTCGGGCCAGGTCCGCGAGGCATGCGTGCGGACGAGGCCGGGTAGTCGGGCGGGTGAAGGGGACCTCACCCCGTGTGCTGAGGCGATAAGCCTCCAGCACTTTTTCACTTTATACCGCTGCGCTCCTTCAGGGCTTTCCGAGGTGGGACTAAATGTCCCACCCCAATTTGACGCCTACGCAGAGGAGGCAGCAGCGGTCGAGGCTTCGCATGAGGGCTTCGCGTGAGGGCTTCGCCTCAACTGCAGCCTGACGCTTTGCGAAGACGCCTCGCGCAGCCTGGGAGCGTGACCTGGGCGTGGCGCACCTGGGGCAGCAGGTGAAGAAGCTACTTCGCTTCAACAATGGCGGCGGCGAGCGCAGGTACCTGCCCACAGAGAAACGGCCTCTCGGCCCAATCAGAAACGCGGAGGACCTTCGCCGTGGCACGGCGAAGGTGGTCAGGGGGTGTGCAGGCGGCGGGGCGGAGCCTAAGGGCCGCCCTAGGTCAAACTGCAGGTTAGGAGGTGGGTTTGTTCGGTGGGGTTGCAGAGGGTGATTTGGGGGAAGTGGGTGGGCGGAGGTTGATCAGGGTGAGGAGGCGGAGGTTCTGCGGTGGTCGGCGAGCCGTGTGGGTTGCTGGAGTGATGGAAGTGGGTCGCCGGAGCAGGGGCCGGAGGTGGAGATGGTGAGGGCGATTGGTCGGATCGGGGTAACAGTAAAGATGTAAAGTGAGGAAAAGGAAGAGGGGGGGAAGAGGAGGAGTTCTACCTACTTAGCAGGACGAGGAGGGGCCGGAGCAGGCGACAGTCGTATCGACTGTCGCTGGAGAAGAAACTGCCCAGGGGAAGAGGCGGCGGCGAGGAGAGGGCCGGAGAGGCGCCAGCTGGGTGCGGCGTGGCACGGGAAGAGAGAGGGAGAGCAACCCTGCAGCTGGTAGTGCGGCAGAGCGACGAGGAGGAAGAGGGGAGGCCGCCGGAGCCGGAGGGCTTCCTGTCGGAGTGGGAAGAGAGGAAGTAGGGGTCTTTCTCCGTCAGGACCGAGCTCCCCCGAACGGTGGAGCGACGGGGGGTACTTATAGGGTAGAATCAGAGAGGAGGGCGGAGGGAGACGACGTGTCTCCCTCGCCGGAGGATGCCGGAGATGGAGACCCATACCGTCCGTGCGTTCTCACGGCCGGTATGGTGGGTTGCAGCGACGAGGGGGGTGTCCCTGCGACGGCTGACGACGCAGGGCACCCCCGGTTTACTTGCCAGACCCTCCCCCTTACCCTGCGCGGCGCCATGCTCCGCGCAAGGTCGCCGGAGCATGGTGCCGGTAAGGTTTTGGCAGGAGGGACCTGAATGCAAAGAACGAAGGAGAGTTAGGGGCATAAATGTGAGGGTTCAAAAGTTGAGGGTCAAAAAGTAAATAAATGAGGACCAAAGTGTAAAGTTGGTCGAGAAGGTTTCCTCCTAGGCTCAAGTTTTTATACATGACTAATTGGGGCCTAAGGATTATGATGGTGAATTTTATTTCCAGATTAAACCTTGTTTGACCAGTCAATTTACGCAAAAACCTAAATTAAGTTGTTAATTGGGCATGGTTCTCAATGTAGGTCAAAATGGGTTCCTAAGGCCAAATTGAAGGTTCTAAACCCTAGAGATTATTTTTCTATGATTTTTAGAGGGTTTAGTTGATTTTTTACTTTACCTCGAACCTCGTGAATTGAAGTGGGTTTGTTTTAAGGTTACAGATTATCATTTAGTTCCTTGGAATTGCTGTAGCCTTTGTCAGATCATCCCACTTTCCTTCTTATTTGGTTTGTTTGACCTATGTTTGGACCTTGAATTACCCTGTATGCAGATTATACTGGTAAAATTGCATTTTCACCCCTTATGACTTGTTTTCTCCTTAAACTCAGAATTCTCTGAGTTAAGCCTTTCCTTGAGTTATGTAGGAGCTTTTATCCTTTGTATTAGGTCAAAATGAGCTAGTTATGGCTCATGATGAGGTTCTCATCATACCCCCATGCCTAGCTTTTGCTAGTCCCTTAGCAAAAACTTAAGGTTTCAACCCTTGTTCTAGACCATGAAGTTCTTAATAGCTTCAGATAAGTGCTTTTTCATTTAAACCTAGATTAGGTTAGAATGCTGACCATAGGCCTAAAAGGTACTCTAGTACCAATCAAGATCCAAATCTGTCTAGCCTCAGCCTCAGTCCTTAGCAAAGGTTTTTAAGGCCCACAAGAACTAACCTAAGGTTTATTGGACTTTGTGGTTAAAGCACCCGTGCTTGAAATGATTTTAGCCCTGGTTCAGTTCGCAGTGCGTTTTGTAAGAGAGAGAGATAGAAAATTTTTCTGTTTGGAGAGTTTTCTCTCTCTTTTACTTTTTAGTTCTAGCCTAGGATTGGCTTTTCAACATGGTTTGTATCGGATTCATTGCTCCCATCATCAATCCTCAAGGGTTCCTGGCGATCGATGCTTCGAGATAGCACCGCCCATGGCAACCCCCGGAACCCTGGCTATTGAGATTTTGAGATAATCCCATCCATGGTGTTCCGTGGCTGAATCCAGACCCTGGCAATTGACACTTCGAGATAATGCCATCCATGGAATCTGAATCAGCAGAGTGCTTACATGCCCCCAGTAGGATATGTGAATATCCTAAGAGACAAGCACCGAGGAGATGATATTTTGTTACGCATCTTCGAGGGGATTTCCCGCCTCTCCGCGCTAGGAACTCGTCCAAATCAACTTGTGTTGATCGGCCGCTCCTACTCTAGGTGTACTTTTCAGAATTTTGTGACGCTTCTGCGTGATTTTGATTTTTACGTTTACTGAACCAGGCTGTGTGTGAGGTTAGGGTGCTTAGGTTATTAAGTCCCGTAAACCAAAAATTAGTTAACGAGGCCAAATACTCCCTAAGCCTTGGACCTAGTACTTAAGCTTTTCATTTTCCTCAACCTCTTGAGGATTGTCTGGATCTTAATGGGTACTAAGAGTCTATTCAAGAATGCCTAAGGTTTGCGTTCTTACTAGTCTCATTATGCACTTTTCAGTTATTTTCTTGAATGGGGTCTAGAACTTAGGTTAATTCCTTAGTTCCTTACTAATGACTATCACCTTTTCTCATAATTTTGTGCTCCTTTTTCATTTTGTTTCTTTTCTCCTTCTCCTCTTTTCCTCTTATTCTTTTTCAAAAATTTTTAATTTTTATGGTATTTTTGGCATACGTGAATTTTTTGTTTGAAACCTTTTCTTACAAGTTTTGCACTTTCATACCCCCCCATGCCTAAGATTTGCAATGTCCTCATTGTAACCTAGGGGGTTTTTATTTAACTTAGTTTATTCCTTAAGACAGAAATTTGGATGAGTGAATGGGTCGGGTTGAATTTTTGCGGATGATTTCTAATCCCAGATGCAAGCATCTGAGGTGGGGTCGGCTGTCTACAAGGGTGAACCTTAAGTGCAAAAAGGTGTCAGAAAAAGTTTTGGATTTTTAGGAAAATGACGGGTTGCCTCCCGTTAAGTGCTGAGTTTTACGCCATCGGCTGGGCGCAATAAGCTCAAGGGGAATGGAGGATATAAGATGCTTCAGCCAAATCAGTAGAAGTTACATCAATGAACGGCTTGAGTCTCTGACCGTTCACGATGAAAGGTTCATAATCGTGGCTGAGTGGACTGATTTCGATTGCTCCATTTCCAAAAACCTGTCGGACCAAATATGGTCCGACCCACTTGGACCTCAGCTTTCCTGGGAAAAGTTTGAGTCGGGCATCAAAGAGTAGGACCTTTTGACCAGGATGAAAGATCTTTCTCGAGATGTGTTTGTCGTGGAAGGCTTTAACTTGCTCCTTGTAGATTTGCGAGTTCTCGTACGCGTCTAGGCGTAATTCATCGATCTCGCTGATTTGGAGTTTTCTGTGGGTCCCAGCCTTGGAAAGATCTAGATTACAGTTCCGTACTGCCCAATAGGCTTTATGCTCCAGTTCTACGGGAAGGTGGCATGCCTTTCCGTACACCAGTCTAAAGGGAGACATGCCCAATTGGGTCTTGTGGGCGGTCTTATAGGCCCACAATGCTTCCGGAAGTCGGGACGACCAGTCCTTCCTGTCAGGCCGAACAGTGACTTGCAGGATTTTCTTGATCTCCCGATTTGATAGCTCAGCTAGACCATTTGTTTGGGGGTGGTAAGGAGTAGAGATTCGATGAGACACCCCAAATTTGGCCATAAGTGACCTAAACTGAGCATTTGTAAAATGGGTCCCCCCATCAGAAATAATAGCACGGGGAATCCCGAACCTTGAGAAAATGTTTTGATGTATGAACTTAAGAACAATCTTGTGATCACAGGTTCGGGTCGGTATGGCTTCGATCCATTTGGACATGTAGTCCACCGCAAGCAGGATGTACTCGAAACCATTCGAAACAGGAAAGGGGCCCATAAAATCAATCCCCCAGACATCGAAGATTTCGCATACGAGAATCGGCTGTAAAGGCATCATGTCGCGACGGTTCATGTTGCCCAAAGTCTGGCAACGACTGCATGCCTTACAGTGGCTGTATGCGTCCTTGAATAGTGTAGGCCAGTAGAAGCCACACTGGAGGACTTTGGATGCGGTTTTATGGCCTGAGAAATGGCCACCGCATGCCTGGTCATGGCAGAAGGATAGGATATTGCTGATTTCCTCTTCCGGGACACATCTCCGAATGATCTGATCAGCACCTATGCGGAAGAGGTACGGGTCTTCCCAAATGTAATACTTGGCATCGGAGCGTAATTTGTCCTTCTTGGCCTTCGGCCAATCGGACGGGATCTGATGAGATGCCAAGTAATTTGCTACATTAGCAAACCATGGAAGGCTAGTACCGATAGTCAGCAGGTGCTCATCGGGAAAATGCTCAGTGATGGGTCCGGAAGGGCTAATGATCTCAGAAGGAAGACGGGACAGATGGTCGGCTACTACATTCTGCCTTCCTGCCTTGTCGCGTATCTCAAGATCGAATTCTTGCAACAGCAAGATCCATCGGATTAATCGAGGTTTCGCATCCTTCTTTGCAAGGAGATGCCTCACAGCTGTGTGATTCGAGTAGATGATGACATGGGAACCCAGAAGATACGATCGGAATTTTTCAAGGGCAAATACTACGGCTAGCAGCTCTTTCTCCGTAACCGTATAGTTACGCTGAGCCTCGTCAAGTGTCTTGCTAGCGTAGTAGATGACCACGGGTTTCCCGTCAGCTTTCTGCCCCAAAATCGCTCCTACAGCGAAGTCGGATGCATCGCACATGATCTCAAAGGGTTGAGACCAGTCAGGGGACTGTAGGATCGGGGCTTGGGTGACTCGGTCACGCAGGATCTCAAATGCTTGAGTGCATTCCTTGGAAATTTCGAAAGGTACATCCTTGGAGAGAAGAGAAGTCAAGGGGCGTGCGATTTTCGAGAAATCTGGAATGAAGTGGCGGTAAAAATCGACGTGCCCTAAAAAGGAACGGATGTCCTTGATCGAGCTAGGCATAGGAAGGTGAGAAATCAGATCAACCTTAGCTCGGTCCACTTGGATGCCTTTTTCCGAAATTGAGTGTCCCAGAACAATTCCCTCAGGCACCATGAAATGGCTCTTTTCCCAGGAAAGAACCAAATTCACATCGATGCACCACCTAAGTATCTGGACCAAGTGTTGGAGGCAATCGTCGAATGATGCTCCGAAAACTGAAAAGTCATCCATGAAGACTTCCAGATAATCACCTACCATATCTGAGAATATGGCAAGCATGCATCGCTGAAAAGTAGCGGGTGCATTGCAAAGACCGAAAGGCATCCTTCGGAAAGCGTATGTTCCGAAGGGGCAGGTGAACGTGGTCTTTTCTTGGTCCTCAGGATGGATTGCCACCTGGTTATAACCGGAGTACCCGTCAAGAAAGCAGAAGAACCTATTTCCCGCAAGTTTTTCGAGAATTTGATCAATGAAGGGTAGTGGGAAATGATCCTTCTTCGTGGAGGAATTGAGTCGGCGGTAATCTATACAGACTCTCCACGAGTTGGCTAGTCGGGTAGGAATGATTTCTCCGGTCTCAGTCGTTATAGTGGTGAGTCCTGCCTTCTTGGGCACGACCTGAATTGGGCTCACCCAACGACTATCGGAGATCGGGTAGATAATTCCGGCATCTAACCACTTGATGATCTCCCTTTTCACGACCTTCTGCAGATTGGGGTTTAAGCGTCTCTGCATTTCACGAGAAGGTCGTGTGCCCTCTTCTGAATAGATATGATGAGTACAATAGGAGGGACTTATTCCAGTCAAATCATCGAGAGTCCACCCGATGGCTCTACGATGTTGCTGGAGAACAGTAATCAGACGGGATTCCTGTTCGGGATTGAGGTTGGAATTGATAATCACAGGAAGGGTCTGATCGGAACCCAAAAAGATGTATTTCAAGTGAGCAGGAAGAGGCTTTAACTCGAGGATAGGGTTTTCAGCAGCAGCGGGTGGTTCAATGTAGATGTGAGGTTCAAGGGTGGGAGTTACTGGGTTGTGTATGTCTGGATTTGACTCCTCTGTTTGCGGGTCAAGATCCTTCTGTGGTTGATGAGGCATAATCGAGTCATTCTGGAAGTGTGATTCATCAACCAAAGTCCTGACGTCACAAATTTGTTCGATGACACCGCAATTAATTCCTTGTTGGGCCTTAAATATATCAATTTTCAGTGTTTGATCTCCAAACTTAAGCTCTGTTTGGCCCTCCTCACAGTTGATGTTGGCTCTAGCAGTAGCCAAGAAAGGTCTCCCTAGAATGATTGGTGTATCCCTAGTGTTCTCAGGTGCGTCCATATCTAAGACTATAAAGTCCACTGGGAAATAGAAATCCCGCACTCTTACGATAACATCCTCGAGAATCCCTTTTGGTGACTTTATAGATCGATTTGCTAATTGTAATGTCACCTCGGTTGGTTTTAGCTCAGATTCTTCTAGATGGTCAAGTAAGGATGTGGGTATCAGGTTTATGGATGCACCCAAGTCTATGCTCTATCAAATTGGGTACCACCTATCTTGCAGGAAATTAGGGGAGTACCAGGATCTTTTGCCTTGGGTGGGAGTCTACTGAGGATTACAGAGCTGGCTTGCTCTGACAGAACAATTGGGCTCCCTCCCTTGGTTCGCGGCTTACGCTGGGGTGTACATATATTCTTTAGAAATCGTGCGTAAGCTGGTACGTGGCGGATTTCATCCATCAAGGGGATGTTTATGTGGACCTGTTCAAAGAGCTTGACCAGGTCCTCCTCAGGGGCCACGGGTTTGGTAGTCTTCTTTCCCTTGGTCAAGGCCTCGGGAAACGGGACCTTAGGTGGTTCTTCTAGGATAGGTCCATGTTGTGGATCCAGGACAGGGGTGGGGACGTCCTGGATTACTGTCCTAGGCTTGGGATCAATACACGGCTTGGAGAGGTTCGCATGAGGTGGGTCTTGGGTTTCCTTACCACTACGGGTTGTTACGGAATTAAGTCCTGCCTGGTTTTGGTTGGGATTGGGTAAGATAGCTTGCTGCTGGTAACCTGCAAAAGAAGTGGAGGCCTCTATCCCGTCAGGTGAAGGAACAGAGGGGGCCTGATAAATCATATGGGCATGGCCTGGGTTTGGGTTCATAACGCGCCGCTGGGTTGGCATGTTATTAGGATTAGGCAGAGGTTGGGAGGGAAGAGTACCTGGCTGGCGAGAGTTTGCCAACTGGGTCAATTGGTTACGAACCTCTGTAAGTTCGTCCTTGTGTTGTTTTTGGATAGCCGCATTCGTTCTTTGAATGTCAGCCAGGGTCTGAAGGATAAGGGACATTTGATCCTTATTCGGCCCAGATGGGTAAGTAGGGTTGGGCCGAGGCTGAGGCGGCTGGTGAGGACGAGGAGGTTGTGGGCGGGGCTGGAAGGATGATCTTTGGATTTGGGAATTTCCTACCCACTGAAAATTGGGATGGTTTCGCCATCCAGGGTTGTAGGTGTTGGAGAATGGGTCGTTCTGGATAGCGTGGAGGTCCTCGCAGGTCTGAGGAACCTCCAGAGAGTCTGAGAAAGAGGGAATGGAATTCCCCTGGTAGGTGTAGAAGGAATCGGAAGGACCACTGGGCGAAGATTCGGATGATGGGTCCATCCTAGGAAAAGATCGATGGAGAATGTTTTGCACAGTTTCCTTTGTGGAAGGAGGCTGTGCGAAAGGGTTATGCGCAGAGGTGGCTCGCTGCAAATGCTGAGTCAGCTCGTCCACCTTCTTTTCGATAATTGAGACCTTATCCAATCGACTGGCCATTAATTCCAGGTCGACTGATGCGGACAGGCCCTGTGTTTCATGTGCTCCCCTAAGATTCGTCGATGCACGGGTATTCGTCCTGTCGAATAATCCCATGGAGTCATTGTTGATGGAGTTCTCGCACATGTTTTCGAGAATCTCCCACACGGTGTCTTCATGTTGACCCATGATATCTCCTCCGCAGGTTGCATTGACGAAAAGACGGATGTCCTCACGGAGTCCCTGGTAAAAAGACTGGACTTGTTCCCATTTAGGAACTCCGTGATGGGGGCACTTTCTCATGAGATCCTGGAAACGATCCCATGCCTCATGGAGAGGTTCTCCTGATTGTTGAGTGAAGTGCGTAATCTGATGGCGCAAGGCGTTGGTCCGACCAACGGGAAAAAACTTCTTCAAAAACTCGGATTGAAGTTCTTCCCAAGTGTTGATCGGCCGGGTCTGAGTTTGATACCAATGGGCGGCCTTGTCCATAAGAGAAAAGGAGAACATCTTCATGAGAAGAATATCCCGATTTTGCGCCTCTGACCCAAAAGTTTGGGCCAGATGCTTTAGCTGTTTGATGTGCTGGAAGGGATCTTCGGAATTAATCCCATGGAATTTAGGTATAGCATGAATCATGTTGGGCTTCAATTCGGAATCAGGTCCTCCAGTTGGGATTCTGACTCGAGGCTCAATAGCCACCGCAGCAGGATTGTAGTGGTCCCGCATCATAGGACGCTGTGGTGGGTGCACGAAGTTTTGGAAGAGGTCATTGAGTCGCTGGAGTTGGTGCTCCAGATTGTTTTCTTCCTCAACTGGCTGAGCCATGATGGGGGAAGAAGAAGAACTTGGTTCTGAATCAGAAGAGAGAATAATGTGAGGGGGTTGCTGCACAAACACGGGCGTCGAGGCTTGGCCTTGACGAGAGTGAATTCTAAAGGAGGTCTTAAGGGTGGTCTTAAGGACCTCCTATCGTACATGCACTGTTGGAAGAGATGAGTTTAGAAGGTGCTGGACCCAATCAAGACACCCAAAAATGTGTTGGGTGACTATAGAGGTGCGGGGCAGATGGACCCCTTGATCAGAAAGATCGTCCACCTGAGAATTACCTGGGCAGCCAGAGAGGGAGAGTCCCGCAAAGACCCCTACACGGTAGAGCGTCCCCACGGGTTATAGGGTTTCCCCCACCCGACCTCTCTTGTCACTGCGGTTCCAGGTAGACCAGAATGGGGATCTTGACCTCTTAAGTCTACCAATTTTTAGGTTAAGATTAGGGTGCTTAAAGTTACACTTGAACTTTAGTTCTTTGAGTGCAAAGAGTGACCTAATTTAAGGTTGGTTGACCCAAGGGGGCAACTTTACCTCTTGTTTCCTTTGAGAGTTTTTTTTTTTTTTCTTTTTTTTCTGGGTCTTGTCTTTTAGGGTTCAAGTGTTTAGAGAGCCAATTGTTTTGGGTTTTTCTTTGAATAGGTATTTTCAGACAAGGGCTTGGGCACACTTCATTTGGTTTTCTCAATTCTTGCTTAAGGAGTGTGTCTCTAAATCCCTAGTGTTGGATCCTAGGTTGGCTCTACTTGGTCCAGTTAGCTCTTTGTTGGGTAATTAGGGCTCAAGCAAGAATGTGTTAGCCCTTAAATACCCTTAATAGTGTGCAGTAATAATGGGTTGAAAACATGCAACTTTTGATGGTTTACTGAGTATAGAAGACAGGTTAGACCTATATTGCTTGTTCTTTCCTTTTCTTCCTCTTTAGAGTTTAGGGATTGAGAGGATAGAATTTTACCTGTCCTCGGAGTGGTTGTTGTGCGGTTGCTTGTCTTCTCGATTTTCTTGTATTTTCCTGCACAACAAAGGGGAGATCGTTAGTAATGTAAAAACAGGAATTTGATTATCTCTAGAATAGCCGTTGCTCCCCGGCAACGGCACCAAAAACTGGTGACGACCTTCCTCTATAGTTCTATTATTTCGTCGTAGTATAGTATAGAGAAGTGATTACCAGTTTAATATAATTTGTTACTCGGAAATAAAAGAGTTCCCGAGGTCGAACTCAGGGAGCAAGTTGTATTCTAGAGATACAAATTCAAAAAAATATTACAAAAATAAAGAGAGAGAGAGAGGGAGAGATAAAAATTTGATTTCTTCTTTCTTCCTCTTCGTTTTCTCTTCTCTTTGGCTTTTGGTTTTTCTTCTTTGTTTATCTCCTGGTCTTCTTCTGCCTTCTGTTCTTATCTCTTCTTTCTTCTTTTTTTCTTTCTGTCTTCTTTATCTGCAGCAGTGGGTTGATGTTCTTCTTCTTCTTTCAGCTCTTGTTTCTGCTTGTCTCTTTCTTTTTCTTTTCCCTTGCGGTCCTGTTCTTCTTCCTCTTTTCTGCCTTCAGAGCGTCGTCTGATTTTCCAATCAGACGACTTAAACCGCCGCTGCTACAGTGCTCCTCCTTCCTTCAGCTTTCGTCGTCCTTCTTCTCTCCCTCGCTCGTCTTCTTCTTCTGTGCTTGCACACTTCAAAGCTCTCGTCAGCGGGCAAAAACCTATTCTACCCCCACCCGCGTTTCTCTCTCACAGAATCCGCTCTTAGGAAAGCTCTCCCAGAGCTGCCGGGTAGTCGGGTACGGGTCGCGCCCGGGTCCAGGCCCACCGGCATGCGTGGTGGGCGAGGAGTGCAGGTCGGGCTAAGTCGGGTCGGGCCAGGACCGCGAGGCGTGCGTGCGGACGAGGCCGGGTAGTCGGGCGGGTGAAGGGGACCTCACCCCGTGTGCTGAGGCGATAAGCCTCCAGCACTTTTTCACTTTATACCGCTGCGCTCCTTCAGGGCTTTCCGAGGTGGGACTAAATGTCCCACCCCAATTTGACGCCTGCGCAGAGGAGGCAGCGGCGGTCGAGGCTTCGCACGAGGGCTTCGCGTGAGGGCTTCGCCTCAACTGCAGCCTGACGCTTTGCGAAGACGCCTCGTGCAGCCTGGGAGCGTGACCTGGGCGTGGCGCACCTGGGGCAGCAGGTGAAGAAGCTGCTTCGCTTCAACAATGGCGGCGGCGAGCACAGGTACCTGCCCACAGAGAAACGGCCTCTCGGCCCAATCAGAAACGCGGAGGACCTTCGCCGTGGCACGGCAAAGGTGGTCAGGGGGTGTGCAGGCGGCGGGACGGAGCCTAAGGGCCGCCCTAGGTCAAACTGCAGGTTAGGAGGTGGGTTTGTTCGGTGGGGTTGCAGAGGGTGATTTGGGGGAAGTGGGTGGGCGGAGGTTGATCAGGGTGAGGAGGCGGAGGTTCTGGGTGGTCGGCGAGCCGTGTGGGTTGCTGGAGTGATGGGAGCGGGTCGCCGGAGCAGGGGCCGGAGGTGGGGAAGGTGAGGGCGATTGGTCGGATCGGGGTAACAGTAAAGATGTAAAGTGAGGAAAAGGAAGAGGGGAGGAAGAGGAGGAGTTCTACCTACTTAGCAGGACGAGGAGGGGCCGGAGCAGGCGACAGTCGTATCGACTGTCGCCGGAGAAGAAACTGCCCAGGGGAAGAGGCGGCGGCGAGGAGAGGGCCGGAGAGGCGCCAGCTGGGTGCGGCATGGCGCGGGAAGAGCGAGGGAGAGCAACCCTGCAGCTGGTAGTGTGGCAGAGCGATGAGGAGGAAGAGGGGAGGCCGCCGGAGCCGGAGGGCTTCCTGTCGGAGTGGGAAGAGAGGAAGTAGGGGTCTTTCTTCTTCAGGACCGAGCTCCCCCGAACGGTGGAGCGACGGGGGGTACTTATAGGGTAGAATCAGAGAGGAGGGCGGAGGGAGACGACGTGTCTCCCTCGCCGGAGGATGCCAGAGATGGAGACCCATACCGTCCGTGCGTTCTCACGGCCGGTATGGTGGGTTGCAGCGACCAGGGGGGTGTCCCTGCGACGGCTGACGATGAGAACCTCATCATGAGCCATAACTAGCTCATTTTGACCCAATACAAAGGATAAAAGCTCCTACATAACTCAAGGAAAGGCTTAACTCAGAGAATTCTGAGTTTAAGGAGAAAACAAGTCATAAGGGGTAAAAATGCAATTTTACCAGTATAATCTGCATACAGGGTAATTCAGGGTCCAAACATAGGTCAAAGCAACTTAATAAGAATAAAAGTGGGATGAGATGATCTAGCAAGGGCTACAGCAATTCCAAGGAACTAAATGATAATCTGTAACCCTAAAACAAACCCACTTCAATTCACGAGGTTCAAGGCAAAGCAAAAATGGAATAAACCCTCTAAAATTCATAGAAAAATAATCTCTAGGGTTTAGAACCTTCAATTTGACCTTAGGAACCCAGCTTGACCTACATTGAGAACCATACCCAATTAATAACTTAATTTGGGTTTTTGCATAAATTGACCAGTCAAACAAGGTTTAATCTAGAAATAAAATTCACCATCAGATTCCTTAGGTCCTAATTAGTCATGTATAAAAACTTGAGCCTAAGAAGAAACCTTCTTGACCAACTTTACACTTTGGTCCTCATATATTTACTTTTTGGCCCTCAACTTTTGAATCCTCGCATTTTGGCCCCTAACTCTCCTTCGTTCTTTACGTTCAGGTCCCCCTGCAAAACCTGCCAGCACCATGCTCCGGCGACCTTACGCGGAGCATGGCGCCGCGCAGGGTGAGGGGGAGAGCCTGGCAAGTAAACCGGGGGTGCCCTGCGTCGTCAGCCGTCGCAGGGACACCCCCCTGGTCGCTGTAACCCACCATACCGGCCGTGCGAACGCACGGACGGTATGGGTTTCCATCTCCGGCGTCCTCTGGCGAGGGAGACACGTCGTCTCCCTCCGCCTTCCTCCCTGATTCGGTCCCTATAAATACCCCCGTCGCTCCACCGTTCTTCTCAGCTCGGATCTGACGGAGAAAACCCCCAACTTTCCTCTCCTCTCACTCCGGCAGACGCCCACCAGCTCCGGCGGTTCCTCCTCCTCCTCTTCGCTCTGCCGCAATACCAGCAGCAGAGACTTCTTCCCCTGCTCTTCCCGCGCCACGCCGCACCCAGCTGGCGCCTCTCCGGCTCTCTGCTCGCCGCCGCCCCTTCCCCTGGGCATCTTCTTCTCCGGCGACAGTCGATACGACTGTCGCCCTGCTGCTTCCCCTTTCGTCTCCGTAGCTAGGTCAGAACTCCTCCCCATCTCCCCCTCTTTCTTTTCCTCACTGTCTTTTATTTGATTAAACCCTCGACCGCTCCTGTCCACCGTCACCCCCTTCGTCTCCGGCCAAACTCCGGCGAGACCTCCCCATCACCCCAGCAACCCACACGGCTCGCCGACCACCGCAGAATCTCCGCCTCCTCATCCTGATCAACCCCCGCCCTTCCACCTCCCCCACATCACCCTCTGCAACCCCACCGAACAAACCCATCTTCCGACCCACAGTCCGACCTAGGGCAGCCCCTGCACGCCGCCCCACGCCTCGCCACCACCCACACGAGCTTCGCCGCACTCTGGCGAAGCTCCCGGCACCTTCTGATTAAGCCGAGAGGCCGTTTTGCTGTGAACAGGCCACCCGACCTCCGCCGCCATTGCCGCGCAGAAGGAGCTGCTTCCGCCTGCAGCTGCAGGCGCGCCACGCCCAGATTCGACTCCCAGGCCTTGCGAGGCATTTCGACGAAGCATCAGGCTCGCAGCTGAGGCGAAGGCCTCGCGTGAAGCCGCGATCGCCCGCTGCTTTCTCCGCTGCGGGCGCTCAATTAGGGTGGGACATTTAGTCCCACCTCGGAAAAGTTTGAAGAGGCGCAGCGGTATAAGGCGCAAAAGTGCTGGAGGCTTACTGCCTCAGCACACGGGGTGAGGTCCCCTTCACCCGCCCGGTTACCCGGTCTCGTCCGCGCTCACGCCCCGCGGACCTGACCCGACCCGACTTAGACTGACCTGCACTCCTCGCCCACCACGCACGCCGGTGGGCCTGGACCCGGGCGCTACCCGTACCCGGCTACCCGGCAGCTCTGGGAGAGATATCCTATGAGCGGTTTCTGTGAGAGAGAGACGGAGGGGCGGGGGGTAGAGTAGGTTTTGCCTCTGACGTAAAACTCTGAAGTGTGCAGGCACAGGTGAAGAAGAAGGACCGCGGAAGAAGAAGGAAGCTGAGGGAGACACTGTAGCAACAAGCGGTTTAAGTCGTCTGATTGGAAAATCAGACGACGTCCTGACAGGAAAAAGAAAAAAGAAGGAGATCTGAAGAACAACAGAAGGAGGCGAGGCAGAGGAGAACACAAAAGAACAAGGGAGGAACTGAAAGAAGAATAGCACGAGAAGAAGATCTAAAGAAAGGAAAAGAAGAAAGAAAGAAAAAGAAGAAGAACAGGACCCGCTCTTCAGAAGAAAAAGGAAGAGCAGGAACAGCTGAAAGAAAGAAGAAGAACATCACCACTGCAGATAAAGAAGAAGAAGATAACAGAAGATCTGAGACGAGGAGAAGCAAAGAGAAAAGAAGAAAAGACAACAAATTCTTTCTCTCTCTCTTTCTTTATTTTTGTAAAAGAAACTTGTACCCCTAGAATACAACTTGCTCCCTGAGTTCGACCTCAGGAACTCTTTTATTTTCCGAGTAAAAAATTATATATTTGAAATGATGGCAATAACTGGCTATACTACAACGCTATAACAATAAAACCCGGTTATCTCTCGAAGCCAACGTTTCATTTGGCGCCATTGCCGGGGAGCAACGGCTATTCTAGAGGTAAACATTCTTGTTTCTTTTTAATTTCTGATAATCTCCTCTCTTTTGTGCAGCTACAGGAAATCAAGAAGACAAGCAACCGCACGACAACCACTCCGAGGACAGGTAAAATTTTTTTTTTTTCCTCTCGCTATTAACCCCTAAACTCTAAAGAGGAAGAAAAGAAAAGAACAAGCAATATAGGGCTAACCTGTCTTCCATACTTAGTAACCATAAAGAGTTGCATGTTTTCAACTCATTAGTCCTGCACACTATTAAGGGTATTTAAGGGCTAACACATTCTTGCTTGAGCCCTAATTACCCAACAAAGAACTAACTGGACCAAGTAGAGCCAACATAAGATTCAACATTAGGGTTTTAGAAACACACTACTTAAATCAAGAATGGAGAAAATCCAAAAGAAGTGTGCCTAAACCATTGATTAAAAATACCTATTCAAAGAAAACCTAAAACAATTGGCTCTCTAAACACTTGAACCCTAAAAGACAAGACCTAAAAGCTCTCAAAGGAACAAGAGGTAAAGTTGACCCCTTGGGTCAACCAACCTTAAAATTAGGTCACTCTTTGCACTTAAAAGACTAAAGTTCAAGTGAAACCTTAAGCACCCTGATCTTAAAATTGGTAGACTTAAGAGGTTAAGATCCCCATTCTGGTCTACCTGGAATCTCAGTGACAAGAGAGGTCGGGTGGGGGAAACCCTGTAACCCGTGGGGACGCTCTACCGTGTAGGGGTCTTAGCGGGACTCTCCCTCTCTGGCTGCCCAGGTAATTCTCAGGTGGACGATCTTTCTGATCAAGGGGTCCATCTGCCCCGCACCTCTATAGTCACCCAACATTTTGGGTGCCTTGATTGGGTCCAGCACCTTTTAATCTCATCACATCCTTCAGTATATGCTTGGAAGGAGGTCCTTGAAACCTCCTTTAGGAATTCACTTGCCCTGAGGTTAGGCCTCAGTTCCCTTGTTTATGCAGCACCACCACTTTAATCTTTCCTCTGATACTCCCTTCTTCCATCTTGGCACAACATGAGTCTACATCGAAGCCTTTGATTCCACATCTTGATTCCACCACCTAATCCAAATATGCAGCCAAACCACCTAAGACTACCATTCAAGAAACCTGAATATCGGAGATCTATGAAAGATAAAATGATCGAGGATGCCATAAAATTCTATGAAAAAGAAGAAAAAACCTCAACACCAATAGGAGATATTCAGGTTGATGTCCCAACAACCACAGCCTTCATCATCAACTGTGCCCAAACTCTATTGACAGGAGCCATAAAAGGATCAACCCGAGAAGTTCTCCTAACAGGATACATTGAGATAGACAAATTACACAAATCTGAATACCTTCAATGCTTGACAAATCCTGTACTTTGGGAACAAAACCAAGATGCTCTTGAAAAACGGGTAGAGATGATGAGACTTTTAGAAAAAACTATCAACCAAAAATACCCGTATACACCAGAAATAGAGGATGAGTCATCTTGGAACAGTACTAAGAATCAATCCAGTTTCCCAGACCTCGGGACTGAGGCACAAGGTGGTTGTCGACTCCCAACCCAAATAGAAGATAGCATTAAAATAGGTTGGGAAGTTGCAGGAGGACACAGTGCTGAGCCAACCCTAGGCCATAAATCACCAAGCTTAGAACTCCAAGACTCCTGCAATAACAAGATTAGAACTGAACCTCTGGAGGGTATAAATTCCGCCCCTTGTTTTGATAAGGTAACCCTCGAAGGTTATTCGGACTTAGGTTCTAATAATTCTACCCACATCCTAAGCCTAGAACCTAGATCTGAAACTTATTGGGAAGATTATGAGGCCCCTTATGAGAAAGATCAAATTTGTACAGAATATGATGCCGGGCCTCTATTTGATGAATATCCCTCTCCAACATCTTCAGAAAATCTGATCGATTTTCCAGAGAACATGCTAATTTATGATACAGAGACTGAGGAGTTTGACGAGTTGGATTTTAATTGGGTCTATCCTACCAGCTTGGAGCTTGAGCCTAGACAGAATACCTTTTCGAGCCCAGAATTGACACATAGGCTAGAACCCAGTCAGGCTGCTGATTCCACATCTGATGATTTTTGCTGTGGTGGAATTCATGATCATGAATCTCATTTTCGCCAACTCTCCGACAATTTCAGATCTGACTATAATTGCGGAGAGACTTTCCTTCCTGAACACGCCAGGCCCATCTACGACCTCAGTTCACATGACTCGGACTCCGACTCTGAGGTCCTGATTCCCGAGATCACTGATAACACAGAATCATTCCTTTTTGATCCTCAGGAACCAAAAACAGAAAATGCCGAGAGTGATTGCAACCCAGAATCCAAATTTTTTCTCGAATCCGATTTCTTTCATCCTACAGACACTCTTCCGGCATTTGATAGTTACCCAGAGGACTCTCTACAGAAAACCACCTACCATCTGTTTCTAGAAGAACCCTCGTACACAATGGCCACCTCGTCCGCACACACAGAACGGATCAAAACCTCTCCCAAACCCCGACCCGCAACCGGACTCAATTTCTATTCAGATTCACCTCTCACCGAGCTGATTGCATTTCCACATCGGGTTTCGAACATTGATCAGACTACATACCATGCTCTATCATTCTCTGACCACCCCTGTAGGGTTCCTGCATCAACCACTGATTATTCTACGAGTCCCTACTTTGACCAGGCTGATTCGACTCAGCCAAACCCTGCGTTTACACTTTCGCATCCATCTGAGCTTCATAGTTTATGGTGGGCTCCACACCTTTTTATCCACATCTATCAACCCACCAGATTGATTGGGTTTGGGCTGCATCATCAGCCTGTTGATCTGAACAAGCACCTGGTTGGACCAACCAGGCTCTTAATCAAGGTGCTTGTCTTACAAAACTCTGTTGATTTGACCATCCCCTCTCCATCGCATTTCCCGCTTGGCTGAAGGCATCAAATTTAGTGCTCAACGGGAGGCAGCCCGTCATTCTCTTTGAAAACCTGAAACTTGTTCTGACACCTTTTTGCACTTGAAGTTCACACTTTAGGACAGCCGACTCCACCTCAGGTGCTTGCATCTGAGATTAGAAATCGTCCGCAACAGTCATCCCGACCCATTCACTCATCAAAACATCTGTCCTAATGTATGAACTAAGTTGAATAAAAACCCCTAGGTTACAATGAGGACATTGCAAATCTTAGGCATGGGGGGGGTATGAAAGTGCAAAAACTTGTAAGAAAAGGTTTCAAACAAAAAAATTCACATATGCCAAAAACACCATAAAAATTAAAAATTTTTTTCGAAAAAGAATAAAAGGAGAAGGAAATTTTGTGAAGAAGAAGGAGAAGAGAAACAAAATGAAAAAGGAGCACAAAATTATAAGAAAAGGTGATAGTCATTAGTAAGGAATTAAGGAATTAACCTAAGTTCTAGACCTCATTCAAGAAAATAACTGAAAAGTGCATAATGAGATTAGTAAGAACGCAAACCTTAGGCATTCTTGAATAGACTCTTAGTACCCATTAAGATCTGGACACTCCTCAAGAGGTTGAGGAAAATGAAAAGCTGAAGTATTAGGTCTAAGGCTTAGGGAGTATTTGGCCTCGTTAACTAATTTTTGGTTTACGGGACTCAGTAACCTAAGCACCCTAACCTCACACACAGCCTGGTTCAGTAAGCGTAAAAATCAAAATCACGCAGAAGCATCGCAAAATTCTGAAAAGAACACCTAGAATAGGAGCGGCCGATCAACACAAGTTGATTTGGACGAGTTCCCAGCGCGGAGAGGCGGGAAATCCCCTCGAAGATGCGTAACAAAATATCATCTCCTCGGTGCCTGTCTCTTAGGATATTTACATATCCTACTGGGGGCATGTAAGCACTCTGCTGATTCAGATTCCATGGATGGCATTATCTCGAAGTGTCAATTGCCAGGGTCTGGATTCGGCCACGGAACACCATGGATGGGATTATCTCGAAATCTCAATAGCCAGGGTTCCGGGGGTTGCCATGGGCGGTGCTACCTCGAAGCATCGATCGCCAGGAACCCTTGAGGATTGATGATGGGAGCAAGGAATCTGATACAGACCGTGTTGAAAAGCCAATCCTAGGCTAGAACTAAAAAGAAAAAGAGAGAGAAAACTCTCCAAACAGAAAAACTTTCTATCTCTCTTATAAAACGCACTGCGAACTGAGCCAGGGCTAAAATCATTTCAAGCACGGGTGCTTTAACCACAAAGTCCAATAAATCTTAAGTTAGTTCTCGTGGGCCTTAAAAACCTTTGCTAAAGACTGAGGCTAAGGCTAGACAGATTTGGATCTTGATTGGTACTAGAGTACCTTTTAGGCCTATGGTCAGCATTCTAACCTAATCTATGCTCAAATAAAAAAACACTTATCTAAAGCTATTAAAAACTTCATGGTCTAGAACAAGGGTTGAAACCTTAAGTTTTTGCTAAGGGACTAGCAAAGGCTAAGCATGGGGGTATGATGAGAACCTCATCATGAGCCATAACTAGCTCATTTTGACCCAATACAAAGGATAAAAGCTCCTACATAACTCAAGGAAATGCTTAACTCAGAGAATTCTGAGTTTAAGGAGAAAACAAGTCATAAGGGGTAAAAATGCAATTTTACCAGTATAATCTGCATACAGGGTAATTCAAGGTCCAAACATAGGTCAAAGCAACTTAATAAGAATAAAAGTGGGATGAAATGATCTAGCAAGGGCTACAACAATTCCAAGGAACTAAATGATAATCTGTAACCCTAAAACAAACCCACTTCAATTCACGAGGTTCAAGGCAAAGCAAAAATGGAATAAACCCTCTAAAATTCATAGAAAAATAATCTCTAGGATTTAGAACCTTCAATTTGACCTTAGGAACCCAGCTTGACCTACATTGAGAACCATACCCAATTAATAACTTAATTTGGGTTTTTGCGTAAATTGACCAGTCAAACAAGGTTTAATCTAGAAATAAAATTTACCATCAGATTCCTTAGGTCCTAATTAGTCATGTATAAAAACTTGAGCCTAAGAAGAAACCTTCTTGACCAACTTTACACTTTGGTCCTCATATATTTACTTTTTGGCCCTCAACTTTTGAATCCTCACATTTTGGCCCCTAACTCTCCTTCGTTCTTTACGTTCAGGTCCCCCTGCAAAACTTGCCAGCACCATGCTCCGGCGACCTTACGCGGAGCATGGCGCCGCGCAGGGTGAGGGGGAGAGCCTGGCAAGTAAACCGGGGGTGCCCTGCGTCGTCAGCCGTCGCAGGGACACCCCCCTGGTCGCTGTAACCCACCATACCGGCCGTGCGAACGCACGGACGGTATGGGTTTCCATCTCCGGCGTCCTCTGGCGAGGGAGACACGTTGTCTCGCTCCGCCTTCCTCCCTGATTCGGTCCCTATAAATACCCCCGTCGCTCCACCGTTCTTCCCAGCTCGGATCTGACGGAGAAAACCCCCAACTTTCCTCTCCTCTCACTCCGGCAGACGCCCACCAGCTCCGGCGGTTCCTCCTCCTCCTCCTCTTCGCTCTGCCGCAATACCAGCAGCATAGACTTCTTCCCCTGCTCTTCCCGCGCCACGTCGCACCCAGCTGGCGCCTCTCCGGCTCTCTGCTCGCCGCCGCCCCTTCCCCTGGGCATCTTCTTCTCCGGCAACAGTCGATACGACTGTCGCCCTGCTGCTTCCCCTTTCGTCTCCGTAGCTAGGTCAGAACTCCTCCCCATCTCCCCCTCTTTCTTTTCCTCACTGTCTTTTATTTGATTAAACCCTCGACCGCTCCTGTCCACCGTCACCCCCTTCGTCTCCGGCCAAACTCCGGCGAGACCTCCCCATCACCCCAGCAACCCACACGGCTCGCCGACCACCGCAGAATCTCCGCCTCCTCATCCTGATCAACCCCCGCCCTTCCACCTCCCCCACATCACCCTCTGCAACCCCACCGAACAAACCCATCTTCCGACCCACAGTCCGACCTAGGGCAGCCCCTGCACGCCGCCCCACGCCTCGCCACCACCCACACGAGCTTCGCCGCACTCTGGCGAAGCTCCCGGCACCTTCTGATTAAGCCGAGAGGCCGTTTTGCTGTGAACAGGCCACCCGACCTCCGCCGCCATTGCCGCGCAGAAGGAGCTGCTTCCGCCTGCAGCTGCAGGCGCGCCACGCCCAGATTCGACTCCCAGGCCTTGCGAGGCATTTCGACGAAGCATCAGGCTCGCAGCTGAGGCGAAGGCCTCGCGTGAAGCCGCGATCGCCCGCTGCTTTCTCCGCTGCGGGCGCTCAATTATGGTGGGACATTTAGTCCCACCTCGGAAAAGTCTGAAGAGGCGCAGCGGTATAAGGCGCAAAAGTGCTGGAGGCTTACTGCCTCAGCACACGGGGTGAGGTCCCCTTCACCCGCCCGGTTACCCGGTCTCGTCCGCGCTCACGCCCCGCGGACCTGACCCGACCCGACTTAGACTGACCTGCACTCCTCGCCCACCACGCACGCCGGTGGGCCTGGACCCGGGCGCTACCCGTACCCGGCTACCCGGCAGCTCTGGGAGAGATATCCTATGAGCGATTTCTGTGAGAGAGAGACGGAGGGGCGGGGGGTAGAGTAGGTTTTGCCTCTGACGTAAAACTCTGAAGTGTGCAAGCACAGGTGAAGAAGAAGGACCGCGGAAGAAGAAGGAAGCTGAGGGAGACACTGTAGCAACAAGCGGTTTAAGTCGTCTGATTGGAAAATCAGACGACGTCCTGACAGGAAAAAGAAAAGAAGAAAGAAGGAGATCTGAAGAACAACAGAAGGAGGCGAGGCAGAGGAGAACACAAAAGAACAAGGGAGGAACTGAAAGAAGAATAGCACGAGAAGAAGATCTAAAGAAAGGAAAAGAAGAAAGAAAGAAAAAGAAGAAGAACAGGACCCGCTCTGCAGAAGAAAAAGGAAGAGCAGGAACAGCTGAAAGAAAGAAGAAGAACATCACCACTGCAGATAAAGAAGAAGAAGATAACAGAAGATCTGAGACGAGGAGAAGCAAAGAGAAAAGAAGAAAAGACAACAAATTCTTTCTCTCTCTCTTTCTTTATTTTTGTAAAAGAAACTTGTACCCCTAGAATACAACTTGCTCCCTGAGTTCGACCTCAGGAACTCTTTTATTTTCCGAGTAAAAAATTATATATTTGAAATGATGGCAATAACTGGCTATACTACAACGCTATAACAATAAAACCCGGTTATCTCTCGAAGCCAACGTTTCATTTGACGACGCAAGGCACCCCCGGTTTACTTGCCAGACCCTCCCCCTTACCCTGCGCGGCGCCATGCTCCGCGCAAGGTCACCGGAGCATGGTGCCAGTAAGGTTTTGGCAGGAGGGACCTGAATGCAAAGAACGAAGGAGAGTTAGGGGCATAAATGTGAGGGTTCAAAAGTTGAGGGTCAAAAAGTAAATAAATGAGGACCAAAGTGTAAAGTTGGTCGAGAAGGTTTCCTCCTAGGCTCAAGTTTTTATACATGACTAATTGGGGCCTAAGGATTATGATGATGAATTTTATTTCCAGATTAAACCTTTTTTGACCGGTCAATTTACGCAAAAATCCTAATTAAGTTGTTAATTGGGTATGGTTCTCAATGTAGGTCAAAATGGGTTCCTAAGGCCAAATTGAAGGTTCTAAACCCTAGAGATTATTTTTCTATGATTTTTAGAGGGTTTATTTGATTTTTTACTTTGCCTCGAACCTCGTGAATTGAAGTGGGTTTGTTTTAAGGTTATAGATTATCATTTAGTTCCTTGGAATTGCTGTAGCCTTTGTCAGATCATCCCACTTTCCTTCTTATTTGGTTTGTTTGACCTATGTTTGGACCCTGAATTACCCTGTATGCAGATTATACTGGTAAAATTACATTTTCACCCCTTATGACTTGTTTTCTCCTTAAACTCAGAATTCTCTGAGTTAAGCCTTTCCTTGAGTTATGTAGGAGCTTTTATCCTTTGTATTAGGTCAAAATGAGCTAGTTATGGCTCATGATGAGGTTCTCATCAGCGGCCAGAACAGAAAGAAGAGAAAAGAAGAGGAACTGTAAGAGAAGAAAAGAAAGAAGGAGGCAGAGAAGAGAAAGAAGAAAGTGAAAGAAGAAGAAGATCAGCACAGCCACAACTAAAGAAGAAAGAAGAAGGCAGGAAGTAGAGAAGAAGAAAAAGAAAATACAAGCAGAAGCAGAGAAGAAGAAAAAGAAAGGAAGAGAAAGAGAAAGAAGAAGATCATCACAGTCGCAACTAAAGAAGAAAGAAGAAGGCAGGAAGCAGAGAAGAAGAAAAAGAAAAGAGAAGCAGAAGCAGAGAAGAAGAAAAAGAAAAGAAGAGAAGTAGAAAGAAGAAGATCACCACAGCTGCAAAAGAAGAAGAAAAGGAAAGAAAGAAGAAGAAAGGAAGACTCTGCAGGAAAAAGAAGAGGAGGTGATCAGCTGGAAGAAAAAAGAAGGATAGAATGAAGAGGAAGAGAGAAGAAGAAGAAGCCAAGAGAACTCTAGCTCCCTCTCTCTCTCTCTCTCTTATTTTTGTAACCTAATTGGGAACTTTTACATTTCTAGAATTCTAGTTGCTCCCTGAGTTCGACCTCGGGAAAACTTTTTTCTGAGTAAAAAAAATTTTGTAGTAATCTGGTAGTTGTTTTGTCATGTACTGCAACGATTGTAAATCATAATAACATAAAGACGAAACCACGCTCCACCATGTAGGTCCTATCAAAGTGGTTAGAGAGCGGGTGTGACCTAAATGATGAGGCGTTGTGAGGAGAATCGAGATATGGAGCCCCACGATTTGAATCATACCCTTGAGTGGATATGTTGGGTGTATCCCAATAAGAGGTTGGTGCGGTTTGGTCATAACTGGGACAATTGGGCCAAGAGGGATATTCTAGGTCGTACCCCCAACTTGGTGGTTGGTTAGCCCAAGTAGGTTGTGGATATGGTCTACTTGGGTTAGCATACAAATCATGTTGGGGGCAGTTTGGGTAAGATGGATATGCATTGAAATCCATTGTTTGGAAGAAATGGAGGGATGCGGGAAGAACAGATGAGAGAGAGTTTGTGTGTTCAACCAAGCAAACAAGCCTAGTCCTTATGGTGTATCTCATAGGGGACTTAGAAATCTCCAAAAGGGTGATCAAGTCCGTAAGCACTGGACTCCCCTTCCCAAAGCTAATCTGGCTAGGTTGATTACGAGGGGATTGTAAAGAAGGTTCTTCCTTTGGCTTGCACCGCTGGTTCCATAGAGCCCACAATCACGGTCGTTTGACACTGCCCCGCAACCTAGTCACCAGATTCTACTAAGGGAATGAAAGCCAAGTGCCTAGCAAACAAAACCTCGCCTCTCGAGACTTAACCTAGTCCTGCCTAGGGCACGTCTACTCTGTTTTAAAAGACTAGGATAGTGCTTGTGCTAGGGTTATGTGATGAGACGCTGATTGGGGTAGTGCTTCTTAATTTCCCAATTTAAGTGTGTGTGCTCTTATCAAAACATGATTTTCAAGCAAGGATTTCTTTAAGATGTGGTGTCTTTTAATGTTTCATCCTTACTTTTGTGTCTTTTAGGATTGACGTGTCTTAATGTTTTCAGACAAGTTTCAGTGTGCACGTCAAGTTTTGCACACAATTTGGTGAAAGTAGATTTCCTTTTATTGTGTAGAGGCTCTAAAACCTTAATGTACTCATCCTAGTGATCATGCAGCTTCTATTAGATGAGTCGATTTTAGGGTTGAGTGGTGCGGCCCAAGTCAATTCAAGGTGGCTTTGCAAACACCACTAAAGAAGAAAGGGCACTCCAAGAATTTATTCAGAATGTTAGAGTGTATTTTTTTTTTGTTGGGTGATGTGTTAAGGATGTGGGTCAGGCAATCATGTACCACGTCAATTTTTTTTCAGTTTTATAATTATTTTAGATTTTTAAGCAAGCAAATAACCATGGGTGAAGAAATACTCACGATTAGTCCTTGTTGCGCTTACTCCCTCGTTACCGTCATGAGTTGCGCTGCTTCGCCGTCCAAGCGTCGAATTCCTGCAACCATCAAGTAAAAGGAGACAAGGCGTTAGACGATGTGAGCATGGATGTAAAATGGAAGTGACAAAACAAATTCGTTGCCTCCCTAGCAACGACGCCAAAAACTGATGTATGCGTGACGCGTGTGTTTAGTAATCGTTATAGCTTACGCTCGCAATGTCGATTTTAAAATGAAAGAATGGACGTGAGTCCGAGTGTCGATCTCAGGAAGGAATGAGAATTGGATTTTTCTTGTCACTTACTGTCATGAAAATAGCGGGTTTTTGCTTGGGAAAAGTTGTGGGTGAAAAGCGAGTGAGAGAGCGAGAAAGAGAGAGAGAGAGTGAATAGGGTTAGGATTCTTTTCATTCACAGCATGCAACTCAAACATAAAAGAGAGCAAGCAATTGAATAGAAAATAACTTCATTTGACATGCAACTTTAGTTCATAATTACAACACTAGATGGATGCTTGAACATAAGTAAAGCTTAAGATAAAGAAGGAAAGAGAGAGAGAGAAGACGGTGAGGCAGCCACGGCGGTGGAGGGGGGCTCCGTCAGCGGCTTGTCGTCTCTGGCAGTTACAAAGAGAGCTAATGGTGGCTAGGAGGGGGGTAGAGCTCTTGCAAGTGGAGTGAATGCCTCCCATGGGTGGTTGGAAGAGGTTTAAATAGGAAAAAGGGTTTTCCAAATGAAGAAGGGGTTTTAGCGACATCCGGGACCTCGCTAAAACCCTTCCCAAAACGTCGGTGAAGGCCCTTGCCCATCGATCGCTCGCGCGCGTCTGTTCTTCTTCGCGCCTAATCCGCGTGCGCGCGTTGTAAGCCGTCCAATCAAAGATCGGACGACTGAGATCCTGTGAAGAGCGCGCTCGCAGATCGCTGCTGAGTTGTGCGCGTCTGCTGCGTCATCGTGCGCGTGAGCTTGCACGCGTATCCGTTGTGCCGAGCGGCTCCATCTACGCCGTTCGCTGCTGATCGGGTGGTTGAATTTGCGTGTGCCTCAAATCGCACAGAATTGGGGAGTGGCGGGCATTTCGAACCTGTACTCCTCTCTGTGAGGTTGAAGCGCCGACCGCTGCATTGTCGCGGTGAGCGTCGGGCGCGCGTGCATTCTCGGCCGTTCGATCGAAGACCGACTGCTGAGATTCATCCTCCAGGTGAAGGTGGAAGCGGGCGGCAGTTTGGATGCAGCGAGCGGGCGCCATGTGGCGTGCCGTGGGTTGTTGATCATCAGATGAACGGTCAGAACTTCTTGGGCCCATTGAAGGAGCTCCGGATGTCGGATTTGGCTGATTTCAAGTTCGCTGGACTCCGTTCGTCGCTCTGAATCCATCCGTATAGTCCGATTGCTCATCTGAGGCCTATTTTGACAAGTACTTATACAAATGGCCATTAATACTATTTTATAAGCAATCTTGTTGTATGATGCATGCAATGCTCCCATTCTATTTATGATGTGTTATCTGTGCATTTTGTTCTTAAGATGGACCCCAATTAACAGAATTATCGCCTCAAGATGCAGTGTTATCAGGTTATTTTTTTACTGGCGGGAGGAGCTATATCGCGAAGTGCTAAGCAAACAATAATAACCACCTCTACCATGGAAGTAGAATTCATAGCATGTTTTGAGACATCAAATTAGAGAATATGGCTTAAGAAGTTTGTCATGGCTTTACGCATTTTGGGTAGTGTTAAAGGACTACTACGAATCTATTGTGACAATAATTCCACAGTGCTGTATTCGAATAACAATAGAAGTTTGTCGAGGTCAAAGCATATTGACATTAAGTTTCTGGCAGTTAAAGAAAGAGTTCAAAGTGGTCAAGTGTCCATAGAGCACATTGGAACTCACTCCAAGGTGGTAGACCCGCTCATTAAGGGGCTAACGCTTAGAGTCTTTCACGAGCATGTAGCCCAAATGGGTGTTGTATCTTTTATATGATATTGTAGTTCAGTGGGAGTTTGTTTCATTCTGATGTTCATTATGAGTGGACATATACGTTTATTTTTTACTCAAATAAAGTTATATTTGTTTTTGAATTCAATCTATACTGCATTCTTGATCTCTTATAATTAGGTTGGACCAGTTGAAGAATAGGCATGTATGGATCATTTAGTCATGCAATGTTTCATGCTATGTACCTATATTTGATCTATGTCATTATTTGTATTGTTGTATGTGATCATTAAGGGGTTAAGTCAAATATAAAGTGACGAAGACTGCATTGGTCCTATGACTAACACAGTATGGACGAGATTGGTAGAGGTGTATTTTCATATGTATATGATATATATTTTTGAGCTCATACAATTTAAATTAAGTTTATATGGATAATTTGTGTTGCTCAAGTGAGAGATTATTAGAATCATTAATGGACACATATATATTATTATAAGGAGACTTACATTAATATATATCATATACATATATATTGGTAAATATACCCATTATGTAATCCAATAAGAATTAGGTAAATTGCACTTCCAAGAATATGTGATTAATTGCATAGAAATCCTTAGGGGAATTACGGTTTGTTGATAGGTAGAACCGTAAATTCCAAAAATATTATGGTTATGGTCTCTGGGGATATGTGAGTAACGGGCGGTTTTGTTTTCCTGCACCCCATCGTGGAAAATATAAGTGTCCTAGGTGAAAATCGAAGGAGTACGAGAATATAATGTTTCCCTCTCTCTTTCGCACTCATTCTCTCTAGATCCCTGGAAGCACCATCGTCAAATCCCATCGGAAAACTCTGCAGGAAATAGAAGGATTGTTGCATGCATCCTTCATTGGGAAGATCAAGTGATGGACACAAGTATCCATTCACATTCTCTTTAATTTTGGGATGATCAATACATATGGGAATCAGAGATTCTGAGATTTATAAATCTTTCTAATTTTTTGAGTGGATTGATTTTCATTCTATTAGAAATTCAACACTCTTGTCAACTCATGCCTTACTCCCCTTCCAATTTACCTACCACCATGCCTCAATGCTTCCAGCTCGATCAAAGAAGATGGGCTCTATTCAGGAAAAAAGAAAAAAAATCTTGTTGAAGGTAAAGTTGCCCTTCAGCAAATTTGCCTCGACAAACTGGGGAAGAACTTATGGTACTATGGATAATGAAGGTTGCGCAGTCAAAATCTACAGCTCGTTAACCAAGCAATAACACTGACAAAATCCCCCATAAACTATATACAACTACCTTCTCCGTGTGGACGACACCCATCGAAAATAGATACTTCGAAAGAATTTCCCCTTCATTTAGTTTCAAAAAAGACAGTGCTTCCTTGACTCCCACCTTCTACCTTGACTCCCATGCTTATAAGCTAAGAAATGGAACCTTTCCAAAGTCTTTGGGATACCAAGACCAATTGTTAACGTCCCTTTAGAAACTTCATGCCCACTAATCCACGGTGACACTCCTAACCAAAAAGAAGAAGAAAAAAAAAGAAGATAGATATAAAACCTTATCAAACCGGTACAATTGGCTTTTCTAACGGAGCTTAAGGACTTACACAGTACCATGGAATTGCGGTATCTAAATCTCACACTCAACTCTATCAACAAGGGATATGACCGCTTGCTTCAACCCAACTATCCAAATACCACCTCCCAACTTACAAGTGCGTGCAAGTCACTGGCTTCTACTGGTCTAAGGCCAACAACCAAGAGCTTTGGTGATTCAGTGTCCACATGGAATTTCCCACTTTTCGTGACTCGCTTTCCATAACAAACTCCTTACTCATGATAATCTATGCAAAGAAGAAGAAGAACAACAACAACACAGGAGATTGATCGATGGCGAGCCTCAACATCCTTTGCAGAAATTATAGGAAACTACTGGTGGCATCAATGAATTTTCTTTGTTCACTCCCAAAACCATGGGTAAATTTCAATGGATGTTTTGGACAATTAACCCAAGTCTGCCATCGTTAATTATAACTAAAGGAAGACTTATTGTAACCTACTTGCCACTTGCATTGAAGGAACACACAATTTGGGTGATAATTTTCCTGACCCTCGTTGAAATAATTTCCGCACATACGTATATAGATGCAAAACAATTATTAATTTAAAGCAACATGTATTCCAAGATTCATAATTTCATAATAATTCATGATAATACGAGCGTCCATAATATAATGGCTAGGAATAAACAAATGCAAAGAACCAGAAGATCCCATGACCAAATCAATAGACATGGCACAATAAAAAAAAACAAGGACAGTTAGAGGATGTTTTCAGAGCATGTTACGATCGGAGCATTTTAAAGGAACCCCCCTTAGAGATACGGTGCCTCCGTTCTGCTGGTGCACAGGATCATGGCATGTCACCCTTTAGATCCAAATGATCTATCGCTACAAAGGTGCACATTGTTCGCGATCATCCTCGATTGTTGGCTCACATAACATCACCTGAGATGAAGAAACAAAACCCTAAGACAACTATTTAGTAATATCTTTTCGATATGCGTCTATTACATCGAGAGAGATTTTTGTAGCTATCTATTAATGAAAATTAAAATTGCAAATGAAAATTATAATAAAAATAACTTAATATTAGGTGCCACCTTGCCTTAACCCCACGGGACATTATTTTTTGCAGTAAAATTTGAATACACACTTTCACTCTTAATGATTACCCATGAATTTGGAGGATCGATATTTGTTTATGCTATCACACGATTTCACCTACCTAATATGTGGCACTACAAGAACTCTTCAAATTGAATTACAACAATGAATTCCCAGTCAAACTTTGAATGGCCTCTTATTAATCTTTGGATTAATGGGAAATCTCCCACCAATTTTGAAGCAAAGATAAGAAAACAATAAAAGATGGTTGGATCATGCATATAGTCATCTATTTTGTAGAGATCGTAGAATCAATTATCAATCAACATGAATCAGTTAAGAGATAAATCATCTTGAAACTAGGTGGTGAAGTATAATCCTTAAAAAAATATAAATTTGATGCAATTCAATATAAAAAATTAATGTCACCTCGAATAATACAAACAAGACGGTTGTATTAAGATAAATATCAAGGTTCTTAGTTTTATCAAATGAACAACTTTTAGAAAATAGGTACGAATTATCATTCATTAATTCACATAAGTAATTCAAAATAAAATTCATTGTTACTGATCGCACATCAACTTAATTAGCACATTTAGAAGAGACAGGATGCAAGTATAGTCTAAACTCTCTCTTGAATCAATCTAATCATACAAAGAATTTCTATTACAACAAAATCTTATCAAAAGTGGTCTTTATACAAAACCTAACTACATCACATGCATTATCATTAATCCATTATCTTTGACTTGGGAATTAATTATAACTTCCTAGTGTCACCTTCAAATATCTACAAAAAGGCCGGACAAACACTCAAAAACTTGATTAGATCCTCTAATATGATTATTGGATCTCAACCTCTTGAAGTCGAGAGTTGGAGAATGATGAAGGTTAGAGAAAAGCCCCTTCAAAATTGTCATCCTCTATGTCTATTTATAGACTTATGGAATAAGAGGATCTTCTCATGGAAGTTCCTTTATCTTTGGAAGCTTCTTTCCAAATGTCGCTGCTTCCCTTTGACTTGGTCAATGATGAAGTGCTCCTTTGCCAAGGTCATTACAATGGATACACCTAAAATATATTTGAGATTCATGGTAACTAACTGACTGATGGTGCCTACTCGTAATTTTTATGACGTCGAAGGTTTTTGTAACTTTAACCTTTTTGACTTTATTTTATTCTTTTAGGCACCTTTCCTCCATTTGATTTTTGATTTGCATAGGTTAAGTAGTCTTTTAGAGTTGCTTGTCTAATAAGCTGATCTCTTTTTGCTTACTAATCGCATGGGACTTTCGATAGCGAGTTGGTCTTTTCTCCCTTTAAGGATATTCAGATGAGATGTAAATCCTTTCTTAGTCGCACATATCCAACTTTTCAGCATAATCGACCTTTTCCTCTTAGAATACTTGGGCATTAAAGAATTTTTATTCAACATTGATCTTAGAGATCTGGGAAGATTGGATTTCAAGGTTCAAAGCCAGATTTTTAATCGGATCCAAGTTATTCAAGTGGTCCAACTTATTGGGATTATCCAAATTGTCTTAGTTATGCTTTACTCAAACATAGGATATTTTATTTTGTCAATCTTTACCGTTGATATCCATTCTTGGATTTTGGTTATCTCTTCTCTACTAGTTGGGTAATTTTTCTGAGTTATCTGTATGATTATAATTATTAAATATTTTGTCCAATATTTGATAATTATAGACATAAGTACCTCGTCAAACTCCGATATCAAATTAAATTTGTATACCTCCAATTGACAATCCTTTCAATCAGTCTTCCAAGATCTGTAATTATTTCAGGTAGAGTGAGCGATCTCATTAAGTTCGCTAATATTAAGGGCATGCTCGTGATCATTTCTTTAGCAACCTCCACAGTGATAAATTATTTCAGGTTTTTCCTCCACAATCACGACCATCTCCATCTCTAAGGTTAGGATGAGGAGAGGATTGTGATTTGTTGGTTGCACGTCGTTGAAAGTGGATTTCCATCATGAGTAATGGAGGATAGACGTCCCTTTCAACTGCCCATTCAACGCAAAGAATCTGGGCCATGCAATCTCCGGATCTGTGCCCCTTTTTCTGTAAGGGGAGGGCGTGGAAAGGAGATTTGGTTTGCACATAGATTTTCTATGTTTCTTCCCTTATTGTGCTCATCCAAAAGGTTGACAGACCACTCTCCCATGTCCGTGACCCTTCTTTGGCCCTCAAAAGAATCAAATCCTAGCTGCCGTCACTAGGGCTCTAGATGACCATTGCATTGGTCAGGGCTCCACTTGCCCTTGCGTTGGTCGTTTGGAGACCGCATCTCCTCCCCTACCCCATCATATGATGAATGGACTCTGTGCTGCAGCTTAGGGAACCTTTGTTCCTCACCATCAAGGCAGATTCGTTTATGATGGCCTCAATCATGGCATGCTTTCTCTCTCGTCTCCGATCATCTCCGAAAGGGAGGCAATGGATGTGGTGGCGTTGGTGCCCCGCGCGGTGATCCGATCACAGTACGGCACTCTCTTTCTTCTCTAGTCATTTCTAACTGGGGGGTGGTGGGCATGGCAGCGATGGCGTTCGATGGGGGTGGCATTGCCATGTGCAGGCTTATCGTGTCGCAATCTTGCAACTTCTCCCTGGTTGAGGGCTTCCACAAGATGTTGATCTTTCATCTCCACCCCACCTCCTCGCTGGTCGACATCGTTTTTGTTGTTAGAGCCACTTAGAATCCGGGTTCATCACTACCAGGTGGATGGTCGACTTTATTAGATGTAATTCAAAAGATGAGTTGATTGAATAGAAAACCTAGTCAAATGTTGTCAGCATTATCTCTATACTATTGTAACCAATTTGAGTTTTTTGAGCTAACTTGTAGTCAAAGTCTCGGAACAAACATTAAACCAACTACTTGTACATGTGCCTATAAAGACAACAATTGACCACCTTGTTTGGTGAGTCGAAATCCCATTTAACATGGTATCTAGACCCATTCTCCGACGTGCCTCATCTACTCGATTCCACTTCCCCACCATTGTGACCCTCGTGCTGATGTTGCCTCTCGCCTCGCTGTTTGACGTCTCGTGCTGATGTCGCCTCTTGCCCTATTGTTTAACGTCTTAGCTTCTATTCCTACGTTAGACTCGTTGTCTTGACTCCGCAGCTCCGCCCTCAACGTCGCGTCGATGCCAATTATGCGCTTCGTCCTTCGATTGACGAGGATCATTGTCACCCTTCATTGTTGATCTCCCCTCCCCGCCAGTCCTCCTCGCTGATCCAACCCCACCCCTATCGCCTAACCCCTCCCAACCACCACACCCTTTTCCCCAACCCCCCAGTCGCTGCACCCCTTTCCCTAACCCTTCCCCCACGATGCTAAACCCTACCCAACTATTAAATACCCCCTACAACTCATACCCGATAACCTGTTTAACCCCTTACCTGACTACCCACCCAACCACATTCCCCCTTCCTAGACTCTCACCACATCACCACCAATTAACACCACTTTTCAGCCACCACCATCACCCGCCGCCCTTGCAGCCACCTCCCTCGTCAACATCGGCTCCCTAATTATCAACTGCCCCAGCTTCCCCCAATCTTCAACACCGACCAAGACCATCCTCCCATGCACAACGTCGGCCCCTCTCATTGCTGTTACGTTCTCCCAGCCACTATTGGTACTCCTTCTCCCCAACTTTATTTCATCAACTTTGGCTGCCTTATTTGTTCGACTCCGGCTTCATCACCATTGTCTCCTCAACTACAATACCACACACTCCCTTGACTTCCCTCTGTCCAACAAAGAAGTCCATTCTTCCACCCAACAGTCATCCTAGAGGAAATTTATAATCCCCCACCAGGGTTATAGGAGCTCCCTACCACATTACCACCATGCTCCATATTCCTCAATCCGACATTATAGGTCACAACTCCATATCGATCAAGTCTACTCCCTACTGAGTGCCCTATCTACCTTGGGTGCTCTCAGTTGTGCCGCTGCTGCATCTCGACAACAGCTACACCCTATATTCAACCATTTTACATACCAAGAGCATTGGAACAAATGCTGTCTTTGTCATTAGACAACTTCGAACCAACTACTCCTCACTGATTTTTAACTGCTCAGGAATTTAGCAGGCGCTATCGTCCACTACAACACCTTCCTGCTGACTCTGTTGGCTCCTGCTAGAATGACTTCACCAGCTTCAAATCTTATCACCACGCCACCAATGTTATTTGGGGTACATCACTTCCTTTCTCTTAAGTTATCCTCGACAAATTACATTCTATGGAAGACTCAGCTTCTGCCACTCCTTCGAGCGCATAATCTTCTTAGACTAACACCTGCCACTTCTCCATCATCGTCAGTTTCTCCCTTTGACACATCTACCACGACACTATCTGACTTTGCAGTGCAAGGCTGGCATGCTCATGATCAGATGCTTCTCAATTGGTGGTGGCGTTTTCGCAACCGCGGCTAGTCTTGTTTGTTTTAATGCTTATTACAGTAATATCATTGTGGTATAAAATAAGACAGTGATGAGAGCCTCATCATGAGCCATAACTAGCTCATTTTGACCCAATAAAGAAGATAAAAGCTCCTACATAACCTAGAAGAAGGCCTAAATGAAGGAATAAGTGCTCTGAGAAGAAAACATGAATTAAAGGTTAAAACTGTAATTTTACCATTGCAGTACATAAATGGGATTTCTCAGAGGCAAAACATAGGTCAAAAGGTCTAAATAAGATAAAAAGTGGGTTGAGTCAATTAGAAATGGGTTCATGTGCAATTTAGGAATTAAATGACATTTGGTAACCCTAAAACAGACCTGCTTAAATCAACAAGGTTACGGTCAGGATAAAAATCAAGTAAACCCTCTAAAAATCATGTAAAAATATCCTTTAGGGTTTAGAATACTTAATTTGGCCTTTGGAACCTAGTTTGACCTAGAATAGGGTCCGAGCTCATTAATTGACCTAATTTGGACTTTTACGTAAAATATCCAATCAAACAAGGTCAAACCTAAAATCCAACTTCACCATTGGATTCCTTAGGTCAAAATTAGGTTTGTATCAAAATTTAGACCTAAGGGGAGGTCATCTTGACCTACTTTGCAATTTAGTACACCCAAATCACAATTTGGTCCCTATCTTTTGAAAATCATTGCAGAGAGCCCCCTAATTTCCTCGCCACTTTGCAATCAAGTCCTGCCGCCATTGTTAGGGCAGAGTCGACCTTCGGCGAGGTTTAGAGAGGGATTACTCTCTGATTCCTTAGAGATTTCCCCCCAGAAATGGAAGAGAGATTCTCTGAGGAATTCCCTTCCATCTAAAGCCAATCACGATCTCTGGTGTGAACCCAATCTCTCGTGCGAACGCACGAGGGATTTGGGTATCCACCCTCTTTCCTTCTCTGGCGAGCCGGCATAGGTGATTGCGCAGCCCTCCGCGCACTAGAAAGTTCGGCCAACACCTATAAAAGGATCTCCTGACCCGGCTGCAAATCTTCAGACTTGTTTTGGCGGAGATTCCCCCAAATTTTCCTCTCTTCCATCTCCGGCCAAGAAACCCGCAAGCTCCGCCGACCTCCTCCCCTCCTCGTCGCTCTGCTTCCATACCAGCAGCAGAGTCAACTCTGCCTCTTTCTCCCGCGTCGCGCAGTACCAGGCGCGCGTTCTCCTGACCTCGTCCTCGTCGCCGCTCTCTCCCTCAAGGTTCTTCTTCTCCGACGACGGCAGCTACGCGCCGTCTACTTCCCTGCCTCCCTCCCGTCCAGAACACTCCAGATACCTTCTCCATCTTTCCCTCTCTCTTTTCCGCCTGTTATTTTATTTAATTGCCCCCCGACATTGCCTGACCACCTTCATCTTCCTCGCCTCCGACTGACCTCCGGCGAGCCGCATCCACCATTCTGCCCCTCCACACGGCTCGCCAATCATCTCATAAGCTCCGCCTCACCACAAGGAACAATCTCCGCCCCTCCACTGCCACTCCACACCTCCACAGTAGCCCCCCGAACTCACCCACACCTCCGGTCGCAGGACGACCTAGGTACGCACACCTAGGCCGTCCCACGACCTGCAGCACCGTTCACCACCTTCGCCGTGCCACGGCGGAGGTGCCCAGCTGGTCTGATTAGGCCAATAGGCCGTGCTTATGTTTGACAGAATTTCAGTCCTGCTGCCATTGACGGTTGAAGCAGCTTCGCAGCAGCTCCAGGCGTCAGGTCTTCCAGGCTTCAGGCGCAGCAGATTCGTGCAAGCAGTGTGAAGCCCTCGGGTCCAGCAAGGAGCGCTGCGAAGCCCGCAGCTTTGGCAATTGCACGAAGAAAGCTCTGCGGGCGCGCGCGAGATTGGGGCAGGCCAGATAGTCCCACATTGGTGAAACGCAATGCGCAGGTATGCTTTAAATTGAATTTTTGTTATCTGCTATTCGCCCCCAAACGCACAGGGGTGAGGTCCCTCACTTGACCCACGCCCGCCTCGTCCGCGGTTTCACCTCGCGGATCTGGCGGGATCCAACCCGACCCTAACCTGAGCACTCCTCGCGCATCACCCACCTGCCGGTGCGCCTGGTCCCGGGTGCAAGATCCGACCTGAATACTTGTGGCTCTGGGAGAGCGTCCTTGAGCGAATTGCAGAGAGAGAGAGACGTTCGGGTAGAGGGGAAGGGTTAGGTTTTGCTTCCCTGTGTGCAGGCAGGCCGGGCGGTGAAGAGAGGAGACTTAGCCGCAAGGAGAAGAAGGAAGAAGAGAAGACAAGGAAGAAAGAAGGACTGCAGACAAAAAGGAAGAAGAAGACAGAAGAGAAACAAAGGCAGGAAGAAGAAGCCTTCGTAGGAAAGAGAAGAGAAGAGAGAAGTTCAAGGAAGAAAAAGACCTGTGGATCAGAAGAAAAGAAGAGCCAACGAAGAAGAAGAAGAAGGCAGAAGAGAGAAAGAAGACTTACTTTTAAGACGTCTGATAAAGAAATCAGACGTCCAATTCTGTTTTCTTTTAGCAATTCTTTTTATAACTATCTCTCTTTGAATCAATTGTTTTCATTTAAAAGTTGTATTCTTTGGTTTTAAAAGTACTAAGATTGCTCCCTGTGTTTGACCTCGGATACTCTAGTTTTTCGAGTAATAAAATTCTCTATATTTGTTTGAACGTTTTGTTGGCTATATTACAACGTGTTATCTTTTAAAACCCCACAAAAGCGTACAAACAGACAGCTATGGTTGTCGTTACCATTAAAATTTTACTCGGAAATAGTTTCCCGAGGTCGAACTCAGGGAGCTACTGGAATTCTAGAAGTACAATGTTTCTTTATTACAAAAATAAGAGAGAGAGAGAGGGAGAAATAGATTTCTATATTTTGGCTTTTTCTTCTCTTCTTTCTCTCTTTGCTTGTCTTCTTCTTCTCTTCTTTCTCTTTTCTTCTTTACGGGCCTTCTTCCTTGGTCTTCTGGTTGTCTTCAGTTCCTCTGCTTGTCTTCCATTTCCTTTCTTCAGTTCTTCTTCTTCTTCTTTTCTTTATCTTCTTTCTTTCTTCTTCTGCGGAACCTTTTCTTTTCTTTTTCTTCTTCTCTGCTTTATCTCCTCTGAGGCTTTATCCGTCGTCTGATATCGCAATCAGATGACTTAAACGGCGGTCTGCTACAGTGCTTCCCCTCTCTTTTCTTCCTTTGCTGCTCTTTCTTCTTCTCTTCTTCTTCTTCCCGCTTCTTCTTCCTTGGTCTTCTGCCTTGCTCAGCTGCAAGGCTTCTTCAGAGCTTCTTCTTTCGCTCCTCTTCTTCTTCTTCCTGCGGCCAAGTGGTGAACCTTCTTCCTTCGCACCTTGTTCCTGCACGAGGCACAGCAAAACCTAGCCCTTCCCTCTACCCACACGTCTCTCTCTCTCTCTGTAAACCGCTCATAGGAAGCTCTCCCAGAGCCGGGTTATCGGGTCGGGTAGCGTACCCGTGACTAGGCGCACCGGCGTGGGTGGTGCACGAGGAGTGCAGGGTAAACGGGTCGGCCAGGTCTGCGTGGCGTGGGTCGCGGACGAGGCGGGCGACTGGGCGAGGGGACCTCACCGCGTGTTCTGAGGCGTTTAAGTGAAAACACAAAATCAACTTAAATGGGTGCGGCACTTCGAAATCCCACGATGTGGGACTAAACTTTGTCCCTCGCGCGCGCTTGCTTGCAGGACGGACGCGACCTGGCTCAGTAGCAACGCCCTCGTTTCTCTTCGTAGACCCGCTCCTTGTCTTCGCCTAAGTCCCTCCAGTTCGCCTCAGCTGGAATCCTACTGCTTCAGGGCCTGGAGCTCGCTTGGAAACTCCTCGCCTTGTCGCCAATGGCGGCCGGGGCTGAAGATCTGTCGAACACAAACAGGGCCTCTCGGCCTAATCAGACCACAGGGGGACCTTCGTCGTGGCACGGCGAAGGTAATGCGGGGTATAGCAGGTTGCGGGGTGGTGCCTGGCGGTAGCCCTAGGTCGGACTGCAACCGAAAAAATGGGTTTGATCGGGGGAGTGTTGTGGAGGTGTGGAGTGGCAGTGGAGGGGCGGGGGGTGTCGGGTGAGGTGAGGCGGAGCTTTTGGGGTAGGTGGCGAGTTGTGTGGAGCGGTGGATTGACGAGGGCAACTCGCCGGAGAGTGGCCGGAGATGGAGAAGGTGAGGGCGGTCAGGCGCGATCGAGGGGTAATTGAGCGAATTAAGTTGGGGAAAAGAAAGAGGGGAGGAAGGGAAATAACTGTTACTTACCTATAGGGACGAAGGGGGCCGGAGTAGGGCGGCAGTCGTACTGACTGTCGCCGGAGAAGAAACACCCAGAGGGGGAGAGCGGCGGCGAGGAAGAGAGCAGGAGGGCGCGCGCTGGGTACGGCGCGACGCGGGAAGATCAGGCGAAGGTGGCCCTGCTGCTGGTATTGCAGTAGAGCGACGAGACGGAGGAGGAGGGGCTGTCGGAGCTGGTGGGTTTCTGTCGGAGTGGGAAGAGAGGAACGGTTAGGGTTTTCTCCGTCAGGACCAAGCTGCTAGAATCGGCTGGCGACGCTGGCCTTTATAAAGGCGGTGGCGGAGGGGTGGGCGTAGGGATGGGCGCAGGAAGGTGACGTGCCTCCCTCGCCGGAGAATGGCCAGAAGTGTGACCCATACCTTCCGCGCGTTCGCACGGAAGGTGTGGGCGTCGATAGATGGCATGGCGGTGTCCCTGCGGCAGCAGACGTCGCAGGGAACACCAGGTTCAATCTGCAGGACACCTCCCTCACCCTGCGCGGCGCCATGCTCGGTGCAAAGTCGTCGGAGCATGGTGCTACGCAGAGACTTGCAGGAGGGACCTGAATGCAAAGAATGACGAAGAAATTAGGGGCCAAAATGCAAGGATTTTGAAAGTTGAGGGTCAAAAAGTAATAGGTGAGGACCAAATTGCAAAGTCGGTCAAGAAGGTTTCTTCTTAGGCTCAAGTTTTTATGCATGACTAAATTGGACCTAAGGATTTTAATGGTAAATTTTATTTCTAGGTCAGACCTTATTTGATTGGCCAATTTACGTAAAAACCTAAATTAAATCATTAATTGGGCATGGTTCTCAATGTAGGTCAAAATTGGTTTCCAAGGCCAAATTGAAGGTTCTAAACCATAGAGATTATTTTTCTATGAATTTTAGAGGATTTATTCGATTTTTACCCTACCTCGAACCTCGTGAATTGAAGTGGATTTGTTTTAGGATTACAGAATGTCATTTAATTCCTTAGAGTTGCTGTAGTCCTTGTTGGATCAGATCATCCCACTTTCCTTCTTATTAGGTTAGTTTGACCTATGTTTGGACCCTGAGTTACCCTGTTTGCAGATTGTGTTGGTGAAATTGCATTTTTATCCCTTATGACTTGTTTTCTTTTTAAACTCAGAATTCTCTGAGTCAAGCCTTTCTTTGAGTTATGTAGGAGCTTTTTCTCGCATATTGAAGTGCGTTGGGTCAACCGGGTTTTATTGTTATAATGTTGTAGTATAGCCAGTTATTACCAACATTTCAAATATATAAATTTTTTACTCGGAAAATAAAAGAGTTCCCGAGGTCGAACTCAGGGAGCAAGTTGTATTCTAGAGATATACATGTTTCTTTTACAAAAAATAAAGAAAGAGAGAGGGAAAGAATTTGTTGTTCTCTTTGTTTTCTCCTCGTGATGTTCTTCTTTCTTTCTTTCTTCAGATCTCCTTCTTCTTCTTTGTTCTGCAGAGGTGATGCTCCTCTTTCTTTCTTCAGATCTCCTTCTCTTTTTCTTCTTCTGCAGAGGTGATGCTCTTCTTTCTTTCTTCAGATCTCCTTCTTCTTCTTTTCTTTTTCAGCCAGGGACGTCACCCCTCCTTCTTTCTTCTTTTCCCTTCAGGCCGTCGTCTGATTTCCAAATCAGACGACTTAAACTACCTGTTGCTACAGTCAGCTTCCTTCTTCTTCCGCGGTTCTTCTTCTTCACCTGTGCCTGCACACTTCAGAGTTTTTCGTCAGAGGCAAAACCTACTCTACCCTCCCCCCCCCGCGTCTCTCTCTCTCTCTGAAACCACTCTTGGGAAAGCTCTCCCAGAGCTGCCGGGTAACCGGGTTCGGGTCAGGCCCGGGTCCAGGCCCACCGGCGTGCGTGGTGGGCGAGGAGTGCAGGTCAGTCTTAAGTCGGATCGGGTCGGGTCAGGTCCGCGGGGCGTGAGCGCGGACGAGACCGGGTAACCGGGCGGGTGAAGGGGACCTCACCCCGTGTGCTGAGGCAGTAAGCTTCCAGCACTTTTCCATCTTATATCGCTGCGCCTCTTCAGGCTTTTCCGAGGTGGGACTAAATGTCCCACCTCAATTGCGCGCCCGCAGCGGGGAAATCAGCGGGAGATCGCGGCGTCACGCGAAGCCTTCTGCCTTAGCTGCGAGCCTGGTGTTTTGTCGAAACGCCTCGCAAGGCCTGGGAGTTGAATCTGGGCGTGGCGCTGAGCGTGGCGCGCCTGTAGCTGCAGGCGGAAGCAGTTCCTCCTGCACGGCAATGGCGGCGGAGGTCGGGTGGCCTGTTCACAAGAAAACGGCCTCTCGGCCTAATCAGAAAGTGCCAGGAGCTTCGCCAGGGTGCGGCGAAGCTCGTGTGGGTGGTGGCGAGGCGCGGGGCGGCGTGCAAGGGCTGCCCTAGGTCGGACTGTGGGTCGGAGGATGGGTTTGTTGGGGGAAGCGTTACGGAGGTGTGGAGTGGCAGTGAAGGGGTGGGGGGTGCTCAGTGTGATGAGGCGGAGGTTCGGTGAGGGTCGGCGAGGTGTGTGAGGCTGTGGAGCGATGGGAGCATCTCGCCGGAGCGTGGCCGGAGTCGAAGGGGGTGACGATGGTCAGGGTCGGTCGAGGGCTTAATTGAATAAATTGAAAGCGGGGAAAGAAAGAGGAGAAGAAGGGGAGTAGCTCTAGCTTACTTGCAGGGACGAAGGGGGTGGAACAGGGCGACGGTCGTATCGACTGTCGCCGGAGAAGACGATGCTCAGGGAAAGGGGCGGCGGCGAGCAGAGAGCCGGAGAGGCGCCAGCTGGGTGCGGCGTGGCGCGGGAAGAGTAGGGGAGGAAGTCTCTGCTGCTGGTATTGCGGCAGAGCGAAGAGGTGGAGGGGGAGGAACCGCCGGAGCTGGTGAGCGTCTGTCGGAGAGAGAAGAGAGGAAAGTTGGGGATTTTCTCCGTCAGATCCAAGCTGCCCCGGTCGGTGGAGCAACGGGGGGTATTTATAGGGATCAAACAGGGAGGAAGGCGGAGGGAGACGACGTGTCTCCCTCGCCGGAGGATGGCCGGAAACAAGAACCCATACCGTCCGTGCGTTCGCACGGCCGGTATGGTGGGTTACAACGACCAGGGGGGTGTCCCTGCGACGGCTGACGACGTAGGGCACCCCCGGTTTACTTGCCAGGTCCCCCACCTCACCCTGCGCGGCGCCATGCTCCGCGCAAGGTCGCCGGAGCATGGTGCTGGCAGGTTTTGCAGGGGGGACCTGATCGCAAAGAACGAAGGAGAGTTAGGGGCCAAAATGCGAGGGTTCAAAAGTTGAGGGCCAAAGAGTAAATATATGAGGACCAAAGTGTAAAGTCGGTCAAGGAGGTTTCTTCTTAGGCTCAAGTTTTTTATACATGACTAATTAGGACCTAAGGAATCTGATGGTGAATTTCATTTCTATATTAAACCTTGTTTGACCGGTCAATTTACGCAAAAACCCAAATTAAGTTATTAATTGGGCATGGTTCTCAATGTAGGTCAAAATGGGTTCTGAAGGCCAAATTGAAGGTTCTAAACCCTAGAGATTATTTTTCTATGAATTTTAGAGGGTTTATTCTATTTTTACTTTGCCTCGAACCTTGTGAATTGAAGTGGGTTGTTTTAGGGTTACAGATTATCATTTAGTTTCTTGGAATTGCTGTAGCCCTTGTTAGATCATTTCATCCCACTTTTATTCTTATTAAGCTGCTTTGACCTATGTTTGGGCCCTGAATTACCCTGTATGCAGATTATACTGGTAAAATTGCATTTTTACCCCTTATGACTTGTTTTCTTCTTAAACTCAGAATTCTCTGAGTTAAGCCTTTCCTTGAGATATGTAGGAGCTTTTATCCTTTGTATTAGGTCAAAATGAGCTAGTTATGGCTCATGATGAGGTTCTCATCATACCCCCATGCCTAGCTTTTGCTAGTCCCTTAGCAAAAACTTAAGGTTTCAACCCTTGTTCTAGACCATGAAATTTTTAATAGTTTTAGATAAGTCCTTTTTTATTTGAGCATAGATTAGGTTAGAATGCTGACCATAGGCCTAAAAGGTACTCTAGTACCAATCAAGATCCAAATCTGTCTATTCTTAGCCTCAGTCTTTTAGCAAAGGTTTTTAAGGCCCACAAGAACTAACCTAAGGTTTATTGGACTTCGTGGTTAAAGCACCCGTGCTTGAAATGATTTTAGCCCTGGCTCAGTTCGCAGTGCGTTTTGTAAGAGAGAGATAGAAAGTTTTTCTATTTGGAGAGTTTTCTCTCTCTTTTTCTTTTTAGTTCTAGCCTAGGATTGGCTTTTCAACACGGTCTGTATCAGATTCCTTGCTCCCATCATCAATCCTCAAGGGTTCCTGGCGATCGATGCTTCGAGATAGCACCGCCCATGGCAACCCCCGGAACCCTGGCTATTGAGATTTCGAGATAATCCCATCCATGGTATTCCGTGGCCGAATCCAGACCCTGGCAATTGACACTTCGAGATAATGCCATCCATGGAATCTGAACCAGTAGAGTGCTTACATGCCCCCAGTAGGATATGTAAATATCCTAAGAGACAAGCACCGAGGAGATGATATTTTGTTACGCATCTTCGAGGGGATTTCCCGCCTCTCCGCGCTGGGAACTCGTCCAAATCAACTTGTGTTGATCGGCTGCTCCTATTCTAGGTGTTCTTTTCAGATTTTTGCGACGCTTCTGCGTGATTCTGATTTTTACGCTTACTGAACCAGGCTGTGTGTGAGATTAGGGTGCTTAGGTTACTGAGTCCCGTAAACCAAAAATTAGTTAACGAGGCCGAATACTCCCTAAGCCTTAGACCTAATACTTCAGCTTTTCATTTTCCTCAACCTCTTGAGGAGTGTCCAGATCTTAATTGGTACTAAGAGTCTATTCAAGAATGCCTAAGGTTTGCATTCTTTACTAATCTCATTGTGCACTTTTCTTGAATGAGGTCTAGAACTTAGGTTAATTTCTTAGTTCCTTACTAATGACTATCACTTTTTCTCATAATTTTGTGCTCCTTTTTCATTTTGTTTCTTTTCTCCTTCGCAAAATTTCCTTCTCTTTTCCTCTTATTCTTTTTCGAAAATTTTTTTAATTTTTATGGTGTTTTTGGCATATGTGAATTTTTTTGTTTGAAACCTTTTCTTACAAATTTTGCACTTTCATACCCCCCCATGCCTAAGATTTGAAATGTCCTCATTGTAACCTAGGGGGTCTTAGTTCATTCCTTAAGACAGAAATTTGGATGAGTGGATGGGTCGGGTTGAATTTTTGCGGACGATTTCAAATCCCAGATGCAAACATCTGAGTTGGGGTCGGCTGTCTACAAGGGTGAACTTCGAGTGCTAAAAGGTGTCAGAACAAGTTTCAGGTTTACAAAGAGAATGACGGGCTGCCTCCCGTTAAGCGCTGAGTTTTACGCCATCGGCTGGGCGCAATAAGCTCAAGGGGAAAGGAGGATATAAGATGCCTCAGCCAAATCAGTAGAAGTTACATCAATGAACGGCTTGAGTCTCTGACCGTTCACGATGAAAGGTTCAGAATCGTGGCTGAGTGGACTGATTTTGATTGCTCCATTTCCAAATATGGTCCGACCCACTTAGATCTCAGTTTTCCTGGGAAGAGTTTGAGTCGGGCATCAAAGAGTAGGACCTTTTGACCAGGATGAAAGATCTTTCTGGAGATGTGTTTGTCGTGGAAGGCTTTAACCCGCTCCTTGTAGATTTGCGAGTTCTCATACGCGTCTAGGCGTAATTCATCGATCTCGCTGATTTGGAGTTTTCTGTGGGTCCCAGCCTTGGAAAGATCTATATTACAGTTCCGTACTGCCCAATAGGCTTTATGCTCCAGTTCGACGGGAAGGTGGCATGCCTTTCCGTACACCAGTCTAAAGGGAGACTTGCCCAATTGGGTCTTGTGGGCGGTCCTATAGGCCCACAATGCTTCCGGAAGTCGGGACGACCAGTCCTTCCTGTCAGGTCGAACAGTGACTTGCAGGATTTTCTTGATCTCCCGATTAGACAGCTCAGCTAGACCATTAGTTTGGGGGTGGTAAGGAGTAGAGATTCGGTGAGACACCCCGTATTTGGTCATCAGTGACCTAAACTGAGCATTTGTGAAATGGGTCCCCCCATCAGAGATTATTGCATGAGGAATCCCGAACCTTGAGAAAATGTGTTGATGAATGAATTTGAGAACGATTTTGTGATCACAGGTTCGGGTCGGTATGGCTTCGATCCATTTGGACACGTAGTCCACAGCCAACAGAATGTATTCGAAACCATCCGAAACAGGAAAGGGGCCCATAAAATCAATCCCCCAAACATCGAAGATTTCGCATACTAGAATCGGTTGCATAGGCATCATGTCGCGATGGCTCATGTTGCCCAAAGTCTGGCAACGACTGCATGCCTTGCAATGACTGTATGCGTCTTTGAACAGTGTGGGCCAGTAAAAGCCGCACTGGAGGACTTTTGATGCGGTTTTATGCCCGGCAAAATGGCCACCGCATGCCTGGTCATGGCAGAAAGAGAGGATATTGTTGACTTCCCCTTCCGGGACACATCTCCGGATGATCTGATCGGCACCTATGCGGAAGAGGTACGGGTCTTCCCAAATGTAATACTTGGCATCGGAGCGTAATTTGTCTTTCTTGGCCTTCGGCCAATCGGACGGGGTCTGATGAGATGCCAAGTAATTTACTATATTAGCAAACCATGGAAGGCTAGTACCAATAGTCAGCAGGTGCTCATCGGGAAAATGCTCAGTGATGGGTCCGGAAGGGTCAATTATTTCAGAAGGAAGACGGGACAAGTGATCAGCTACCACGTTTTGCTTTCCCTCTTTGTCGCGAATCTCAAGGTCAAATTCTTGCAACAGCAAGATCCATCGGATTAATCGAGGTTTCGCGTCCTTCTTCGCAAGGAGATGCCTCACAGCTGTGTGATCCGAGTATATGATGACATGGGAACCCAGAAGGTACGATCTGAACTTTTCTAGGGCAAATACTACAGCTAGCAGCTCTTTCTCAGTAACCGTATAGTTACGCTGAGCCTCATCGAGTGTTTTGCTGGCGTAGTAAATGGCCACAGGTTTCTTGTCATTTTTCTGTCCCAAAACCGCTCCTACAGCGAAGTCGGATGCATCACACATGATCTCAAAGGGTTGAGACCAATCAGGGGACTGTAGGATCGGGGCTTGGGTGACTCGGTCACGCAGGATTTCAAATGCTTGAGTGCATTCCTTGGAGATTTCGAAGGGAACATCCTTGGAGAGAAGAGTGGTCAGGGGGCGTGCGATTTTTGAAAAATCAGGGATAAATCGTCGATAAAAACCGACATGCCCTAAAAAGGATCGGATGTCCCTGATTGAGCTAGGCATAGGAAGGTGAGAGATCAGATTAACCTTAGCTCGATCCACTTGGATACCTTTCTCCGAAATTGAGTGTCCCAGGACAATTCCCTCAGGCACCATGAAATGGCTCTTTTCCCAGGAAAGAACCAAATTCACATCGATGCACCGCCTGAGTATCTGGACCAAGTGTTGGAGGCAATCGTCGAATGATGCTCCGAAAACTGAAAAGTCATCCATGAAGACTTCCAGATAATCACCTACCATATCTGAGAATATGGCAAGCATGCATCGCTGAAAAGTAGCGGGTGCATTGCAAAGACCGAAAGGCATCCTTCGGAAAGCGTATGTTCCGAAGGGGCAGGTGAACGTGGTCTTTTCTTGGTCCTCAGGATGGATTGCCACCTGGTTATAACCGGAGTACCCGTCAAGAAAGCAGAAGAACCTATTTCCCGCTAGTTTTTCGAGAATTTGATCAATGAAGGGTAGTGGGAAATGATCCTTCTTCGTGGAGGAATTGAGTCGACGGTAATCTATACAGACTCTCCACGAGTTGGCTAATCGGGTAGGAATGATTTCTCCGGTCTCAGTCGTTATAGTGGTGAGTCCTGCCTTCTTGGGCACGACCTGAATTGGGCTCACCCAACGACTATCGGAGATCGGGTAGATGATCCCGGCATCTAACCACTTGATGATCTCCTTTTTCACGACCTCCTGCAGATTGGGGTTTAAGCGTCTCTGCATTTCATGAGAAGGTCGTGTGCCCTCTTCTGAATAGATATGATGAGTACAATAAGAGGGACTTATTCCAGTCAGATCATCGAGAGTCCATCCGATGGCTCTGCGATGTTGCTGGAGGACAAAAATTAGACGGGATTCCTGTTCAGGACTGAGGTTGGAATTGATAATTACAGGAAGGGTCTGATTAGAACCCAAAAAGACGTATTTTAAGTGAGCAGGAAGGGGTTTCAGTTCGAGGATGGGGTTTTCAGCAGCAGCGGGTGGTTCAGTATAGATGTGAGGTTCAAGGGTGGGAGTTACTGGGTTGTTCACATCTGGATTTGACTCCTCTGTTTGCGGGTCAAGATCCTTCTGTGGTTGATGAGGCATACTCGAGTCATTCTGGAGGTGTGATTCATCAACCAAAGTCTTGATGTCACAAATTTGTTCGATGACGCCGCAATTAATTCCTTGTTGGGCCTTAAATATATCAATTTTCAGTGTTTGATCTCCAAACTTAAGCTCTATTTGGCCCTCCTCACAGCTGATGTTGGCTCTAGCAGTAGCCAAGAAAGGTCTCCCTAGAATGATTGGTGTATCCCTAGGGTCCTCAGGTGCATCCATATCTAAGACTATAAAGTCCACTGGAAAATAGAAATCCCGTACTCTCACGATAACATCTTCGAGAATCCCTTTTGGTGACTTTATAGATCGATCTGCTAATTGTAATGTCACCTCGGTTGGTTTCAGCTCAGATTCTTCTAGATGGTCAAGTAAGGATGTGGGTATCAGGTTTATGGATGCACCCAAGTCTAACAATGCTCTATCAAATTGGGTACCACCTATCTTACAGGAAATCAGGGGAGTTCCAGGATCTTTTGCCTTGGGTGGGAGTCTACTAAGGATTACAGAGCTGGCTTGCTCTGACAGAACAATTGGGCTCCCTCCCTTGGTTCGCGGCTTACGCTGGGGTGTACATATATTCTTTAGAAATCGTGCGTAAGCTGGTACGTGGTGGATTGCATCCATCAAGGGGATGTTTATGTGGACCTGCTCAAAGAGCTTGACCAGGTCCTCCTCAGGGGCCACGGGTTTGGTGGTCTTCTTTCCCTTGGTCAGGGCCTCAGGAAACGGGATCTTGGTTGGTTCTTCTAGGATAGGTCCAGGTTGTGGATCTGGAACAGCGGTACCTTGGATAACTATCCTAGGGTCATGGTTATCAGGCTGGGAGTGGTTTGGATAATGCGGATCTTGAGTTGTCTTACCACTACGTGTTGTTACAGAATTTAATCCGGCCTGATTTTGGTTTGGGTTTGGTAGAAGGGGTGGCTGCTGCTGAAATCCCGCATAAGAAGTTGAGGCTTCCATCTCGTCTGGAGATGGAGCAGTAGGGGCCTGATAAATCCATTGAGTGTGGCCTAAATTTGGATTCATAACGCGCTTCTGGGTTGGCACGTTATTTGGGTTAGGAAGGGGTTGGGAAGGGAGTGTGCCTGGCTGGCGAGAATTTGCCAACTGGGCCAGTTGAGTTTTAACTTCAGTAAGCTCGTCCTTGTGCTGTTTTTGAATAGCCGCATTCGTTTTTTGAATGTCAGCCAGAGTCTGAAGGATTAAGGACATTTGATCTTGATTTGGCCCTGATGGATAAGTAGGGTTGGGCCGAGGCTGAGGCGGCTGGTAGTGACGAGAGGGCTGTGGGCGGGACTGAAAAGGTGGTCTTTGGGTTTGGGAATTTCCCGCCCACTGAAAATTGGGATGGTTTCGCCATCCAGGGTTGTAAGTGTTGGAGAATGGGTTGTTCTGGATGGCGTTGAGGTCCTCGCAGGTCTGAGGAACCTCCTGAGAATCAGGGAAAGGAGAAATGGAGTTCCCCCGGCTGGTGTAGAAAGGATCGGATGATCTTCCAGTCCAAGAATCAGATGGGGGTGGATATGGATCCATCCCAGGGGAAGATCGGTGGAGGATGTTTTGCACAGTCTCCTGTGTGGAAGGAGGTTGTGCAAAGGAGTTACGCGTGGAGGTGGCTCGCTGCAAGTGCTGAGTCAGCTCATCCACCTTCTTTTCAATGATTGAGACCTTGTCCAATAGACTGGCCATTAATTCCAGGTCGATTGATGCGGACAGGCCCTGCGTCTCATGTGCTCCCTTAAGATTCGTCGCTGCGCGGGTATTCGTCCTGTCGAATAATCCCATGGAGTCATTGTTGATGGAGTTCTCGCACATGTTTTCGAGAATCTCCCATACGGTGTCTTCATGTTGACCCATGATGTTTCCTCCGCAAGTTGCATTGACGAAAAGGCGGATGTCCTCACGGAGTCCCTGGTAAAAAGATTGGACTTGTTCCCATTTAGGAACTCCGTGATAAGGGCACTTTCTCATGAGATCCTGAAAACGATCCCATGCCTCATGGAGAGGTTCTCCTGATTGTTGAGTGAAGTGTGTAATCTGATGGCGCAAGGCGTTGGTCCGACCCACGGGAAAAAACTTTTTCAAAAATTCGGATTGAAGTTCTTCCCAAGTGTTGATCGGCCGGGTCTGAGTTTGATACCAATGGGCGGCCTTGTCCATAAGAGAAAAGGAGAACATCTTCATGAGAAGAATATCCCGATTTTGCGCATCTGATCCAAAAGTGTGGGCCAGATGCTTTAGCTGTTTGATGTGCTGGAAGGGATCTTCAGAATTAAGCCCATGGAATTTAGGTATAGCATGAATCATGTTGGGCTTTAATTTGGAATCAGGTCCTCCAGTCGGGATTCTGACTCGAGGCTCAATGGCCACCGCAGCAGGATTGTAGTGGTCCCGCATCATAGGACGCTGTGGTGGGTGCACGAAGTTTTGGAAGAGGTCATTGAGTCGCTGGAGCTGGTGTTCCAGATTATTTTCTTCCTCAACTGGCTGAGCCATGATGGGGGAAGAAGAAGAACTTGGTTCTGAATCAGAAGAGAGAATAATGTGAGGGTGTTGCTGCACAAACACGGGCGTCGAGGCTTGGCCTTGACGAGAGCGAATTTCTAATGGAGGTCTTAAGGGTGGTCTTAGGGACCTCCTTCCGTACATGCACTGTTTGGAAGAGGTAAGTTTAGAAGGTGCTGGACCCAATCAAGACACCCAAAAATGTGTTGGGTGACTATAGAGGTGCGGGGCAGATGGACCCCTTGATCAGAAAGATCGTCCACCTGAGAATTACCTGGGCAGCCAGAGAGGGAGAGTCCCGCGAAGACCCCTACACGGTAGAGCGTCCCCACGGGTTACAGGGTTTCCCCCACCCGACCTCTCTTGTCACTGCGGTTCCAGGTAGACCAGAATGGGGATCTTGACCTCTTAAGTCTACCAATTTTAAGATCAGGGTGCTTAAGGTTTCACTTGAACTTTAGTCTTTTTAAGTGCAAAGAGTGACCTAATTTAAGGTTGGTTGACCCAAAGGGGTCAACTTTACCTCTTGTTTTCTTTGAGAGCTTTCAGGTCTTGTTTTTTAGGGTTCAAGTGTTTAGAGAGAGCCAATTGTTTAGGATTTTTCTTGTTAATTATTTTCAATCAATGGCTTGGGCACACCACTTTTGGATTTCCTCAATTCTTGATTAAGGGGTGTGTCTCTACTGAAATCCTAATGTTTGACCTTATGTTGGCTCTACTTGGTCCATTTAACTCTTTGTTGGGCAATTAGGGCTCAAGCAAGAATGTGTTAGCCCTTAAATACCCTTAATAGTGTGCAGGAGTGATGAGTTGAAAACATGCAACTCTTTATGGTTACTAAGTATGGAAGACAGGTTAGCTCTATATTGCTTGTTCTTTTCTTTTCTTCCTCTTTAGAGTTTAGGGGTTAATAGTGAGAGGAAAAATTTACCTGTCTTCGGAGTGGTTGTCGTGTGGTTGCTTGTCTTCTTGAGTTCCTGTAGCTGCACAAAAGAGAGGAGATTATCAGAAATTAAAAAAAAAGAAACAGGAATGTTTACCTCTAGAATAGCCGTTGCTCCCCGGCAACGGCGCCAAAATGAAGTGCGTTGGGTCAACCGGGTTTTATTGTTATAACGTTGTAGTATAGCCAGTTATTACCAACATTTCAAATATATAAATTTTTTACTCGGAAAATAAAAGAGTTCCCGAGGTGGGAGCAAGTTGTATTCTAGAGATATACATGTTTCTTTTACAAAAAATAAAGAAAGAGAGAGGGAAAGAATTTGTTGTTCTCTTTGTTTTCTCCTCGTGATGTTCTTCTTTCTTTCTTTCTTCAGATCTCCTTCTTCTTCTTTGTTCTGCAGAGGTGATGCTCCTCTTTCTTTCTTCAGATCTCCTTCTCTTTTTCTTCTTCTGCAGAGGTGATGCTCTTCTTTCTTTCTTCAGATCTCCTTCTTCTTCTTTTCTTTTTCAGCCAGGGACGTCACCCCTCCTTCTTTCTTCTTTTCCCTTCAGGCCGTCGTCTGATTTCCAAATCAGACGACTTAAACTACCTGTTGCTACAGTCAGCTTCCTTCTTCTTCCGCGGTTCTTCTTCTTCACCTGTGCCTGCACACTTCAGAGTTTTTCGTCAGAGGCAAAACCTACTCTACCCTCCCCCCCCCGCGTCTCTCTCTCTCTCTGAAACCACTCTTGGGAAAGCTCTCCCAGAGCTGCCGGGTAACCGGGTTCGGGTCAGGCCCGGGTCCAGGCCCACCGGCGTGCGTGGTGGGCGAGGAGTGCAGGTCAGTCTTAAGTCGGATCGGGTCGGGTCAGGTCCGCGGGGCGTGAGCGCGGACGAGACCGGGTAACCGGGCGGGTGAAGGGGACCTCACCCCGTGTGCTGAGGCAGTAAGCTTCCAGCACTTTTCCATCTTATATCGCTGCGCCTCTTCAGGCTTTTCCGAGGTGGGACTAAATGTCCCACCTCAATTGCGCGCCCGCAGCGGGGAAATCAGCGGGAGATCGCGGCGTCACGCGAAGCCTTCTGCCTTAGCTGCGAGCCTGGTGTTTTGTCGAAACGCCTCGCAAGGCCTGGGAGTTGAATCTGGGCGTGGCGCTGAGCGTGGCGCGCCTGTAGCTGCAGGCGGAAGCAGTTCCTCCTGCACGGCAATGGCGGCGGAGGTCGGGTGGCCTGTTCACAAGAAAACGGCCTCTCGGCCTAATCAGAAAGTGCCAGGAGCTTCGCCAGGGTGCGGCGAAGCTCGTGTGGGTGGTGGCGAGGCGCGGGGCGGCGTGCAAGGGCTGCCCTAGGTCGGACTGTGGGTCGGAGGATGGGTTTGTTGGGGGAAGCGTTACGGAGGTGTGGAGTGGCAGTGAAGGGGTGGGGGGTGCTCAGTGTGATGAGGCGGAGGTTCGGTGAGGGTCGGCGAGGTGTGTGAGGCTGTGGAGCGATGGGAGCATCTCGCCGGAGCGTGGCCGGAGTCGAAGGGGGTGACGATGGTCAGGGTCGGTCGAGGGCTTAATTGAATAAATTGAAAGCGGGGAAAGAAAGAGGAGAAGAAGGGGAGTAGCTCTAGCTTACTTGCAGGGACGAAGGGGGTGGAACAGGGCGACGGTCGTATCGACTGTCGCCGGAGAAGACGATGCTCAGGGAAAGGGGCGGCGGCGAGCAGAGAGCCGGAGAGGCGCCAGCTGGGTGCGGCGTGGCGCGGGAAGAGTAGGGGAGGAAGTCTCTGCTGCTGGTATTGCGGCAGAGCGAAGAGGTGGAGGGGGAGGAACCGCCGGAGCTGGTGAGCGTCTGTCGGAGAGAGAAGAGAGGAAAGTTGGGGATTTTCTCCGTCAGATCCAAGCTGCCCCGGTCGGTGGAGCAACGGGGGGTATTTATAGGGATCAAACAGGGAGGAAGGCGGAGGGAGACGACGTGTCTCCCTCGCCGGAGGATGGCCGAAAACAAGAACCCATACCGTCCGTGCGTTCGCACGGCCGGTATGGTGGGTTACAACGACCAGGGGGGTGTCCCTGCGACGGCTGACGACGCAGGGCACCCCCGGTTTACTTGCCAGGTCCCCCACCTCACCCTGCGCGGCGCCATGCTCCGCGCAAGGTCGCCGGAGCATGGTGCTGGCAGGTTTTGCAGGGGGGACCTGATCGCAAAGAACGAAGGAGAGTTAGGGGCCAAAATGCGAGGGTTCAAAAGTTGAGGGCCAAAGAGTAAATATATGAGGACCAAAGTGTAAAGTCGGTCAAGGAGGTTTCTTCTTAGGCTCAAGTTTTTTATACATGACTAATTAGGACCTAAGGAATCTGATGGTGAATTTCATTTCTATATTAAACCTTGTTTTACCGGTCAATTTACGCAAAAACCCAAATTAAGTTATTAATTGGGCATGGTTCTCAATGTAGGTCAAAATGGGTTCTGAAGGCCAAATTGAAGGTTCTAAACCCTAGAGATTATTTTTCTATGAATTTTAGAGGGTTTATTCTATTTTTACTTTGCCTCGAACCTTGTGAATTGAAGTGGGTTGTTTTAGGGTTACAGATTATCATTTAGTTTCTTGGAATTGCTGTAGCCCTTGCTAGATCATTTCATCCCACTTTTATTCTTATTAAGCTGCTTTGACCTATGTTTGGGCCCTGAATTACCCTGTATGCAGATTATACTGGTAAAATTGCATTTTTACCCCTTATGACTTGTTTTCTTCTTAAACTCAGAATTCTCTGAGTTAAGCCTTTCCTTGAGATATGTAGGAGCTTTTATCCTTTGTATTAGGTCAAAATGAGCTAGTTATGGCTCATGATGAGGTTCTCATCACATATCTAGGTTAGATTGTGCTCTTTAGAGTTCATGATGCGGTTCTCATCAGTTGGCTTATCGCCTCCCTATCAGAGGATGTTCTCCTCACTGTTAGTGGTCTTCACACTAGCCTCGATGTCTGGAATGCCCTCCACAATGCCTACAACACATAATCCCATACATGCATTCTCCAGCTTCGAATGCAACTTCAGGCTCTTAAGAAGGGTGACAACAATGTTTCCACTTTTCTTCGTAAAGAAAAGTATATCTTTGATGAATTAGTAGCTGCAGGACAAACCATTGACATAACAGAATTAAATGCCATCATTTTCCAAAATATTGGACATGATTACAGAGATATAGTAGTAGCTCTTGCATCTCACCTCTCTCCAGTTACATTTTCAGAACTTCAAAGCATTCTGATGGGATATAAGATTCGCCTTTAGCAAAATATCACACTTGTCATTGAAGCGTCACCAACTGTCCATGCTGCCCAAACTACTTCCTTACCACAACCAAACTGTGCCTTTTGCGGTCATGGTCCTAGTCGTGGTCGCAATAGCAATAGTCATCACTCTGCATTCCTGTCTGTGGGAATTTTGGACATAATTTGTATCGCTGCTACTACAGAAAGCAACCGCAGGGATGAGGTCAAGCCATGCCTCAAGCACACCTCAGTGAGTCCACTCCCTTCATCCCTCCACATGAGCAGTGGTATGCTTATAGTGGTGCTTCCCATCATGCCACAAACAGTTTACAGAATCTTTCTATAGCCAAGCCATATGATGGGTCAGAGGTGATTTGTGTTGGAAATGGGCAAGGTATGAAAATAACTCACATCGGTAAAAAGGTGTTTCAATATCCTTCTCGATCCTTTTCTCTCACAAATATACTTTATTCTCCTAATGCATCCAAATCCTTAATTTCTATTTATCATTTCTATAAAAACAATAATTGCTCCATTGAATTTACTGATCATTGCTTTGTGATAAAGGATCGTCGAACATTTAAGACCCTTCTTTGCGAAGTCAATGATAATGGTCTTTATCGTTGTAACATCCCAAAATCTAGGTTCAGAGTCATTTTAGGGTGGCCCTAATCGACTTTCTACGACATTCGTCAAATGATCACAAGAACGCACTATTGTTGGGTTTTTGTCCCCAGCAACGGTGCCAAAAATATGATGCGGTGACTACCGATTTGTATAAAAAATAGGTCGTTGTTGTATATGTCACAAATACAAACCGTTGTGTCAATTTTATTTATTTACTTAATTTTTACTGGTTTATTTTAGGTCGTTCACTGGGAGGCAGTTATTGATATACATCACTCTCTAAGTCCAATAATATTCTTTAATTCCAAAAAGGTTGATTTTATATACAAGAATGAATGAATGAATCAATTAATGAAAGAATGAAACAATTATATACAAAAGAATGAATTATAATGCTTGCAAACAATTGTATACAAATAAGCATAAAAAACTATAATTGAATATTTTATATTATTTATTTACAATGTATAATACTAATACTTAGATATATATACAATAATAAATAATAATGTATACTATACTAACTTAATTTAACATACTAACATATACAGTAACATATAATGTATGTACAACGACATATATAAGTGTTGCTAAACTTTAGAAAAACTATTTACATAAGCTAAGGTAAAAATAGGATCTATACTGACGTTTATGCTAACTACAGTGACATAATTATCTGTCACTAAAGCTATTCTTTATTTTTATACATATATAGCTCAAACATATTACTTATACTACATGTACTTCTTATTTACATATGCTATTATATATATATACTATATACTTATATATATATATTTACATATACTATATATTATATATATACATATACTACGCAGGCATGCACACAGAACTCACACAGGCTCTAACACTTAGCCAATTTTGGCTTCTTCTTCTTCTCTTGTTTCTTCTTAGTTCTTTTAGGCTTCTTTGTTTTCTCTTCTTCTTTTATACTTAGCCGTTCTTAGTGTCAACCCTCTTCACAACACTTAGCTATTTTTACATTCTTTCCTCTCTTAGCTTAAGTGTTTTAAGGCATGATTATTGTTCACTAATACAAAAATTAGGGTTTTTAATTGGCGGGCGACTTTTTCGAGGGATATATAGCACCCTGATGGGTGAGACCAAACCTATACTAAGAGCCATCCTAATTCTTAACTAGGGGCGTTAATCTTGGATTTTTCTCGTTAATGGGCCCAGTTAGGCCCATGCACAGTGCACGGCTCCTAGCCATACACTGCACACAAATCTTAAATGCCATAGCTAATTCATGCTCAGACGTATAAGGGGTATGTGTGATTGGGCGCCCGGCACCCGTGACGATTGGATCATCAAGTGCAGAAAAACTATATAAACAGCACCGCTCACTCTCATGCCCACGATGTGGGACTAAAGGTGCCTCTCACAGGCATTGCCGTCTAGTGCGTAGTGTGCGAAATGTAAGATTTAGTTCCTATTTTAAATTAAATTATATGGTTGTAAAGCCCTTATATAGGGTTACATAATTATTTATTTATTTACAAAAATAATTATATATACTATATAAATAAATTAGCCAAAGTTTATACTTTATACATATTGATTTAAGAGTTTATTTCTTAATTATCGTATAAATTAGTTAATTAATGGTCTAATTGACCTTGTATAGAGTTATTAAGCATGTTAAAGTATTTATTACTGATTTTTATTATATTTTAAATGGTTTATTTTAATTTATATACATTTAAATATTTGATTTTAGTGTATTTTACATTTAATTATGTATAAATAGTATAATACATTATAAATGCATTTAACTTACTTCGAAATACTTAAGATAATATAATACAACTATATAATATAAATTAGTTCAGTAATAACTTAATTTACTAATTTATCTTAATTTAATTTAATAAACTAGCTAATAACTTATTAAATTAATTATTTATTATATATTTATAATTAAATTACTTTGCAGGTATTATATGATACATTATATATACATAATTACGTATGTAAAATATTACTTATAAATAAGCTAATTTATTGGGGTTTTTATAATTATGTAGCTTATAGCACATATAAGTTAATATAATTAATAGATAATTATATAAATAAGTTATGTACTTGTTAATTTACCTTAAATACTTAACTTATGCTATAGAGTACATACATAAGTTATATATACATATTTCATACATATTTTACATTATTTATATAGATAGGTTAATATATAGCTTATATATACATTTATTTACATAGTATATACAGTGTTTTTGTGTATTTTTGAGGTTTTTCTAATTTTTATGGATTTTATGAGTTTTATAGAGGTAGGAGGTAAGAGAGAAAGAGAGAGTTGAGAACAATAGAGTGTTTTTGTATTTTTTTTAGGTGGAGCCTTTTATTAAGTCTAAAGGTATATTGAACAGTTGGCTGGTATGTTTATCAAGCCGGGGGTTAGATGACCTTGAAATTTGATATATACTTAAAAATAAAGCTAATCCTACTCACTACACCGTTATTTTATTTATTTTTTATAGTACTTTTATTTATTTGTAAAGTTCATACAAGTAAGGCCTAAAAGAGGTTTTAACATGAGAACCTAAGGCCTAGAAAACCTTTCTAGTGGCTGGAAGAGAAGTTTAAATAGCTAAAACCATCCAACACACTATAAAAGAGATATAAGGTCAGTTAAACCCAATTTCTAACATTGGACAGTTATGCACATAAGTAGCTGACAAAAGATTGATTAAATCACAATACAAGCTATCTAAAAGAGATTTAAAGTTCATTAATCATACATGAAAGCCTGTACATGTTAAGTGCACACTAATACACATGTCAGCTATCTAAGACAATTCAAGTCCCAACCACTGTCCACTCATTTCAGATCATCCAGCAGGAGCAACAGCTGCAGCAGCAGTAGCAACTACAGCTGTAGCTGCAATAACTCTCAGCAGCTATATGAATTTACTGCAGCTACTGAGACTGAATTCAAACGTTCCAAAATTAAATCAGACGTTTATATTCCATTTCAAGGGTTGCAGTGACCAATCCCATTTCCAGCAGCTCTGAAATGGGAATTTCAGTAGCTGCTGAATTGACCAAATCTAATCCCTTAACTCTGTCGTAGACAACAAAGATCATGAGATTAGATTGAAAATTAATCTAACAAAAATGTCGCTGCCATGCAGCATATTAACATATGAAATTTGGGATTCTAAACACAACATTAAACACTGTAAAGTCTGATAAGGTCTGAAAACCACATTGAAACCAGATTAAGGTGTCAAACTTTTTATCAAAAAATTCTCAACAGTGATATTCACTTCAAATCAAGAAAAACCACAGATCTAACACCTTTCTAATGCTATAGACAACATGAAGGAGGTGTTAGAATCAGTCCAATAAATCTAACTTGAATCCCAATTATCTAAAACCTTAAGGAATACTGAAAATCCCTTAAGTTTGAAATCAAAATCCCAACCGACAATTCCACTAAAAAATACATGGTAGAGCCTTAAATCAATGAGGTTGATTCTCCTTGGCTCTCCTACACATTGAAAACCATAAAACCTCCAAATCATATCCAATTTCAGACATGGCTCATCTGAGGAAGAATTCTTCATCAGGAACATCTCAGATTCATGGCCATGATTTGAATTACATAAAATTATATCGATTCACTTGATAAAAAACCCTTCAATGCTCAATTGGATCAAAATCTCGTGATCTTGCATTGAAAGCCAAATTAAAAATCGATCAAGCAAACCGATTCAATTTAAAATCAGATTAGGGGTCTTTGTGGAAAATCTGAAATGGATGGGAGACCCCTAGATGATTTTTGAGTGCAAATCGTCATTTCAAAGCTCAAAAGCAATGGGATGAGGATTTAACTCTAATGAGTGGGTGGATTGCGAAATAAAAATCGAGGGAAATCAGAACATGAAAGGAAATGTGAAGAGGGAGATCAGTGATCAGCGAGTGAGATGAAATCATCTCCTCTGATTTGAAGTAATCAAAGGAGGTGGAGATGATTTCTACATTAATCTACTCCTAGCTTAACAACATTCACACATCAGATCAGACAATTCTACATCTAATTTCTACTCCTAAATTGCTCTAACTATCACTACAACTAATCTAAAAAGCAGTAAATCCTAATCTAATCAGAGGAATGAGACCTTTGGATCTAGAGCCGGCAGCTAAGGAGGAGGAATGGGGGGAGATCTCCAGCGAGGGAAAAGCCCACAAGAGGAGATTTAGGGTCGTCCTCAGGCGTACGTCATCCCTAGCGGTGAGGAGGAAATGGTGGTGAAAAACCACACCATTATTACTAATGTGGCAAGTGAACAGGATAGAAGAACTGGAGGGGACGAAGGGATTGCCTCAAGAAAGTAGGAGAGGACGTTGATGCTTTTCGCGCGAGGCTAGTGAGGTGCTTAAGTAGAGCTTGGCACTAATTCCACTCACCGCGAGGGTGAAAATAAATGATTAGAGCACCCACGGTGAGAATAGGTGATTAGGGCATGGGTGGCGAGGATGAGAGGAGAGGGTGCGTGAAGTTTTCAAACCAAAGATGGGCTGTAGGATGGGATCTGGAGATAGAGGTGACCATATGCGACAAGTCACGCGAAGCTTTGATTGCAGGAGAGCCACTAGATCGAGGACTATGAGGTGAACGACCAAGATGAGCCTTGTTCTTCGCATGAACAGTGTTCCGCGAAGAGTTGCAGGTGATATGAGTCTATTGGTGATTTTGCAGAAGGGCCCTCAAGCGAAAGGGTAGAAAAATAGTAAGGACCCCCATAAGTGGCTAGAAACCCATGCAGAGCCTTCCTTAGGATGTTACAAATAAGTCCTTGCATCCTACAGTTGGGTCCCTGGCATGTTTTCTAATGAATGAATGTTATGTATTAAGGACCTAAGTGAGAATCTTTAAATGAAAGGCCCTGATGATGTCCAAATGTAACCAAGTTTTTATGGAACCTTAATTGAACATTTAGGAAGCTAATTACACTTTTGATTTGAACTTTTGGACTCATTTGTGTGTTCAATTTGCAATTAGATCACCATTTTACATTATTTAATAGAATATCTCAATAAATGACCTAATTATGCATTTTTAGCACAGATTTGGGATTTTAGGCCTTTTTCTCTATTTCTTACACTTAACCTTTTTCATGTGTCAATTTGATAGTGTTTAACCTAGTTTCTAGTTTAACTTGGGAATTTTAGTTATGATGAGCAACAACTCATCAGGCCTGAGTCAATTCGAACCTGAAGACCTAGTTGTGGTTCAATGTGACACCAATACCTACTTAAATTGCTAAAAATACATATTTTGAGTCAACCTCTAGTTAAACATTATCAAAAGGGTGCCATGTATGTACCGTTGGATTTTTCTCATCATAAGCTTTTCAGCAACACTTGTTTCACGTGAATCTGAGGTGTATAGCTCAAGTTATAGCCAGAACAAGTTAAAAAGGACCTAAATGTAAGGTAGACCCAACCCTAGGGGTGTTTAGGATATCACCCTACTAAACCTAAACCTAACTGAATTTAGGCCTATAGAAAGGTGCCCTTGCATCTTTGGATCATCATTAGTCAATAAGCCACCAAAAACCTAAGAGAAAGGAGAGGGAAAGGAATTAGGATTCTCATTTGAAATCCTAATTCAAAAGTTCGGGGACCTAAACACAATTCCACAAAACCTGGGTGATGAACAAAATTTTGTACACTAAAAGATTGAGTTAAAAATCATCCTTGTAGTTGTGTAAAAATCCACTATCAGATAAATTTTACCGAAACTCAAAATGAGTCTCAAGTTGAACACAGTGAGGTGAATGTTTGAATAAAAATCACATTTAGAATTATTGTCAAAAAGTAGATTAACTGGTCGAATTAAATTTACACTAGCTATTCTACTTAAATAATAAATAATAGAAGAGAGAGATAGAATAATACGAGGAATGAACAGCAGAAGGGAGAGAGTGAACAATTATCTTATAACTATAGAATCATGTCCATTACATCTACTTTCTATAACTATAAAGTTGAAAATCTGTACTAGAAAGCGATAAAAAGAGAGGGATGAGAAAATCCTCCTTGACGGCTGCTTGGAGGATGAGCTGCGTTGACGGAGCACCTGGATGAGGGTGGTGAGATGCTGGACGAGGGAGAATGAAGTTGGAGGACAAAGGATGAAATAGGACAGCGTCGCAGCGTTATCATTGCATGGCTCTCGGTACACCATGTCTCGCCTTCGCAGCCATTGGATGCGCATCGCACGGTCCAATTGAGCGCATCCCGCTCACCGCTTCTATTTAAGGCACACGAGTATTTGAACCCGCATCCTCATCTCCTTCTTTGAGGTCGTAGCCGCTGTGCTACGTGTAATTCCCTACTTGGAGGGGGTGACATAATAAAGTGTGGAATAAAAATAAATAATCTAAAAAATAAGCAATCGCACAATAGACACAAGTATTTTTAGGTGGAAACTCAAATCAGGTGAAAACCACCACCTAACCCTCTCGAGTTAGGATTTCCCGATCGACCTAGTCGATCAAATTCACTAAACCCAGTCACTTAAACGAGGGTAACTGAACCTCAATTACAACCACACTACTTAGACCAAGGGTAGTGTTCCTCAACACCCCTTCTCTTCACAAGAAGGAATTTGTCTCGCAAAGGAGACGGGTATTCGCAAAGCGAATACCCAACCAAAGACAATATCAAGTACAACAATCCTATAGAGCCTCAAATATTTAATCTTATCTTCTATAGGAGTTAGGGAACTTTCCTTTGGTGGAAGTGTATCGATGTGACGACGCGAATGTGTGAATCACGCTTTGGCACAATAGCGCTCTCGTAACGTCGGTGGGAGAGCAGGTGCACAGCAAGACGAAGCTCTTAGGTGAGAAGAGAGTGCTTGTAGAGCTAGAGCTTCTTCTATTTAATCTTCTACTTCTTTTGACACAAGTGTGTGGAAATATTCTAGCAAGGGTGTATCTTGGGTGTATCTTCAAGCCAAGGGGTCCTCCTCTATTTATAGAGGCCCTAGAAAGGCTTTGGAAGGCTTTGGAAGGCCTTGGAAGGCTTCCATAGCCGTTGGGTGCAAGGCCCAAGAGAATTAGGCTGAAGATAGAATTAATCATGATTCTGATAGGGTCATCAGACGTCTGGAAAACCCATTTAAGATGTCTGGGAACTAAGTCAAACATCTGATTTTAGGCGGGTTTCCTTCCTGACTTGAATTAGATCTAAATAGGATTTTAGTGTATGTCCATCAAATGACACACAGGACGTCTGGCATAAGGTCTGGACGTCTGGAAACCTATTTTTCTGCAGAAATGGATTCCCAAGGGAGTACAACGGCTAGAAAATATCTGAGAAGAGATTTTGGGTTAGCCAAGGCAAAACGGTCATGTATCAGATGTCTGGGATCACTTACGGACGTCTGATAACGAGGCTAACGGTCATTTCCTTAATGTTTGTTAAGGAAGCCAACGGTCCACTAATTGGACGTCTGGAAAAGGCATCAGATGTCTCCTAAGACGTCTGGACTAAGGTCTGGACGTCTGATTTCATCGGACAGAACTAACTAAGTCCAGCCTAAATAATCGGTCGTCTGAGTCAACAGTCATACGTCTTAAAAGTTTTTATCAGATGTCTGAAATTTAGATTAGACGTCTGAAAAGGCTATCTGATCCCTATTTTGATTTTCTAAGTTCTCTATGGAAAACCAAAGTATCCTAGGGTAGTGCAGGTGTTCCTAGGACTACTTTAAGGATCTCTTGAGGCTCTTTAACAGATATTCTAAGAAATAAAAAGAGGAAGGATATAAAGACAAAAGTACATAGAAAAACAAAAATCTATCATATTCTTCTTGTCCTTCCATCTTCAAGCTTTCGCTCCTCGCGAAGCTCCTCCGCCTCTGTCAAGCTCCTCCAATCCGCCATGGATGTGAGCTAGAACTCCGTCTAAATACCTGTCTCCATCTGCAATTTGACCTGAAAACTAGGAGTTAAAAGCAATGTTAAGAGACACGTGTTTTGTTATCATCAAAATAAACGATCGTGGTGCTCTAGCACTAACAATCTCCCCCTTTTTGATAATGACAAAACCATAAATAATAATGCATAAAATCCTCCCCTTTTTGACATTATCAAAAAGGTTTTTATCAATTTTAAATATCCTATAACTCCCCCTTAAAACATGCTCTTCTATAATTGGGTTGAATTTCTTTTAACAAGAGTAATGTCCTCACCTGCTTTGTAACAACAAGATAGCTATTATTTTTCTCCCCTTTCTAAAGGAAATATAGCTAACAAGATCTCCCCCTTAATGATTGACAAATAGCTCATAATTTAACTCCCCCTATCTATATGCTAATGATAAAAGGATAGGGTTAAGGGTTACGTCACCTACCATAGACAATAGAATGGCCCAAATGGAGGTGGTGGATGCCACATCAGATGGGGCTCCCATCCAAAGTTTGGAGGCCCGGGCATTGGCACCAGTCTCCAGTCTGGTGGTCGACGTGCAGCGGGTCCATTTTTTTACCGTCTCGTCGGTCTTCTTGTCCTTCTCCTTGGTCTACTCTTTGGTCCTCTCAACTTGAGTTGACCGTTCTTGAGCTTGTAACTCCAATCTCTTATGTTATAGTCACCCTTGAAACCTACAAAACAAGATTCTAGATCTCTCCTCGGTATCCAAGTTAATTTTGATCTGGATCTGTGAGCGGGTCTCCTTGATGGAGATCCTTTCTCAATCTTAGGGCTATGCAAATTATTTATTTTGTTGATTAATTTGTTGGAATTTTTCCTAAGACATGCAAGTTCACCTTCAATAGCATGCATCTTGGTTTTTAAGCTAGAAATTTCAATTTTTAAACTAGTGTTTTCCTCAATCAACTTATTATTTTCATCGATAAAGTTATGATTTTATAACAATAAGTCATCATTTTTAGGACTAGCTTCTAGATCCTTAAGTTATTTTTCTAACCTTTCATTTTCATTTTTAAGAAAACTAAGGTTCTTTTTAATATTTTTATTTTCTACTTTAAATGATTTACTAAGATCAAATAGTTCATCGAAAGCATCTTGTAAATCATGATTTACCTCATTATCGCTGTTGTCGCTGTCGATATCACTTCCCATGGCCATGATGCCCGTGCAGGCAATTTCTTCCTCGGGGTTCTGCTCTTCTTCCTCTGAGCTCGTGTCGTCCCAGGTTGCTTGGAACGCTTTCTTCTTAGACTTCTCATTTTCCTTTTTCTTCTCCTTCTTGAGAAGAAGGCACTCTGGTCGTAGATACCCTTTCTCGTTGCAGTGATAGCAACGTCTCGAGCTTTCCTTCTTTTCTTTCTTTTCTTTGACTCCCTACAAAACTTGGAAAATTTCTTAAGTAAAATTTTAAAGTCTTCGTCGTCGGAACTTACTTTGCTATCTGATGCGACTCTGAATGCGAGGGTCTTCTTTGGATTAGGCTCTGGTGTATCCCTCTTCTTTTGCTTTAACTTTGTCTCATAGGCTATTAAGTTGCCTAGGAGATCTTACATGTTGAGCTCCTCCACCTCGTTCGCCTCCTCGATGGCGGTGATCTTTTGCTCCCATTCCGGTCCAAGGGAACATAGTAGTTTTCCTTGAAGCTCCCCCTTGATGAACGTCTTACCTAAAGCTTTTAAATTATTTACAATGAGAGTGAACCTAGTGTTCATCTCACTTAAAGATTCGTTAGACTTCAATGAAAAAGACTCAAATTCTTGAGAAAGTAAATTTATTTTAGAAGTCTTTACCTTAGAAGTACCTTCGTGAGTTACCTCGAGTGTGTGCCAGATCTCGTATGCGGTGGCGCATTGCAAGATTTTGTTAAACTCCTCCGAGCTCAAAGCGCAATACAATGCGTTCATTGTTTTTGAGCTTAGAGAGAGCTCCCAGATTTGTTGTTGCGAGTAGCCACCTGCAGGTTTCTTCGAGATGTCAAACGGCGTCTTGCATCTGGCCCAAATCGTGAAGTCATTGACTTGCAGTCAAGTCTTCATCTACAGCTTCCAGTAGGGGTAGTTGCTCCCGTCGAAGAACGGCGGACGAGTCGTAGACTGCCCCTCGGAAATCCTACTTGCGGAGCTGCTTCCCTCCATAATCTTCTTGCTGGGTGTTACTCCAATTTTGCAGGAACCTGCTTTGATACCAATTGTAATCCCTACTTGGAGGGGGTGACGTAATAAAGTGTGGAATAAAAATAGACAATCTCAAAAATAAGCAATCATACAATAGGCACAAGTATTTTTAGGTGGAAACTCAAACCGGGTGAAAACCACCCCCTAACCCTCTCGAGTTAGGATTTCCCGATCGACCTAGTCGATCAAATTCACTAAACCCAGTCACTTAAACGAGGGTAACTGAACCTCAATTACAACCACACTACTTAGACCGAGGGTAGTGTTCCTCAACAACCCTTCTCTTCACAAGAAGGAATTTGTCTCGCGAAGGAGATGGGAATTCACAAAGCGAATACCCAACCAAAGATATTATAAAGTACAACAATCCTATAGAGCCTCAAATATTTAATCCTATCTTCTATAGGAGTTAGGAAACTTCCCTTTGGTGGAAGTGCGTCGATGTGACGACGCGGATGCATGAATCACGCTTTGGCACAACAACGCTCTCGTAACGTCGGTGGGAGAGTGGGTGCACAGTAGGACGAAGCTCTTAGGTGAGAAGAGAGTGCTTGTAGAGTTAGAGCTTATTCTATTTGATCTTCTACTTCTTTTGACATAAGTGTGTGGAAATATTCTAGCAAGGGTGTATCTTGGGTGTATCTTCAAGCCAAGGGGTCCTCCTCTATTTATAGAGGCCCTAGGAAGGCTTTGGAAGGCCTTGGAAGGCTTCCATAGCCGTTGGGTGCAAGGCCTAAGAGAAGTAGGCCGAAGTCAGAATTAATCATGTTTCAGATAGGGTCATCAGAAATCCGGTCCTAGCATCAGACGTCTGGAAAACCCGTTTAAGATGCTTGGGAACTAAGTCAGACGCCTGATTTTAGGCGGGTTTCCTTCCTGACTTGAATCAGATCTAAATAGGGTTTTAGTGTATGTCCATCAGACGACACATAGGATGTCTGGCATAAGGTCTGGATGTCTGAAAACCTATTTTTCTACGGAAATGGATTTCCAAGGGAGTACAATGGCTAGAAAATCTCTGAGAAGAGATTTTGGTTCAGCCGAGGCAAAACGGTCATGTATCAGACGTCTGGGATCACTTACGGACGTCTGATAACGAGGCTAACGGTCATTTCCTCAATGTTTGTTAAGGAAGCCAACAGTCCACTAATTGGACATCTGGCAAAAGCATCAGACGTCTCCTAAGACATCTGAACTAAGGTCTGGAAGTCTAATTTCATTAGATAGAACTAACTAAGTCTAGCCTAAATAATCGGTCGTCTGAGTCAACAGTCAGACGTCTTAAAAGTTTTTATTAGACGTCTAAAATTCAGATTAGACATCTCAAAAGGCTGTCTGATCCCTATTTTGGTTTTCTAAGTTCTCTATAGAAAACCTAAGTATCCTAGGGTAGTGCAGGTGTTCCTTGGACTACTTTAAGGATCTCTTGAGGCTCTTTAACAGATATTCTAAGAAACAAAAAGAGCAAGGATATAAAGATAAAAGTACATAGAAAAATAGAAATCTATCCTATTCTTCTTGTCCTTCCATCTTCAAGATTTCTCTCCTTGCGAAGCTCCTCTACCTCTGTCAATCTCCTTCAATCCGCCATGGATGCTAGCTAGAACTCCGTCTAACTACCTATCTCCATTTGCAATTTGACCTGAAAACTAGGACTCAAAAGCAAATGTTAAAAGACACGTGTTTTCTTATCATCAAAATAAACGATCGTGGTGCTCTAGCACCAACACTACGGTCGTCTCTTTGTCATATTTTCGTTTTTCCCTTCAAGCGGTCCCAGCCGTTGGATGATGATCCAATGGTTGGGATTGCTTGTGGCTTCTTCTTCAGTGCTAAAAAGGCGAATGCGGAGAATGGATGTCAACTGTTGGATCTTGATCCAATGATTGAGATGCGATGGCACGGATGAGGAGGGGTGCGGTAGCTTGTGGCCATTCTTGAGCAGCTAAGATGGTGCCACATGGCACCATCTGAGTCGTCCATCTTCTTTTACTCATAGGTGGTGCCACGGATGTTGGATTGAACTGAGTTTCACTTCGTTGGGTTGCGATCATTGATCTGAACCCATTCGTGTGGTTGAATTTGTCATTTGAAGTATGGATTTGCACCACCTTGCCCCTTGACCTTTGATATTTCTCGAACTGCATCTGATGTTACGGAAGTTTGATCGGGCTGATCTCAAAGGAGTTGAACTATGATCATTGCCCTGATCAGATCTATACGGTTGGATCTTCAATCCGAGACCGTGAAATGATATTGTCCTGTCCCTTGCCATAAAAGGGCAAACTAACCTATAATTTGTACAAACTAATTTAAATGCAGAATGATGTATGCTATGGAATATTTATAATGCTAAATGCAATTATACACCTAAGAATACGCATAAATAGATAGTTTATGTAAAATATATGTGTCTACATCACTGGGCTTCCCACCATAATTGTAGTGGCAGAGGTGGCGGTGTGGCGCAAGTGCATGACGTGTGGAGGAGGCGATGTGTGTCGTGAGCGTGACAGATCGCAATGCGTGGAACGATCAACTACTGTGGTGTGGTGAGGCAAGATCCATGGCATGTAGCGAGGACAAATCGTGAGGCAACTCATGTAGCATGCGCGTTAGGCATGTGGGCTAGGTGCGGTTCGTGTAAGCCAGCTGGTCTGGTTTGGTGTAGGACCCCCTTGCGTTGTTTTGTCTGGTTCAAGGGCTTGCCGATTCGACAAATAAGGTACCATTGGAATCATATTGGTGTGTTGTACACGTTGGTAGAATTTATTATCACTTTTGAGAACTGGTCCTTTAGTGAAAAATCAGAAACGTAACTAGGGGTCTTCGACCTTATTTTTGCTGGTGCGTGAGCGGATCCTGAGGAGGGCGTGGAGACTATCCCCAGACCTTGCGCGCATGGTTCGGAGTCTTTGTGACCCTCCGATGACATTAGGTAGAGTATTTTGTCGTTATCTCAATTTTGTTTAGTTTTCGAGTATCTGTGGACCCGTCTTGTGTGATTCTTGTGTGTACTGCATTGATTGGTGTGTGGTCCTCTTTTTCTTCTGAGTTGGAACCCCTCTGGTGTTTCCCCTAATTTATGGGTGCTTTAATGAGAAATAATATGATTTTTTGTAACCTTGTCTTCACATGCATGAAACGAACTCCGTTTTCTGTGAAACAAGGCCCGTTGTGTTAATTACTGAATAAATAGTATGGGACCACTGTCATAAACTGAAACTACCTATAAATAGATAAGGTGGAGGATAACGTGAATATTTGTTAATCCTGTAATTAATAATGTGAAATTATTGAGGATGGTTTGATTTGACGAAAGTGAAAGATACAGTTATCTAAAATTGATTAAATAATTAGTATGACGGATTTGTTAGGAATTAAGAAAGTTGGATAATTGGTTTTTTTCAGCCCCATTACTCGCCATATTTGGGCTGTAGCTTTGGTCTTTCAGACCAATTTTAGGGGCTGGGTTAGGGAGTTGGTTGCCTCCCTATGACTTTTTGGTTAGGCTTAGCAGCTGACTGGGATAGTGGGATGTGAGGATCGAGGTTTGGAGTGGTTCTTCTTGACTGGTGGGTGGGTGACTGACTGTCTGTGGTTCGGTGTACATAGCGCTTGTACATGTTCACGCTACACGACGTAGCCGCCACCCCTTTCCGCAATGACCCTAGGGTGATGGGGTGCGGTGACTCGATGGGTATAAGAAGTCTTCCTGACCAGAGGATGGCTAATGGTAACACCGTCATTAGCCTTAACTAACTTAAATTAGTTAGAATCAAGAGACAAATGCTCCTACATAGTCGCTTGAAGGCTATAAGTCCATGTAAATCCGTTCTGAGAAAACACTAAAATAAGGTTAGTTCTGCAGTTTAACATCACATCATAAATGCAGAGGAACCACGGGATTTTCCAAGGGTTAATTGAAGGTGTAATGAGCATTAAAGTCCAAAGAGTGGGTCTACACAGATAGAAACAGGGTTTCACGCGTTTCGAGAACCACATCAGAACACAAAATCCTAATTTCAGATCTGCCTGAATTCAAGAGGTTATGGTCAGGATAAAATTCATCTAAATCTCCTAAAATTCATCGAAAATATTCTGATAAGTTTGATATCCTTGGTTTGACCATCTAAACCTATTTTGACCTAGAATAGTGTTTCAAACGGAATCCTACCCTAATTTGGCCTTTTGTGCAAATTATCCATTCAAATATTGTCAAAATTGAAATCCAAGTTCACCATTAGTTTTCTTGGATCTAAATTACATTGGTACCAAAATTTCGGCTCAATCAAAATCCATTTTGACTTAGTTTGTAATTTATCCCTTTAAAACTTTATTTCTTACATTTAGCCCCTCAGGTTTCGAAGTCTTTGCATCTACCCCCTAACTTCTTGTCGTTCTCTTCAAAATGGTTCCTGCCACCATTAACAGTGTGAACCCAAAGCATCCGTCGTTCAATCTGGGATTTCTCCTTGATTTCTCGACCAAATCCCTCTAAAATTAGACGGATTGATCCGGAGAAATTTCTCAATCAATTGAACTGCATCTTGGACCTTGATTTGGGCCTTAAAGGTCATGCAAATACAAGGATTTTAGGGATCCTCTTCCCCAAAATTTTGAGCTTCTCTAGCTTCTTCCCAAGCTTGGAAGCCACCCTTGGACTTTTAAAAGAACCCCCTTGCAAGGCCTTGCTCCTTAAAATGCTGTCAACATTTTGGCACCTTTAAGTGTTTTTAGCGATTTGTGGAGTGTACTATGATGACTATTTCATAAACATCCTCAAAACGCTATCAACGGCTCTATTACTGGGGAGGAACACGCAGTTCACCACTAGTCGTATCTTATTTGATTGAGCTTATTTCTAACTTGCCCTATCTATTTTTCCTGTGATTTTGCAAGGTACATCATGAGAAAATCTTCTGCGCAATCAACCACTCCAGGGGAAAGTAAAATTTCTCTTCTTCCCTAATCAACCTCCTAATCTTGGGAAGAGAAAAAGGAAATAAATGAATTAGGATCCACTTGCCTTATTTCTATAGTAATTATCATTCAAAGGCAAAAATTTCCTAATTTGCAAACTTGATTGATATCTAATTGAAGATTGAGATGATTTGTTTAGAGATCCCTATCCTGATTTCCTGTACCTATTAGGGATTTACGCTTAAATTCTCGACATCTTGGATTACTCACATTCTTGTTTGAGTCTAAGGTGTTACATTTGAGATTAAATTAGACTTGGAAATAGAGCCAATTAGGGTTTTCACTTTAGGGTTGCGAAGTGGTAGTACACACATGCATGCATTAAAAGGAAATTAACCCTCTCGCATTTGTGTGGTACCCAAGCCCTTGTTTGAAAAGATCTTTTCAAGTAAACCCTAAATCAGGCTCTAAATTCACTTGAACCCTAACATTTTTAGACTTAATAACCGGAGAGTCATTTAAGGGTGATTTTGGGACTTGACCCAAATTTCATCCTCCATCTTTAGGGTAGGTCAAATGAAGTTGGTCCACCTTGTGGATCAACCAACCTCCAAATTAGGTCACAAATTGAATCAATTTCTAATCAAGTGAAATTTAAGGCACAAATTAGGACTAAAATTGGTAGACTTAAGGTCTCAATTCGTACATTCTAGTATACTTGAAATTGTAATGACAAGGACGGTCGGGTGGGGGAAACCCTGTAACCCATGGGGACACTCTACCGTGTAGGGGTCTTTGTGGGGCTCTCCCTTCCTAGCTACCCAAGTAATTCTTGTGTGTGTGGATTTTGGTTCAGAGGTATCATCCACCTCGAAACAGCCTTAGTCATCCAAAAATCTTTAGGTGTCTTGATTAGGTCCAATTTATATCTAGTCCCTCATCTATTCTTTAGAGCACATACAGAGGAAAGGTTCCTAGGTTTGACCTAGAGGCCTCAATTAGAGTTGATCTTCTGAGGGATTTCTGATCTGATCTGATCGATTTAATCTGAACCTGAATTTGATTCTACATCTTGATCCACCACCTGATTTGAAAATGCAACCTGACAATTTAGGAAGACTATTTAGGAAACCTGAATTCCAAGTGCGCATTAAAGAAAACATGATTGAGGCTGCTCTTAGACATTCATGATGAGTATTACAAAACCTTAGATTCAGTTAGACACATTCATGTTAATGTATTAGAAACAACAACCCACATTATGAACCATGTTGGAATGATCTTTTATCAGAATACAGTGAATTGTGGAGACTACACAATACTGAGTATATACAATGTTTGTCAAATCCACAACTTTGGGAGATACACCAGAGTCTCATTGAGAAACGTGGATATATGCTAAATACATTACAACATCGATAAAAAATACTCATATCAACATTCAGACATTGATGAGACATCTTGGAGCAATATTGAAGATCAATATGATTTCCTAGAGCCTAGGTTATAAAATCGAGGTTGTTGTGGACCCCCAACCCAAATGGAATCAGATTCAAACTTTGTGTAGATTGACATACCTGATCTTGATGTTGGTTGTGTGGATTCAATTACAGGTGTTCTTGATTCTGAACCGGACTTAGAGAGCCATGAAACTAGTCCATCATGCCTTGATTTCCCAAACACCTGTAGTAAGCTTGAATCAGAACCTCTCGAGGATGTAATTCCTGAACCTTATCCTGTTAAGGTAATCCTCGAGAGTGATTCTGACATCCCAATAGAACCATGTCCAGATTCTAGTGACCTAATCCCTACCCTTGACCTAGAATCTAGATTCGAGCCTATTTGGGATGATCAAGAGGCCCAATGTGATGAGAATTAGATTTTAGATCTGGATCATGATTCTAGGCCTGTATTTGATGATTACACCTCTCCAAACTCCTTAAAGATACAAATTGATTTTTCGGAAGTCATATCGATTTACGATATAGAAATAGAGGAGTTGGAAGAGTTGGGATTTGATTGGGTCTACCATAGGAGCTAAGAACCTGAGCCTATGCTTAATAAGGACACCTCTTTGAGCTCGGAACTTGAGATTAGGTTAGATCTAAGTTAGGTTGTTAATTCTATGCATCATTTGTTCCATGGTGGAAATCCCGATACGGAATCAAGTTTAAAAACTAATTTTCGTAGATTCTCTGATGATTTCGAATATGATGGGAACACCATCATGAGCCCTAACTAACTCTTTTTGATCCAATTAAGTCAGTAAATGCTCCTATATAACCAACTGAAGGTCATAATTCATTGCATAACCATTCTGAGAGAAAAATAAGCAACTAGGGTTAAAACTATAATTTTACCAGCTTATCATGAATGCAGTACAACCATGGGTTTTCTCAAGGGTTGAATGAAGGTCAAATGATCTTAATAAGATAATAGGTGGGTTAGACTAGACAGAAAAGGGTTTGCGTATGTTTTGAGAATTAAATGACTTTTGAAACCCTAAAAATAGACCCACTTAATTAACTAAGGTTCTGGTCAGGATAAAATTCACTTAAACCCTCTAAAAATTATAAAAAAATATTCTTTAGGGTTTAGTACCTTCAATTTGGCCATCAGAACCCATCTTGACCTAAAATGGAGTCTTAGACAGATATTTGCCCTAATTTGACTTTTTGCATAAATTACCCAGTCAAATGTGGTCAAAACCAAAATCCAACTTCAATATTGGATTTCTTAGGTCCAAATTAGGTTTGTACCAAAATTTAGACCAAAGATGAGCTTGCCTTGACCTAGTTTGCAAAATGGTCTTGTCTGATTACATTTATACCCCCAACTTTCAAAGACCCTTGCATTCAGCCCCCTAACTTCTTCATCATCTTCACAATTAGGTCCCTCCACCATTATCGTGGAGGAAACCTACTCTGGTGATCTTTGACAGGAGATTTATTCTTGATTTCTTGGCGAATCTCTTCCAAAATTGGAAGGGAGATTCTTTGAGAAATCCTCTCCAGTATGAACCCGTCCATGTGCTTTGATTCTCCCCCAATCTCTCATGTGAATGCATGAGAGATTTGGGTCTCAAGAACTACCCAAATCCAATGACCTTCCAAACTTCGGAAGCTTGCTTCCCAAGCTCTAACCGCCCCTTAGAACCCTTTATAAGGACCCTCAGAGCTCCCTGAACTCCTCACTCTTGAAATTGGCCATGAATCCCCACAATTTCTCTCTCTCTTTCACAGTCGAAGGCTCCTCGACGTCTGGCGACCTTTTCTACCTCTGCTCATCGTTCGTTCGCCATACCTGCGATGAATTCATCCTCCCTATTCTTCTTCGCGACTCGCCGTACCAGCAGACGCCCGTTCCCATTCGCCCTCATCGTTTCTACCTCACTGGAGTCGCCTTCGTCTTCGACGTTGGTAACACCACATCCGACGCCATCTCTGCCCTACTTCGTCCACCTACCTCCTAGCTAAGTTCTTCATCTTCTTTACCTTATTTTCGCACTCACCACACTTTGTTTCAACCTCCGACAACCCTTCGCAACTCCATCTCCTCCATCTCCGGCCACCCCCTCCGGCGAGACCATCCCACCTCCACAGACCACCAAAACCCTTGCCGACCATCACAAAACATTCGCCACACCTCCCTGATCATTTCCCTTCTCTTTATTCACCTCTCCACTCACTCACACGCACCCCCGAACACACCCACTCACACGCACATAGTATGACCTCGCCACGCACTCACAGCCACTATCGCTCCACGCCACCACCCCTATCATGTTCGCTGTGCTTCGGTGACCCTCCTTGAGCATTCTGACGTGGCCGAAAGGCTGTTTCATTGATTTCAGGTGTTTTCCTTGTCCGCCATTGACGAGTAAGCTTCGAGCTTGCTTGAAGCTCGCTCCAGGTGACCCTGTCCCAGGTTAAAGCCCCAGGTCGTGCGGAAGTGTCTCGCGCACAAGTCCAGGTCCTCAATTGAAGATGCAAGCCTCGTGAGTTGAGGCAATTGCGAAGGAGATCCCTGCTGCAGATACGTGAAGGAGGGGGGCGCAGATAGTCTCACATCGGTGGCTGTGAAGCGTGCTGAGGTGCATAAATTGAATAAGTGATAGCAGTTGTTCGCCTTAGTTCACGGGGTGAGGTCCCTCTCACCCGCTCACCCGGCCTCGTCCGTGACACATACCTGCAAACCTGGTCGACCCGATAACCCGACCTACACTCCTCGCTCATGCGGGGAGGGGGAGGGTTTTGCTATAGGGACATTCGGCTGACACTTAGCTGGATTCAGAAGAGAGCTAAAGCCAAAAAAGAAGAGGAGGATCGTAGAGCTAAAGAGAAAGCAGCTAAAGGCAGAAGAAGAAGAGGTGAAGGCCTGAACTGAAGGGCCAGAGAAGAAGAGCTAAAGGCACAGAGGAGAAAGGAGAGAAAGAAGAAGTGAAGGTCTGAGAAAAAGAAGAGAAGAAGAAGAGGAGGATCGCAGAGCTAAGAAACCAGAGAAGAAGGAAGAAAGTTGTAGCTAAGAAAGAGAAGAAGCTGCAAAAGAAAGGAAGAATCAGAGAAAGAGAAGAAGAAGAAGACAATCACTTTAAGTTGTCTGATTTCCAAATCAGACAACAGATCTTAGCTCTCATTTCATAGATATACATTGAGTTCCTTAGTTGATATTGTAGGAGTATTTGGTGATCTAAATCACCATTTTACTCCCATCTTTTTGCATATTGATACTGATATTATTGCAAATTCTTTTAGTTTGAATTGTGATCTTGATTTCTAAATTTCATATTGCTTCTTGTGTTCGACCTCGGAACCTTTTTCGAGTAATAAAAATTGTATTTGTTTTCAAAGTAATTTTGACTATATTTCAACGCTTCATTTCAAAATCGATTTTGCCGTGATAAACAGAATCATACTCTGGAGAACCTTTGATTCCTAACAATTACGAGCCAGTCTATGACCTCAGCATCCATGACCCATTCTTTGATTCTGAGTTTGACATCCCTGATCATGAAATCATTGATTCGAAATCATGTTCCATTGAGTTGGAATTATTATTTTATGATTCGTAGGAATTAGAAATAGTAAGTGCCGAAAGTGTCCACAATCCAGAGTTTAAATCTTTTATTGACTCAGATTTTCATGATCCTATAAGCACTCTCCAAGCATTTACATTTGATTTGAATGAGCATCATGAAGACTCTCTAGAGGAACCTATCTTTGAATCATATCTAGAAGAGCCTTCTCCGCACCCAGATTTTGAAAAAGCCACATCTTCCATCACAGAGCCAGAGCCTTCCAAAATCTGATCCCAACCCCGACCCACCACCGGAATCAATTTCTACTTTGATTCACCTCTCTCTGATCCGATTGCATATGATTTCACCTCCATGTTTTGATCGAGAAGCGGACATTGATCAGACTGAGAATCACATCTTATCCTTCTCTGATCTCGCTAGTATGGTTCTTATGTCCTCCACAGATCCATTTTCTTTTGAGAACCCCTACTTTGATCAAGTTGAGCCGATTCAGCCAAACCCTAGATTCACATTTCCATATCTTTCTGAGCCACAAAGTATCTAGTCGGCTCCACAGTTACTGATTCATATCCATCAACCCACCAGACCGATTGGGTTTGGTTTGCATCATCAGCCTATTGACCTGAATAAGCATCTAGTTGGACCAACCAGGCCACTTATCAAAGTGCTTGTTCTACAAAACTCCTCTGATTTGACTATCCCTTTTCCTTGACCGCCTTCTGCTCGACTGAAGGTATTGAATTTAGCGCTTAACGGGAGGCAACACACCATTCCAAAAACCCGAGACCATTATGATTCATTTTTTGAGCTACACTCCTATTGCACTTTTGGTTCAACTTTAGAACAACTGACTCCACCTTCGGTACTTGTATCAAAGCTTGAAATTGTATGCAACAACCATCCTGACCCGTTCACCTACCCTTTGATTATGTTCTAAACCTTGAACCAAGTTGATTTCATACCTTCCTAGTTTACAATGAGGACATTGCGAAACTTAGGCACGGGGGGTGTTAAAGTGCAAACAAATGGAAAATCAATTCTCTGAGGGATTCTCACAAAAAAATACATATTAAAAAAAATGGAGAAATGGGAGGAAAATTTTGAGAAATGATTGAAAATCTTTCATGAGGAGGAAAAGAGGAGGAAATGCAGAATGTCAAAAAGAGCAAAACTCAGAAAAATTGATAGTCATAGCAAATGATTATGGAATTTACTTAAGTTCTAGACCAAACCAAAAGAAAGATTGTATTGAAATGATAGAGACAAGGAGATTAGTATGAGTGCTGATCTTAGGCCTCTTGGACCTGTTTCAGGGTTTAAAACACTCACGTATTTATTAAGATCCAGGTTAGTCCTTAAGAGGTTGAGGAAAGCACGAGGTTGATGTAGTAGGCTGAGGCTTAGGGATTATTCAGCTCCGTTGCCTGTCCTTTCGTTTGTGGTACTTGGTAACCTAAGCACCCAAAATCAAACGCTAGTCTGGTTCAGTGCGCTTAATAAGGAAAATCATGCCAAAAGTGTTCTATTCTGAAAAGCTATCTCGAAGATCTATCTTAAGAGCAACTCGAAGACACAAGTTGATTGGACGAATTCTCGACATGGAGAGGTGGGAAATTCCCCTCGAAGATGCGTATTAATATATTGTCTCCTCGGTGCTTGTCTCTTAGGATATCTACATATCCTACCGGGGGCATGTAAGCACCTTGCACTGGTTCAGGTGCCATGGGTAGTATTATCCCGAAATGTCGATTGCTAGGACTTGAATTTAGCTACAAAATGCCGTGGGTGACACTATCCTGAATGTCGAAAGTCAGGATTCTGGGGGTTGCCATGGGTGGTGTTATTCCGAAGCATCGAACGCCAAGGACCCTTCGAGGATTGATGGTTGGGACAAGGAATCCGATACAGACCATGTTAGAGCCAATCTGAGGCTAGATTTAGGGAAATATAAAAAGAAAAGAGAGAAAACTCTCCAAATGAAAAATCTTTCTCTATCTCTCTCTTACAAAAATGCACTGGAAAACTAAACCTGGACTTAGTGTGTTTAATGCACGGGTGCTTTAACCAATCAGTTTAATGAACCTCTGGGTAGTTTTCGTGGGCCTTAGAAACTTTCGCACCTGACCTAGGATAAGCTGGTTAGGTCTGGATCTTGGCTGGTACTTGAGTACCTCTAGGCCTATTGTTGGCATTCTTATCTGATTTCAAGAGAGTGGGACACATCAGGCATTTGAACATCAAAGCATGGTCTACAGATCTAGTTCTTTCCATGAGATTTTGCTAGGGAGTAGCAAAAGTTAGGCATGGGGGGTATGATGGTAACACCATCATTAGCCATAACTAACTTAAATTAGCCAGAATCAAGAGACAAATGCTCTTACATAATCTCTTGAAGACCATAATTCCATGCAAATTTGTTCCGTGAAGAAAACACTAAAACAAGGTTAATTATGCAGTTTTAACATCACATAAATGCAGAGGAACCACGGGGTTTCCCAGGGGTTAATTGAAGGTCTAACGAGCATTAAAGTCCAAAGAGTGGGTTCACACAGGCAGAAACAGGGTTTCATGAGTTTCGAGAACCGCATCAGAACACAAAACCCTGATTTCAGACCTACCTGAATTCAAGGGGTTCTGATCAAGATAAAATTCATGTAAACATCCTAAAATTCATATAAAAATATTCTGAGGGGTTTGGTATCCTTGGTTTGACCATCTAAACCTATTTTGACCTAGGATAGAGTTTCAGATAGAATTCTACCCTAATTTGGAATTCTATGCAAATTGCCCAATCAAACATGATCAAAACTAAAATCCAAGCTTGCCATTAGATTCCTTGGGTCCTAATTAGGTTGGTACCAAAAATTTGGGCCCAATCAGAGTCTATCTTGACCTAGTTTGTAATTTAGCCCTTTAAAACTCTATTTCTTACATTTAGCCCCTTAGGTTTCGAAGTCTTTGCATCTAGTCCCCTAACTTTTCGTCGTTCTCTTCAAAATGGTCCCTGCCACCATTAACAATGTGAACTCAAAGTAGTTGACCTTCAATCAGGGATTTCTCCCTGATTTCTTGACCAAATCCCTCCAAAATTGGAGGGATTGATCCTGAGAACTTTCCCAATCAGTTGAACAGCATCTTGGACCTTGATTTGGGCCCTAAAGGTCATGAGAATGCAAGGATTTCAGAGATCTTATTCCCCAAAATTTTGAGCATGTCTAGCTTCTTCCTAAGCTTGGAAGCCACCCTTGGACCTTTAAAAGAACCCCCCTCGCCAGGCCTTGCTCCTTAGCTCGAATAAGGCGTCAAATTCTTCAAATTCCTCTCTCCTGCTGCCTTCGCAGCAACTCCGATGAGTCTCCTCCAACCTCCGTCTTTGCCCTCTGCTACATACCATAAGAAAAGGGAATCGCTTTATCTCCTTCTTCCGCTTCTCGCACCACCAGCAGAGACTCTCCAACCCCTTTGTCCTCGCCGATCTCCCTCATCAGAGGATTCATCTTCCCCAGCATCGGCCAATCAAAGCCGACACCTTTCCCACCCTTTTGTCCGTTAGTTAGGTTCCCAAACTCTCCCTCTCTCCATAGTTTAGGCTTAGCTCCTTAGTCTCCTATTTCGACCGCCAAATCACCATCTCCCTCTATGTCTTCCTTTGCTTCGGTCGCGCTCTGACATGGTTGCACACATTCCACACTCATCCAAACTCCATGCTACCACTCCCAAAACCTCCGCCTCACCACCTTGATCAAAACCCCTCTCTTTATTTTACCTTCTGCACTCCCAAAACCTCCATTGAACATCGCACCTCGCCATCACCTTCTCCGACTCTGTCAGCCCTCTACACACAGACACACACACCAAAATAACGTCACCACCATAATCAACGAACTTCGACGATGCTTGTGAACCTTCTGACTGGGGCGTTATTCCATATTCGTGACTTTGCAAGTTTCACCGCCGCTGCCATCGCCGTCATCGTTTCCACCTTCGTCTACCCTGTTTCGATTGTCTTCGACTTGGCTTCTACCCCCAGGAGCTACAGGGTGCATCCACAAAGAGCTCTGGGTCCTTTATTTGAAGAAGCAGTAGTTGCCACTGCCTCAATTAGATGAATCATCCCTCAGCTGTAGCTGTTGGTGCACGCGAAAGGAGAAGGGCACTGATAGTGCCACATCGTGGAAGGCAGAGCTTGCGATAGTGTATAAGTTATTTTTGTGCCTTAAGCCCTTCTCCCAAGAGCATGGGGGGTCGGGTCCCCCACATGCACATGCTTGCGCACCCTCGCTCATCCACACCCCCAGTGAGCTTGGGCTCGATACTGCTATGACCCGATTACTTGATTAAGTCTGATTTTGAGAGAATAGAGAGGAGAATTTGTGAGGAGGAGAGGGGAGGGTTTTGCTTTAGATTGACCCTCCTCGGGATGTGCATTGAAGGCTAACACTTAACCTCAGAGGAAGGAAGGTTCACCCTTGTGCGTTTGCATAGGCTCTGTGCTTTGAAGCCTTGTGCTTTATTCTGAGGCTTTGATAATTAAGTTGTTTGGCTCTCATGTTTGATGATTGATTGAGGTTACTATGGATTTATTTGGTTGATGTGGATAATTAAGTTATTCAAAGGTACTGTCGGATTATTTAGTTGAATTGAATGCTTGGGATGCTTAACTTAAGAAGGATCTAAATGGTGATCTATATCACCACCTTTTAGGTTTCTTCTATTCTTTTTGTCCCTTTATTTCTTGAGATACGCTGGTTTGTACTTGAATATTATTTTTGAGCAGTTTATTCATTGAATATCTTTTATCTGGTGTTTGATTAATTGTGTCATTATTCCTAAATTGAGATTAGTGTGTGAATTTTATATTTACTCTGTACAAATGACCTCGTCCAAGTAGATTTCGAGTTTTACAAATTTAAGTGTTTTTAGCGATTTGTGGAGTGTACTATGATGACCATTTCATAAACATCCTCAAAATGCTATCGACAATGGCTTATACCGGTCTTGCTTCGCAAGAAGTTATATGAGATTGTCTCGTGCCTCGAGATGTCGATTGACGGATTAAGAACTATAAGAATATGAGCGAATTACATAAATGAAATTGGATAAGAAATAAATTGTAAACATATGAACTCTTCATGTAGTTCCCTTTTCTTGTACTTTTGTTACTGTTGCTACCTGTCTAGTTGTTCTACTCTACTCAATTTCACTGACGTGTTGTCTTGGGTTCCGTACTTAGGTGTTTCTGAGAAGTTAGGTGTAGTAGTTGCTGTCGGACAGACTTTTGCAGCACTGGGTTCCACCTGAGGAGACGGTCCATACCGAGCCAGTGGCTCGTAGTAGTTTCTTTCCGCTGTTAGATTTTATTTTCTTTCCTTTTTGGTGATTGTACGAGACTCTCTTTAATTTTTGTTTTAGGGTGAATTTTAATTATATTTTAAGCACTTTAGTCTTTCTTTCATTTAATGCATTGTGAATGAATGTTGGCTATTGATTTTTTTGGTTATGTGTTGGGTGCTGCGATCTTGTGGGTGTTCATGCTAGTTGTTAGCACACGACAACTCGAGTTTCGTTACTTGGCGAGACTTGGGTCATCACCGATGGTATCAGAGAAAGGTCACCCCACTAAGTCATAAAATGATCTGGGAAAGCCATATGAACATTCGAAATGTATTAAATGATGGGTACCCATTCGCTGATCAACGGGAAACCTGATTTGCATGAGTTCCGCATATCATGGATTTGTTGCGGATGTGCGGTTGTTGACAATTGATCTTCACCATGCAGAGAGAGATGGCTCCGCATAGGTCTAGGCAAGTTAGTGCTACTAGCTGAATTGATGGAGACCGATGGTCGGTTCCCCCTTAGCAGACTCCGGATCTAGACACCCAGTTTCAGGCCTTTATAGTGACCTTATTCAGGATGCTGGAGTAGAGGCTACCACCCGCATCTCAGGTGGGGGAGGGGGCAGTAGGATCAGGAGCAGCCCTAAATCCTGAGTGTACGTGTTCCTCTGCAAGAGGAGAGCGGGGAGAATCATGAGTCTCCACCACTGAAGGACGAACCGGTGGACTCTCTACATCAGTACTGACAAATTTTCACAGAGTTATGGAGGATGAAACCCCTAACCTTCAAGGGAGATGAGGATCCTATGGGGGCAGAGGACTGGATACAGCAGATTGAGAAGGCCTTTGACACTATCCGCCCACCGGAGGACTGCAGGATGCCCTTCGCAACATACCAGCTGACTAGTGCGGTGCACCACTGGTGGATGTTCGTGTGCGAGCAAGAGGGCACTCTGGTGGTGTCCTGGGGTCACTTCCTTGAGCTCTTCAGCGACCAATACTACCCTAGGACCTAGAAGAATCAGAGGAGGCTTGAGTTCTACAACCTGAGGTAGGGTTCGATGATGGTTGGCGAGTATTGGACACATTTCATTGAGCTCTCAAGTTTCGAGTCGACTGCAGTGACCTTTAAGGTAGACAAGCGCTGGAAGTTCATTCAGAGACTTTGACCGGAGATAAGGAAGTATGTGAACCCGCTTCTATTGGACACATTCACACAGTAGTTGGCACTGCCATGACGTATGAGCAAGGTGACTCTGAGACCCATAGAAGTTTTGATGGAGGATTAGGACAAAAGTCAGAGTTCCAAAGCCGAACTCAGAAGAGGAGAGACCAGAGGTACCGGCCATACAGAGCACCACCACGTATATCTTAGCAGCAGGCATCAACTTCGGCTTCGGGGTACACTCAGTCGCGCTCTGCTGCCTCGACACAGACTCAGGGCACCCTGGGACAGGCATAGTTAGGACTAGAGCAGCGATCTTGCTATAAGTGTGGCTAGCAGGGCCACCTTAGGAAGGATTGCCCAGCCAAGACTAGGACCCAAGGTTGGATGTCTTTTGGCCAGAATGGAGGAGTAGCTTGGACCTATCAGATGCATGGCGGGGGCTCCCAGTGATTCCGAGGAGGTGGGACTGCTTTAGGTCAGAGGCCTACTCAGAGCATGGTCGGTTCTTCTACACCCTCACCAGCAGGACAAGTATACACACTATCTTTGAGGGATGCACAGGTTTCGCCATCTATGGTGGCAAGTATCGTGATGATTAGTATTTACCTTATTTGATTCTAGCACTTCTCATTCTTATATATCACTGGAGTTTTCCGCGAAACTAAAGAAACAACTAGTACTACTAGATGAGTCGTTGGTCATCAGGGGTCTAGCAGGACAACTATGGGTAGTTGAGACAATTTTCAGGGGTTGTGAGGTGGACATCGGGGGCTACACTCTACTAGTCGACTTGATGGAAATTGAGATGGAGGATTTCGATGTCATTCTGGGCATGGACTAGCTATCAGGACACCATGTGTTAGTGGATTGTTTTGAGAAGAAGGTTGTCTTCATGATTCCAGGAGCACTGCCGTTTGAGTACTGCGGCAGATTTGAGAGCAGACTAGTCCGGTGTATCTTAACCTTACATGCAGCCAGGTTGCTGAGAGGGGGTGCAATGGGTACTTTGCTTATGTAGCTGCAACCCTAAGAGAGAAACCAGAGTTAAGGGGTGTGCCTGTCATATGGAAATATGCAGACGTGTTTCCAAAGGACCTCCCAGGACTTCAACTTGAGTGGGAGATCAAGTTTGAGATCTCTCTCATTCCGGGGTCCAGTCCTATATCGATTACCCCGTATTGAATGGCACTAGCAGAGTTGAAGGAGCTGAAGATGCGGCTTCAGGAATTCCTTGAGAAGGGGTTCATTTGGCCTAGTGCCTCACTCTGGGGGGCTCCGGTATTGTTCGTAATGAAGAAGGATGGCACCTTACATCTTTGCATTGACTACAGGCAGCTGAATAAGGTGATCTTCAAGAACAGATATCCCCTTCCGTGGATCGATGACTTGTTTGATCAGCTTTGTGGGGCTGCAATTTTCTCCAAGATTGATCTGCATTCAGGATACCACCAGCTCAGGATTAGAGAAGGGGACGTATCGAAGACTGCATTTAGGACTTGTTACGGCCATTACGAGTTCTTGGTGATGTCATTTGGACTGGCGAATGCCCTTGTCGAGTTCATGGACTTGATGAACCAGATTTTTAGACCTTATCTTGACCACATTTTCGTGGTATTCATTGGTGATGTCCTCATCTACTCCCGCGATGAGGTATAGCATGAGCAGCACCTCAGGTTGGTCTTGGATACATTGAGGAAGCACCAGTTATATGCCAAGTTCATCATGGCTGCACCAAGTAGAGTTTCTAGGACACGTAGTGTCAAGTGTAGGGATTTTTGTGAATCCTACCAAGGTGGAGGTAGTACTGAAGTGGGAGTGCCCCAAGACAGTGACAGATATCTGTAGCTTCCTAGGTCTAGCAAGTTACTACAGATGATTCATTTTAGGATTTCCACAGATCGCCCTTCTGTTTACCCAGTTGACGAGGAAGGATACTCCTTTTGTCTGGATCAATGTTTGTGAGATAGTGCTTGGTGTGTTAGCAGGTGAAGGCTAAGCATTAGAGACCAGCCGGTCAGCTACAACCTCTTCCCATTCTCGAGTGGAAGTATGACGTCTCGAAACACGCTTAAATAAGTTGTTCATTGTAGTGTGTGTTTATGACATCAATTCTAAAGAGAATAATCGAAAGTGAGTACGAGTGTCGAACACAAGGAGACAAAAAATCAGATCAGTTAATTGCTTCAATGTCACATATTATGTCGTTTTGGTTGCTTGCGAGAAAGAGAGAGAGAGAGATAGGGTTAGAAATTCATGATAAAGATGTGATAATTGCTAACTATGAAACCAAGCAATATGATAATCTATTGCAACAGATAGAACCGTTTTACAACTATAATGTTAGATGAAAGTTTAAAACAGCATAAACATAAAACTAAGGAAATTAGTAGCTAAATGGAGAGGCGAGGCAGCCACGATGGTGGAGAGGCTTCCGTCGGCGACTCGACAGCTCTGGGACCTTGCTTGGGAGCTCTATAGAGTGGTAGTATTGCTAGGTAGAAGATCCCCCCAAGAGTGGAGAAGGGTAGGTCCTTTTATAATAGAGGAAAGGAGCCAAAATACATTCTTGGGTCGACAGTGACATCAAAGACATCGTTAAAAGTCTACCTCAAACGTCGTTGAAGACCAACTCATGCACGCCCGTCACGCACGCGCTTCACGCCACTGGCTTACGCGCTACGCGTGCTGTGTCATGCGCGATGTGCTGGCTCAGCTGTGCCATGCACGATGTGTGCACTATGGTGCACTGCACACACACGCCTTGATGGGGGGGGGGGTGGCGGGTTTCAAACCCGCGATCACCTCTTTATGAAAGGGGTGAAGACCACCACGCTATCCTTCCCATTATGTCGAGAAGATGAATTCTTTGCTCCGGCTGGGGATGGTGGCGTGGCCTCTCCATGGCCGTTAGATCTTGATCCAACAACTCTAATCTGATGGGCATGAAAGAGAGAGAGGTGGCAATGGCCCTTAGGCGGCTTGGATGATGCCACGTGGCTTCATCTGGGCCATTCATCTTCAAATTCTTTTTGAAAGTGTTACGGATATCGGATTGGATTGATTTTCATGTTGTTGGGTTGTAATCGTCGATTTGGATCCATCCGTACGGTTGGATTCTTCATTTGAAGCTCCAAAATATATCGCCCTATCTCCTAGTGATGGGTCAGCCCGAATAGGTTGTTAATATGATATTTTTATCGTTGAAATGTGTATAGTGGTTAACCTAATTCAGCCTTAACCATCTCCTTACAAAATTTTTAACCTGGCCTAATTGATTTTATCTTGTCACTTTTAGGCCCAGGGTCGAACACAGGGAAGTGGGGTTAAAGTCGAGTTTCTACGTTTTCCTTAAAACGCATCTCTTCCGTTCGTTTATTGTGTTTTTGGTGTTTTTCTTATTTAGGTTTTTTTATGGTAATCCTTGTTCTTGAGGCACACCCTCAAAATTGTGTCCTTGGCTTTTAGCCAAACAGAGTCCCAAAACAAGTCTTGCTACTCGCAAGACGAGGTACCTGCAAGTCAAAGATTATCTTTTCTTTTTTATGTATTTTTTTTTTCTTTTTACTAACAGAAAAGCAAATAGACAGAAAGTAAATATAGTATGTATATATATAAAGGGGTGGGGGTGGAGGTGGCGATGGAGTGTAGCACTATGTCGAGTCAGTCGACGTCTAGAGAGACGCAACCAACACGACTAGGTGCCGCGTGGAGTGTGGATGGAGGATGGATGATGTATGGGACCACACTTTTTTTGTACGCGTGTATCAGGGAATATCAGCAACTGGTGCAGATATTCCCGCGATACAGCGTATAATAAATAACATGAAAATATATGTACATATGTATGTATATAAGTAAATATATCTATATATATATAAATGTATAGTTATATATGTATAGATATATATATATAGATATATATGTGTATATATATGTATATAAGTATATATATATATATATTACTATATATATGTATATATATATGTATATAGATATGTATATATATATATATGTATATAAGTATATATGTCTATATATATATAAGTATATGTATAAGTATATAGATGTATATATAAGTAGATATATATATATATTATATATATATGTATATATATTATATATATGTGTATGTATACATAACTATATAGATATACTATGTATATAAGTATATATATATAGATATATGTATGTATATATATATATATATATATATATGTATATATGTTACTATAAGAGTGTGTGTGTGTGTGTGTCGGTGAATGTGTGTGTGCGTCGGTGAATGTGTGTGTGTGTGTTGCTGTGAGTTAAATAAAAGAGAGAGAGAGCACCAGACAGAGAGAGAGCGGGCGGGAGAGATCGAGCGGACGCGTGCGGGAGAGATCGGCAGAGAGAGAGGGAGATCGCGGACGCGCGAGTTAAGACGTCTGCAAGAGGTGGCGGACGTCTGACGCCGCGTCGTCTGAAGGTGAAGGCGGACGTCTGACCGTCGCTGTGCACTGCGCCTTCGCGCAGAGGACGTGAGGCGTCTCCTGCAGACCGGGTGCGAGGACAGAGAGCGGGCCATGGCGAGCTCCGAGAAGGTGGCGGGGAGTCTGCAGTCGGTCGCGGAGGGTTGCGGAGGAGGGCAGGGGTCGGCGCGAGGCCGTAACCGGCCACTGCAGTGCGCGCGGCGGCCGGCTGCGGGTGCAATACGGGGTGGACAGAGCGGAGACGGAGGCGGGGAACGGGCCTGCAGGCACGCGCGGAGGGTTGCGCGCCTGCGGGGAAGGTCGCGGAGGAGGCGGGGGGTGCTGCTGCTGCTGCTGTCGCCGCGGTTTAGCTGCTGCTGCTGCTTCAAGCTTCGGAGCTTGAAGCGGCAGCAATGGCGTGGAGACGAAAACGAAGAGAAAAGAAAACACCACGCCCACCGGCTCGTTGAAGAGCTGGGCGGTGGTGCTCCCACTGTGGTGGTGTGCACCACAGTGGGTTCTCCTGCTCGCCGGGTGCCTCCTCGACGGAGGGCCGGCGCACCACAGTGGGTTCTCCTGCTCGCCGGGTGCCTCCTCGACGGAGGGCCGGCGTATGGGAGGGGAGAACGGTGGAGAGGAAGGTGGTGGCTGTGGGGTCTTTGCAGCAGCTCCCCCTTGCGAGGATGAAGCTGCAGCTACTTATAGAGGAGGAGAGAGTGGCGTGCCGGCTGCAGCAGGGAGAGGGTGTGCGAGTTGCAGCTATAGGGAGCGGCGTTGGCAGGGAGAAGTGACAGGAAGAAGTGCTGCGTGGCTGCTGCATGCAGCTGCGGGAAGAGTGCAGCCCCGGGAAGGAGAGAAAAGAAGAAATCAAGAGGAAAAATAAAAAAGAGGGTGATTTTGCAAGGAGGCACTTGAAGAAAAATGTAACTATGCAGGCGATTGTTTCACTCCTCTTCCTCTCTTGATTAAATGCATGCATGCAAGTGTTTTTACAAATGCGATTACAGGATCCTATTATGCAATGTTAATGCTAGAAAATAGCACAAGAAGGCGTTATTACAGGCGTGTTTTGAGGTGCAAACATATACCCCCATGCCTATCTTTTGCTAGTCCCTAGCAAAATAGTATTTAGAAATGATCTTAAGCTGAAGATTTTCTTCTGAGGTGATACAGGTGTGTTTACTATGGAATATTGTGAGAACCAATTGTAAAGAAGACTACCAGTACTTTAAGTCTCACATGACATAGATCATCTCTCAACTAACCAGGACTCTTGATATTTAAACCTTAAGTACGATTTCCAGGACCAAGGAGGTTTTTGCCGTACTCGAGAGCTCAAGAGGTTATGGTTTGTGCATAGTGAAGGATCAAGACTGACCAGATGAACATTAAGACTCAATCCCAGGGTTTCACGAATTTTTAAGTACAGGTTGGTCCCAGTTTCAGCTCATGTCTTCGAATTGACCCTTAAGATGATGACGGAAAACTCAACTCCCATTTTCTGATTTTTTTTTGTGGCTCACCGAAAAACAAAGTATACAGACATTTATGAGATATACTGACTCTTTTAAAACATCTCTTTTTTTTTTTTTCTTCTTTTTTTATTTTTATTTTTTTTTTATTTTTTTTTATTTTAAAACACGTGTCAGTATATCTCTTACAACACATTTTGAAGGAGAACACTTATTTTTCTTTTTGATGGGAGAGTTTCTTTTTGGTGGAAAGAGTCACTCCTAAACACAAGACTAAAGCCTGGGATAAAAAGTCTACCTGCACGCACAGGTAAGGACTCCACCTTTCCTAATGAACACTAGGGTTGGATCTTATGTTCACCTGGTCTTTTCTGATATGTGTAGTGTGAACCAAGTTTACTTAAGCTCTCAAGAAAAACAAACCAACGAATCCTGTACTGGTGTCTCAGGTACAAGAAACGTTCTTAGTTAGGAGAGATTTTGATCTATTTCGTCAATGCTTTAAGTGAATTAAGCCGAGCCTGAGCGAATCAAGCTTCTGTGGCCTGGAAATTCTTCAAAACAGAGGTTGAATATCCATAAACACTTACTGTATTTTTTGTTTCAGCTTTTAGATCATTACTAAACACCATTTATTACTAATATATATATATATATATTTTTTTTTTTTTCTTTTCTTTTTTCTTTTTCTTGCATATTTATAAATAGGTGGTAATTGTCTGATACCAGAAAATACTCGGATCCTATAGATGCCTATCCACCCCCCCATGCCAAACAATGCTATGTCCTCATATGCATGCAGGGAAAGGCAGAGAACGAACGACAGATCGGGTAACAGGAGCTGAGGTTCAGGGTATAAATCAGGGTGGAAGGGTGGGTGGATGGTGGGTGGTGAAGAGAAAAGCGAAGTAATCGCGATAGAGGCGTGAAAAGTAATGGTGGATGGTGAGAGATTTGGCGTTTTCTGGGACGAGAGTGTCCCAGGCAGATCAGAAAATAGATCAGGAAGAGGAAGTTGGCCCTTAGATTGGCCAAGAAGGGGGGCTTTTTGGATAGATGGATCCAAAAGGGAATAGCCCCTGTGAGTAAGATGTGGGATCAAGGTCCCAGTGTGGATTTGCAAATCCGCCTGATTTAGCGGGAAAGAAAGGGCAATCCGGTCTTCCATAGTGTGGACCGGCGGTGAGCAGCCCGGCGATGACTCAGACCACAAGGTATGGGAAGCGGAAAAAAACTCTTCAGAAGTCTGGTCAGGAGAAGGTACAGGAATAGGGAGGGATTGGGGAACGTCACAGTTTGTGTTGGTCAGGCAGTCGTCAGGTAATTCGCAGCAGTCAGAATCGGCTCCAATTAGTTCGATACACGTACTGACAGTCACGTCCTCGTCAGACGTGTCATCCTTGATGTGATCACTATCAGCATAAGAGTGCGGTGCTGCAGCGGGATTAACCTGAAATCCCGGAGGAATACTCGGAGCTTGCAGAATTTGATGAACCTGTTCCTGAGAAGGTTGTACCTGTGGTTGCGGACCACAGGGTACAAAGTTTTGCGGGTTTGGAACAGGTTGGGCGGGAAAAGTGCCCTGAGATCGAGTTGCCATGCTTAGTTGACTGATCTCAGCATTCTGCTACGCCAAATGCTGAAGAGAGGTCATGTTTTCTTTATGGCGCTTTGACATTTCCGTCATCATTCGCATCAATTTATCAAGAGGTTTTGATGCGTGTTTGGTTTTCTGTACACAAGGGCCTGATGGCAGATTTGCCATAGGATTAGATTGGGCCCTTGGGATGACGGGTGCGGACGATCGCATTGGTCCACCAGCGGGGTTTCGACGCTGCGGGTTGTTGGACCATGCAAAATTGGGATGATTGTGCCACCCTGGGTTATACGTGGCAGAAAATGGGTTATTCCCCAGGGTGCAGGCATCTTCTATGCCAGAAGACGTGTCCGCATATGTGTCCGAGTACACGGAGGCTTGGTCCTCCGTGTTGAAATACTGGGTCGCAGAAGCCAGTTCCACATGACTTACCGAGTCGCTTGGCGCGACACTCGTTAAGGAAGGTCTTGTAGGGTTTCTCGGGATAAGCCTGGTGTTGAAAGAATTGAAATTGTGACAAAGTGGTGAGGCGGGGGTGTGTGCCATGTTTGTGGAGGAGGAGGATGATTCGGCTCTTTTTCTAGATTTATCAGTCAATACAAGCAATTCAGGGTTTTGTGACCTCCTCCCAAACATGCACTACCGGAGGAAGAGTTGAGGAGATGAGTAGGGAAAAGAGATGAGAGAAATGACGCCGCAAAGGTACACTTGATTACAAATCAATACAATCAAGTTCCTAACCTCGACAGTGTTCCCTTAGACTTAAAGATCTAAGTTACCTTCTATCATGAACTACGGAACCGAATGCGAGCACCGCGGAACCACCGGGCCAGATTGAAAGGCCGTTTGCCCCAGTCTTAGACACCTGATAGCACGCGGGAACTCTCACCAGCACGTAGCCGCTACACGTAGGTAGTTAGACCTCCAATCCTTAAAAAGGGTCAAGTTACTACCAATTTTAATTAGAGGCTTAGGGTCAAGTGCTTTTGGAATGTGAAGGGCGTTGTTTACGGGTAATGCCCAAGTGATTGATTTTAAGAGTGTATAAGAACAAGCATGCAACAGGGAAATCTCCCCGAATTAAAGTTTTAATTGGTGAATGGTTTTTAGAGTTCAAAATTAAGTAGTATGAATTTTAGGATTTTGCTGAATTACCAATTCAACCAATCTCCGGGTTTTGCAAGAATATAGGTTTTCCTTCTAAAACCCAAGAAACCCTTCTTCAATTATCAATTAGTTAATGCATGCTAAAATGCAATGGGCTACCCTAAATGGAGATTTCTAAGTGTGGATGCACGAATCAGTTTTATATCAATGTGACAGGGAGCCAAAGCACTTCAATTCAAGTACTCCCAATCACCAGAAATGATTTCCACACACGAGGCTTCAACCAAAAGATAAAGAAAATAAAATTGTTGGGGTTGAAGTATTCAGGATCGAATCATAGGCAAGTTTGAAAAGTCGTGGTGGGGTTGGAATCAACTCAATTCAAGTCTCCCCACCAAAAATGTGATCCTGAATTAAAGATAAGTGAGGCAAAAGAGGGATACAAGCAATCTTTTTCTTTGCCTCAAAGAATACTTCCCACGGCGAAAAATCTAAGAATCAAGATTCTCGGATTTTCGCTATGCGAAGTAAGGCGGGAAATCCCGGGGCAGTGGGAGTGAAGACAACCAATCAATCAAGTGAATTTTAATCCACTTGCCCTCAAGAAATCCTAAGAAGTTTTTCTAGTTTTTAGTTTTAATTTTTTTTTTTTTTAATTGTGGTGGCAAGTTAACCCTAATTTGATGAGAAAAGAAAACTTACTTGTTCGGCAACGTGTGCGAAGCTCCAATGCGATGTCGGTGTCTTCACGCTCTCGTTCCCGCCTTGGATCTGCTCACGTCCTCGACTTCGTCAGCCTTCTTCTCCTTCCACCAGGTTCACCTGCACACCAAAAACAACAATACCCGTGAAGAGAGAAGAGACAAATTTAAAGGAATTGGATAGAAACTTACTCGAAAGCGCACCTCCCCGGCAACGGTGCCAGAAAAGTTATGATGGGTCAGCCCGAATAGGTTGTTAATATGATATTTTTATCGTTGAAATGTGTATAGTGGTTAACCTAATTCAGCCTTAACCATCTCTTTACAAAATTTTTAACCTGGCCTAATTGATTTTATCTTGTCACTTTTAGGCCCAGGGTCGAACACAGGGAAGTGGGGTTAAAGTCGAGTTTCTACGTTTTCCTTAAAACGCATCTCTTCCGTTCGTTTATTGTGTTTTTGGTGTTTTTCTTATTTAGGTTTTTTTATGGTAATCCTTGTTCTTGAGGCACACCCTCAAAATTGTGTCCTTGGCTTTTAGCCAAACAGAGTCCCAAAACAAGTCTTGCTACTCGCAAGACGAGGTACCTGCAAGTCAAAGATTATCTTTTCTTTTTTATGTATTTTTTTTATCTTTTTACTAACAGAAAAGCAAATAGACAGAAAGTAAATATAGTATGTATATATATAAAGGGGTGGGGGTGGAGGTGGCGATGGAGTGTAGCACTATGTCGAGTCAGTCGACGTCTAGAGAGACGCAACCAACACGACTAGGTGCCGTGTGGAGTGTGGATGGAGGATGGATGATGTATGGGACCACACTTTTTTTGTACGCGTGTATCAGGGAATATCAGCAACTGGTGCAGATATTCCCGCGATACAGCGTATAATAAATAACATGAAAATATATGTACATATGTATGTATATAAGTAAATATATCTATATATATATAAATGTATAATTATATATGTATAGATATATATATATAGATATATATGTGTATATATATGTATATAAGTATATATATATATATTACTATATATATGTATATATATATGTATATAGATATGTATACATATATATATGTATATAAGTATATATGTCTATATATATATAAGTATATGTATAAGTATATAGATGTATATATAAGTAGATATATATATATATATTATATATATATGTATATATATTATATATATGTGTATGTATACATAACTATATAGATATACTATGTATATAAGTATATATATATAGATATATGTATGTATATATATATATATATATGTATATATGTTACTATAAGTGTGTGTGTGTGTGTGTGTCGGTGAATGTGTGTGTGCGTCGGTGAATGTGTGTGTGTGTGTTGCTGTGAGTTAAATAAAAGAGAGAGAGAGCACCAGACAGAGAGAGAGCGGGCGGGAGAGATCGAGCGGACGCGCGCGGGAGAGATCGGCAGAGAGAGAGGGAGATCGCGGACGCGCGAGTTAAGACGTCTGCAAGAGGTGGCGGACGTCTGACGCCGCGTCGTCTGAAGGCGAAGGCGGACGTCTGACCGTCGCTGTGCACCGCGCCTTCACGCAGAGGACGTGAGGCATCTCCTGCAGACCGGGTGTGAGGACAGAGAGCGGGCGATGGCGCGCTCCGAGAAGGCGGCGGGGAGTCTGCAGTCGGTCGCGGAGGGTTGCGGAGGAGGGCAGGGGTCGGCGCGAGACCGTAACCGGCCGCTGCAGTGCGCGCGGCGGCCGGCTGCGGGTGCAATACGGGGTGGACAGAGAGGAGACGGAGGCGGGGAACGGGCCTGCAGGCACGCGCGGAGGGTTGCGCGCCTGCGGGGAAGGTCGCGGAGGAGGCGGGGGGTGCTGCTGCTGCTGCTGTCGCCGCGGTTTAGCTGCTGCTGCTGCTGCTTCAAGCTTCGGAGCTTGAAGCGGCAGCAATGGCGTGGAGACGAAAACGAAGAGAAAAGAAAACACCACGCCCACCGGCTCGTTGAAGAGCTAGGCGGTGGTGCTCCCACTGTGGTGGTGTGCACCACAGTGGGTTCTCCTGCTCGCCGGGTGCCTCCTCGACGGAGGGCCGACGTATGGGAGGGGAGAACGGTGGAGAGGAAGGTGGTGGCTGTGGGGTCTTTGCAGCAGCTCCCCCTTGCGAGGATGAAGCTGCAGCTACTTATAGAGGAGGAGAGAGTGGCGTGCCGGCTGCAGCAGGGAGAGGGTGTGCGAGTTGCAGCTATAGGGAGCGGCGTTGGCAGGGAGAAGTGACGGGAAGAAGTGCTGCGTGGCTGCTGCATGCAGCTGCGGGAAGAGTGCAGCCCCGGGAAGGAGAGAAAAGAAGAAATCAAGAGGAAAAATAAAAAAGAGGGTGATTTTGCAAGGAGGCACTTGAAGAAAAATGTAACTATGCAGGCGATTGTTTCACTCCTCTTCCTCTCTTGATTAAATGCATGCATGCAAGTGTTTTTACAAATGCGATTACAGGATCCTATTATGCAATGTTAATGCTAGAAAATAGCACAAGAAGGCGTTATTACAGGCGTGTTTTGAGGTGCAAACACCTAGTCACAATAATATATAAATTACTATGCAATTTATACAAATTATCCTAAATGCAATATGATGAATGTTATGCATTATTCACAATGCTAAATGCAATGTTAAGCTTAGGAATTAACATAAGTAGGAATTTTATCATGAATAAATGCATATTTATCAAAGTAGGAGAGCATATCCATGGATTTTGTGGCTGGGCTACCGTTGACTCAGAAGGGATGTGGATCGCTTGACGAAGTTAGTACGATTCTTGCTGATCAGAGTGACTTATGGCCCTTCATAGCTAGTGGAGTTATATATACGGGAGATTGTACGATTGTATGGTGTGCCCAAGGAGAATATCTTAGATAGAGATGCCCGTTTCACTTCCCAATTCTAGGGAAGTTCCAACAGGCCTTGGGTATACAGTTGAACCTGAGAATGTCCTTCCACCCACAAAGCGATGGATAGACAGAAAGGACCATGTAGACATTGGAGGGCTTGTTGACATCATGTATACTTGAGTGGAAGGGCTCTTGCGAGGAGCACCTACCTTTGGTAGAGTTCACATACAATAACAGCTATCATGCCAGTATAGACATGGCTCCATACAAGGCATTATATGGTCAGAAATGCACCTCTCTGCTTGCTTGGGATGAGGTGGGTGTGAAGTGGGAGGTAGGTCCTAGACTGATCAAACAGAGTAAGGAGGTCATTGAGCAGATTCGGAAGAAGCTCCTTATTGCATAGAGTTGGCAGAAGAGTTATGTAGATTGCCGGCGATGGAATATACAGCTTGAGGTTAGTGACTCGGTATTCCTCAGAGTGTCACCAATGAAGGGGATTTAGAGATTTTGGGTGAAGGGTAAGCTGGTTCTGAGATTTGTTGGTTCGTTTGAGATACTGGAGCGAGTCAGACCAGCTGGTTACAGACTTGCTCTACCACCTCAGCTAACCGGCATCCATGACGTCTTCCATATCTCCAGTCTGCGAAAGTACATGTTAGATCAGAACCATGTTCTTAGTTATGGAAGCATGGGAATAGAGGAGGATCTGACCAATCAGGAGCAGCTGGTACAGATACTAGATCCTATCGTTTGGAGGTTGTGGAAGAAGGAGATCCCTCTAGTGAAAGTTCTTTGGAGGAGTCCAAAGTATAAGAAGGTGACTTGGGAACTAGAGGCGGAAATGAAGGATAAGTACCGAGAGCATTTCATGGGTAAGTTCCTGACTCCTTGGGGTTGTTTCTCTTTAAGGTTGTTATAGACCCAGCATAATTTTTCTTTTACCTCCACGTTTGCTCGAGTTTTGGGGATGAAACTCCCCTTAAAGTTGTTATATCTGTAACATCTCAAAATCTAGTTTTTGAGTCATTTCATGGTGGCCCGAGTCAATTTGAACTTGAAAACACAGTTGTGGTTTGGTGCTGGCATCAACACCTCCTTAAATTGCTAAAAAAGTGTATATCAAGTCCATCTCTTATTAAACATTGTCAAAAGGGTGCCACATATGGTACCGTTGGATTTCTCTCGTTGCAAGCTTTCTGGCGACACTTGTTTCGCATGAATCCGAGGTGTATATCTCTAGTTATGGCCAAAACAAGTCAAAAAGAACTTAAATGCAAGGTAGACCCAACCCTAGGGGTATTTTGGGTATTTCACCCCATTAAACCTAAACCTAACCGAATTTAGGCCTATAGAAAGACCCCCTTGGATCTTTGGGTAGTCATTAGTCAATAAGCCACCAAAAACCTAGGAGAAAGGAGAGGGAAAGGAATTAGGCTTCTCATTTAAAATCCTAATTCAAAAGTTTGGGGACCTAAATGCAATTCCACAAAACCCTAGCTTCCCATCGCAATTGTAGCGAGGGCGGTGGCTGTACGACATGAACACATGATGCACAGCGGTGGCGCACGCAAGGAGGCAATGTGTGTTGCGAGCCTGAGCAGGCGAACGTGAGCATGAGCGCGACAAATTGCGATGCGTGGTGCAATCAACAGCTGTGGTGTGTGGGGAGGATGAATTGCGAAGTGATGCACGTCATGTGCATGTTAGGTACGTGGGCCGGGTGCAGTTTGCGTGAGTTAGCTGGCCTTATTTGGTTCTGGACCCGCTTGTGTTGTTTCGTTCAGTTCGAAGCCTTTTCGACCTCAGATTTCGATAAATAAGGTACTGTTGGAATCGTATCGACACGTACTATGTGTTGGCATAATTTATTTTCACTTTTAAGTACTTTTTATTAAGTGAAAAATCAGAAATGTAACTTGGGGTCTTCAACCTATCTCTAGTTCGTGTGAACTAGGTCTTACCCCTAGTGAGTACGTGGATCCCGAGGAGGGTGTGGAGACTATCCCCAGGCCCTGTGCTCATGGTTTGGAGTCACCGTGACCCTCCGGTGACATTTGGTAGAGTAATCTTCCCTTCTCTCGATTCTATTTAGTTTTCGGGTATCTGTGGACCTGTCTTGTGCGATTCTTCGTGTGTACCGCCTTGGTTGGTGTGTGGTCCTCTTTTCCTTCGGAGTTGGAACCCCTCTGGTGTTTTCCTTGATTTATGGGCACTTTAATGAGAAATAATATGATTTTATGCGAATTATTAAGATTTAATGATCACATGTACCTTCGTTATCACATATATGAAACGAACTCTGTTTTTCTTGAAACAAGTTCCGTTGCGTTAATTATTGAATAAATAGTATGGGACCACTGTCATAAACTAAAAACTACTTGTAAATGGATAAGTTGGAGGATAATGTGAATATTTGTTAATCTTGGAATTCATAATGTGAAATTATTGAGGATGGTCTGAGTTGATGAAAATGAAAGATATAGTTATATGGAATTAATTAAATAATCAGTACGTGGGATTTGTTGGGAATTAAGAAAGCTGGATAACTAATTTTTTTTAGCCCCACTACTTGTTAGATTTTGGCTGTAGCTTTGGTCATTTTGATCGATTTCAGGGGTTGGTTTAGGGAGTTGCTGGTCTCCCTACGATTCTTTGGTTAGACTTAGCTGCATAAGTTCTTCTCGGGATAGCAGGATGTGTGGCTGGAGGTTTGAAGTAGTTCTTCTCGGCCAGAGGATTGGTCATTGGCTGTCTGTGATTTAGCGTACATAGTGCTTGTACGTGTTTACACTACGCAATGTAGCCGCTACCCCTTTCCGTAATGACCCCAGTGTGATAAAGTGTGACGACTCGATGGGTATAAGCAGTCTTCCCGACCAGGAAGATGGCTTATACTAGTCTTGCATAGCAGGAAGTTACACGAGATCGTCTCGTGCCCCGAGACTTCGATTAACAAATTGAGAATTGTAAGAATATGGGCAAATTACATAAATAAAACTGGATAAGAAATGAGAAGCAAGATTTTAATGCTTAAAGATTGAGTTAAAAACCTACCGTTGTGTAAAAGTCCGGTAATCAAATAATTTTTCCGAAACTCAAGATGAGTCTCGGGTTGAACACTAGGAGGCTACGTGATTATAAATCCTTAGTTATATATATATTTTTGGTGTTTTTTATAAGAGAAATATTCACAATATTTATAACTATTCTACTCAGAATATCAACACAAAGAAAGAACGAGAATATATTTGCAATAGAGGGAGAGTGAGAGAGAGAGCTTTTATAGCTAAGCAAATGTCTTTACAAACTACTTGCTACAAATCTAATGCTGGAATTAAAATCTACACTAGAAAGTAGTAAAGAGATAGGGGGAGAGAAGTTATCCTCTTCGATGGTCGCTTGGAGGATGGGACCACGTTGATGAACCTAGAGATGGGATGAGAAGGGCAACGTCATGACGGGATCTGCTTTCAAAATGGGGGATGAGAGGACAGCCACGGGTGCTCCACGAACAAGTGAGAGAGAAAGGAAAAAAATTGTCTTTAAGAACCTAATGGAGCATCTCGGGTATAGGACAAGCTCTAGAATGGTTCTCTTAAGCATAAGAGAGGAGAGGAAGAGAAAGGAAGGGATGAAGAAAATGTAGAGGGGAGGTGGGCTTTTTATAGGTGAAGAAATGGGGCAAAAAGGTAATTTCCAAGGCCTTTAGATTTAGTATGCGACCTTTAGTGATGCATGTAAGCATTACTAAAGCAGCACAATGCTGAAGGCACGAGTGGAAGGAGAGCCGTGCGATGAGGATCCGAACATCCACAAGAGGCCATGTCGTGCGCCTCTTCTTCTTCTTCAGCCGTTGAGGCATGTGGTCGAATCCAAGCCGTCTAATGCCCATTGAGCGGCTGAGATCGCAAGGGTCGCTTGAGCTACAGCCGTTGAGGCGCTTCTACCAGTGCATCATCGCGTGCGTTTGAATCGTGTGGCTTTATGTGCTTCATGTTGCTTGCCTCCATTGCTGCTCGATGAAGATTGTGTTGCCCAATTTCTCTTGCGCCTCACTTTAGTGGATTGAATCCGTTCAACGTGGATTGAACATGTGTCGCTGCTTTGCACAAAGGCCTTTGACCACTACACTACGCCCACGACTGTGTTGAGTTCTTGAATTAAGGCTCGTGCGCTCTCAGTCATTGGATGAAGATCCAACAGTCGAGATTATGTGAGCCTTTGTCTTTAGAGTTTATGAAGCACTGGGGAGATTGAATCTCAGCCGTTGGATCTTGATTCAATGGCTGGGATTGATCGTGCAGGTGAGAGTGGTGTGGTAGGTAGAGGACCAATGGATTAAGATCCAATGGTCCACAACGCTTGCTGGTAATGCTTTTAGAGACTGAACGATGGCCTTGGGTGACTATGATGGTGACATGTGGCACCATATAAGCCGTCCATCTTTTTCTCGTAGGTGATGCCATGGATGTCAGATTGAATCGATTTTTGCGCTGATGGAATGCGATCGTCGATCTAAACTCATCCGTGTGATTGGATTCTTCATTTAAGGTTCAAATTTTCACCACCTTGCCCTTTTGGACTTTGATCTTTTGTGGCTTGTACAACATGCTACGAATGTTGGATCTAAGTGATCTCAGAGGTGTTAAACTTTGATTATCACCCTGATCACATCCGTAGGTTTTGATCTTCAATCAGATGCCCAGAAAGATATTTCCCTATCCCTTAGTCAATAAAATAATAAAATTAATATACAATTTGTACAACTTAATATAGATGCATGATGATGCATGTTATGCAATATTTACAATGCATGATGCTTATGTGGACATAAGAACATGCTTAAATAGGCAAATTAACATGATAAATGTAGATTTATCATGAAATAAATTGTAAACAGATGAACTCTTGATATAATGCCCTTTTTTTGTACTTTTGTTACTGTTGCTACCTGTCTAGCTATTTTACTCTATTCAGTTTTCACTAGCATGTTGTCTTGGGTTCCATACTTAGGTGTTACTGAGCAATCGGGTGCAGCGACTGCTGTTGGACATACTTCTGCAGCACCGGGTGCCATCTGAGGAGATGGTTCGTACTAAGCCAGTGGCTTGTAGTAGTTTCTTTTCGCTGTTAGATTTTATTTTCCTGTCTTTTTGGTGATTGTATGAGACTCTCTTTAATTTCTACTTTAGGGTGAATTTTAATTATATTGTTAGAACTTTAGTTTTTGTTTCATTTAATTCATTATGAATGAATGTTGGCTATTGATGTTTTATAGCTATTTGTTGGGTGACTGCAATCTTGTGGGTATTCGTGCTAGTTGTTAGTGTACGAAAGATTTCACTTGGAAGATGATGGATTAGAAAAATAATGTCATCGCAGTACAAATCGCATGGTGGAAAAATCCCTGATAAAAAATATTTAACAGTCAAAACTAACCATGAAAGTTAGGTCGTATCCACAGGGAGGAGCAAATGCAATAAACTCACGAATGCTTTCCTATTATATTTTCCCATTCATGTGCGAATCTGTATTCAAATCTGATACGAAATGTGGTGAAATGAAGAAGACACGCAATTACTTAAGACTGCAATGGTTATGTGCGTAAATTTGCCTTAGTAAATTAATCCATCAAATAAGTGAACAGTGCAACCGGTAATGGCAAAATACATAAATATTAATAGTGCCTTCACTGCAAAACAGGCGAGTCCATCCCCTTGTGCGTGCATGAAGAGGAGTGGACGACCGGCCGTGGGAAGCTCCAAGGAGGTCGAGGACACAAAGGGCTTTGCGATGGTGGTGGTCCCACGGTGGGAGGAGGTCCGTTGGAGTGGAGGAGCTTGGCGACGATGGGTGGTCTCACGCTCGAGTGTGGGTTGTGGGAGCCACGATGGAGGGCATGGTCGTGTTGGTGGAGTCGAGGTGAGTCCAATGACATCGACTGCATGAAGAATCATGACCCGTGGTGGTGGCTGCGTGTAGAGGTTTCTCGACGGTGATGGGTTCGTCTCCCCCTATTAGTGGTGATGAAGGAGAGGGACGCGGCGTGTGCTGCATGGTGGCTCTATCGGAAGCAAAAAAGGAGGACGATCATGGACAAGAAGGGTGGCACTATTGCTGTTGGAGTAGCACTTGCGGGTAGCGCTGGAGGGTGCATGTGAGGCTCTGGGTTGTGGTGCGTGGAGGAGAGGGCGACACAAAAGGGTTCACATGGCGAGGGCTGTGGGCGTGTGCGGCTGTGGGCCGATGGAGCTGGTGGCATCGGTAGCTGGGCCTGTGCGCGAGGGGCGGAGGTGGTTGGTGGTGATGGGTTGCTTGTGGGTTGCAGGGGGTGAAGGTTGTGGTGAAGAAGAAGATGATGATGAGGAGGAGGTGCATGGGGGCTGGAGGCTCGTGGTCTGGCTCAAGGGGAGCCCTGCCTGTCTGGACATCCGAGGAAGCAACCAGATGGATTATCTACCCTTTGGTGGGTTGCAAGCGCGGTCGGTGATGATGGCGCAGTCGTGAGGGTGTCGAAGCACGGTCGTGGAAGTTGTCATAGTAGAGATGGGACGTAGTGGTGATGTAAAGGATGCAGTAGTGGACGCGGTGGTAGTGTTAGAGCTGTCACCTTTGACCACGGTGATGGTCAATCGCAGTGGAGACGATGGCATGGTGATGTAAGTTGTCGAAGTCGCTGGAGGAGGCAGAGCATGGTTGAGAAGGTGATCGTTGTGGAGGCTCACGGTGGTGATGGGGTCCTCCAATCTTGTGGGGGAGAGAGATGGTGGAGGGCCGTCCTTCCTCCTTAAGGAGGAAGAAGATGGAACCCCTTGCTGCCCTTCATATGCCTCTATATAAAGAAAGAGAAAAGAGAGAATAAGAGAGAAAATATCTAGGAGAGAGATTGAGGGGAAGAATAAGGAAAGAAATAAGAGGAATCTCAAAAAATCCTACATGATCACGTGATTTCTTGCATATAATTGATTCCTAATCATCCACTTTCCTAACTTTTTTGTTCCTGTGAATGTGGTATTCAAATATTCCCAAAAGAAGAATAGATATTTGCAATATATGATTAGTCAATGCATATATGTATGCAGCGTATTTCCACAAAATTGCATGAATGTTAAGATACGAGCTTAAATACTTTATCAATGTAGTGCATGCTCTAAATTGACTTCTCATCCAAATAATCATGTCCTTAGGCTTAATTATAGTCCACTAAAGTGGACCTATCAGTTAGCACACGACGACTCGGCTTTCGTCACTTGGCGAGACTTGGGTTGTCACAATCATCTTCCTCAAACTTCGGTGTATCTTTCCATTCCACCATCAGCCTTCATTACGATCTCGACTCTTGGTGCCTCTGGCGTAATCGACTTGGGCATCCTCAACCCAAGACGGTGGACTCCATGTTGAGGTCCGTAGGTCTTCATTTCATTTCATTGTCCTCCAATAACTGCTCATTGTGCATGTTAGGCAAACTATCAAAATTACATTTATCTTCTACATGTACTCGAAGCACTATTCCTTTTGAACTTGTTTTTTCAGACGTTTGGGGACCTGCTCCATGCGCTTCCTCATTTCAGTTTCAATATTTTGTCTTATTCATTGATGACTTCTCCAAGTATAGTTGGATTTATCCTTTCAAGAATAAAAGTGAAGTTGCTTATGTGTTCATTTCCCTTTTTCATATAGAGGAATTTCAATTTGAAACAAAAATAAAAGCACTTCAATCTGATGGTGGTGGGAAATACCAAACACTTAGATCATTCTTTCAAAAATAGGGAATTGTTCATCGAATCTCTTACTCTCATACTTATGAACAAAATGGTGCTACAAAAGGGAAAATTTGCCATGTTGTTGACACTAGGCTCACACTGCTAGCCCACGCTTCGTTGCTGCACGCCTTCTGGCACTTTGTCTTCTCCACTACAGTCCACCTCATAAATAAATTGTCCATAACTCACTTAAGTAACAAAACACAATGCATATCATTTCCTACTAACCTTTGGATGTGATGTTTACCCACTTCTACATCCATATCAGCATCATAAATTTTCTTATCGCACAACACAATGCATCTTTCTTGGATATGCATCATATTCTCATGGATATCTTTGCTATGACCTTGCCGCTAAAAAGATATATACAACCCGTCACATTCAATTTGATGAGTCCCTTTTTCGTTATAAGAATGTTTGGACCCCTACTTCATATCCAATGCTCCACTCCATGGTTGTCTATTCTGCTATCCTCCATTTCATCTACCATCACCATCACCAATTCTACACCACCACCCACTCAAGGAGAAGGTATTGAAACACCTACATTACCACCATCTATACCTGCTCAACGAGAACTTCATTGTTGACCACAGGTGGATTATCGTGCATTAGCCTGCTTAATGCAACATACGTCTCACTCTCTTCCTCAAGCTCTCGTGCTATCAGTTTCAAATGAAGTTGAACCAACCTCCTATACAAAAGCATATAAAGATCCAAATTGGTGAGCTGCAATGACAGAAGAATATAATGCACTTCAATTCAATCACACATGGACATTAGTACCAAAGACACCAGATATGAATATTATTGGTTGTAAGTGGGTTTTCCGTCTCAAATTAAAATCAACTGGCTAGATTGAATGATACAAAGCTTACTTGGTTTCCAAAGGCTACAATCAACGTGAAGGTATTGACCATAACGACATGTTCAGCCCAGTCATCAAACCAATCACCATTCAAGCAATTTTATCTATTGTGGTTTCAAATAGTTGGGATATTTGTCAAATTGATGTTAGTAATGCCCTCTTAAATGGTTATCTTCATGAAACCATCTATATGGCTCAATCACTTGGTTTTTTTGATAGCAAGAAGACAAATCATGTTTGCAAATTATAATGCTCTTTATATGGTCTTAGACAGGCTCTTCGTGCTTGGTTTAGTCATGTTAGCTCTTATCATGCCAAATTAGGATTTCATCCCTCAAAAACAAATACATCATTATTTGTCTGGTCTTCTGGCAATCAAATGTTATATGTTCTTGTTTATGTTGATGACAAATTGATATTGGAAATTGTTCCTCCAAAATCTCCAAGCTTATTCAAGCTCTTATTGTTGAATTTCATATTAGAGACTTAAACTCGCTACATTACTTTCTTGGTATAGAGGTTCATAAAAAGAACAATGTATTCTACTTTGTCAGAAGAAATACATACTTGATCTTTTGTGTAGGAAAAAATTCAAAAATAAATACATCATTATTTGTCTGATCTTCTGGCAATCAAATGCTATATGTTCTTGTTTATGTTGATGACAAATTGATATTGGAAACTGTTCCTCCAAAATCTCTTGGTTTATTAAGCTCTTATTGCTGAATTTCATATTAGAGACTTAAACTCGCTACATTACTTTCTTGGTATATAGGTTCATAAAAAGAACAATGGTATTCTACTTTGTTAGAAGAAATACATACTTGATCTTCTTCGTAGGACAAATATGGTTGATTGTAAACCACTACAAACTCCAATGGCAACTTCCTCCAAATTAACAACCACTGGACAATCATTCAAGTATCCTACTCTTTATCGACAAGTGACTGGTGCATTGTAATATGTATTACTTACCCGGCCAGGCATAGCCTTCGCTATAAACAAAGCTTGTCAATTTATGAATAATCTTACGATGGAGCATTGGGAGCATGTTAAAAGAATAGTAAGATATCTAAAAGGATCTCTAGCTCATGGCCTTTATATACAACCCTCCTCTTCTTCTGTTCTTCAAGCTTATTCTGATGCTAACTGAGCAGGCAACATTGATGGTCGCCGCACTTCAGGAGGATACCTCATATTTATGGGTCCTAATTTAATTGCTTGGTCTTCAAAGAAGCAACCACGAGTCTCTCCCTCTTCAACTGAATCTGAATACTAGGCACTTGCAAATGCTATTGTTGAATTAATATGGTTACATTCCTTATTGAATGAATTCCGTATTCCCACTTCCTCAGCACCAATTCTCTAGTGTGATGACACCGGTGCAACTTACCTATTTGCAAATCCAATCTTCCATGCCCGAACAAAACACATTGAAGTTGACCATCACTTTATCTGAGATTAAATAGCAATGGCCAATTATAAGTGAAAATTATTTCTTCTAAAGATCAACTTGCAGACATTATGACAAAAGCTCTTTCACAACTCTATTCCATTCAACAAGACACAAGCTTGGTCTTCTACAATTGGGCATCATGTAGCTTTGCTAATTGAGATGGGCTGCTAGATATAATTCAAAAGAAGAGTCGGTTGAATAGAAAATCTAGTCAAATATTGTCAACATTATCTCTATATTGTTGTAACCAATTTGAGTTTTTTGAATTAACTTGTAAGCAAAATCTCGGAACAAACATATAACCAACTACTTGTATATTTGCCTATAAATACAATAATTGACCACCTTGTTTGGTGAGTTGAAATCCCATTTAATAGGCTTCGCTTTGATTGCTCAGCACTCGTGAACATGGTTCATCAATGACGTCAGTGGTACTTTGTCGTACTTAGTGTGTGGTGTAGGATCTATCTGCTCCAAAAATGGTATAATGGATGCTTTTGTTGTGTTTTCTTCTTTTTTTATTTTATTAGGTGGTGTCTTATTTTGGAGTTGGTTCTTGTAAAAGTACTATATTTTCCTTTTACGAGGGACGAGGTTATCTTCTTCTACTTTATTGTATAGAGTTTAGTCTTTTGTATCATTTTCATTTTTTTAATAAAATATTTCCATAAAATAAAAGTGAATTTCTTTTACCAATCACTGTTTTTTCTTTTGTGGCTACCTTTTAATTTCCCTGTCGTGTAGCTAATTATATTCTCTGCTCTCTTTTGACTGTTGCCAACCTCTTTTGTTTCGTGAGCTAAGCTTAGGCTCTTCGCAAATCTACTGGTGTATACGGGCTACCTCTCTGACTCCCTGACTCGATAGTAAAAAAAAAAATTGGGTTATGCATCCCAGGGTGAACAGTGCTAAGCCGAGTATGTGTCTGGCAGCCAAAATGAATCAGATTGGTCACCATGATACATAAAATGAACTAAATTCCCATCGTGCTTGTTGGGCAACCTAAGACAATAATTAGTTCCTCAAGATTAGGAGAACTAGGCACCATAGAAAATTAAGATTTTCCTGACGTTTAAAACCATCGTCAAAAGAGGAAAATCCAATCATGTAGCAACGTCAAAAGGTATGTCATTCTATGTTTTCCGTGACGTTTATCTTTCAAAATTCAGTCTAATAGTTAACGCCGACAGTTCATGCCAAACTGTCTGTGGTTTATGTAATAGATCAAACCAAATTTAACAATGGCTTTAGAGATAACCGGAGGCTGGGATGGATTAAAAAGTTACATTTGCAAGCACGGATCACCACTGAAGCGAAATGCATAACTTTGGGATAAGCCTATGCATCTACTGGCGCAACAAGTTAATTTTTCTGTCAGATTTGGTAATCTTAATTATCACAGTATTAGTTTTCCAGGTTCCCATGGAAGGAAGTGTTCAGCCGTATCCGCTTCGTTAATAGTTTCATAATTGCTAAAAGAATTAAAGAAATAATAAGATAAGACAACGGCAATTACGGCATTTTTAGAGCGATTTAAGTTGTACTGACAATAAGTGCGATGGCGGGAAGTGGCAGGATTTGCGAGAACGAGATTGAGCGCATTTGGTTGGCGATTCTGAATCCCGTGTCTATATATACACGTGCACCACTTGGTTTATAGAAAGGATGTGAACATGGAAATAATTATTGTAACATATTTTGTAATTTATGATTAAGAATAAATTAGTTGAAAATAAGAATTAATTGATTGAAAATTTCAATAGATTAAAATATATCAGTTAAAATTTAAAATATATTTAGAATATAATTTTTTACCTATAAAAAATAAATTTTTACATGAAAAATAATTTTAATATATGAAAAGTGATTTATACCGATAAAAATTTAAACTACCTCGATTAAAATTATAACTTTTATCGGTACATTGTAAATTACATTGTAAAATACGTTTAATTATTTCTAATCTAATAGAAATATACTTCCACTCGTGATGGCCGACAAACTAACCACGATTTGCTAATAATGAGGTTAATTCATGGATCTCTTGGTATAAAATAATATTTGAAGTTATGATTTGGTTTACAATGTCATCTTAGGATTTCAATTTGTATAAAATTAATGGACGAAAGATTATATATGTAGGTAAACATATCTATATGCACACTTCGCTTCCTTGTATGCATTGGTGTTAATGTAAATGACAACATATTCTGTACACTGCAATTTTATAATACATCACATCAATATTATAGCAAGGAAGCAGGTATGTTTTGCGCAATTCACAAATGTTGTGGCGTTAGTGCTACAAGTTGATACTATTTTCCTGGTTGTATAGGCGTTGTAGGATACTACAATACTTTACGATGATTTGGGACTGCATTCAAGTTTAATTTAAAAAATTATATATTTTAAATAAGTGCCTTTTTTGAATAATTTAATAAAATCAAAATAATCACTCAAAACATTTAAATTCAAGATGTTATGTATTAATTTTAAATTTTTTATATCTTATTACTTATTTTTATAATTTTTTAAATAATATTTTTATAAATTTATTATGTGAGATTATGTTTAAGGCTGTCACAATTTTCCCCGCAACAAACCATGATCCTTGGATCATAAATTAATATACTTTTAATAATAATAACAATTGTAACTCATTATACATTTTTTGGGTAGTACTTCCTTTTTATCAGAGGAAATTTGTGTCAGATATCATTGGTAGGAACCAATAGCCTAAATCATAAAAATTTATATTAGATAATTTATTAGATTTGGACATTGTAGATCCAAATTAAGTAATCATCTAAAATCTCTAAATCTAAGTCGTCAAATATTACTTTTAATATCATTACTACTCATCTTCATGAGGTTTTTTAAGTAGAAATAATTTTTAAGAGTGCTACACAATTTCCGTCCTGAGTCCACCATTTGTTAGTAAAACGTCGAGACAACCACTTGTAGTGCCTTCCCTTCGGATGGTGGGGTTATGCATTTGAGTTTATGCAGGCGTCTTTACAGTGCATCGTTATCCAAATTTAAATAAATTTTGTAAGTTTCAAGAAAGAGAAAAGGTAGATTTTCTACCATCATAATCTCGTAGATACCCCCTCTTACTCCCATTGATTGGATCATAGAACAAAACATTTTATTCCACCGAGAGAACACAACGACAAATGATACGTTCACTTATTTCAAAGATCCACAGCCTGCTGCACTGCTATCCAACTAATAATCAAGTGGCTGGGGCGGAGATTCTCATGTCAAATAATAAGCAGTAGAAGAAGGAGGTGCATATGAAGAAGTTATCACCCTTTTCCAACGGTATATCGTCCTTCCCTGTCTTGTACGTAGTGGCGTTCTTCGCCGCCTTGCAGTTCCTGTAACCCTCCACATCAACCTTCACCACATTGTGGAGGTACCACGCATACTTGAAAGCTACACACAAAAACCCACTCACACGTAAATCACCACACACACACACACACACACACACCACTTTGAAAAGACAAATTAATCACCATATGCCGTACGTGTAACATTTTTTTGGTCTCAGGAAATGAATATTGGAGATGTGGAAAATCAAATTTTCACGTGTAAGAATAAAACTTTCATGTTGATGTAGGCATCCTATTTTGATATACTCACGAGAACATTTATGAGATATGGTACTTAATTAATTACCTTTATTTTTTTTTTTTGACTCAAAATCCTATTTAGACATCTCTTATACATACATACCAATTCTCCAAACTTAAACCTGGATATATCTTTCCCGTCAAAGTAAGGAATAGCAACCATTGGAGTATACCTTGATAATTAAGATCAATTTTTGATCTAGATGTTCAAAATAATAGGACTGTACGTTATCGTAAATCCAACTTGGTGGCATGAGCGAGGGATCCGATCGATTTGATGGTAGAGCCGGAAACCCTACATGGATGGTAGGAATGGATCGAGGAGGTGATCCCTCCTTCCTCCTAAAAACATTTCCCTACATTTTAATTCACACCATCTAAACCTCTTCCTCCCACATATGGATCCAAAAGTTAGGAACCGTTCTAAACCTACATGTGGATAATTTAGCATCCTAGATCAATTAATGGAGACGCTATATATATATATTAGTTCTATGCCAATCAATTGTATATAATTGGGTTACCAAGTTCACTTGCTATATTAACAATTAATTAACCACCATCCATCTATATATAAATGCTCTATGATTTAGTTGAATTTTACTATTTTCTCATCTGTAGATCGATATTAGAAGCTGTATATATGTTCTTTTCCCTTCCAGAGATTAAGACCAGAGAAACATGAAAAGACCAATAATATACATAGGTAACTAATTGAATAAAAAATAAACATTGAAACTAATAATTAGGTGAAGTATGACTCACTGAGGATATCACCAGCCTTGAAGTTCTTGCCTCTCTCCCACCCGCTAACACCATACGTCCAACCGGAAGCGTCACCAACGGTATAGTTGGTTGCACCAACAAAATGGGTCAGGAGTGGGAGGAGGAAGAAGACTGTTACTATTATTGTCACCTTCATCTGTACGTCCCACGAAATTAAAGAGCACCGCACTGTCTCTTCCCCGAGCCTTTTACGAGATCAAGAATAGGGTGAGGACTCTCTCTCTCTCTCTCTCTCTGAGAATGTTGGGTTGGTGAGAATTCAATTTGAGCTGTCGAGAATGGGCCAATTAGGAAACTGATAAAATTTAATTACTGTATAATTAATTCGGGGGGTCCTTAATTTGGGTCCAGCTGGAGACAACGTGATCTCTAGAAATCCAATAAAGGAGACAGATTGCAAGGAATATTGTAACTGCCATTTTTCTGCTTTGAACGTTTTGAATGATTGACATTTGAGAGCATGCGGTTATCATTGAAATCAGGACATGTATGGGGTTCAGATGCCATTAGAATGGTGTCATTAGAATGGAAATTAAGGCCAATACTCGTGCTGCCGTACGTGCATCTTCGACAGATAAGCATGTCTTTTTAGTGGGGAGAAAAAAAAAGGGAGAAGCTAAGCATGTTGGCTCACGTCTAAATTAATATTTACTCCAATGGTATAAATAGGCACTCATGGCCCGCTAAAATATGGATGGCTGGTATTATGAGCTTGTTCCTCAACGGTTGGCCATCATTAGGTTAGGTTGGGTTAAGTGAGAGATTTATCTGGTTGGGTTGGGAATATCTTAATTAGCCAACCTATTATATGATTTGGGTTGGGTTAGAAGAATATTAATCTGATGTAATCCAACCTAGGACCCATGCATATTTTCTAATTAAGTATTTATCAAAATAGGCATTTGTATAACATTAAAATTTTCAATTTGTACAATTTTCTAAAGTAAATAATATTTTCCTCATTGTACAACCAAACGGACCTACTTCAAACGAAAAATCACTACATACATATAGACATTACATTTTGGCTATCACTCCACGTCTTTAATTTCTTGCGACTTATTCCCAATTCCTATAATCCCCCCTTATTGATACAACTCCTTAATTTTTGGATACCATATGGGAAAATATACAGAAAGTAAGTCTAATAATTTGGCAAGTTAACAATCCAACCTAATTTGATCGGTCCCGATCCATGTTTACAAGTTAAGTTGGGTTGGGTTCCATCTTCTCCAAAATACTCATTAATTAATTTATGGTGGGAACACTAATATTTAGTTGCAGTGCATCAAGTACAACAAAGGGCACACATTTCCTCAAGTTTTGCCACCTTGAGATGAGAGGCTCTTTGAGGTGTATAGAATTATGGAGTAAGGAAATACGAGAAAATAATCATCTAAAACTTTCTTGCATGAGAATGCAAGCAACCTACATGAATTAAAAATTTCAACTTGTACGATTCTCTAAAGTAAATAATGTTTTCCTCATCGTACAACCAAACTGACCCATTTCAAATGAAAGACCACTACATGTATATAGACATCACATTTTGGCTGTCACTCCATGTCCTCAATTTCTCGCAACTTATTCTTGATTCCTGTAATCCCCCCCTCCCCTTTGATTGATACAACTCCCTAATTTTTGGACACCATATGGGAAAATATACAGAAAGTAAGTCTAATAATTTGGCAAGTTAACAATCCAACCTAATTTGATCGGTCCGATCCATGTTTACAAGTTAAGTTGGGTTGGTTCCATCTTCTCCAAAATACTCATTAATTAATTTATGGTGGGAACACTAATATTTAGTTGCAGTGCATCAAGTACAACAAAGGGCACACATTTCCTCAAGTTTTGCCACTTTGAGAGGAGAGGCTCTCTGAGGTGTATAGAATTATGGAGTAAGGAAATACGAGAAAATAATCATCTAAAACTTTCTTGTATGAGAATGCAAGCAACCTAGGGGTATTCACAGGAAAAAGGTCAATTCTTTCTTCCATTGTCTAAGCCACAAAATCATAGATATATTATCAAGAGATTAGCAAAGGTTACAATATGTTGTGCCTCCTATGATAAGTTATGATCTTCAAAGAAAATCTTAATCCCACTATTTGATAAATCTTAGATCCAAGATTTCTACATCACTCTTTCAAGAATGATGAACTCCTTCACATTTTTCTTGATCTTGAAAGATCCGTATGCACTAATAAGAAGGAAAGTAAAAATGCACACTAGGGCTAATTCTTCAGGAAGGGGTAACTTCGTGGTGCCTCTCTCTAGTTGTTATAATGCAAGTGGAAATCCTCTTAAGATAAAGGTATATATAGGTGATTGACCAAATTTTAATATGATGATCGCATGCGTGCCGTCACTTGAACTAAATTGCACCAATAATATTTAAGTATTGAATGAAATATCACCCGTGATATTTAAAATTTCACCAATAATATTTAAATATTTCAATTCTAAATCAAATATCACAAGTGATATTTAAAATATCGCTAGTGTAATATCATTGATACTATCCACTTTTTGAAAAGTACTTAAGCTTTTGCATAAACTATTATGTTTCTAAGCCGTAATCTTTTATTATTAAACTACATTAGAGATGCTCATTTAACCATTGTAAGTAACAAGATTTATGTCCAATTAATCAAATTCTTTAACCAAATTCTAACTTCCTTAGGCACAATTTAACTAATTCTAATTGAGTATAGCTAGCTTGACGTAATTAAATAACGTAGATTCCCTAATAATTTGGGATCATCAAAAATCATATTAGTTTCATGTTGCGAACATCACAAGGCTTTGGATCTAGGATCTCATTAGATGCATTACCATTTGGTATTCACAAGAGTTGGTTATCTTTTGCATTCGTAGACTACATAATAATCTTGAGAAAAATCTCACTATCTTTTCTAATAGTATAGCATGTACATGAGAAACATTTACCTTTCTCCAAAGGTCTTATCCTAATCTTGGTCTTGTAACAAGCTTTACAAGGAATCTATGACTACACAAGTAATTGGTACTTCGAATATACCTTAGTATGTTTCTAAGGTGACAATTAGTCTTAAATGATTCAATTGAGAGATCATGTGTCACTTGCCTTATTGCATGTGCAGTAGCTTTTGAGCACATAATCCTAAGGTGAGGATGCTAACCAATTGTCTATCAAATATAACATATATAATACTTTAGGTTAAAGGATATGCAGTCTCTAGGTTAGTGATTGAGAAGTTCTCTCCATATCTCTATCTCACAAAGTCAACATGTTTAACCTAACTCATGTGATAGCCTTAAGTTTTTACTAAAAATATCAATAAGGTATGCCTATCAAGAATATTTCCATGTCTTCATAGACTTGAAATCTTGTGTCTGATGTCAAAGATGATTTTTCATGATGTTTCGCCAAATCATGTAAACTATTTGAGCATTTATTTTTCCACAACAAGTACATTGGACATAAGTATGACTTATCATCCTCATTGTAAAGGGACATTGAATTATGTAAATGAGTAATCTTATTTGGATATATGATTCATTATAACGTCAATTAATGCATACCCTCCACGGTATAAAATTCCTAGGGCATATAGAACTAGTATTTTGAGTTAAGGTGTCTATAGAGGATTAAATGGTCTATCCAACATCTAAATATCACCACAATAGTATACCTCTTTTAATGACTATTTGTTGTTTGAGAAAGCATATTTAAACTCATCTTCCATGAAGACATATATAACTAAAGCATGAAAAGTCAAGAGAAAGAAATAATTCTAAAGCCATAACTTGTCCAACGATGAAACCTTATTTAAAAGAAGAGTTGAGTACCTATTAGGAGCATCCATCTCTATTTCAAGTTTCAAAATTAGAAGTGAAAGAAATTGGCAGCACCACTTCTCATGTTGCCCTCAAATACATAAATCATCTCCTACATATGTCCCGTGGAACCAAAGAGCTGCAACTTTACATACCTCAAGATTGAGATAATGATAAAGAATATGGCTTGTGGGAATGAACTTGGGCCTTCTAATCTATGACTGACTTGCTTAAGCTTTACAATGTCAGGCTCGCATATCCTACCATATTCATGTTGCACATAACGGGCACTGATAATTTCATATTTATTTACATTAATTAATATTTAACTAATGTTAGTCTGAGGATAATTTAGGTTAAAATGCATTTATATAGGTTAGATTAATCATTTAGTGCGTTATGTAAATAATGCATAAGTTTAAGGTTCTTATGTAAGTTTTCCCTTAACTATATCTGGTGTCTTGATATTTTTTGCTTATGTGTGCACAGGCGCCATATTTGAGACTGATTGGAACTTGACAGAGAGGAGAAATTATTTTGAGCTCAAATGTATGAAGAGGCTGAGCTATATTTTCCAAACCTATACCTAATTGCAATTAGACCTTAGCCTTAGCCTATTTAGAAACCCAATTTCCCACACCTAATCCTAGTTAACCTTAATGTGGCTACCTCACCCCCTCCCCTCTACTAGGGTTTCCTTGTGCTCCCTCCCTCCTCTACACTGGTGAGCCTTTCCTCCTCCCCTCCCTTGGAGGGGGGCCGGAAGGCTTCTCACCTTTGGCGGAGCCTCTGCCTTGAGTCTTTGTTCGAGGAGTCTCTTTCTCCCTGCTGGGTTTTCCTTTGGGGGTTCCGCTTTTGATGTTATTTTGTTCGCCCTCTGGTTTTGGTCACTTTTGTTCTTTTTGGGGTTTCGTAGATGGTTTTCCTTTGTTGTTGTAGATGGTCCAGTCTTCTTGATCTTCATCCTCATCTCCTCTATAGGATGAGTATGTTCTCCCTCCTCCTTCAAAACCCTCCTTCACCTCGGTGGTTGTTGGCCTCAGATCATCGATACCTCCTTTCAAGGAGCTTGCGCTCCAAGTTTGCAAACCTGAGATTGTTGATGGGATCCTAGGTATGTAGTTTTCTTCTGCAGAGGTTTCTGATTTGGCTCATAGCCTTGATTTTGCAGTTGTCCGTGCATGGGGTCCCAAGCCTCATGCCCAGGTCATTAGGAGCTTCCTCTCTCGTAAAGCTATTTTATCGACTGATTATTCCCTTACTTCGCTTGATCTGAGGCATTGGCTGATTTCTTGCACCTTGTATGCAGATTTTTGTCAAATTTATGATTCGGATTCGGCTGTGCTTTCCAATGTGAGGATTCAGTTCATCCGCTGGAATACTACCTTTAGGACTAATGCTTCGATTTTGGTTGCTCCGATTTAGGTAGGATTCCTTGGGCTTAATCTTCATTTGGTTCATCCAAATGCTCTTTTGTTGATTGCCTACTAGATTGGTTATCCGATTTGTGTGGATTATTGTATGGTTGATGGTTTCAAACGTGGGTATCCTCGAGTCTGTGTGGAAATTAATTTGTTGGCTTCTCATTTTGAGTTTGTGTGGATCTTTAATGGAGATGACAAAGTTAAGCAATGTGTGATTTATGAGAAGATTCCCTCATTTTGTGCTAGTGTAACAGATTTGGTCATTTTAGTTCGCCTTGCTCCTTCTCTCCAGGCTCTAGATTATCTTCGAAGCAGGATCTGGATGTTCTTGAGGTTGCCTCTCAGATATCCTTTGATGCTTTGCCTTCCCTGAAAGCCACTGTCGACTTGCATGATCCCCCATTGTCTAATGAAGGAACACAGGGCCCCTTCTAATGTGGAGGTGCCTCCTCTACGAATGGTTCAAGACGAGCTTCCTTTGGGGGGTTCGAGGTCTGTGGATTCTCCTCTTTACCCAGGAAGATGAAAACATAAGAACAAATAGAAGGTTAGGCTCCTCAAACCTTCTTTGGCTAATTCTTCGGGGTCTAAGACCTTGGCCTCCCTACCAGAGTCTCAAGACCCTTCTTAGGTAAAAGATTTCACTTCTATGGAAGTTGAGAATGTTGTTGATGCTTCCTTACCTGTTGAGTTTCTGGTTACTTTTGTGGATGTTTGTTTTTCTGGTGTGGATTTTGACGTTGCTCCCTGGTGTGAGCTTAAAGGTTTTCAACGCCCCTTCGATATTTTCTGGCATGCGAATGGTCTTTTTTCTTCTTACAAACGTGAAGATATTCCTCAGAAATCTCTTTCAACTAATTAGGTTCTTTCTATTTGTCTTGGTTTGCCTAAGACTTAGAGCTTTCCGCTTAAATTTTGAAGACTCGATTTTCTAAAGGTGAGGTTTCTAATCAACAGACTTGCATTAAAGCTATTGAAGTCTCTAATTCTTCTGCTTTTAAATGGGGCATTTACTTGCCTTTCTTGACTCCGACTCCTGATCTGGCTCCTCCGAGAATATAAGAAATTATTGAGGAGGATCCAGCCCCCTGTGTTCCTTTTTTGAGAGATGATGTGTTCCCTGAGAGGTCAAGATCTGATGGCAAGACTCTTGGTTGTTCAAATTTTTTGGTTCTTTACTCCCAGTCGACGCTGGCATATGAGGCACACTCTACCCCTACGTCTAGAGGAGCTCGTGGAGGTCAGCCCACTAGGAGTTCGGATAGAGTTACTTGAAGTTTTTCTAGGTCCCAGTCTTCCTCCCACTTATGGTTAAGTGTCTCTTTTGGAGTTGCTGGGGTATTTTGAATATACCCACCTTAAACCATTTGAAATTTCTAATTTCGGAGCATTCCTTGAATTTGATCTTCCTTTCTGAACCTTTTGCTGCTCAGGTTGACTTTTTAAAGGTTATGGCTAACATCGCTTTTGATATTTTCTTGATGGATCCTGCCTCCCCAAAAATTTGGTGTTTTGGAAAAATGATTTGAGCATTTCCTTTCGTACACCTATGCCTCAATCCTTTACGGTGGACTATGCTTTTCAATCTAAGGTGGTGACCTTTTCTGCTATTTATGCTTCTTGTGAGGAAGGGCTTAGAGTTAATCTTTGAACCCACTTAGTTCACCTTGCCAATAATGCCTGCACCCCTTGGGTTTTTGGTGGAAACTTTAATTGCATTCTTAATTCTTTTGAGAAAAGTGGGGGCTCCCCTTATCGAAAGTCTCAATCTACTGACTTCCAATCCTTTATTGATAACCTGACCTTGATTGACTTGTCGTTAGGTGGTAACCAACTTTCCTGGTACAACGGTCGTAGAGGGAATTCCCGTATTTATCAGAAATTGGATCGCACCCTTCTCAATTATGAAGCTATGCCCCTGTCTCCTTCTGGAAAATACCTCTCTCACTGCAATTCTGATCACTCCCCCATGCTGCTTGTCTTTAATGATTCTACTTCATTCCATCCCCGTCCTTTCCATTTTTTGAATATGTGGTTAACGGATGATAGGTTTTCTGGATTAGTCCATTCTATTTGGTTCGAATCGATGTCTAATTTTTATGGTGATCCTATTACTCGTCTCTACTTGAAACTTGATTCCCTTAAGAGGGCTTTGAAGACTTGGAACAAATTGACTTTTGGGGACATTCATAAACTGGTTAATAACCTTTAGTCTCGCTATGATGATCTTGATGCCTCTCTTGCATCCAACTAGGATGACAACACTTCCGCTGAGCTCAATGATATTCATATCCAACTTGATGATGCTACCCTTAAATTGAATGATTTTTATATCCAGCAGGCTAAAGTGAAATGGCTTAAAGATTGTGAAGGTTGTAATAGATATTTCTTTACGACTATTAAAAGAAAATTTGCCAAACGCATTAGATCCTCTTTAGTGGATAAAATTGGTAATGGGTCTAGAGAGGATACAATCCATAAGTCCATCTCCTATTTTGAGAATCTTCTTGCTTCCCAATCGCTGTCTTGCTGTGAATCTTTCCTTCAACACATTCCACCCTTAATTTCGACCGTTGATTCTGAGGGTCTGGATGAGCCTCCCTCTGAGGCGGAAATTCTTGAGATTTTGTCCCAGATGCCTCCCAACAAGACCCCTGGGCCTGATGGGTTTAATGCTGAATTCTTCAAGCACTATTGGGACTTCATTAAAGCTGATATTAAGGAAGCCATCTGTTACTTCTTTAATACTTGCATGGCCCACGCCCCTTTAATAACACCTTTATAGCTCTGATTCCTAAAAAAGCGAATGTCCTTGATCTTGTTGACTATAGGCTTATAAGTTTATGCAATATTGTTTACAAAATTGCCTTCGGTATCCTAGCCAAACGCCTTGAAATCCATCTCCCCAGATTGATCTCACACGAATAGGCTGGGTTCATTAAGGGGAGATCTATCTTTGATCATATTGCCACTACTTTTGAGCTCACCCAGTGCCTTGATAAGAAGGTCCATGGCTCCAATGTTATTTTTCAATTGGACCTTGAAAAGGCATACGACAAAGTGGAGTGGGGGATCCTTTTCAAGATTCTGGAGGCTTTTGGTTTCTTTTCTCATTGTATTAATCTGATTAGAGCATTCGTTTGCCATGAAGGGTGATGTAAACACATTTACACTACTTAAAATGTCTATTTATGCATGTTCTTAAGCATAGGATTGCATTTCATAATATAAATATTGCATAACATGCATCATCTTGCATTTAGAGTAGTTTGAATAAAATGGAGGTTAATTGTCTCCTTTTATGTGCTTGGATAGGGAAAACATTTTGTCGGGGCCTCGGATCAAAGATCCAACCGTATGGATGTGATCAGGGCGACGATTGGAGTTCAACGACTCCAAGATCGTCCTAATTAGACATCCGTAGCATCAGATAGTGATCGAGGAACCCTAGAAGATCAAGGGCCAGGATGGTGAAAATCCACACTTCAGATGACAAATCTGACCGCACGGATGAATTCGGATTGACGATCGCAGCTCAAGGATGCAAAAATCGAGTCAATCCGACATCCGTGGCACCATCTACAACTTCCAGAAGATGGACGGCCAATATGGCGTCACGTGGCACCATCTCGGCCGCCCAAACAACTGCCTACATTCCATGAAGACCGCGCACCCGCCCCCTCTCCGCCGTTGGATCTCGATCCAACGGCTGTAGACGTGGCGCTTTAAAATCATCCTCGCGACCTTCTCGACGGCGTAGCGCAGCGGAGATGAAGCGGCGGGCGAAGCAGAGGTCGCCGGATCGAGTCTCGCGAGCCTCAAATTAGGCGCAAGCGATTGGGCGCGGGCGGGCGTTGGATCACGATCGGACGGCCGCGCACGCCCAATAGCGTTCACGTGCGATTGAACGCGTGGCGTCATGCGCGATCGTACGCGCCAGGCGGGCGCAGCAGCGGGCGGAGATGCGTCTTAAGCCGTCCGATCTCGCGATCGGACGGCTGAGAATCAACGAACGTGGGAAGCCGTTGCGTGCGAGAAGCTGAGCGGGCGCGCGTGGGCGCGGAAGCTACGCCCACGTTGGGGCTAAATCCATCACTAAAGACCCCTCATTTATTGTTTTGAAGTTGTAATGTCCATTTTGCCCCCACTCCTTGCAACTATAAAAGGAGACCCCATCCATACGAAATTCTCATCCCTTCTTTCTCCTCTCTACCCCTCCAAAGCTCAAGAGAAGCTTGTCCCACACCTGGGATGCTTCTCGCGAGATAATGTCCAAGTTTCGTTCCCCTTCGGAAGTGGATCCCACGATGACGACGGCGTGCTGCTCCGTTCTCGTTCTTCTGCTTCGTCCTCCTTCGTTCTGCTTCGTTCTCCTTCGTCCATGCGTCGTCCCGTCCGGCTCGTCCTCCAAGCAATCATCGAGGGGGATAACTTGTCTCTCCCATTCTTATTTACAGCTTTTCTAGTGTAGAATTTTCCTGCTTTATAGTGTAATTGCTTTTCCGCTTTCTAGTGTAACTTTTATTTAGTTTGATTATATAAACAATTGAAATATTGAATGCATGTTCTCTTTCTCTCTCTCTCTCTCTCTTTCTTTTAGTCTGATAGCTCCATTGTAATTATATCGCCTTGCTTATCAAAAATCCTAAAGAAATATAATTGCGAATATAGATCAACGTAGCCTCCCTGTGTTCGACCCGGAATTCTTTTTGGTATAAATTTTATTTGTTGAACACGAATTCTTCACTTTCGAACTACAACGACAGGTTTTCCAAAACCAAACACGTTAACGTAGCGTCTGTATACGTTTCAACATTTTGGCGCCGTTGCCGGGGAGGCAACGATTTCCGATCTTTCCTTCGCATTTCTTGCACTTTATTTGTTTTCTAACTAGCTTTCTCTTGTGTCTATTGTTTTGCAGAGACCTCCATCAAGGAATCAACAAGCGGTAGACTGGAGTAAAGTGCAGTTGAAGACAACTGTAAGTGCTCCCCCATTCTTTCCCCCTCCATAGATTTCATTCGCCACATTAAATCCAAATCCCAATTAACCTAGGTGTTTGCATAAATCCTAGAAATAGTTTGGTTGTTTGGATTTCCACTCACATTCATTCTACCCTCATTCATAAAAAAAATAACAAAAAGATAATCTTGTGGGGTAATTTCCAACAAACACACAACAAACACCCACATTCAAGGCACTTGATCAACTCGATTTGTTTTCTACTCAACCGGGTTCTGATATGTGGAATCGGTACACACAAAGTAACACATAACAGAGTAGAAATTATTCTAGGTTAACCATTTTTTGAGTGCCTAACTTAGTGGTGTATTTGTGGCCAATTGTTTAAGTTGTTTGGGCCGCACCACTTTATTTTAAAATCAACTCATCAAGTAGCTCCTCCTTAGGGTTTTCAATCTAGGTATATTCCAGGCACTCCACTTTCTTTTTGATTTTAAAGGAAAACAATCTTCACCCGTGTTTTACAACTTGGTTTGCCTAGAAACTTGATTGCAATTCACCTAATTTGAAACCCTAAAAGCTACTAAGCAAGATTTGAACCTTAAAATTCACCACATCAAAAATAATCTTGCTTGAAAACCACTGGTTGTGCACGCACACACAAATCAATCAATCATTAAGGACACAACCCATTTAAAGGGCCCATCACATTCCAAAGCACATTCAAACCTAGCCCTAAATAAAACAGAGTAGACGTTGGCCTTAAGGATTGGACTCGCTCTTCAGAACCTAGAACGAGATTATTTTCGATTAGTCTGTTTCTACTGTTCAATCTGATGTCTAGCTAGGGTAGCAGAGTCAAAAGATAGCGGCTGGGGGGTACACTAGGAACCGGAGGCGCAAGCCGAAGGAAGAACCTTCTCCCCAGTCCCTCCCTCTAACTAGTTGGATTGAATAGACAGAAGTAGATCAAATCGTTCCTTTATCTCAAGACGGGTTTTGGGAGTCTGTAGGTCTGTAGGCTAACCCATTTAAGGATAGGTTTGATTGTTTGTATTGCAGGGCACCTTTCTTCCTCCCGTGTCTCATGAATCCTTCCACATATTTCACACATTCCCGCTCTTTCCCTCCTGTTGTGAATTATCCTCAACATGACGATTATCTTAACTCGTATTGTAATCAACCATCAGTTAGTTGGGATACTTCAGATTGGGGATACAATTTCGGACCCCCGTGTTTAGGATCTAACCCTGAACACTTTGATTCTGATTTCTATCCTTCTCAGAGCTACATCGATTATAGATCGTCTTCCTTTCATGAACAGCCTAATATGATCTACAATCAAGAAGGATACACCGATCCTTACCCATCCTCTGATTTCACTGCCTTTAGGTCATCACCATCTTTTCAACAATCTGAAATGACCTATTATCAGGAAGGGTATAATGAATCTCAATTCGTTAATTCCCCTGCATTGAGCCCAAACCCACCCAACCCTGAACCAACTCATTTGGTTCAGGTTAACCAGGTTCAAGATAAGGTTTTGGCTAACTTGAGGAATATCATTCAATCTTTAGAAGTTCAGCCAATACCTTGCATTGAGAGATTGGAGCCCCTGATTGAAATGATTGATGATTTAAACAAGTCTTTGTTGGATTGGCTCCAGGATGTTAAGGATAAGAACCCAAGTGAGTTTCTACTTGGGAAGTTAGTGAAATTGAGGATGAGATTCGTGGTTGCTTTGATTCAATCTTGGAATAATTCCTAGGATGAACCCTCTTCAGGAAAGCCAATGACAGAACCTGCTCAGGCACCTGTTTGGGGGGACACGTGTTACGAGGCTGACCAGATTGAATTAAAGCAATCAATTAAGGATGATCTGATTTCTTCACCTGAGATCCCTGAGCTGGGTTACGAGGAAACGTATGTCTCCTTGGAACAGAAAGTGACAAATGATTTTGGGACATACATTGATACGGATCCTGATGGTGAAGATTCAAGTTGCAAAGTCTCACGCGAGATTTCTGAACACGATTTCTGTGAGACGATTGGGCCTGAGGAATCTGATGGATCATTTGATAGCCCAATAATTGAGGAAACTGATCTTATTAGGGCACACATTATGGATCCAGAATCGCATTTTCTGGAGGAATCAATTCAATGCCCTAATTATCAGTTACACCCTGTTGAGCTTATTGATGATTCTAATTCTGAGATAATTAGACCCAAGTCAATTTTAATTCTGCCACATCATTTAGACTTGGAGATTTCAGACGGGGTGATAAATATACAAGAGGTCCTGGAATTTGATATGCTGAATGAGGAGGATAGGAGCTGGGAAGCTTTGATTTGGGAAGTTAATTTTGGAGGAAATGGAAGATTGAGTCGAAGGGTTCCTTTTAAGCTGAAACCATCAAATGAGAACCCTTACGACATTTGTTTCGAGGATGTTCAACTCAAGCACACATTCAACGATTATCCTTTTGAGTTCAATTCTCTGTAACCCGACTTTTTGGTCTTAGGTTGCATCCTCATAAATCGCAGGCCTAACCCCGCTTGCATTCTGATTTCAGGTTTTGGGTAATTTTTATCTAGAACCTAAGATATTCTCGATTATGGGGTGTGGGTCTGCACCACAATCTGGTCCACATCTGTGGACCTCTTTTGATAGGTCAGAGGATTCTTCTGTTTATTTTAATTCTGACCTGCACTTGTGAATTCTTCATTTCTTTTCTTTGTATAGTGTGCCTAGCTGAAGACACTAAACTCAGCACATATACAGTTTTTCTTAGTTTTCATCTCGGAGCGGACCTGACATTCACGCAATTCAGGTGCTTTCTACGCTTTTCCACTCTATTTTATGTCTTTTTAATACAATGAGGACACTACATTAGATAGGCATGGGGGGGTGGATATTCATCTCTGAATTCATTCGTCAGCTCCGTAGATTTGTTTTATTTTCTTTTATAAAAAAAAAAAATCGAAATTAGGAAAGAGAATTTGGGTTTAAGAAAATTTTCAATCTTAGGAAATACTACATTAAGATTTGAACACAAAGACCCTTCAGGTCTTTAGACTTAATTAGCCTGTGTATCCACAAAAATGTGGATTTGTCTTTGAGACCTCGCCATCTTAATTCTATTATAATTGGAATAAATAAGTTTGGGTGATAAGTACACGACTTATCAACCCACCCTCTGATTTGAGGGAATTTTGAGTCTTAAGCATTTGCACACTTTCTTTGCACTGACTCGTTGTTCGACGATTTTAACGGAAATTGGGTAGCTAATGAACCTTCTAGGGTGATATGGCTGGCAAGTTATCGTGGGTAACAACCCATAGCTAGGTTGTCCAGAGCCCAGTCACTGGACCTTTCTCTTTTTGCTGCCTTTAGGTAAATCTTAGATCAGGGAAGCCTCCTACTTAAAAAAAAAAAAGGAGAAAAGAACAAAAAGAAATAAGCCACACTTCGCTGCACGAGTATGGCTGGCAAGTTGTCGGTGGTAACAGCTCATCGACCGGTTGTCCAGAACCCAGCTTAGAAAATGCACTAAAAATTTCCAAAACACTTAGGAAGAAGTGGAGAAGTAGAATAAACCGGGGAGATATACACTGGATTCACCCTTGTGTTGACCCCGTAAAAAAAATAATAAAAGTAGGGAGAAAGCTACCGGTTGTAAAGATACACTTTTAGGTAGAATTCTTGTTAGGTCACCTAGAGGTGTAGAAATCTGAAATCCGTTTTAATTGCCGGTCAACGAGTCTATCACAATCACAACAAGATGCTTAAAGCTTAGGGTTTTCATCAAATTTTGGGTGAGTTGAATGGCTGTAGAAAGCCACTCTTAAACCCTACAATTTGAAAATCCAAAAAAATTAGAAAAGAGAAAAAGAGAAAAAGAAAATTTTCTTTTAATAAGGCGAGGGCTTGAGGCGGTCTGCACTTTGGCTAATACCCGGGCACTGTTGTGTCCTTGAAAGTTCAGTTCCTAAGTAGACAATTTCTTAATGATTGAAAATAACTCAAGTCTAAATAATCCAACCTAATTCTTTTATAAATAGCATATAGTTTTTGCTAGGGACTAGCAAAAGATAGGCATGGGGGTATGATGTAGACACATTTACACTACTTAAAATGTCTATTTATGCATGCTCTTAAGCATAGGATTGCATTTCATGATATAAATATTGCATAACATGCATCATCTTGCATTTAGAGTAGTTTGAATAAAATGGAGGTTAATTCTCCTTTTATGTGCTTGGACAGGGTAAACATTTTTTCGGAGCCTCGGATCAAAGATCCAACCGTATGGATGTGATCAGGGCGACGATTGGAGTTCAACGACTCCAAGATCGCCCTAATCAGATATCCGTAGCATCAGATAGTGACCGAGGAACCCTAGAAAATCAAGGGCCAGGATGGTGAAAATCCGCACTTCAGATGACAAATCCGACTGCACGGATGAATTCGGATCGACGATCGCTACTCAACGACACAAAAATTGAGTCAATCCGACATCCATGGCACCATCTACAACTTCCAGAAGATGGACGGCCAAGATGGCGCCACGTGGTGCCATCTCGGCCGCCCAAACGGCCGCCTACATTCCATGAAGACCGCGCACCCACCCCCTCTCCACCGTTGGATCTCGATCCAACGGCTGTAGATGCGGCGTTTTAAAATCATCCTCGCAACCTTCTTGACGGCGTAGCACAGCGGAGATGAAGTGGCGGGTGAAGCAGAGGTCGCGGGATCGAGTCCCGTGAGCCTCAAATCAGGCACAAGCGATTGGGTGCAGGCGGGCGTTGGATCGCGATTGGACGGCTGCGCGCGCCCAATAACGTTCACGCGCGATTGAACGTGCGGCGTCATGCGCGATCGCACGCGCCAGGCGGGCGCAACAGTGGGCGGAGATGTGTCTTAAGCCGTCCGATCTCGCGATCGGACGGCTGAGAATCGACAAACGTGGGAGGCCGTTGCACGCGCGAGTAGCTGAGCGGGCGCGCGTGGGCGCGTAAGCTACGCCTACGTTGGGGCTTTAGTGACTGATTTATCCATCACTAAAACCCCTCATTTATTGTTTTGAAGTTGTAATGTCCATTTTGCCCCCACTCCTTGCAACTATAAAAGGATACCGCCTCCATACGAAATTCTCATCCCTTCTTTCTCCTCTCTACCCCTCCAAAGCTCAAGAGAAGCTTGTCCCACACCCGGGATGCTTCTCGAGAGATAAAGTCCAATTTTCGTTCCCCTTCGGAAGTGGATCCCGCGACGACGACGGCATGCTACTCCATTCCCGTTCTTCTGCTTCATCCTCCTTCGTCCTACTTCGTTCTCCTTCGTCCAGGCATCGTCCCGTCCGGCTTGTCCTCCAAGCAATCGTCGAGGAGGATAACTTCTCTCTCCCATTCTTATTTACAGCTTTTCTAGTGTAGAATTTTCCTGCTTTATAGTGTAATTGATTTTCCACTTTCTAGTGTAACTTTTATTTAGTTTGATTATATAAACAATTGAAATATTGAATGCATGTTCTCTTTCTCTCTCTCTCTCTCTCTCTTTCTTTTAGTTTGATAGCTCCATTGTAATTATATCGCCTTGCTTATCAAAAATTCTAAAAAAATATAATTGCGACTATAGATCAACGTAGCCTCCTTGTGTTCGACCAGGAATTCTTTTCGGTATAAATTTTATTTGTTGAACACGAATTCTTTGCTTTCGAACTATAACGACAGGTTTTCCAAACCAAACACGTTAGCGTAGCGTTCGTTTACGTTCAACAAAGGGTCCTCCATTTTGATTGATGGAAGCTCCTCTCCTTTCTTCAAGTCTTCCCATGGTTTACGGCAAGGGGATCCTATCTCTCCATTTCTATTTGACATATATTTGGAACCCTTTATCAAGAACTTCAAACATCTTGCAAATCAGGGAAGAATTCAACTCTTCTCACTTAGGCGTAATACCTCTCCTCCGATTGCCCTTTTTTACACTAATGACATCATCATTCTAACCAATGGGAATCTAAATTCCATCCGAATTTTGGCCAATTTCATCTCCTCTTTTGAGAAGGCTTTCGGTCAAAAGGTCAATCTCCATAAGAGCTTTTGTTATGTTGGGAAAATTTTTCTTTCTGGTAGACTTCCTCGCCTCCTCTCTATCATGGGATATCAAAATGGCTCCTTTCCTTACACCTACATGGGTTGTCCCATCTTCTTGGGAAGGTCTAAAATCTCCTATTTCTCTGATATTGTTAAAAAGATTCAATCCAAACTTGCTGGCTAGAAAGCCAATCTCCTCTCTGTTGTTGCCAGAATGCTTTTGATTAAACATGTCTGTACTTCTATTCCTATACACATCATGGCTGCTCTTGAAGTTCCCTCCTTCGTGATTAGGAAGATAAATTCAATCTTTACCAATTTTTTCTGGGAAAATTCTTCAAAGGGTCTTTGCATCATTGGATTGTGTGGAACAAAATCACCTCTTTGCATGACTTGGGAGGTCTTGGCATTAGAAATCTTTCCTATTTCATTAAAGCATTGAGAATGAAAAGGGTTTGGAATATTCTCTATGGCGATTCCATTTTTTCCACTCTTGTCTGCGATCTGTGGAAATTTGGTAGCCTCTCTACCTTGCCTCCAGATTTCGTGCTCTTTATAATGCTTATATGGATATGAAATCGTTTATTCTTTGGGAGGCCCATGAAGGCAAGATCAATTTTTGGTTTGACATTTGGATTGGGGATCCAGCCCTTAAGGATTTCATTCCTAAAGATAATCCTGTCCAAAGTATCCTCGTTAAGGATATCATTTCCACCTTTGACTCGAATCCTCTAAGAATGTTCCTTCCCCATCATATTTTAGACCAAATTAATAATATCTTGTTAGATGGGTCGAAGGATAAGCCTATTTGGTCTCCCCAAGCCTCTGGTTCCTTTTCTGTCTCCTCTACCTATCATCTCAACTTCCATAGTGCTATTGCTATTCCGATGTTCAAACATTTGTGGCACCTTAAACTTCCGCTACGCATTACCCTATGTGTGTGGCGTATTCTTCACCAAAGACTTCCTACTGATGACAATATCTCTAAATTTGGTATTCTAATCGTTTATAAATGCTGCTGTTGTCCTCGTAATCCCTCTATTGAGACTATCAATCACATTTTTTGTCACAGTGAGTTAGTCCTTAGAATCTGCAAGTGGGTTTTTCAAAGATGTTTCATTCCTCCTATTGATTTGGAAGTGTTCTTCTCTATCATGGGGGCCTGTCCCTCCCATAGATGGAGAAACAATTTGAAAGCCTTGATTTGTTTCATTTGGTACTATGTTTGGTGGGCTAGGAATAAAATTCGTCATGATAATTTTAATTGGAATGGTTTGGATGATTTTCTTGAATATGGGTGGCACAATTTTCAAATGACTTGTTGGATTAGAAACCATAGATCAAAGAACTTGGCTCTCTCCTGGATTAGCCCCATTGATGGTTTCAAAATCAATGTGGCAGCCCGGTCTGATAAATTCATGTCCATGTTGGCTTGGGTTATTAGAGATCAGGGTGGTAATTTTATTCTCGGTGCCTCATCTAAAGTTCCTTTGATTGCCAATGAAGTGGGTATTTTTAGAGCTCTGTATCATGCTTTGTCTTTGTCTCTGACTTACTATCCTTTGTAGGTTGAAATGGACTCTACTCTTCTTTATTATTGGTGGAATGGTAAGATTCAGGTAGTTTGGAAGGTGCATAGATCAATGCATCTTAAGAAGAAAGAATCAAGTTCAATCTTTCTTGTATGTTCATTTTGCTGTTAACATTTGTTAACGTACAAAATCAATGTTTTAAAATACTTCATCGTAGTATAGTCGAAATCACATTAAAACACATAAAATTTATACTCGAATTTGAAGTCCAAGGTCGAACACAGGGAGCAAATAGGAATTCATACACTAATCTTGATGAATATATAAATGAGCATAAGGAATCAAGCCAAGAAGGATTATTGATGAATAATATCTACTCAAAATTTATCTTTAATGCAAAACATGAATATATCAAGAGTTTTAATGAGGCAAAAAGATGTCTAAGACAAAATAATGGTGATGTGAATCACCAATTATTAGTCTATGTATACATATATATCAAATACTCAATATCTGAAATAAATGAACAGTGGCTTGAACCACTTAAGCCAATTTCCTCGGCAGCCAATGTTTCTATAGTACTATTCCCAAAGTAGATCAGACGTCGCCTTCCTTGGATCAGACGACTTAAACGTCGCCTTCACAACACAACACAAGGCCTTCAAAGCCTTTCTCTTCTTTCCTTCTTTTTTCTCTTTAGCTCCTCTTTTTCTTTTGAGTCCTTTCCTTCATAATGCACGGGGAGCCAAGGCTTTTAGCGACTAAGTGTCGAGAGTGCACGCATCCTGAGGCACATGTATAGAGAGCAAAACCCTCCCCCTCTCTCTTTCACAATTTCCTTCCTCTTCCTCTCCCTACTTTCTCACATAATCGGGTTAACGGATCCGGGTACATTGACCAGGGCTACCGGCAGTGAAAGGTAGCTGAGGAGTGCGTATGGGTGAAGAGGGGACCTCACCCCCGTGGTCTTGAGGTGACAAGGTAGTATCACATATTCCATTTATTCAGGCGCAGCTACTCCTCGTTTAACGATGTGGGACTATGTCCCAATCTTCTCTTCGTGAAGGTAGCAACAACAGATTGCTCCAATTAAAGGTGCTGTAGCTGATGGTTCTTCCAATTACTGGAGGAGCTTTGTTCCTAAGATGAATCCGCAACTCCTGGGCGTAAAATCAAGGCTAAAGCAAGTCGAACGGAGGTGGATGGAGTCGGAGATGATGGCGGCGGTGGAGGGTAGTGATGTCCTGAAACATTAGACACGGCTTCTCGGCCACATTAGAACACTTCGGGAGGGTCGCACGGATATGGTGGATGCTACGACCCGGTTCTCGGATCCCTATAGGACTCGAGACTGGCTCGCCTCGACTAATCCCAAGACCTAATCATCCAACGAGAAATAACCAAAAGCAGGAAAATAAACCACATTTACACATGTAATATAACTAAGAAGAAAGAAAAACGAAATAGTAAAGGAAAGTAGAGCAACTGTCTCAAAATAGTACATGCCACCACAACAATAACAGAAAATAGAAAGTAACGAGAACAATAATTTTAAAGTCTAGTACTCACGACTACAACAGAAATAAAAGAGCTGGAAAGAAAACTACTACGGCTAGGCTCGGCTAAGCCCAGCTCCCTTTGCAGCCAGAAACTCGGGCTGCTTAACTCCTGATCCTAAACAGGGTTATAAAAAGACAGAGTCAGCGGATGCTGTGTAGAGTGGTGTTTACATTATGTATGTGCAAGTAAAGTAAAAACAAACAAGTAGGTTTTATTCTCATTTCTATTTATCTCATCTCTGTATTTCTGGTTCATTTATTTCACAAAGGATCCAAGTATTTCTTGATCTTGCTTGTTCCTCATGGGAACTATCTTGATTGTAGTCTTTTCCATGGAGTAGAAGGTACACGTGGTGCTCTTCTGGCCGGGGAGTCCCTTGCGATAGTCCTACACCCAGTCAACCACCCCGAGGTTACTGTCGCGGCGTAGCGGTGACTACAGCACGTGTGATAAGCGCACAGGTAGCTACCTTGCACTGGCACTCGATCAGTCGTTTCCTCTAGTGGGTACGCCTAATGTACAACACTGAATAGTATAGGGCCTTGCTCTCTCAAAACAGGGGTCTTGTCCCTCAAAACCAAAGAGGGGTCTCACCCCTCCATAGTCTGCGTACCCTCGTCCGACTACCTTGATTTTCCCAGCAGGCCTAACAAAGTCGGTGTAGGGTGGCTAACTTAACCCCGAGCCTCGTGGGGTGGCTAACTCCCTCCCTACACTAGTAGCATGCCTCGGTACCACGTACACGAGGGCCAACAGAAGTTGGTGTAGAGTGGCCAATCCTAACCTCGGGTCTCAATCCAAGGGTAGCTAGCTCTGCTCTACACTAAAAGGGACAGTTGCTCTCCTTGGTACCGTGTACACAATGGCCAGCTCACTTCCTGTCTACATTCCAAATTCCTTTCATACACAGAGGTTCTACTCCTAATTCCTCGTAGGGTTCATGCTCATATTTATCTCATTTATCCATCTTCAAATCTCATGTTTCAAAACTTGTTCCTTATCCATATACAGGCAGCTCGTGTTTTCACAATTCAATTCTCAATCATATATAGGCAACTTGTGGTTTCACAGTTCAGTTTCTCATTCACATACAGGCAGCTCGTATTTTGACATACATCTCAAATAAACAGAGTAGCTTAGCATCAGGCTCATACATTTCTACCCTAGGGTTCATTCAACATCCTAGAGTTTCAATCAATTTAATCAAAGCAAGCATATTCTTTATTCACATCTTAACAAATGAATTAAACCACTCTACTGGGTATCACTGGAGGAATGGGGGCCTGCACCGTAGATCTCGTCGTCTCCGCAGGCCCCGAACACGCCACTGGCTGGTAACCTATACTAGTGACTAATTTACATCAGATGAGGTCAAAACAGTAGGTACTCAACATGAACATGTAGAGAAACTCGTGTGGAAAACAACGGTACTTCGTTTGCTGAAATCCGATTTCGTTTGGCCTTAAATGGGCCAAAAACATGGTTACTATCTAAAATTAGACATCTGGGACTAGTCCTAGACGTCTTAAAAGATGTCAAATCTCACTTTGTGTCTCCTACGATATCCTTAGACATCTGGATCCCTCCGTGACCGTCTGGGGGCAACTCTAGACATCTGATAAAGCCTCCAGTTGTCTGGGAGCACCTTCGGACGTTTGGCGACGTGATCAGACATCCAAAAATGGATGGAAAAGCACACCATGCGCCTTCCCAAGGCCCTTCACCTGCATACGAAAATCGCAGGTCCATTCTCAGCCTGACATCTCCTGTGCTATAATCTACATGGCAGAACGTAGCGTAGGAAGATACGTACCTCGTGTGATATATGCTTTCATACATCTGTCTTCAGCTTTGGACATCCTGGTACCTCTCCAGACATCTGGTCGATGCTCCAGACATTTGATACTGGAAAGCTTCCAGAACCAGAACCTCCTCCACAACGCTCCTCTCCTCGCAGTGTCGCTCGCAACGCAACGCACCGCAGCAGCTTCAGCAGCTGCAAAGGGCCAGGAGGTCGCCTCCCGAGCCCCTCCTCCTCGTGCACGTGCTCGTCGCCGGCCCTGCGAGCTCCTCCGAGCTCCCGAAGGTCCTCCGACCTTTCACACTCTTCCTTCCTCTCTTTCCTTCTCTTTCTCCCTTGCTCGCCCTCTCTCTTGTCCCTCTCGTTCTCCCTTACCACGGTCGCACAAGGAGGACGCTGGAGATGATGGTGAGAAGAGGGTTTAAATAGAAGGGGGTGTTAGGGTTTAGAGGTGGGGGTGTGGAGGAGAGAGAAGCTCTACCTGCCGCTTGCGTGCAGAGCACAAAGGAACGTACAAAAATTCCCACTTTCAGACATCCGGGGCTGTGTCCAGATGTTTGGACAGACGTCTGATCGAAACTCCTGACGTCTTATTCGACTAAAAGGGCAGCAGGTCATTTCATTATAACAAACTTAAAGGAAGTTTTGTCCCCAAAACTTGAGCTAGCTAGGGTATGAAAAAAGGAAGGTAAAAACGCATAACAAACTTAAAGAGGATCGAAGTAGGTTCGAAGAGACGTACCCTAAAAAAGCTCCAGGTATTTTTCTCACTTCGCCTCCTCAGGCTCCCAGGTTGCCCCCTCGTACCACTAGCTTCTCCATAGAACCTTCACCAGTGGTACCTGCTTCCGTCTCAAACTTAGGACGGCTCTGTCTAGTATCTGTAGTGGCCTCTCAGGATAGGTCAGGTCGACCCCCACCTCGATGCTCTCATGGCTCAGAACGTGACTGGGATCGGCGATGTACTTTCTGAGGTTGGACACGTGGAACACGTCGTGCACTCCAGAAAGTTGGGGAGGAAGGGCAAGTCGGTTAGCAACGGGTCTTACCTGCTCCAGGACCTCAAACGGCCCCATAAACCTCAGTGCAAGCTTCCCCTTTACCCCAAAACACTGCAAGCCCTTCATGGGCGAAACACGGAGAAAGACGTGATCCCAACCTTGACCCAACTCAAGGGTGTAGTACACCTTCATCCGTACAGAGCTTCGTAAGGTGCCATGCTGATGCTCGAGTGGTAACTGTTATTGTATGCAAACTCTGCCAGGGGTAAATGCTCCTCCCAGGAGCTTCTCCAGTCTAGTACATAGGCGCGCATAAGGTCCTCAAGTGTCTGGTGAAACTCAGCCCAGAATTGGAAAGTAAAATGAGTATCCCTATTGGATACGATCTCATGTTGGACTCCGTGTAGGCGCACCACATTTCTGATGTATCGTTCTGCTAGCTGTGCTGGCCCAAAAGTGACTCAGATCGGTAGAAACCATGCCGTCTTCGTCAACCGGTCTATGATCACCCAAACTGCATTGTGTCCCCACTAGGTAACTGGTAGACCCATCACCAAGTCCATGGTGATGCCCTCCCACTTCCACTCTGGCACAGGAAGTGGCCGCAATGGCCTTGCAGGCCTCTGGTGCTCGGCCTTCATCTATTGGCATATGAAACACTGCTTAATAAACTTACCAACATCTCGCTTCATTCCTCTCCACCAGAAGTCGCGTTGCAAATCATGGTACATCTTTGTGTTCTAGGGATGTATGGTGAACCTGGACCCGTGCACCTCAGTCAAGAGCTCTCTTAACAACTCCTCGTCCCTAGGAACGCATAAACGTCCCCTCATGCGCAATATCTTGTCTGAGAAGAAAAAGTCTCTTGGGTCCCCTGTCAACACACTGTCTCGCAGCGTCTGTAAGTATGGATAGGCCATCTGCTCTACGATGATGCAGTCTATCAGCTCTGGTTGTGTTTGCCGTGTCACTATCACTGCCCCATAATACCCGCGTGACTCCGGGGGTGGCCAACTGCCCAACTCCTCCATGAGTCCTCAACTCTGTGCCCGTAAACTAGCCACGTGGGCGGCACCTTCTGGCTCAAGGTGTTGGCCACCACACTGGCCTTCCCTGAGTGGTAGGAGATGCTGCATTCGTAGTCCTTCAGGAGTTCTAACCAATGTCTCTGTCTCATGTTGAGCTCCTTCTGGTCAAACAAGTACTTGAGGCTCTTATGATCTATGAAGATCTCGAAAGTCTCACCGTAAAGGTAGTGCCTCCATGTCTTCAGCGTAAAGACAACTGCTGCCAACTCTAAGTCATGGGTAGGGTAGCTATGCTCATGGGGCTTTAGTTGCTGTGAAGAGTAAGCGACAACGTGACCCCGCTGCATGAGCACACCCCCTAACCCCTACAACGAGGCGTCGGTGTAAACCACGAACTCACCACTACTATCTGGAATGGTAAGTACAAGAGCTGAAGTCAGTCTCTCCATCAACTCCTGAAAACACGCCTCACACTCGTCTGTCCATGCAAAGGGCATGTCCTTCTGGGTCAGCTGGGTCATAGGACGTGCAATCTAAGAGAATCCTCTGATGAACCGCTGGTAGTAACCTGTCAGTCCCAAAAAGCTGTGTATCTTTGTCACTGTGTGTGGCCTCTCCCACCTGAGTACGGCTCTACCTTAGCTGGATCCACAGCCAATCCATCTCCTGAAATCACGTGGTTGAAGAAAGTCACCTGTCTCAACCAAAACTCGCACTTGCTGTACTTGGCATACAGCTTGTGTCGCCTCAAGGTATCCAGGATCATGCGCAAATGCTGACCATGCTGTGCCTGATCCCACGAGTAAACGAGTACGTCGTCGATGAACACCACCACAAACTGGTCTAAGTACGACCTGAAAACATGGTTCATCAAATCCATAAAGGCAGCGGGGGCATTAGTCAGCCCAAACGGCATGACCAAGAACTCGTAGTGCCCATACCGGGTATGGAAAGCTGTCTTGGAGGCGTCAATCTCCCTGATCCTCAACTGGTGGTAAGCTGACCTCAGATCTATCTTGGAGAACACTGTGGCATCTCGCAACTGGTTGAAGAGGTCGTCAATCCTTGGTAGCGGATACTTGTTCTTGACAGTGACCGTATTCAGCTGTCGGTAGTCGACACAAAGTCACAGGGTACCATCCTTCTTCATAAACAGCATAGGGGCTCCCCCTGGGGACGCACTAGGCCTCACAAAGCCCTTCTCCAACAGGTTCTATAGCTGTGACTTGAGCTCTCGCAGCTCAAGCGGTGCCATCCGGTACGGTGCATTAGAAATGGGGCTGGTCCTTGGTACCAGTGAGATCTCGAACTCGATCTCATGCTTAGGCGGTAGTCCTGGCAGCTCCTCTGGAAAAATGTCGAGGTACTTGTAAACCACTGGGATACTCTAAAAGTCTGCGATGGGGCTAGGCTCTGCCACTACACAGACCAAGAAGCCCTCACACCCCTGGCTCAAAAGCCTGGCTACCTGAAGCGCGGAGATGCATTTGAAACCTTCGTCCACTGGCTGACCATGAAACTCAAAGGGAGGTAACTCCGGTATGGAGAAGATGAGCTTCCTCCCAAAATAGTCCACCAGGGCGTGATAGGCAGACAACCAGTCCATCCCTAGGATCACGCCAAAGTCCTCCATTTGGATCACAATCAGGTCAGCGGGGAGGCTGTGTCCCCCTATATTGACATTGCAGTTCGTGTAGACCTCCTCGGCTACAAACAGCTGGCCACCTGGGCCTCTGATCACAAATGGATTCTCTAACAGTACACTGCCCTGCCTCAAACTGACGGCAAAACTTGTAGCGACGAAGGAGTAGGTGGCGCCGAAATCAAAAAGTACGTACACTAATTTGCCAAAAATAGTAACCATACCTGCCACCACAGAATCCGAAGCAATGGCATCTCTGTGTGTTAGGGCGCTGATATGCCCCTCAGCTCTCGGTGTAGACGAAGCAGCTACACTTTGGGTCGAACGAGTAGCAGCTGGCTGGTACCCTCCTCGTGACTGCTGTCCTCTGCCACACGTCTGGTGACCACAACCGCTAACACGGCCTCCAGCGCTCGGTGTAGGGAGCATTTGCTGTGCTCCGACCCTACATGGGCAGTCCCTCCTGATGTGGCCCGGCTGGCCACACTGGTAGCAGAGGGGTACACGACCTCCTCCCTCAGTAGGTGACGGAGAGAGTTTCGCTTATTTATGATAGCAATAGAATGATATGTCGTAATCAATGTGGTGGAAAATCTCTTAATCAAAACTATATATCAAATTTAACCACAATAAAGATGTTGTATCCACAGGGAGGAATAAACCAATAAATTCATGAGTCGAGGAATATATTGTTCGCAGACACTATCGCGACTATAATGCGAAGAATATGCTTTTTAAATGGAGCTTGCAAATTCTTTAAAAGTTTAGGGTTATTTATGCAATTTTCACGTCAGGAATTAAGATGCAAAAATATGCATATGATGCATGTGTAATGGCTTATCATATAAATTCAACTTGCATGCAAATCTGATTTGAAATTCAAAGTTAAATCATGCACATAACACAAGTGAAGTAATTTCAGGAAACTATGAGTGCATCAATGCAATGTGGCCTGAATAAAATATTAGTATATAAATGGAAATGGCATTAGATGTAAATATTAATTGAGGAGAAAATAGAGGATTTATCCTCTCTCTTCCTCGCGAGGACGGCTGTGCACGGTTCGCGGCGGGAGTTGACGAGGTGGTGCGCCTCGACGAGGGCTACGTAATGGCGGTGACGTGGTGGCCAGAGGCGGCTGGCGACGGTTGGATGGAGGAGAATGGCAGCCAGCTTGTTGGCCCTGTTGGAGGAGGCTGCGTGTGAGAGGATGGAGCTGCTGCTGCAGCCCGCGTGGCTGCGTGTTGGGCACGCGCGCAAGGCGTTCTAAGGCATGGCTGGAGTGGCCTGCGGGCATAGGTCAACTGTGGCTGGTTGTTGCCTGCTGGTGCTGGTGCAGCGCAGGGGTGCCTGCGGGCAGGGCTGTGGCGTGACGCAGGCTAGAAGGGCGCAGGTGGCTGGGCGTAGCGCCTGCGGGCGTTGGTCGCTTGCAGGCTTGAAGGGTGCCTGCGGGCGCTGGCGATGGCGTGAGGCACGCAAGGCAGTGGGTGCAGTGCCTGCGGGCGCTTGGCAGTAGAGCGGGCGCCTGTGGGCTAGAAGGGCTCTTGGCAGTAGAGCGGGGGTGGGTGCGACGCCTGTGGGTGGTTACGGGTGCAGCGCTTGCAGGATGCGCAAGTGTAGGCGGTGGAGGGCGCTGGAGGGGGCGTGTTGGAAAGGCGCTTGGGCTGCAAGGGCACTGATGCGCATTGCTGCTAGGAGAATTGCTTGGCGATGGCATGGTGCCTGTGGGCATGCGGTGCAGCACTTGCGGTAAGGGCAAGAGGGCGATGGTGTGTACAGTGCATGCTTAGTTCACAGTGTCCGCCCTCTCCACGGTCGAGAAGAAGGATATCCCCTCAGGGGGGAGAAGAACCGACCCTCCTCTTAACTCCTCTCTCTGCTTAAATTAAGGAATTTTCAAAATCCCTTACTAAATATGGCCTTTGGCTATTGAGGAGATGCTGAGGTCGGCCGGAAGACTCAATTGAGGCTGGCAGCTATTGGGGGAGGGGAGAATTTAATCCACCCCCCTCATCTCTTGCAATTTATTCCTACAATGATGAAACATAAAATAATTACATACTAAGTTATAGAATGCGATAAAATAGATAAAAACTCAAGTAATGTTGCATGCACTTGTTTAATAATCTAATGTGATTACATACTATGTTAGAATTAAAGTACTTGTTAATGATTGGGGCATGCATGCACTTGTTTAATGATTACATACTATGTTAGAATTAAAGTACTTAGGCGTAACAATAGTCCATTAAAATGGACTCATCAGTAGGTCCTTGTTAGCTGCTGGGCGGGGGTTCAGTGCTGGTAACTGGCCCTTGTCTGGGGCTCCTAAAGGCCACTGGTGGCCCCGTAGAACGAGATAGCTCTCATGCGGGTGCCGAGTGCCTCCTCTCCCGATGGCCTTGAGAGTACTCTGGCTGGTGGGGCCTCTTCCGTCTGCCGTCAATGTCACGCGCGATCGGGTTGTTCTCATCGTAGGTCATGGCTACCTCGACCACACGAGAGAAAGTGGGCAGCTTTAGGGGTTTGACATACCCTCGAATCACAGGTCGGAGCCCCTCCGTAAACCTCTATAGGCGCTCCTCCTCAGTAGACAGCTGTCGGGGCGAAACGTGATAGCTCGAGGAAATGCGTGCAATACACCCTAACCGTCATTATCCCCTAGCGGAGAGTGTGGAACTCCTGCCTCCTTTGGTCTTGCCAGGTCTGCGGAAAATACTGCTCGCAGAAGAGAGCCACAAGCTAGTCCCACGTCGGCTCTCTCCCCTCCTGGCCTCTGACTGCCCTCCACCACCTCTGTGCTGCGCTCTTTAGTTGGTATGTAGCAAAGGCCACATGGCACTTCGTAGGAGGGTGAAGGGTGTTGAACACCTTCTCTATCTACTCCAGCTAGTCCTCCGCCTTAGACGGGCTCTCATCCCCCTTGAAGGAAGGGGGCATCAGCTTCCGGAATTGTCTGAAAAGCTCGTGGTGTAGCTGCAGTGGGGGAACGGGCACGCCTCCAGGTAAGGAGGGCTGGTGCTCGGAAGTGTTAGAGTGTGGTGGGGGTGGTGGAGGATTACCTCCTCCCCCTCCTGCTCGTCTGGCGCTGCGATGGTCTCTCTGTCCCACCGAGGACTCCCCCTCCACGTCCTCAGGAGGAGGTGCCCGGGGAGGTTGGTGGAGCTCCTCTCTTACGATGACTCTGATCAACTGGGCAAGATCCTAGGCTTGAATGCCTGGGAGGAGAGGTGGGTCAACTGGTGCCTCAGGTCCAGCACATCCGCCCCTCCGACCTCGTCCATAGCCACGACCACGGCCCGCCTCGAGAACTCCCCAACGAGGCATCTCCTGCAAGGAGATGCAGAGATAGAATAAGAGTTGTCAACGATACCAGATTACATCGAGAAAAGACTCTGAAACGAATATCAAAGCGATACGTTGTGGTGGCTATCCTACTTATATGCACATGAGTGGTTATTCACGGACCAATTGGTTCATTTCTCAGGATGACCTTGCTCTGATACCATCTTGTTACGACCCGAGACCAACTCGCCTCGACTAATCCCAAGACCTAGTCGTCCAATGAGAAATAATCAAAACCAGGAAAATAAAACACATTCACACATGCAATATAACTAAGTAGAAGGAAAAATGAAATAGTAAAGGAAAGTAGAGCAACTGTCTCAAAAAAGTACATGCTACCACAACAACAACAGAAAAGAGAAAGTAACAAGAACAGTAATTTTAAAGTCCAATAGTCATGACTACAACAGGAATAAAAGAGCTGGATAGAAAACTACTACGGCTGGGCTTGGCTAGGCCCAGCTCCCTCTGCAGCCGGAAACTCGGGTTACTCAACTCTTGGTCCTGAACAGAGTTACGAAAAGACAGACTTAGCGAACACTGAGTAGAGTGGTGTTTACATTATGTATGTGCAAGTAAAGTAAAAACAAACAAGTAGGTTTTATTCTCATTTCTATTTATCTCATCTATGTATTTCTGGTTCATTTATTTCACAAAGGATCCAAGTATTTCTTGATCTTGTTTGTTCCTTGTGGGAACGATCTTGATTGCAGCCGTTTTCGTGGAGTAGGAGGTACACATGGTGCTCTCCTGGCCAGGAGAGTCCCCCGCGGTAGTCCTACACCCAGTCAACCACCCCGAGGTCACTGTCGCGGCGTAGCGGTGACTACGGCATGCATGATAAGCGCATGGGTAGCTACCTCGCACTGGCACGTGGTCAGTCGTTTCCTCTAGCAGGTACGCCTAAGGTACAACACTGAATAGTATAGGGCCTTGCCCTCTTAGAACAGGGGTCTGGCCTCGCAAAACCAGACAAGGGTCTCACTCCTCCACAGTCCGCGTATCCTCATCCGACTACCCCGGTTTTCCCAGTAGGCCTAACAAAGTTGGTGTAGGGTGGCTAGCTTTACCCCGGGCCCCGTGGGTTAGCTAGCTCTCTCCATACACTAGTAGCACGCCTCGGTACCACGTATGCGAGGGCCAACAGGAGTCGGTGTAGAGTGGCCAATTCTAACCCCGGGTCTCAACCCAAGGGTAGCTAGCTCTGCTCTACACTAAAAGGGATAGTTGCTCTCCTTGGTACCGTGTACACAAAGGCCAGCTCACTTCCTGTCTACATTCCAAATTCCTTTCATACATAGGAGTTCTACTCTTAATTCCCCGTAGGGTTCATGCTCATATTCATCTCATTTATCCATATTTAGATCTCATGTTTCATAACTCATTCCTCTTCCATATACAGGCAACTCGTGTTTTCAAAATTCAATTCTCAATCATATATAGGCAACTTGTGGTTTTACAGTTCAGTTTCTCATTCACTTATAGGCAGCTCATATTTTCACGTACATCTCAAGTAAACAGAGTAGCTCAGCATCAGGCTCATATATTTCTACTCGAGGGTTCATTCCACATCCTAGAGTTTCAATCAATTTAATCTAAGCATGCATATTCTTTATTCACATCTTAACAAATGAATTAAACCACTTTACCGAGTATCACAGGAGGAATGGGGGCCTACACTGCAGATCTTGTTGTCTCCGCGGGCCCTGAACATGCCATCGGCTGGTAACCTGTACCAGCGACTAATTTACATCAGGCGAGGTCAAAACAGTAGATACTTAACGTGAACACGTAGAGAAACTCATGTGGAAAACAGAGATACTTCGTTTGTGGAAATTCGACTACGTTTGGGCCCTAAACGAGCCAAAAACATGGTTACTGTCCAAAACTAGACATCGTCCCAGATGTCTTAAAAGACATCAGATCTCATCTTGTGTCTCCTGCGATATCCTCAGACATCTGGATCCCTCTGCGACCGTCTGAGGGTAGCTCCAGATGTTGGACAAAGCCTCCGGTCGTCTAGGAGCACCTTCGAACGTCTGGCGACGTGATTAGACGTTCAAAAGTGCCTGGAAAAGTGCACTGCGCCTTCCCAAGGCCCTTCACCAGCATACGAAAATCGCAGGTCCATTCTCAGCCCGACATCTCCTGTGCTACAATCTATATGGCGGAAAGTAGCACAGAAAGATACGTACCTCGCGGGATATATGCTTTCAGACGTCCAGCTTCAGCTCCAAACGTATTGGTACCTCTCCAGACGTCTGGTCGATGCTCCAGACATCTGATACTGGATAACGGCCAGAACCAGAACCTCCTCCACAACGCTCCTCTCCTCGCAGCGCCGCCAGCAGTGCACCGCAGCAGCTCCAGCTGCTATAGAGAGCTGGGAGACTGCCTCCTCGAGCCCCTCCTCCTCGTGCACGTGCTCGTCACCGGCCACACGAGCTCTGCCGAGCTTTTGAAGGTCCTCCGACCTTTCATTCTCTTCCTTCCTCTCTCTCCCTCTCGTTCTCCCTCGCTCTCTCTCTCTCTCGTCCCTCTCGTTCTCCCTCGCGACGGCCTCATAGGGAGGATGCTGGAGATGGTGGTGGATGGTGGTGAGTGGGTGAGAGTGGTGAGAAGAGGGTTTAAATAGAAGGGGGTGTTAGGGTTTAAGGATGGGGGTGTGGAGGAGAGAGAAGCTCTACGCACCGCCCGTGCACTGAGCGCAAAGGAACATACGAAAATTCCCACTTTCAGACGTCCAGGCCTATGTCCAGATGTCTGAATAGACGTTTGACTGAAACTTCAGACATCTTATTCGACTAAAAGGGCAACGGCTCATTTCAGTGGATGTGATGGTGGTGGTTTCGTGAGGTGAGGAGGTCTGTGGAGGTTGGGCTAACTCGGAGGAGGTGTGCGGAAGTGGGTGAGTTCGGTGGGGAGATGGAGTGGGTAATAGGTCCAAAGAGAGTAGGGATTTTGTTCTAGAGGCCACGATAGAGGTTCTAGGAGTGGTGGCATACCATATGGTGGTCTGTGTCGAGCTCACGACCTCGCTAGAGTTCGGCCGGAACGGGAGAAGACGGTGAGGCAGAGGCATGGTCGGTGGTCGATCTGAAGAATAAAGGAGTCGAGGATGGTTTAGAGAGGGAGAGGAAGCTAATAGGACCTAAATTAGTGGATGAAAGGGGCAGGAAGGCGTCGACTTTGATTGACTGGCATCGTGGAAGATGAGGGCTCTAGGGAAGGAAGACGACGACGAGGAAAGGGGAAGACGACGCTTGCTGTGGCTGGCAAGGCGTGGAGGAAGGTAATGAAGAAGATGGACAGGCCAATTTGACCATTGGCTACCTCTAGGAAGACGGGGAAGGAGGCCGTCGGGGCTAAGGTGGAGCTTGGCCAGAGATGGATGAAGAAGGGGTATTTGGCCTAAAAACCTTGCTACGGAGGTGAGGAATGCAATATGGGTCCTTTTATAGGTCTTAGAGAGGGGTTTCAAGCATGGAAGGAAGCTTTCAAGCTCCATCCAATTTGTGCATGTGGGATACCCACATCTCCCATGCATTCGCATGGGAGATTGGAAAAGAATTAGAGCACAATATTAGGTTTAGATTGTAGGGAAATCTCTCAGGAGTCTCTTCCAAATTTGGAAGAGATTGGGTGAGAAATCAGGGAGAACTCCTTGATTGAAGGTCATCGGAGTTAGGTTTAGGAGTCTAAAGGCGATGGGAACCTATTTGTGAAGAAGATGATGAAGTTAGGGGGTATTTGCAAATAATTTTGAAAGCTAGGGGTTTAAGTGAGAGAAGAAGAATCAGATAAGACTAAAATGCAAACTAGGTCAAGATAATCTTTGATTGGGCTCAAATTTTGGTATAAACCTAATTTGGATCCAAGGAATCTAATGATGAAGTCAGATTTATGTTTTGACCAAGTTTGACTAGGTAATTTACATAAAAACCCAAATTAGGGCAACTATTTGTCTGGGACTCTATTTTAGGTCAAAATGGGTTTCAATGGTTAAATCAAGGATACCAAACCTTAGAGAATATTTTTCTATGAATTTTATAAGGTTTAGGTGAATTTTATCCTAAACAAAACCTCAGCTAATTAAGCGGTTCTATTTTTAGGATTTCCGATGTCATGTAATTCTCGAAACGCGTGAAAACTCATTTTTGTCTTCATGAACCCACTTATTAGACATTTATAAACATTTGACGTTTATTTAACCCTTGAGAAACCCTGTGATTGTTCTGCATTTAGGTTATATTGTTAAAACTGTAGATTTACCACTATTTTACTGTTTATCTCTTAAAAAGGATGTGCAGTGAATTATAGCTCTGGCGGTTATGTAGGAGCATTTATCAATGGATTAAGATTAAATAAAGCTAGATATAGCTGATGATGATGTTATCATCAACATTTTGGCCTCCAAGCTTGCAAAGACCGCAGATGGTGATTGGTGGCTCTACTCAGGAACTTTTGATCTTCCTCAAAGACTGAGGGTTGTTCTTCGGTTGGACAAAATTCATTGCATTTATGTCATTTTTTGATATTCATCTTTTTGGAGTTGTGAGGGGTTCCTACGTTCTGATTGCTGGGTGCTTTACCATGTTTTTGCCAATTTTTGTTGGTCCTTGTGTTTCTTGTAGGCTTTGTTTGCTTCCCTTTTGTTGTACTAGGTCATGAGTCATACTCCTCTTTTCTTGTAAGGGACAGGTCTTGGTTTAATTCAGCTGCCTTCCCTTTTCTTGGCCTCCAGGGATTAGGGGATTAATAAAATTTGATCTTGATTATATTAAAAAAAAACCTTAATGAGGCTAACTTAAATATAGTAGCTCCCAATTTTTATTGGACAACCACATCTTGAAATCATCATACAAAACATACGTATACACATACAACACCACCCATGTAAATACACTTTACATTCCACCACCATTATTCCACGAAAATACAAACCACTTTAAACCATGCCCACCTACCTTTACCCAAGCTACCAAATAAATCCCCATGCAAACTCAATCCTACATTTATCCCCTCACCCACCCAACGCCACAGACCCCCTACGTAACATATCACTCAATTTCCATGCAAACACACCCCCACCAAATTAATTAACCCACCTACGTAAATTTCCTTATCGATCCCCTCCACTAAACACCCACCGAACTAAAAATCCTATCTCATGCATGCACCACCTACATAACCTCCTCACCTTATCCCATGCATCGCCAATGCTTCCCACTGAACACCAAATAATCCCCTCCGAAAATGCCAACAACCGAGCTACATTTGGGTAAGCTAAAAAGTAAAGAAATACATCGTGTAACTTATTTTGCAACACACGGATGAAAGTAACACTTTCAACCATTGTATTTTGATTTTCCATTAGTGAAAATCATTTTTCACCAACAAAAAATCATTTTTCACCAACAAAAAATCATTTTCCAAATGAAAATTACTTCCCATAGGTGTAAAAATCACATTCCAAGTAAAAAATCATTTTTTATCGATGAAAACATAAAACACACTAGTATCTTTTCATTTTCAACTGGTATATTTTGATTTTTAACCGATTGAAAACTATTTTCAACTGGTGTGCATTAGTTTCCTTGATTTTCAATCAATTGATTATGAAAATCAACCGATTGATTCCCATTTTCAATCAGTTAATTCTCATTTTCAGCTAGTTGATTCTTGAACAGGTTGATTTTGATTTCTAAACGGTTGATTTTTGACCATGCATTGTGAAATACGTTGCAACATGCATTTTCGTACTTGCCTCCTTTAGGTAATCCCAAAATGCAACCCAGCCGAACCCCCTCCATATGACTATTTAATCCCCCTTGTGATGGCTTCTCTTTCTGAAATGACCCTCCACTTTTTGGTAGGATAAGACGTCTGGAGTGTTCACCAGACGTCTGTCTAGACGTCCGGATAAAGGGCAAGATGTCTGAAAGTAAGGAAAGCCGTACGTTCTTTTCCTTTCCGCATGCATGCGACACGCACACTCTTTTCCTCCCTCTGGCCTCATTACCCAAAACCCTAACAACCCATCTATTTAAACCCCCACACCCTTCTTCTTTCTCCCCATGACCACCAACCACCACCCACATCTCCTTTCCCCCTGCCGGCAGCCATCTTCTTCCCCGCCCCCAGCGAGGAACAAGAGGGACGGGATGCGGAGGAGGAGAGGAGAGTGTGAGCGAGGAGCAAGAGCGTGGGAGAGAAGGAGAAGGCTAGGGGGAGCTCGCGAGTGCACGGTCGGAGAGCTCGCGTGTAGGGAGTGCCTTGCTACGGGTGCGGCAGAGAGCACTCGAAGTCACGAGGGAAGCTTGCGCGGCCAGAGAGCGACAGCAGAAGCTCGAGAGCTCATGCGGGAGGAGTCGAGGACTCTCACGAGGAGGAGCTCATGGAGAAGAGCTCCTCGACCTCCCGCAGCTGTTGGAGCTACCGCTGCAATGCTGCGAGCGAAGGCAGCGAGGAAGACGAACATCGTGAGGAGTTCTGTGTACTGGATCTTTTCTAGTATCAGACGTCTGGATCATCTACCAGACGTCTGGATCATCTACCAGATGACTGGAGCAGCAACGGGACGTCCGGAGCTAAAGCCGGACGTCTGAAAGCACGTTTAGTGTCGAGGTACGTGTTTTTGCACGGGTTCCAGCCATGCAGACGGGACACTTAGTAGATTTTGGGTTTGTGCGTTTGTATGCAGGTGCAGAGCATTGGAAAAGCGCATAGTAAGCCCTTCGGGGTACTTTTGGGCGTCAGAGCGCATTGCCAGACGTCTGACTGTACTCCCAGATGACCAGAAGGAGAGTTCGATGTCTGGGACTCCCCTTAGACGATTGCGGAGGGATCCGGACGTCCGAGGAAGCCACAAGAAACACAGGGTAAGTTTTGACGTCTTTTAAGACATCTGGGCCTAGTCCAAGACGTCTGATTTTGGGTAGTATGCATGTTTTTGGCCCATTTGGGACCCGAACAGAATCAGATTTCCGCAAACAAAGTACCGTTGTTTTCTACTCGAGTTTCTCTACATGTCAGTGTTGAGTATATACTGTTTGAACTCGTCTGAGGGACCTACATGTTAGGTCACCAGCCTGTAGCATGTTTGGGGCCTGCGGAAATGACAGGACCTACAGTTCTAGACTCCATTCCTCCTGTGTTTTCCGGTAGAGTGGTTTGCTTTAATATCAAGATTTAATCAAACAAAATGCATGTTTAGAATAACTTAATTGAACCCTAGGACGTGAAATGAACCCTTGGGCAGAAATGAATGAATATTGCTTGAGCTACACTGTTTCATTGAGATGCATGTTAAACCAACTTGCTAGAAAATGTATTAGTTTATTGATGTGATGCTTTCTCAGTTAGTAAAACACGAGCTACCTGTTATAAGAATGAAGCCCGTAATGTGAATAGTGAGATCTGAATGTTGGAAAATGGAATGAAAGGAATACAAGCATGAACCCTACGGGGAATTAGGAGAACTCCTGTATATGGAAAGAGCCTAGTAAGTAGAAGGGAGGTGAGCTGGCCCTTGTGTACCTGGTACCAAGGAGAGGAACTGTCCCTTTAGTGTAGAGGGGATCTAGTCGCCCCTTTTGGGTTGAGACCCAGGGCTAGGTATAGTCACTCTACATCGACTTCTGTTTGGCCTTCTTGTACGTAGTACCGAGGTGAGCTACTTAGTGTAGGGAGAGAGCTAACCGCCCTACGGGGCCCAATGTTAGGACTAGCCACCCTACATCGACTCTTGTTAGGCCCATTGGGCAAACCGGGATAGTTGGACGAGGGTACGCGGACTGTGGAGGGGCGAGACCCCTGTTCCATTATGAGGGGCGAGACCCCTGTTCTGAGAGGGTAAGGCCCTGTGCTGTTCCGTGCTATACTTTTAGGTGTACCCACTAGCGGAAACGACTGACCGCGTGCTAGTGTGGGGTAGCTACCCGTGCACTTATCGCTCGTGCCGTAGTCACTGCTACGTCGCGACCGTGACCTCGGGGTGGTTGACTGGGTATAGGACTACCATGGGGGACTCTCCCGGCCAGGAAAGCACCACGTGTACATCCTACATCACGGGAAAGACTGCAATCAAGATGTTTCCCTTGAGAACAGACAAGATCAAGAGATGATCAGATAAATAAAAGAACAAACAAATTAGAACTACTTGGTTGAGTTAAGTGGAAATGAATAATTAATTAGTTACTTGTCTTAATTGCCTATAAATGGCTTAATTACTACTCTACTCAGCGTTAGCTAACTACGGAATTTTATAACCTTGTTCAGGTTAAAGAGTTGGGTAGCTAGCACCATCGGCTGTAGAGGGAGCTGGGCCTAGTCAAGCCCACCTTAGTTGTGGTCGTTTCTCACCATATTCTTTTGTTGTAGTAGTGAGTATTTGTTATATGTAATGCTATTTTTATTACATTTTCGTTTTATTTTCTGCTGTAGTAGTTGTGATAGCCTGTACTATTATGAGACATTTCGTTCTGTTTCCCCTACTATCTCTGTTTATTTTCTGATTAGTTATATTGTACTTGTGGTTCTGGAATATTTTCTGCTTTTGGTTATTTCTTGTTGGACGACTAGGTCTTGGGATTAGTCGAGGTGGGTTAGTTTCGGGTCTTGTAGGGATCTGGGATCGGGTCGTAACACTTTCCTTTTCTGACCAATATCTCAAGGGTCTCTCCCTCTCTCTATTTTATTTATGCACATTCGATCTCTCTCCTTGCTATTGCTACCATCATATGACCTCTCTATCTCTCTTTCAAAAATTTATTAAAAGTTTCAAAAAAAAATTTCTCATGAAGTGATTTGAATTAGATACCAACTCTGATCGCCTCCCTGTGAATGACTCGATGTAAAGACCCGTCCCACTTGTAGCCTTTTAAGACGTTTGGAGTCTTAGTCAGACGTCTGGACTCTTTCCTGGACGTCTGAAAATGAAATTTCTGTACGCGTACTGTGTCCTGCGTGCGCACGGTGTGTAGGACCTTCTCTTCTCTCTCCTTTTTCCTCCTCTCCCTGCCGAACCTTAAGCCCCCAGTCACCTATGAAAAGCCCCATCCCCTCCTCTCCTCTCCACTCCACACACCACCATCTCCACCTTTAGAGATGTAGGAGTGGAGAGAGGAAGCAAGCAAGGGAGAGCGAGAGGGCGAGGAGGAGGAGAGTGCAGGAGGAGGAGGAGGAGTTCGAGGTCGGAGAGCTCCTGTGGGAACTCAGCAGAGCTCGCACAGCCACTGCGGCCGCATGTAGGAGGAGGAGAGAGTACGGAGAGGCGTCCTCTATCATCTGCAGCGGTTGGAGCTGTGGCGGCGCAAGGAGGTGAGCGGTGGAAGGAGATGGGAGTGGGTTTTGGTACTGGAAATTTTCCAGTATCAGACGTCTGGAGCGAAGTCCAGACGGCTGGTGGAGCACCTGGACGTCTGGAGTTAAGACTAGACATTTGAAAGCTCATTTATCGTGAAGGTACGTTCTTTTCGCGATTACGACCATGCAGGCCACACTGCAGAGTATTGTTGTGCTTGATTTGGGAGGTTGCGACTGTCGTACGTAGGAGAAGCCTTGAGAAGGAGCGCAGAATGCTCTCCTGCGCACTTTCGGACGTCTGATCAGCTCACCAGACGACCGGAGGTGCTTCCAGACGACTAGAAGAGTGGTTTGACATCTGGAACTTCCTTTAGACAATTGCAGAGGAGGTCTAGACGTCTGAGGACACTGCAAGGACTTGAGGTAAAGTTCTGTACCTTTTTAAGACATCTGATTTTGGACTGTAGACACATTTTTGACCCGTTTAGGGTCCGATCGGGATCTAATTTACGCAAACGAAGTACCTATAGTTTCCTTGCGAGTTTCTATACGTACTAAAGGCCTTTGTACATTGTTTTGAACCTTCCTTTGTAATGTATTCCCTGGTATAGGGTTTCAGCCTAATGCATGTTTGGGGCTCACAGAGACACTTGGGTCTGCGGTTCGAGTCCCCAGTACTCTCGAATTATCTGGTAGAGTGGTTTAATGCTTTTAATAATGTTCAATTAAGCATGTATTGTAGAATTAATTGACTGGAACCCTAAGATGTGGCATGAACCCTAGGGTAGAGAAATGAATGTACTGTTTGGTACTTATATGCAAATTTGAGATAAACTACTAGCAATTTCCTGTGAAATAATTGTGGGTTTCCTGCTAGAATACGAGCTGCATGTATTTTATAATCAATTGCCTGTGAAATCACCAGTGGCATGTTTTGAATTATGGAAACACGAGTTGCCTACATATAAATGAGAACTGAATTGTGGATGGTGAAATCTGGATTGGAATAAATGTGGTGAATATGAGCATGAACCCTACGTGGAATTAGGAGTAGAACTCCTGTGGTTAGTTGGAAACCTAGAAATGTAGACGGGAAGTGTAATGGCCCTTGAGTACGAGGTACCAAGGAGAGCGACTGCCCCCTTTTCATGTAGAGCGAAGCTAGCTGCCCTTGGGTTGAGACCTGGGGTTAGGATTGGCCACTCTACACTGACTCCTGTTGGCTCTCGTGTACATGGTACCGAGGTGAGCTACTAGTGTAGGGAGAGAGCTAGCCACCCCACGGGACTTGGGGTTCAGCTAGCCACCCTACATCGACTTGTTAGGCCCTCTAGGCAAACTGGGGTAGTCAAACGAGGGTGCGCAGACTGTGGAGGGGCGAGACCCCTGTTCTGAGAGGGCAAGGCCCTATACTATACTGTGCTGTACTTTGGGTGTACTCGCTAGCAGAAATGACTGACTGCGTGTCAGTGCGGGGTAGCTACCCTTGTGCTTATCATGCGTGATGTAGTCACTGCTACGTCTTATTAGTGACCTTGGGGTGGTTGACTGGGTGTAGGACTACCATGGGGGACTCTCTCGGCCAGGAGAGTACCACGTGTACCTTCTACTCTTTAGAAAAGACTGCAATTAAGATCATTCCCACGAGGAACATGTGAGATAGAGAATATCTGGATATTGAGAAGAATGGGTGAAAAGGAAATACACATAAAACAAAATAAAATGGAAAAAAGAATTAAACCTGTTGCTTTTACTACTTTAGATAGTATAGATACCACTCTACTCAGTGTTCGCTGACTCTGTCTTTTTCATAACACTATTCTGGACCAGGAGTTGAGCAGCCCAAGCTTCCGGCTGCGGAGGGTGCTGGGCCCAGTCGAGCCCAGCCGTAGTTTTCTGCACTTCCTTATTGTACCCCCTTACTGTTGTAGTGAGTATTCATACTTTTTCTTAGCTACTATTGTCTCTGTTGTTATTTTCATATTCGTTGTTATGTTGTTGTGAAGGTATGTAATGGAATAGCAGCTTTACTTTCCTTTACTGCTTTGTACATTTTTTTTGCTTAGTTATATTGCATGTGTGAATGTGGTTTACTTTCCTACTTTTTGGTTATTTATTGTTGGACGACTGGGTCTTGGGATTAGTTGAGGCGAGCTGGTCTCGGGTCCTGTAGAGATTCGGGAACCGGGTCGTAACACTCAGACTCTCATATTTCAACTTGAAAATCTCACGAGTTCGATTTTTACAAATTTAAAATGACTCCAATTTCACGCTGCAACGACGACATTATTTACGATTGCGATTTCGACCTGTCAGGGGCCTGGAACCCGAGATTGTATCTGGTTTCCTGGCCCGAGCATGATAATTGCCTCCACTGCCAAACCTTGGTCTCCACCCCAACATGGAGGATGGTTGGTGAACCAAAGGAGGCAAGGCTCAGAGCTGTTCGGTGGTTGGAGGCTCAAGTTGTTGATGTTGGGAGCCTAATTGTATTAATTAGGATGCAATTGATATGTAATGACATAGGGAATTCATATTGAAATTAATTGGATTTGGTAGGGGTTTTTAGTGTCACATCTGAAGTGAATAAACCTCTCCGAGGATGTAAAATGCTTCTACCATTTATGGCTTACGTAACAAAAAGTAAAAGGTGGGTGTTAACGAGGGCGAGATCGTGGTTTTAAGAGATGTTACGTTGTAGTATAGATGAAATCGCCTAGAAAGAAAATAAGAATTTATTACTTGAAAGCCTAAGTATCCAAGGTCGAACGTAGGAAGCAAATGGAATTTATTCACTAATCTCAATAATGTAATTGAACACTTAGAGTTTCTCAAAACTTAATTCAGAGTATAAATGCAAGAGTCTATGAATTGAAATGTAGCAAAAAGTTAGAATTGGATGTCTGATTCTATAATCAGACGTCTTAAATGATAGCTCTTATTTCCTTCTCCTTTTTGCTTTCTCTTCTTTCTTTCCTTCTTCTTCTTTCTTTCTTTCTTTTACTTTCCTCTTTCCTTAGCTCTTTTTCTTCTATTCTTCTTTGACTTTGGCCATTTGCTTCTTCTTCCTTGTCTCTTCTTTGCAGCTCCTTTCTTTGCTCTAGCCTTACCTTTCTTCTTTCTCTTTCCTCTCTTGCATAGTGCCTTTCTCCTTCTTCCTCTGTGGTCTTCTTCCTTGGCTTCTACCTTATTTTCTTTCTTCAACCTTTAAGTTCTTCTTTCCTTCTTTCTTTCTTCTTCTACTCTTTGGCTTTCTTCCTTATCTTACTTCTCTTCTTCAGCCGCACCTCTGCTACAGTGCTTCTCCTTCCCTTGGCTTCTACCTTCCTTCTTCTTCTTTTTCCTTCCTTTGCTTCTCTGCGGCCACATATTCTGCCTTAGCTTCTTCCTTCCTCTCTTCCCTGCACACACTGAAGAGCAAAACCTACCCCTACCCTCCCCCGCGTCTCTCTCTCAATTTCTCTCTTAGGTACGCTCTCCAAGAGCTAGGTAATTGGGTCGGGTTTCGCGTGCTCGGGTCCAGGTGCACTGGTGTGGTGTAGTGTGTGAGGAGTGCGAGGGGTAATTGGGTCGGTCAGCCAGATCCAAGGGGCAAAGGCCGTGGATGAGGCAGGTGCATGTGGGCGAGGGACCTCACCTCGTGTACTGGAGGTGAAGAGCTTAAAACACAAATTCAATAAATACTACACACCTACGCTAAAGACTTCCGAGGTGGGACTAAAGTGTCCCACTTACTTCACTCGCATGCCCGCAGGATGTCTCCTTCAATTGCCACATCTCCAGTCTCTTGCTAAGCCAATTGCCTAGCTGTGTCCATGCGCAAGACCAACCCTCACTTCCTGGAGTGCAACACCTGGGTTGATGCGGCCTGACGCGAGCTTACAAGCTCCTTGGTCTTGATCCAATGGCGGAATGGGGGCCTAACCTGAAATCACTCAACACGGCCTTGCGGCCCCATTAAAACATCTAAGGAGCTTTGCCGTGTCAAGGAAAAGGTGAGGCGGTGGTTGGATGGCCATGGGCTGGCCTAGGCGTGCGTGCCTAGGTCGCTCTGTGGTCGTGAATATGTGTTAGGTCAGGGGGTGTTTAGGGAGGTGTTGGCGGTCGATGGATGGGTGGATGATGCTCAGTGGGTGATGGCAGAAGTGATGAGGTGTCTGGCGAGGCGTGTGGAGGTGCGGAGTGGTGGATGCGCCTTGCCGATGGTCGGCTAGAGATGGAGAAGGTGGAGGTGGTCCGCGGTTGCGAGGGGTCGAAAGTGGAAATAGAAAGAGGGGAAATGCAGAGGGGAGAGAGAGGAGTAATTCTAACCTAGCTAAGTGGACGAAGTGGGAGAGGAGGTGGTCGGCCATTCCTACCGCCGTCGGAGAATAAGACTTCCAGTGGAGGGAGAGCGGCGATGATGACGGGGCTAGAGACGTGCAGGCAGGTGTTGCACGATGCGGAGGAAGGCGGTGAAGATAGCTCTGCCACTGGTATTGTGGCAGAGCGACGAGAAAGACGAGGAGGGCTCACCGGAGCTTGCTGAACCCCTGACCAGAGGAGAAGGGGGAAATTGGGGTGATTCTCTGGCCAGGTCAAGCTGAAGAGATGCGGTCGGAGGTGGTTGTGCTTTTATAGTTGCCGGTAGTGACTCTTGTGCTTGGAAGACAAGATTCCAAGTGCACGAGTCCTCACCGGAGATGGAATGTGGAAGATACCCACATCTCTCGTGCGTTCGCACGAGAGATTGGGTGCAAATCAGACCTTGAAATCATGCTCAGATGGAAGGGAATTCCTTAGAGAATCTCCCTTCCAAATCTGGGAGATCTCTGAGGAATCAGCGAGTAATCCCCCTCCATTCCTCGCCGGAGTAGGATTCCACTGCTTTAATGATGGAGGGGCCGATTGTAAGAGTGGCGAGGTAGTTAGCGGGATCTACGCAAGAATTTTCAAAAGTTAAGGGCCATAATGTAATTGGGTGGACTATTTTGCAAAGTAGGTCAAGATGACCTCCCCTTAGGTCCAAATTTTGGTAAAAACCTAATTTGGACCTAAGAAATCAAATGGTGAAGTTTGATTTTAGGTTTGACCATGTTTGACTAGACATTTTACACAAAAGCCGAAATTAGGTCAAATAATGAGCTAGGACCCCAATCTAGGTCAAAATAGGTTCCAAAGGCCAAATTGAAGGTTCTAAACCCTAGGGGATATTTTTCCATAATTTTTAGAGGGTTTACTTAATTTTTATCTTGACCAAAACCTTGTTGAATTAAGCAGGTTTGTTTTAGGGTTATAAGATGTCATTTAATTCCTAGCTCTCACATGAACCCATTTCTGGCTGAACCAACCCACTTTTCATCTTCTTAAGATCATTTACCTATGTTTTGCCTCTAATAAATCCTGTTTATGCACTGCAGTGGTAAAATTACAGTTTTAACCTTTGTTTCATGTTTTCTTCTCAGAATATTAATTCCGTGAATTAGGTCATTCTCCAGGTTATGTAAGAGCTCTTATTCTCTTTCTTAGGTCAAAATGAGCTAGTTAGGGCTCATGATGAGGCTCTCATCATACCCCCATGCCTAGCTTTTGCTAGTCCCTTAGAAAAATTTCAAGGTTTTAACATCTGTTCTAGACCATGAGTTTCTTTTACTAGTTGTGATAAGTGCTTTTTCTTTTTCTTTTATGATTAGGTCAGAATGCTGACAATATGCCTAGAGGTACTCAAGTACCAACCAAATCCTGACCTGACCCCCTTTAGCCTCAGTCCTCCACAAAGGTTTTTAAGGCCCACAGAAACTATCCTAGGGTTCGTTGGACTCCGTGGTTAAAGCACTCGTGCTTGAGACATTTTAGCCTTGGTTCAGTTTGCAGTGCATTTTTGTAAGAGAGAGATAGATGATTTATTTATTTGGAGAGTTTTTCTCTCTCTTTTCTTTTTATTTCTAGCTTTGGATTGGCTTCTCAATACGGTTTGTATTAGATTCCCCATCCCCATCATCAATCCTCAAAGGTCCCTGGCAATCGATGCTTCGTGATAGCATCGCCCATGGCAACCCCCAGAACCCTGGCTTTCGAGATTTCGAGATAATCCTGCCCATGGCGTTCCGTGGCTGAATCCAGACCCTGGCAATCAAAATTTTGTGATAATGCTGCCCATGGTATGTGAACCAGCAGAGTGCTTACATGCCCCCGGTAGGATATTTAAATATCCTAAGAGACAAGCACCAAGGAGATGATATATTGTTACGCATCTTCGAGGGGAATTTCCCACCTCTCTGCGTCGGGAACTCGTCCAAATCAACTTGTGTTGACCGGCCGCTCCTAATCTAGGCAACTTTTTCAGAGCATTAAAACACTTTTGCGTGATTTTGATAGTTATGTGCACTGAACCATACTGTGTGTGGATTGGGGTGCTTAGGTTACCGAGTCTTGCAAATCGAAGGTCAGTTAATGAGGCCGAATACTCCCTGAGCCTTAGACCTAATACTTAAGCTTCGCATTTTCCCCAACCTCTTGAGGATTATCCAGATCTTAGTGGATACTTGAATTTTTAAGCCTAAGAGTCTAGCCTAGAAGGCCTAAAGTCAGCGTTCCTACTAATCTCTTTTTTGTGTCTCATTAGCACTTTTCTTCTTTCATTTTTCTCTTGTTCTTGATGTGGTCTAGAACTTTGGTTAATTCCTTAATCTTTCACTAATGACTATCTCTTTTTCTTTTTCATTTTGTGCTCCTTTATGTCTTTTTGCTCTTTTTCTCCTCCTCATGATTATGTGGCTCACACAATTTCCTCCTTCCTCCATTTTTTTGTTCTTTTTCATACGTTTTTCAATTTTTTTGTGTTTTTGACATATGTGAATTTTTTTGTGAGAATCCTTCTGACTTTTTCTTGGTTCTGTATGTATGCACTTTACCACCCCCCCATGCCTAAGTTTTGCAATTTCTTTATTGTAAATGGAGGGTGTGAAACAGTATTGGGTTTAGGAGCTTAGAACAGGATACATCGGGTGGGTGAATGGGTCGGGAGGTGACTGATGCATACGATTTCAAGCTCTGGTACGTGTACTAGAGGTGGGATCAACTGTCTAAGGCTGAACTCAAGGTGCAATAGACGTGGAGTACAGATGGATAATCAGATGGATCTCGGGTTTTTGGACTGACGGGTTGCCTCCCGTTAAGCGCTAAATTCAATGTCTTCAGCCGAGCGGAACATGGGATGGAGAGGGAGTGATTAAATCAGAGGATTTTTGTAAAACAAGCACCTTGATTAAGAGCCCGGTTGGTCCAACTAGGTGCTTGTTAAGATCAACAGGCTGATGATGTAGCCCAAACCCTATTAGTCTGGTGGGTTGATAGATGAGAATGTGGCTCGGATGGATATGGAAGTGAAAACTCGAGTTTAGGTTGAGTCGAATTAGCCTGGTCAAAGTAGGGTTCCGAAAAATGATCAGTGGATGGTGTGGAAACCCTACAGGGGAGATCAGAGAATGATGGAGCATATTTTTCAGTCTGATAGATGCCTGATGCCCGGTATGGATGTGGAGTTGAATCATATGCAAACGGCTTAGTGAGAGGTAAATCAGAATAGAAATTGAGTCATGTTGCGGGTCAGGGTTGGAAATGGGTTTTGATCAATTCTGTATACGTGGAAGAGGTGGCTTCTATGAGAATTGTGTACGATGGCTCTTCTAGAACGGAATGACAGGTGGTCTCATGTAGAGAGTCCTCATAGTAACTTTCAAAATAAAAAATGAATGCCTGGAGAGTGTCTATAGGATGTAGGAAATCTGAATTTAAAAAAGATTTGTATTCTGGGTTGTAATCACTCTTGGCATTTTCTGGTTTTGGTTCCTGAGGATAGAAAAGAAATGATTCCATATTACTGGAACCTAAACTTAAATCAGTGATCTCAGGAACCGGGACCTCAGAGTCGGAGTCGTAGACTGAGTCATGTGAGCTGAGGTCGTAGATTGGCTTGTTGTATTCAGGGAGTAGATTTTCTCTAATGTCATGGTCAAATTCGAAATCGTTAGAGAGTTTACGGAAATCAAAATCTGAATGAGATTCAAGATCATGAGTTCCACCATAGAATAAATCATATGATGTGGATTCTGCAGCCTGATTGGGGTCTAGCCTATATGTTGATTCTGAACTTAAAAAGGTATCCTTATCTGGTATAGGCTCAGGTTCTAAGCTGGTAGGATAGACCCAATTGAAACCCCACTCGTCCAACTCCTCGATTTCTATATCATAAATTGGCATGAATTTTGAAAAATCGATTAGTTTCTCTGAGGATGTTGGCGAGGGATATTCATCAAATGAAGGCCCAAAATCATATTCTTCATTGAAAAATTGATCTTCCTCATATGGGGCCTCGAAATCTTCCTAATATGTTTCAGATCTAGATTATGCGCTTAGGATGTGGGTTGAATCACTAGAATCTAGGTCTGAATAACCTTCGAGGGTCACCTTATCAGAATAAGGGGTGGAATTTATACCCTCGAGTGGTTCAGTTCTACTCTCATCATTGCAGGAGTTTTGGAATTCTAAGCCTGGTGATTCATGGTTTAGGGTTGGCTCAACATTGTGTTCTCCTGTAATTGGAACTTCCCAACCTTCTTCACTATCAGGCACATTGTACTCCTTCTGGGTTGGGAATCCACAACCATTTTGTGCCTCAAACCTGAGATCTGGGATATCAAATTGATCCTCGATATTGTCCCAAGATGGTTCATCATCTGTTTGTGGCATGTACGGGTATTTCTGGTCGATAATTTATTTTAATAACCTCATTATCTCTTCCCATTTTTCAAGATCATCTTGGTGTTGCTCCCAAAGTACAGGATTTGTCATGCATTGAAGGTATTTAAGATTATGCAATTTTTCAATCTCAATGTATCCTGTAATGAGCATGTCTCGGGTTGATCCTTTTGTGGCTTTTGCCAATAGCACTTGGGCGCAAGTTATGATGAAGGTTGTGGTTGTTGGGACATCGACCTGAATGTTTTCTACTGGTGTTGAGGTTTTGTTTTCTTTTTCATAGAATTTCAGGGTATCCTCAATCATCCTATCTCTCATGGATCTTCGGGATTTAGGTTTCTTGAATGGTAGTCCTAAGTGGTTTGGCAGCATATTTGAATCAGGTGGTGGAATCAAGATGTAGAATCAGAGTTTGAATCAAGATGTAGAATCAAGTTGTGAAGCGAATAGATCTTAATAAAGAGTCCCACTGAAGTTTTATGTGTGTGCTCTAAAGAGAAAAGATGAGGGACTGGAGATGTTTTTGACCCAATCAAGGCACCTAAAGACGTTTGGATGACTATGGAGGTTCGGGGCAGATGATACCCCTGGGTCAGAAGGTCGTTCACCTGAGAATTACCTGGGCAGCCAAAGAGGGAGAATCCTGCAAAGACCCCTACACGATAGAGCGTCCCCACGGGTTACAGGATTTCCTCCACCTAACCTCTCTTGTCACTGAGAATCCAGGTAGACCAGAATGGGGACCTTGACCTCTTAAGTCTACCACTTTTATTTCAAAGGTGCTTTAGGATTTTCACTTGAACTTTAGATGTTTTGATGTTGTGACCTAATTTCGAAGTTGGTTGACCCAAAGGGTCAATTTCACCTGACCTGCCCTAAAAATGGTAGAATGATTCTAGGTCAAGACCTAGAGATCACCCTGATTTGACTCCTAGTTTATTAGGTCCAAGATTTTAAGATTCAAATGATTTTAGAGTTCAATTTTTCTAGGGTTTGTCTTGCTTAGATCTCTTCAATCAAGGGCTTAGGTAGCACATAAATGCGGGTGGGTTTATCTCCTTTTAAACAGCATGTGTGACTAGCACTCCAAAACCCTACTGTAGAAACCCTAATTTGGTTCTATTTCCAATCCTCTTTTCTTTTCACAAAAAGTTCTCTTTGGACTTAAAACAAGAAGTGTGTTGTCCGCAGAGATTAAGCGTGATTTTTATTAGGCACAGGAATCTTGTGGGATAGGATCTCTAAAAGAAATTGCTTCTACTTCAATAGGTTTTGAAAAATTTGCACAAAATCAGGAAACTTTTGCCTTAAATATGGCAATTACTATAGAAAGAAGGCAATTGATTCCTAAGTTGGTTTCTTCCTTTTGTCTTTCAAGGATTAGGAGATGGATTTTATGGAAGAAGAAAGGTTACCTGCCCTGGAGAGGTTGACTTGCACGGGAGATTTCTTCTCTTGAAACACCTTGCAACATCACAACAAAATAAATAGGGCAAGTTAGTGTTCAATATAGTCAAAAAGAATGTAGAGACTAGTGATAAATTATGCGTTGCTCCCCAGTAACGACGCCAAAATGTTAACGAGGGCAAGATTGTGGTTTTAAAAGATGTTACGTTGTAGTATAGATGAAATCGCCTCGAAAACAAATAAGAATTTATTACTCAAAAACCTATGTATCCAAGGTCGAACGCAGAGAGCAAATGGAATTTATTCACTAATCCTAATAATGTAATTGAACACATAGAGTTACTCAAAACCTAATTCAGAGTATAAATGCAAGAGTCTATGAATTGAAATGTAGCAAAAAGTTAGAATTGGATGTCTGATTCTATAATCAAACGTCTTAAATGATAGCTCTTATTTCCTTCTCCTTTCTGCTTTCTCTTCTTTCTTTTCTTCTTTCTTTCTTTCTTTCTTTCTTTCTTTCTTTGACTTTCCTCTTTCCTTAGCTCTTTTTCTTCTATTCTTCTTTGACTTTGGCTGTCTGCTTCTTCTTCCTTGTCTCTTCTTTGCAGCTCCTTTCTTTGCTCTAGCCTTGCCTTTCTTCTTTCTCTTTCTTCTCTTGCACAGGGCCTTTCTCCTTCTTCCTTTGCGGTCTTCTTCCTTGGCTTCTGCCTTATTTTCTTTCTTCAACCTTTAAGTTCTTTCCTTCTTTCTTTCTTCGTCTACTCTTTGGCTTTCTTCCTTCTCTTACTTCTCTTCTTCAGCTGGCTTCTCCTTCCCTTGGCTTCTGCCTTCCTTCTTCTTCCTTTTCCTTTGATTCTCTGCGGCCACAGCTTCTGCCTTAGCTTCTTCCTTCCTCTCTTCCCTGCACACACTGAAGAGAAAAACCTACCCCTACCCTCCCTCGCATCTCTCTCTCTCTCAATTTCTCTCTTAGGTACACTCTCCCAGAGCCAGGTAATCGGGTCGGGTTTCCCGCGCCTGGGTCCAGGGACACCAGCGTGGTGTAGTGTGCGAGGAGTGTGAGGGGTAATCGGGTCAGTCAGCCACATCCACGGGGCAAAGGTCGCGGACAAGGCGGTTGCATGTGGGCGAGGGACCTCATCCCGTGTACTGGAGGTGAAGAGCTTAAAACACAAATTCAATAAATACTACACACCTATGCTAAAGACTTCTGAGGTGGGACTAAAGTGTCCCACCCGCCTCGCTCGCATGCCCACAGGATGTCGCCTTCAATTGCCACATCTCTAGTCTCTCGTTAAGCCAATTGCTTAGCTGTGTCCATGCGCAAGACCAACCCGCACTTCCTGGAGTGCAACACCTGGGTTGATGCGGCCTGACGCGAGCTTACAAGCTCCTTGGTCTTGCTCCAATGGCGGAATGGGGGCCTAACCTGAAGTCACTCAATACAGCCTTGCATCCCCATTAAAACATCTGAGGAGCTTCACTGTGTCAAGGCGAAGGTGAGGCGGTGGTTGGTTGGCCGCGGGGTTGCCTAGGCGTGCGTGCCTAGGTCACTCTGTGGCCATGAATATGGGTTAGGCGAGGGGTGTTTAGGGTGGTGTTGGCGATCGATGGAAGGGCGGATGATGCTCAGTGGGTGATGGTGGAAGTGATGAGATGTCTGGTGAGGCGTGTGGAGGTGCGGAGCGGTGGATGCGCCTCGTCGGTGGTCGGCCGGAGATGGAGAAGGTGGAGGTGGTCTGCAGCTGCGAGGGGTCGAAAGTGGAAATAGAAGGAGGGGAAATGCAGAGGGGAGAAAGAGGAGTAATTCCAACCTAGCTAAGTGGACAAAGGGGGAGAGGAGGCAGCTGGCCGTTCCTATCACCGCCGGAGAAGAAGACGTCCAGTGGAGGGAGAGCGACGACGACGATGGGGCTGGAGATGCTCACGCGGGTGTTGCACGACGTAGAGGAAGGTGGTGAAGACGGCTCTGCCAATGGTATTGTGGCATAGCGACGAGAAAGAGGAGGAGGGCTCGCCAGATCTCGCCAGACCCCTGACCGGAGAAGGGAGGAAATTGGGGTGATTCTCCGGCCAGGTCAAGCTGAAGAGATGTGGTTGGAGGTGGTTGTGCTTTTATAGTCGCTGGTAGGGACTCTTGTGCTTGGAAGACAAACTTCCAAGCACATGAGTCCTCGTAGAAGATGGAATGTGGAAGATACCCACATATCTTGTGCGTTCACATGAGATATTGGGTGCAAATCAGACCTTGTAATCATGCTCAGATGGAAGGGAATTCCTCAGAGAATCTCCCTTCCAAATCTGGGAGGAAATCTCTGAGGATTTAGGGAGTAATCCCCCTCCATTCCCTGCTGGAGTAGGATTCCTCCACTTTAATGGTGGAGGGACCTGATTGTAAGAGTGGTGAGGAAGTTAGGGGTTAGGGGGGTCTACGCAAGAGTTTTCAAAAGTTATGGGCCGAAATGTAATTGGGTGGACTATTTCGCAAAGTAGGTCAAGATGACCTTTCCTTAGGTTCAAATTTTGGTACAAACCTAATTTGGACCTAAGGAATCCAATGGTGAAGTTGGATTTTAGGTTTGACCATATTTGTCTAGACATTTTACACAAAAACCCAAATTAGGTCAAATAATGAGCTAGGACCCCAATCTAGGTCAAAATAGGTTCCAAAGGCCAAATTGAAGGTTCTAAACCCTAGGGAATATTTTTTCATGATTTTTAAATAGTTTACTTGATTTTTATCCTGACCATAACCTTGTTGAATTAAGCGGGTCTGTTTTAGGGTTACAAGATGTCATTTAATTCATAGCTCTCACATGAACCCATTTCTGACTGAACCAACCCACTTTTCATCTTTTTAAGACCATTTGACCTATGTTTTGCCTCTGAGAAATCCCGTTTGTGCACTGCAATGGTAAAATTACAGTTTTAACATTTGTTTCATGTTTTCTTCTCAGAACATTAATTCCTTGAATTAGGTCCTTCTCCAGGTTATGTAGGAGCTATTATTCTCTTTCTTAGGTCAAAATGAGCTAGTTAGGGCTCATGGTGAGGCTCTCATCAGTGAGGCTAGGGACCATGCACCCACGCATGCGTGCGTCAACTAACCCTAACCCTCTATTGATTGTAGAGGTTCATGATGGGGAAGAGGATATCCAGAAGAGCAATTATGTTTTGGATGATGAAGTTAGGTCAAATAAGGGCTCTCTTGACTCTTTGGATGCCTCAATTGTTCATGATACCTAGCCCCTTGACAATTTGGCATATGTTGGACACTCTCCCTTTCAGGCTAGAGGAGCACATGGTGGTATTTCACAAGGAGATCAGATAGTATGACTAGAAGTTGATCTAAATCCCTCTCCATTACCCTTTCCTAATGAGGAGTCTCTCTTGGAATTGTAGTCATATCCTAAATTCCCCTACTTTAAATTATCTTAAATCCCTTATCTCCGAGTTTCGCTATGATTTGATGTTCCTTTTTGAACCTTTTGCTAATCCCTCTCAAGGGTTGATGATTAGGGGTGCTATCTCTTTTGATCACCTCCTCCACTAGTGATACTTGCCCCAAAATTTGGTGTCATTGGCATCGTTCGATCAACATCTCCCTTCTTCAAGTCTTCAACCAATCCATTACTATAAATTATAATTTTGATAGGGTTTTTTACATAAATATCCTTATAATCTTTTGATATTACATATATACCCCTCAAGTTATTGGATATTACATAAATACCCCTGAAATCTTGTCTCCATTAACAAATATACCCCTCCATTAGCTTTAACTTTAATAATCGTTAATTATAGGTGAAAAGTTTTTGGATAAACCCCTACAATCTTTATATATTACATACATACCATTAGGTTCTTGAACATTACATAAATGCCCTTGAATCTTATTCCTATTTACATGAGATGCCTTTGAGTGAACTTCTGTTAGTTTTAATCTTAACGACCATCAACTGTGACTTAAGATATTACATAAATACTTAATTCTTGTCTCTATTGATAGATATAACCTTCCATTAGTGTGTCATTAGCAACTTAATTGAAGTTTGTATAAACTTAATCATAGTATCATGACCTTTGGTTAACTCTAATGGTCGATGCATTATCTGGGAATGCACGAAAAATTTGATTCATCCATTGACTCTACATACATGTCAAACCATAGTACCACCCACACCTCCTACCATCTCCTCTTAATGCCCCTCTTACAACCCTAATTGAGCAAAACAAGCCCTAAACCCCCATCATGTTAGTCATCACTCACCTTCCATAGTCAATGACTCCTCTATCACACTACTGTGCATCATGCCATCAGTGATCCAAGTAGTGACCACCACTACCCTCATCACATTGCCACTCATCACACCAATGGAGCTCCCTTTCATTACACCATTGTGCATTGCCCTTTAGGAGAAATAATGTTAATTTGATCCGAAGTTAATAGCCATTAAAGTTAAAACTAATGGAAGTTAACTCAAATGTATCTCATGTAAATGGAAATAAAGTTTTAGGAGCATTTATGTAATATCCAAGAACTTAGGGGTATACATGTAATATCAAAAGATTACAAGGGTATTTATGTAAAAATTGTCACCCATACAATTAACCGTTGTTAAAGTTAAAACTAACAGAAGGGCATATCTGTTAACGAAGATAAGATTTTAGGGGTATTTATGCAATATCTAAGAACTCAAGATTATATATGCAATGTCAAAATATTATAGGGATATTTATGTAAAAACCCTATTTTGATAATAATCACAACATTCTTTAAGGGATTTACACTTCTTATGATTTCAATCCACATGAAAACTTGTGGTCCCACTTGAGCTCTCTCTCTCATGACATCTCCCATGCTTGACTTATAGGAGGTGATTTTAATTTCATCCTCCATTCGTCTGAGAAAATTAGGGGTGCTTTGTTCCAAGAAGCCTATGCCTTTAATTTTTGGGACTTTATTGATAGAATCTCTCTTATTGATCTTCCTATGGGAGGGAATCAGCTATCTTAGTGTAATGGACATACTAGGGGGTAGAACCTAGCAAAAACTCAATCGCATTCTTTTTACCTCTGATTGCCTTCTCAACCCTATTGGGAAGTACCTTTCACGTCAGGATTCTAACCATGCTCCTCTATTCATCCATTTTGATCCCCCTTTGCAACCTAAACATAGACCTTTTGCTTTCAAAATATGTGGTTGCGTGACAAGGACTTTAATGATTTTGTGGCCTTTATTTAGAACTCTCTTAAGGCGAAGTTCCCTAGCTTTGACCCTATCTCTCATTTTTTCCTTAAGCTCTCTTTTCACAAAATGGCCCTCTTATCTTGGAATCGATTGACTTTTGGTGACATCCACCTTCTTGTTAAGAGTCTTGAGACCCTCCATAATGCCCTGGACAAAAAGTTACAGTTGGCTTGGGATGAGTCCATATCCTCTAAGCTCTTGGATGCCTACACTCAATTAGATGATGCTCTTGCTAAACTCAATGACTTTATCCTATAAAAGGTTAAATCAATTCAATTGCTCGAGGTGAATGTAATAACAATTTTTTTTATGCGACCATTAAAAAGCATTTTGCCAAATGTAATCGTTCTTCTCTTACCTTCACCATTGGGAATGGTTCTTAAAATCCTATCTTCCCATGGCACTCAAATGCACCAAAATTTCCTTAACTATATCCCTCAAACTATTTCCCTTGATGATTACATTGCCTTGACTTATTCTCCTTTTGAGCTGGAAATTTTTAACATTCTCTCCCAAATGCTCCCTAACAAAACTCCTAGCCCTGAAGGCTTTAACTCTGAATTCTTTCTTAGATGCTAGAATATGATCAAAACTGATCTCACTGAGGCCATATCTTACCTCTTCGACAGTCGTAAGGCTTCAAGGGCCTTTAATTCCACTTTTCTCTCCTTATTCCTAAGAAACTTCAAGTCTCCTCTCTTTCAAATTTCTGTCCATTAAGCCTTTACAATGTTATTTATAAAATTGCATCTGGGATCCTTACTAACCACCTCTCTACCCTTCTTCCTAAGATCATTTCCCCTCAGCAGGCTAGTTTCTTGAAAGACATCTATTTTTGACTGTATTACAACTCCCTTTGAACTCATTCAATGGCATAACTATAAAGTTTTTTACTCCAACATTATTCTCTAGGTCAATCTTGAAAAGGCTTATGAATGGGTCAAATGGTCTCTTTTGCATGAGATTCTCTCATGTTTTGGCTTCAATAGGGACTTCATTCAACTTTCTAAACTCTTTGTTCAACATGAGGGTTCTTCTATCTTGGTTGATGGTATATCCTCACCTTTCCTTAAAGTCTCCAAGGGTCTTCACCAGGGAAACCCCTTATCTCCTTTCATCTTTGGCATCTTTATGGAACCTTTCATTAAGGATCTTAAAGATATGGCTATCATTGGTACCATCATCCCCTTCTCTATTAAGCATGGCATCTCCCCTCCTTTGGCTTTGCTTTATGCCAATGACATTATCATTTTCTTGAATGGGAGTACCCATAATGTCTCGAATCTTTTCAACTTTATCCACTCCTTCAAACTAACTTTTGGTCAAAAGGTCAATCGACCTAGGAGTTTTTGCTATGTTGGTTGTCACTTCCTAGTGAGTCACATCCCCGGTATCCTTCAAATCTCTGCCACCTTGGAAATTTTCCTTTCGCTTAGCTTGGTTGCCCTATATTTTCTAGCCATGCCAAGATTGCTTACTTTAATGATCTTGTTGAAAAAATTCAAAGTAAGTTGGCTCATTGGAAAGCTAATATGCTCTCTTCTTCTACCCTCCTACTCCTTATTAAGCATGTCCTTTCTTTTATTTGCATACATATTCTCCCAATTCTTGAAGTCCCTAAAACTATCATCTGCAGACTCGAAGCCTCTTTCGCTAAATTCTTTCGGGGTTTTTCATGCCACCATCGGATCTCTTGGCGTAAGATCTCTCTTCCAAAGGACATGAGTAGTCTTAGTGTCCACAATCTTTTTCTCTTCACTAAAACCCTCATAATGAAGAGAGCTTGGAACATTCTTTTGGGGGCTCCCCTTTCAGCACTTTAGTTTGCAGCCTTTATGGAAATGACTACAACCCTTCCCATCTTCTCTCGCACAAATACAAGCTCCTCTAGAAGGCATACCTCAATATGTCTCCTCTTATTTGTTGGGAGATTCATGAGGGTAATATTGATTTATAGAGTGATCTTTGGGTTGGTAACACCCTCTCTAAAAATCTTACTCCTGACCATTATAATCATATTCCCATCTCTATCAAGGAGATGGAACAACATCAATCCTTTGCTTTTCTCTTAAATCCCCTTGCCTCTAATCTTAAAAATGCTATTGATAATCTCTGTGAACCCCCTATCTAGATCTCTACTCCTTCAAGGAAATTTTCTGTTGCCTTTGCCTATTCGGCCAACTTCTGCTCTATATACCTCGTGAACCTTAATACAAATAGTTGTGGACTCTTTAGCTTCCCTTACATTTATTTATCTATGTGTGGAAGCTTATCAAGGGTAAACTTCCCATGGATGACAACATTTCCAACTTAGGTATCCCTACTCCTTCCAAATGCTTGCGTTGGCCTAATTACCCCAATAGAGAGATGTTTCCCCCACTTGTTTTGTAAAAGTTAGTTGGTTTTATCCATTCTTAATTGGATTCGCTAAAAGGGCTATCTTAAGTCCGTTGATCTTGATAAATTTAAGAATATTTTCTTAAATGGTGGCATTTCCAATAGATGCTTCCAAAGGGGCCTCATTGACTTCATTTGTTTCAACACTTGTGGATCAGAAACAAGTTGAAACATGACTCCTTTGAATTCAAGGAGATCCTTAACCATCTTCTTCATAATTGAAATCAATTGGAGATGCACAATTGTATTCATATTTACCGTCCAAATTTTGTACTTAACTGGGTTCATCCTGCCTAAGGTTACAAGCTTAATATTGTTGAATGTTGGGACTCTTCATCTAATTATTTAGGCTAGGTTTTGCATGACCCTAGATAAGATTTTGTACTTTCTATGACCTCCAGAATTACCACTCAACATAGAGAAATTGCTCTGCTTAGGATTCCTTTGTGCGTGCCATTCCTTTATGTGTTGATCGTGGTTTATGTTTGCATGTTGAAAAAAAAAAACTCTTCTTCATTTTCGATCGTTAGATTTAGTCACCTCAATGTGTTATCTTGGATGGTTGGCTTGAGGCTTAGGTTGGCTCTTTTAGACTATTTTTTCTTACTTTGATTTTGTAATAGGCTGAGTCACGATCCCTCCTCTTTCAATTGTAATAAGTAGGTTTTGATCTAGTCCCCTTCCCTCTCTTTTGGCCTCCAAGGAGTAGAGGTTGAATAAAATTGACTCATAATTTCTCTATAAATAATGAGTACAAGGCATATTTCATTTAGGGCCCGTTTGGTGCAATTATAAACCTAATCTTTATCCTATGTGTCAGTCATAACTGATATAGTAAACGAACAGTGTAAAAGTTTTATTCCCACCTATCACTTCTCCCACCATCCATCACATCCACCTCTCACCAATTATGTACACTCCCACCAACTCACTCACACCCATTACATCTATCTCCCATTAGCCCACTCCCAATAGAAATAAAAATAAAAATCAATAATAAAATATTAATTCAACTGTCACATCCGCATCCATTAATCCTACTTTTTTCCATCCACATCCATCCTTAAGACTTTCTAAAACTTTATTTAATCTTAAACTTTAAACATCTACCAAATCGAGCCTTAAGAAATAGAAGGTAATTATGATTTGACTGATTGTACTTTATATTCCACTAGGGAAGGAAAAGCATAATTTACATCACATCAAGGTTTGACTAGATTGAACAAGGTATTGTTGTCCTTAAGAGCAATTAGCCCACTCTAACCTGCTCCTTTCCCCCTTTCTTCCTCGCTCAAGGTGACCATCGGAATCCCTAGTGACTGGGCAGGACCTTGGCCGACTTTTCGATTGTCTGAGCCCCCCCCCCCTAATTTCTCGCCATGCTCTCACCATGTAACACCCTTTCCGCCTCATCCATCCATTCAACGACTTCATTAGTGCGTCATCTTTTGTGGTGTGTGTGAGTTGCGTGCCAGGAGAGCTTGTCTCACTGTGGGGTGAGCTTCTGCTAGGGGGCTTCTTCTCCTTGGCGGTTGTGTTGACCTTTCGTGGCCACTCGCCACTTGTTGCTTGGATGAGACTCTGGAGTGACTACTATGGGCCTCGACATCGGTGGCTTCTTTGGTTTCTTCAAGCTAGCTGCATTGATGCTGGTTATTTAAGGAAACTACTGGAGGTTACCTTAGGTTGAGACGTTTTACATCATCATCTCTGCTTCGATCGACGTCCTTGACCGTTTTTTGTTGTGTTTTTATCTTTTTTCCTTTCTTCATGATTTGCTTTAGTGGTGATGAGTCACATAAGAAATCGAGCTTACTACGATCAGGACTTCACCAGTGCCGTGCTTACTGATTTTTCCTGCCATATGCAAATCGTCAATTTCGTTCGATGGCATGTATCGTGATCTATGCATCATTTTAGAAGCGGATTGGTTTGAACACCTAATATTTTTTGTTCGCATGCTTTGCTGTGTCACCCCATTCTTAGAAGATGTGCTATCCTCTAAAGGATGTAGATATTCATGTAATCTATTTTTTCCACCAATAAAATCTCTTTGAGAAAAAAACTAGATTAAACGAGGCTAGTCCACGTTATATGTGGCATAAGTTTATCCTGGGTTGGAGTGTGACAAAAAGGTTTGCCTCGGAAAACTTCGGTCAAACGAGAATGAGATGACTTTTTCCTACAAGGCAAATGGCATCTTAATTTTGTGAAATAAGGTTATTCCAACCATGCCGCTCCTCGATACATATAACATGTTCTTTAATATCCAATTACGTATTAAGTATAAAATTAAGCAAATCATAACTATCCCTTATTCTTTAAAATTAATAGATTGTATTCTTTTGAAATTTTTACATGAATACCGCCGTATCCCTTGGAGTTTACGTCCTATGACCTGATTCCTAATATTTAGTGAATACCCTCAAAAACATTTAATCATTCACACATATGACGTTACCAAAGAATATGTACTAACAATTAAAGAATTTTTGTGAGAAGATCCTTACGGGCCCATTTACATCATGATATCCCCCGTTTACGGTTCGTGTTATCTCAGTCCAAGTTTGGGGGTGAAACCCAAGTTTTGTCAAATCCATCATGGTCTTGGGTTGAGCTCATTGCTGGTGTACGCCTCCATCTGATTCCCCTTTTGCCCTCGCCTTCCACCCCCAATTTCCCGATTCCCCTTTGATCGAACGATCTTCCCCAATTTCTTAGCAATTGCCATAGAGGGATACATTATCAATATAGCAAGATATATTATTTTAATAATTTCAATTACGTAAATAACCACCATTATAATCCAAATATTACAAATAATATGATGTATCGTATAATTAAAATCTTACAAATAAGGAATTTTCATAGATATCATTAAAAATATTGTATATTGTATGCTTGACATTACATTCCCCCTTTTAATTAAATATAATGAAAAATTTTATATTATTTTCGTGATGGTCACTCCATTTGATGTACCATTGAATCTAACGGAGGAACTTAAAAATAAGTAAAATTTATATTCTTACCTCTAATTTTACTTTTCATTTTTCCTCTTATCCTTCCACCTTTCTCCTTCCACTCCTCCAACCACTTCCTCTGTCCACCTCTACCGACTCCCTTCCTCCTTCCTCTCCCACCACCATCTTCCTCCTGCGGTGGTGACCTTTCCTGCACCGTCTAACAAAGGAGATGGGTACGGTACAATGGGAACATATGCTTACGGGGAGCCATGGAGAGGGGTCAATGTGGGGAGGGAGAAGTGGGGAGGTGGGAAACTATGGTGAGGGGCCGGTACAAGGAGGGGGTTTCAAGGGGTTGTGCTATGAGGAGTTAAAAGTGGGAGGAAAGAGGTGGCTCGAAGGAGGGTTGGTGTGGGAAAGGGGACTACGCGAAGGGGGAGGAGGCTGCAAGGAGGTGTCACTACAGGGGAGGAGGTGGTTGTGGGGAGGGACGGTGTAAGGAACCCCGCCCCGAAAGAAGGGAATCGCAGGATTACGTGAAGAAGAGTAAACGGGAGTTGGAGTATATGCAAGTTCACTGGAGTGTAGAATCCTGAGGTCAAAGAAAATGGAACAGAGTCAGAAAGCTAAATGACAGTGTACTGTGACCTTACCTTCACTCTACATAGATTAGGAATACAATCATTTCAACCAATTTGAGTGGAGGGACGCGCTATTTCTTTACATCCATTAGTTTGTAAGGGCTTTAAAGGAGCGGGGGGGTGCGAGGGAGGGGAGAGATAGGAAGGACAGTTGCTAGGAGCTGGAGTTGCGGTGGAGGAGGTGGAGGGAGGCCTCGTGGGGAGGAGGAAGATGAGGGAAAAGGAAGGTTGCAGGGGAGGAGGGGTTGGAAGTGGGTACTACTGCGAGGGTGGTCGAAGGAGGTGGTGGGTCGAGGAGGTGTGAAAGAAGGAAAGAGAAAAAAAAAAATTTAGATGATACAAACATAAATTTTACTTTCTTTTTTATCAAATTTTGTTAAGTTAATAGCAGTGACAAATATAGATATAAAATTTTTCCAGCAGCACGCATATGAAAAGCACCACAAATTATATGACGTATGTAAATAATCACTATGATATACAACAAATCAAGGTCAAAGTTAATTGCCTTGCAAAATAATTGTATCAAACCACGAATAAAGTTATCTTTTGAAATCTTACCCCTCTACCATTCCTCATTTCTAACTAAATAACTACTTTTTCATCCCTAGCTTATCTCCCTGTTAAGGTAAACACCACCATGGAATCATCCCATGTTTTACGTAAACACCCACAGAAGATATCTATTATTTGTAAGTTTTTATCTTGAGTTGCAACCTAAACGGGTCTTAAGATTCATTTCCTTTTACTTTTACATCCTCCTCCCCCTTCGTCCTCCATGTCTCCCCCACCAACACCGTTGACCTCGGCAAAAGAAAGGTGTTGTTCTTGAACCTTAACGGTTAGTTTACATTGCGAGATGGAACACTCAGGATAAAGATCTATAAATAAGAGATATCCCTTGTTGGTGCTTACTTTGAACTTAAGGATAATTTTCTTGTGGTGTTTATTAAAAGAGATGATAAGTTATGATTGATTATTAGGATTTTTACATATACATGTCCTTATAATCATTAGATATTGTTAAGACCCAAGACATCAAACGTTTTTTAAGACGTATGGACGCCTTCGTAGATGTCTGGAATTAAATTTTTGCGGCGTACGATTGTGAGTCTACACGCATGCGCGCGCAGACTGAACCTGCCGCCCTCTTTTCTTCTCTCTCTTCCCGTCCTGCGAACACCTTTCCCACCCCACCACACCTTCAAATACCCTCTTCCTCCCTTCCCTCTCCCTCACGACCATCTCCTCCTTCCAGTTAGCGTGAGAGTGAGAGAGCAAGGGCAGCAGCTGCTGCTGGGTGCATGCGGGGAGGAGGTGTAGCAAGAGGGAGAAGAGGTGGAGCGTGTGAGGAAGAGAGAGCGAACTCGCCGGAGCTGCCCAGGGCCGGCCGACAGGTGCGCGCAGCGGGACTGTAGCGCTGGGGAGGTGCGGCTGCAGCTCAGGCAGCAGGTGAGCGCGGCGCGGCGCGGCCATGCACACCAGGCGGAAGGTGAGGAGGTCCTGATTCTGGGAAAATTTCCCAGAATCAGACGTCTGGACCTACGTCCAGACGGCACAGGGGACGTCTGGAGTGAGATCCAGACGTCTGAAAGGTACGATATTCTCATCCTTCTCTTTCTTGCAGATGCGGCCATGCAGGCCATTCCGCCGAAGGTTCTGAGACGTGTCGCGTTAAGAGTGGCTGCATACGCGTGCAGGTTTCGTTCGGGAAGGCGCAAGGGCACGCCCTCCCACACAGATCAGACGTTTGGACACAACACTAGACAGCGGAGAATCTCTAGACGTCCGGAGTGATAGTCGAACGTCTGGAACTAAGTCCAGACGGTTCAGTGGAATCCTAGACGTCTGAAGAACAGCGCAGAAGTGAGGTATAATCTGAACCATCATTTAAGACGTCTGGAAGGTGTTCCAGACGTCTGATTTGGGACAGAGTTGTCGTTTGTGACTCGTTTAGGGTCCGTTCGAAGTCCGATTTCGCGTTTAAAATTTCGTTCTTCTCAAAATTAGTTCCTCTACTTGTTTAAAGTACTTGTGTCCTGTTCTGAATAGTTCCTTGTGCTTGATCCTTGTGATAGGACCTCGTTCTGTTGTGGATCTGGGGGTTGCAGAGGCACGTGGACCTGCTGATCATGCCCCCATCACTCCCAATTTTGCGGGTAGAGTGGCTACCCTTGATTATTTATCAACATTTATGCACTTGTGAGATAAATAATAGATTCTAAGGTATGGCATGAACCCTAGGACTGGAAAATTAGATTGAATGATAGATCCTAGGGTATGGCATGAATCCTAGGACTGGAAAACTAGATTGAATGATAGATCCTAGGGTGTGGCATGAATCTTAGGAATAGAAACACTAAAATGAATGTCGTGAATACATAAATTGCAGTCTTGGAAAAGTAGACAGAAAAATGATAATTTCCTGTAGTTGGATAATAGCTGCTTGTATATGAATGTATATTAATTATTGGAAACACGTGCTTTATAGGAATAAAAACAAAAATGATGAAACATAAAATGGCTTGGCTAGAGAAATATGAGCATGAACCCTACGGGGAATTAGGAGTAGAGCTCCTGAAAGGTAAATGGAATGGAATTGGGGAAGTAAGCTGGCCTTTGAGTACGGAGTACCAAGGAGAGCGACTGTCCCCTTGTTTAGTGCAGAGGGGAGCTAGTTGCCCCAGGGACCCGGGTTAGGTCTAGCCACTTTGTACTGACTTTTAGCCCTCGTGTACACAGTACCGGGGAGAGCTACTAGTGTAGAGAGAGTGCTAGCCACCCCACGGGCCCTGAGGTTCTGCTAGCCGTCCTACACCGACTTGTTAGGCCCATTGGGCAAACCAGGGTAGTCAGGTAAGGGTGTGTGGACTGTTGAGGGGCAAGACCCTTGTTTGGTTACTGTGGAGGGGCTAGACCCCTGTTACTGAGAGGGCTCTGCCCTATACTGGTTCCGTGTTATGCATTGGGGCGCACCCGTTAACGGAAACGATTGACCGCGTGCCAGTACGGGGTAGTTACCCGTGCGTTTATCACGCGTGCCGTAGTCACCGTTACGTCTTCCAGTGACCTTGGGGTTGTTGAGTGAGGGTAGGACCACCACGGGGGACTCTCCCGACCAGGAGAGCATCATGTGCTACTTCTACTTTTTGGAAAAGACTGCAATCAAGATCGTTCCCACGAGGAACATTCGAGATCAAGAGAAATATCTGAGGAATAATTCAAGAATGAGTAAATAGAAAATAAAGAAAGGAATTAATTATAACAACTACTTGTCCACCTTACTATTTTCTTAGCTAGTTGGTTGCCACTCTACTCAGCGTTTCGCTGACGTGTCACCTTTGTCACCTTTTCAGGACCAGGTGCTGAGCAGCTAGAGCCTGCGGCTGCAGAGGGTGCTAGGCCTAGTAGAGCCCGGTAGTTTTACTTGTGTTGTACCTACTGTACTGTTTCTTCTGTTGTAGTGAGTATTTTCTGTTATAATTGTACTCTTTTATTGTAAGCATCATGTCTATATACCTGTTTAATTCTCTACTGTTGTGGTGGTGTATACTGTAGTAGTTCTTTTCTTTACTACTGTACTTTTGTTACTGTTGTTACATGCATGATGAATGTGGTTTATTTTACTATTCTTTTGGTTACTTTCTCGTTTGACAACTGGGTCTTGGGATTAGTCGAGTCGGTCCGATTCTCATCTCGTAGGGATTCGGGAATCAGGTCGTGACAAGATGGTATCAGAGCAAGGTCGTCCCCAGAAGTGAACCAACTAGCTGGAAAATATCCAATTCACGTGCCTGTAAGTAGAGTAGCCACCACAACATATCTTTTGACTTTTGTTCTTAGACTTCTCCGTTAGATATCGATTCGTATTGACGTCTTTTCTGTTTCATGTTCGCGTCTCCTTGCAGGAGATGCCTCGACGAGGAGGTGGTGAGGCGGGCCACAAGCGTGACCGAGGACGAGGTCAGAGGGGTGGGCGCGTTGAGCTTGATGCCTCAGTGGACCAGCCACTGCTTCTGGGCATTCAGGCCCAGGACCTCGCCTAGCTGATATAGGACATCGTGCGAGAGGAGCTCCACCTGCCGCCACGAGTGCCTCTCCCTGGGGCTACAGAAGGGGAGTCCTCTGTGGACCACGTGATGGACATGGCGCTGGACACTGGGGAAGGGATGGGCCTCCACCTCCCCCACCTTCCTCCGGCACTTTCGAGCACGAGGCTTCTTTACTTGGAGGCGCACTAGCATCTCCACTTCAGCGCCACTTTGTGCTTTTCGGACAGTTCCGGAAGCTGAAGCCCCCCTCCTTCAAGGGGGATGAGGACCCTACTGAGGCAGAGGATTGGCTCGAGTAGATCGAGAAGGTTTTTGACACCCTTCACCCCCCTGTGGAGTGCCGCATGGCCTTTGCCACGTACCAACTGGAGAGCATGGCACACAGGTGGTGGAGGGTGGTTAGGGGTCAGGAGAGGGACGAGCCGACTTGGGACAGGTTCGTCACCCTCTTCTCTGAGCAGTACTTTCCCCAGACGTGGCAGGACCAGAGGAGGCGGGAGTTCCACACTCTTCGCCAGGGGACGATGACCGTGAGCACGTACCGTACGCGTTTCCTGGAGTTGTCTTGTTTCGTAGCGACAGCCGTAGCTACTGAGGAGGAGCGCCTTTGGAGGTTCACTGAGGGGCTCCGGCCTGCGATTCAGGGGTATCCCAAACCCCTGAAGCTGCCTACGTTCTCGAGGGTGGTGGAGGCAGCTATGACGTATGAAGAAACCAACCCGTCCGCACGAGACGCTGACAGCGGGCGGAAGAGTCCCTATCAGCCGGACTTCTCACAGGGTCGACGAGAGAGGAGACACATGGCACCCGCAAGAGAGCCGTCATGTTTTGTGGGGCCATTAGTGGCCTTTGGGGGCCCCCGATAGGGGCCAGCTGCTAGCACCGGACCCCTGCCCAGCCGACAGCAGGGACCCACTGAGGGCGGGAGTCGAGTCCCCCTTTTCTACCAGTGTGGTCAGCCGGGCCACATCTTGAGGGACTGCTCGTCTAGGGCAGGAGGTCAGCAGATGCTTCCCACGCAGAGCACTGGAGGGCGCGAGGAGGAGGACAACAGTCATGGGGAGGGTACTGGTCAGCGGCTACCCGTCCGACGCAGAGTGTGGCTGCTTCGTCCGCACTTAAGGCTGAGGGGCGTATCAACGCCCTGACACACAGGGATGCCAGAGCTTCGGGATCAGTGGTGGAAGGTATGGTTTCAGTTTCTGGCAGACTTGTTTACACGCTTTTTGATTCCGACGCTACGCACTTGTTCGTCGCAGCCAATTTTGTGGTTAGTTTGGGGTTGGACTATGTGCTGTTAGATGATCTGTTCATAAACAAAGGTTCGAGTGGTCAGCTGTTTGTAGCTGAGGAGGTGTACACAGGTTGTGAGGTCAGTGTTGGGGGACACAGCCTTCCCACTGACCTGATTATGATACAGATAGAGGACTTTGGCATAATTCTGGGGATGGACTGGCTGTCCGCTTACCACGCCTTGGTGGACTGCTTTGAAAGGAAGATTGTCTTCTCCATACCGGAGTTGCCTTCTTTCGAGTTCCATGGGCAGCCAGTGGACGGAGGTTTTAGGTGCATTTCTGCACTTCGGGCAGCGAGACTTTTGAGCCAGGGGTGTGAGGGCTTCCTAGCTTGTGTGGTGGCGGAGCCCAGCCCTGTGGCAGACTTCCAGAGTATCTCAATGGTTAGAGAGTACCCCGACGTGTTCCCAAATGAGCTGCCAGGACTACCGCCCGAGCGTGAGATCGAGTTTGAGATCTCACTGGTACCGGGGACTAGCCCCATCTCCACAGCACCGTACAGGATAGCACCACTTGAGCTGCGAGAGCTCAAGTCTCAGTTGCAGGATCTTTTGGAGAAGGGTCTTGTGAGGCCCAGTGCGTTTCCCTGGGGAGCCCCGGTACTTTTTGTAAAGAAGAAGGATGGTACCCTACGCCTTTGTATAGCCTACAGACAACTGAATAGGGTCACCATCAAGAACAGGTATCCGCTGCTGAGGATTGATGACTTGTTTGACCAGCTGCGAGGTGCCACGGTATTCTCCAAGATCGACTTGAGGTTTGGATACCACCAGTTGAGGATCAAGGAGGCAGACGTCTCCAAGACAGCTTTCCGCACCGGTACAGACACTACGAGTTTCTGGTCATGCCGTTTGGGCTGACCAATGCTCCCACTGCATTCATGGATTTGATGAATCGGGTGTTTAGACCGTACTTGGACCAGTTCGTGGTGGTTTTCATTGATGATGTGCTCATCTATTCTCGAGATCAGACGCAGCACGGATAGCATTTGCGGATGGTTCTGGACACACTGAGACGACGTAGGCTATATGCCAAATACAGCAAGTGCGAGTTCTGGTTGAGGGAGGTGACCTTCTTAGGTCATGTGATCTCCAGGGATGGCTTGGCTGTGGACCCGGCCAAGTTCGAGGCAATGCTCAGGTGGGAGAGATCGCGTACGGTTACTGATATTCGCAGTTTCTTAGGACTGGCAGGCTACTACGGGCGATTTATTAGGGGCTTCTCGTAGATTGCACGTCCTATGCCACAGCTGACCTGGAAGGACGTGCCCTTTACTTGGACAGACGCCTGTGAGGCGTGTTTTCAGGAGCTGAAGGAGAGGTTGACTTCGGCTCCTGTGCTCACCATCCCAGACAGTAGTGGCGGGTTCGTTGTGTACACGGATGGTTCTTTGCAGGGGTTAGGGGGCGTGCTCATGCAGAGGGGTCATGTTGTCGCTTGCGCTTCGCGGCAACTGAAGTCCCATGAGCATAGCTACCCTACCCATGACTTGGAGCTGGCAGCTGTCGTCTTCGCGCTGAAGACTTGGAGGCACTACTTGTACGGTGAGACCTTTGAGGTTTTCACAGATCACAAGAGCCTCAGATACCTATTTGATCAGAAGGAGCTCAACATGAGATAGAGACGTTGGTTGGAGCTTCTGAAGGACTATGACTGTAGCATTTCCTACCACCCGGGAAAGGCCAACGTGGTGGCTGACGCCTTGAGCCGGAAGGCACCCGCCCACTTGGCCAGTTTACAGGCATAGAGTTGGAGCCTTTTGGAAGAGATGGGCAGTTGGCGACCCCTAGAGTTACTGGGGCACTGTGGGGCAGTGACTGTGACACGACAGACGAGGCCATTTCTGATAGACCGCATCATCACAGGGCAGATGGCCGACCCGTACTTACAGTCATTGTGTGACAGAGTACTGTCAGGAGACCCTAGAGACTTCTCTTTTACGGACCAGGTGCTGCGCATGAGGGGATGTTTGTGCGTTCCCAGGGACGAGGAGATGTTGAGAGAGCTCCTGACTGAGGCACACGGCTCTAGGTTCACCATACATCCTGAAAACACAAAGATGTACCATGATTTGAGACGCGATTTTTGGTGGAGGGGAATGAAGCGGGATGTAGGTGAATTCGTACAGCAGTGTTTAGTGCGCCGGTAGGTGAAGGCTGAGTATCAGAGGTCTGTAGGGCCGTTGCAGCCACTTCCAATGCCCAAGTGGAAGTGGGAGAGCATCACCATGGACTTGGCGGTGGGCTTACCTATTATCCAGCGAGGACATGACGCAGTCTGGGTAATCGTTGACAGATTGACGAAGACGGCACGTTTCTTGCCGATCCGAGTCACCTTGGGACCAGCATAGTTGGCAAAGAGGTATATTTGGGACATGGTACGTCTACATGGAGTTCCACGAGAGATCGTATCTGACCGGGATACCCATTTACGTCCTAGTTTTGGGCTGGGGATGCAGTTGAGGTTCAGTACAGCATACCACCCCCAGACGGACGGACAGTCTGAGCGCATGATACAGACACTTGAGGATCTTTTGCGTGCTTGTGTACTGGACTGGAGGGGTTCTTGGGAGGAGCACTTACCCCTGGCGGAGTTCGCATATAATAATAGTTATCACTCAAGCATCGACATGGCACCCTATGAGGCTCTGTACGGATGGAGGTGTACGGCACCCTTGAGTTGGGTTGAGGTGGGGACCAAGTGGGAGGTTGGCTCCAGGCTGATCCAGTAGAGTCAGGAGGTGATCGAGCAGGTTCACAGGCGACTTCGCACTGTTAGGAGCAGACAGAAGAGCTATGCAGATCGGAAATGCAGAAAGTTATGGTTTGAGGTTGGGGACCATGTCTTCCTTCGCGTTTCGCCCATGAAGGGCCTGCAGCGGTTTGGGGTGAGAGGGAAGCTCGCGTCGAGGTTCGTGGGACCCTTTGAGGTCTTGGAGCGGGTTGAACCCGTTGCTTACAGGCTTGCCCTCCCTCCCCAGCTTTCTGGTGTGCACGACGTGTTCCACGTGTCCAACCTCAGGAAGTACGTCGTCGATCCCAGTCACGTCCTGAGCCACGAGAGCATCGAGGTGGGTGACGACCTGACCTACCTTGAGCGGCCAGTGCAAATTCTTGATAGAGTCGTTCGAAGTCTGAGACGAAAGCAAGTACCCTTGGTGAAGGTTTTGTGGAGGAGCCAGCGATGCGGGAGCGGTACCTGGAGCTCTTTGAGGGTACGTCTTTTCGGACCGGCTTCGGTCCTCTTTGAGTTTGTTATGCATATATCGTTCTTTTCCTCACTCTAGTTAGTGCAAGTTTCGGGGATGAAACTTCCTTTGAGTTTGTTATGTTGTTAAGACCCAAGACATCAAATGCTTTTTAAGACGTTTGGGAGTTGGTCCAAACGTCTGGTCAGACGTCTAGACGCCTTCCCAGATGTCAGGAATTAAATTTTTGCAGTGTATGATTGTGAGTCTACGCGCATGCGCACGCAGACTGAACCCACTGCCCTCTTTTCTTCTCTCTCTTCCCATCCTGTGAACACCTTTCCCACCCCACCACACCTTCAAATACCCTCTTCCTCCCTTCCCTCTCCCTCACCACCACTCCATCGTCTCCTCCTTCTTCCAGTTAGCGTGAGAGTGAGAGAGCGAGGGCCATAGCTGCTGCTGGGTGCGCGCGGGGAGGAGGAGGTGTAGCGAGAGGGAGAAGAGGCGGAGCACGTGAGGAAGAGAGAGCGAACTCGCCGGAGCTACCCAGGGCTAGCCGACGGGTGCGCGCAGCGGGACCGTAGCGCTGGGGAGGTGTTGCTGCAGCTTAGGCAGCAGGCGAGCACGGCGCAGCGCGGCCATGCGCAGCAGGCGGAAGGTGAGGAGGTCCTGATTCTGGGAAAATTTCCCAGAATCAGACGTCTGGACCTACGTCCAGACGGCGCGGGGGACGTCTGGAGTGAGATCCAGACGTCTGAAAGGTACGATATTCTCATCCTTCTCTTTCTTGCGGACGCGGCCATGCAGGCCGTTCTGCCGAAGGTTCTGAGATGTGTCGCGTTGAGAGTGGCTGCGTGTTGTCAACGTTTTGTGCGGGTTTAAAGTATATCACGTTATAGTATAACCGACAAAATGTTTAAACAAATATAAAGAATTTTATTACTCGAACAACTAGAGTATCCGAGGTCGAACACGGGGAGCAATCTCAGTACTTTGTAAAACCAAAGAATACAACTGTTAAATGCAAATATAATTCATTCAAAGAGAGAATTTTAAAAAGGATTTGGAAAAAAAAGTAGAATTGGACGTCTGATTTGTGTATCAGATGTCTTAAATGTGATCTCTCTTTCTCTCTTCTTCTTCGTGGCTCTTCTCCTTTCTTTGCTTCTGTATCTTTCCTTCTTCTCCTGCCTTGCCTTTCTTCTTTCTTCTTCTTCTTCTTTTCTTCTGATCTCTTTGTAGTCTTCCCTTGTCTTCTTCTTCGTTCTTCTCTCTCTTCTGCCTTGTCTTCCTTCTTCTTCTTCTCTGCGAAGACTTCTCCTTTCACTGCTACACAGCCTCTTCTTTCTTCTCTTCCTGTTCTGCAGCCGCTAAGTGTTCGCTACCTTGGTCAGTTCTTCCTTCCTGCACACACCACACAGTAGCAAAAACCTACCCCCGTCCCTCTACCCAAGCGTCTCTCTCTCTCAAGCAATTCCCTCACGGACGTTCTCCCAGAGCCACACGGGTAGTCGGGTCGGGTTCGCACCCGGGACCAGGCACACCGGCAAGTGGTGATGCGCGAGGAGTGCGTAGGTCTAGGTCAGGTCGGATCCGCCAGATCCGTGAGCTCAAGCCGCGGACGAGGCGTGTGTGAGGGCAGTGAGGGACCTCACCCCTGTGCTTACGGAGGCACTAAGACGAAAACACAAAAATAACTTATATGGTACCTGAGTGTTGCAATCCCATGATGTGGGACTATCTGGTCTCGCCTTCACGCGTGCCCGTAGAGTTTTGTCGCTCGATTGCCCAAGCTGTTGACTCCTCTGCGCTACTGGCTGGCCTCGGTTGCTTCGCGACACTTGCGAGAGTCTACTGCACCTGCCGCCTGGGAAGCTTGACGCCTGCTGCTGCTCCAAGCTCCCAGCTGCTTCGGCTGTTAATGGCGGCTGGGGCGTATACCTGACATCCAACAGAACGGCCTATTGGCCCAATCAGAATAGCTGGAAACCTTCGCCGTAGCACGGCGAAGGCGGTGGGTGATGCTGCAGGTTGCCGGTCGGCCTAGGCGTGCGTGCCTAGGTCAACCTGTGGCCGGAGATGGTGGGTTGGTCGGGGGGTGCTTGTGGAGGTCTGGAGTGGCAGTGATGGGGTGGAATGGGTTCCTGGTGGTGAGGTGAAGCTCACGAGGTGGTTGGCGAGCCGTGTGGAGTGGCGGAGTGGTGTGGGCGGCTCGCCGGAGTGCGGTCGGAGGCGAGGAAGATGGAGGCGGTTAGGTACTGTCGAGGGGTAATCAAGTAAAATAGTTGGGGGAAAAGAGAGAGGAGAGGATGGAGAACGTATCTGGGGTTGTCTGGAAGGAAGGGAGGCGGCGGAGAGGACGGCTCGTAATTGCCGTCGTCGGGGAAGAAAGACCCTGAGGGAGGAAGCGGTGATGAAGATGGGGTCAGAAGCACGTGCGCGGGGTACAGCGCGACGCGGGAGGAAGCGGCGGAGAGGACTCTGCTGCTGGTATGGCAGCTGAGCGACGAGAAGGAGGGGAGGAGGTCGCCGGAGCTTGTGGGTCGTTTGGCCGGAGATGGGAGAGAGAGGAATTTGGAAGGGATCTCCGTCAAAATCAAGCTTCGGTCCTGCGGCAGGGTCTGAGGGGTGTTTTATAGGTGCTGGCGGCTCCTATCAGTGTGTGGAAGGCGCGTAATTAGGTCTGCCGGCTCGCCGGAGTTGGAAGGAAGGAAGATACCCAAATCTCTCGTGCGTTCGCACGAGAGATTGGGTTCACGCCAGCGATTTTGATTGGCTTTAGAAGGAAGGGAATTCCTCAGAGAATCCCCCTTCCATTTCTGGGAGAGAATCTCTGAGGAATTAGAGAGTAATCTCTCTCGAAACTTCGCCGGAGCTCGGTTCTGCCCTAGCAATGGCGACATGACCGGTTTGCAAAGGAGGCGAAGAACCTAGGGGGCTCTCTGCAAAGGTATTCAAAAGATAGGGACCAATTTGTGATTTGGGTGTACTAAATTGCAAAGTAGGTCAAGATGACCTCTCCTTAGGTCCAAATTTTGGTACAAACCTAATTTGGACCTAAGGAATCCAATGGTGAAGTTGTATTTTAGGTTTGACCTCGTTTGACTGGACATTTTGCGTAAAAATCCAAATTAGGTTAATTGAAGAGCTAGGACCCTAATCTAGGTCAAACTAGGTTCCAAAGGCCAAATTAAGTGTTCTAAACCATAGAGGATGTTTTTCTATGATTTTTAGAGGGTTTACTTGATTTTTATTCTGACCAGAACCTTGTTAATTTAAGCGGGTCTGTTTTAGGGTTACCAAGTGTCATTTAGTTCTTAGATTGCACATAAACCCATTTCTGATTAACTCAACCCACTTTTTATCTTGTTTGGACCATTCGACCTATGTTTTGCTTCTGAGAAATCCCATTTATGTACTGCAATGGTAAAATTGCAGTTTTAACCTTTATTTCATTTTTTCTTCTCAGAGCACTTGTTCCTTCAGTTAAGCCTTCTTCTAGGTTATGTAGGAGCTTTTATCTTCTTTATTGGGTCATAATGAGCTAGTTATGGCTCATGATGAGGCTCTCATCATTGCGTACGCGTGCAGGTTTCGTTCGGGAAGGCGCAAGGGCACGCCCTCCCACACAGATTAAACGTCTGGTCACAACACCAGATGGCTGAGAGAGTCTCCAGATGTTCGGAGTGACAGTTGGACATCTGGAACTAAGTCCAGATGGTTCAGCGGGATCTTGGACGTCTGAAGAATAGCGCAGAAGTGAGGTATGATCTGAACCATCGTTTAAGACGTCTGGAAAGTGTTCCAGACGTCTGATTTGGGATAGAGTTGTCGTTTTTGACTCGTTTAGGGTCCGTTCGAAGTCCGATTTTCGCATTTAAAATTTTTTTCTTCTCATAATTAGTTCCTCTACTTGTTTAAAGTACTTGTATACTATTCTGAATAATTTCTTGTGTTTGATCCTTGTGATAGGACCTCGTTCTGTTGTGGATCTAGGGGTTGCAGAGGCACGTGGACCTGTCGATCACGCCCCCATCATTCCCGATTTTGCAGGTAGAGTGGCTCCCTGATGAGAACCTCATCATGAGCCATAACTAGCTCATTTTGACCTAATACAAAGGATAAAAGCTCCTACATATCTCAAGGAAAGGCTTAACTCAGAGAATTCTGAGTTTAAGAAGAAAACAAGTCATAAGGGGTAAAAATGCAATTTTACCAGTATAATCTGCATACAGGGTAATTCAGGGCCCAAACATAGGTCAAAGCAGCTTAATAAGAATAAAAGTGGGATGAAATGATCTAGCAAGGGCTACAGCAATTCCAAGAAACTAAATGATAATCTGTAACCCTAAAACAACCCACTTCAATTCACAAGGTTCGAGGCAAAGTAAAAATAGAATAAACCCTCTAAAATTCATAGAAAAATAATCTCTAGGGTTTAGAACCTTCAATTTGGCCTTCAGAACCCATTTTGACCTACATTGAGAACCATGCCCAATTAATAACTTAATTTGGGTTTTTGCGTAAATTGACCGGTCAAACAAGGTTTAATATAGAAATGAAATTCACCATCAGATTCCTTAGGTCCTAATTAGTCATGTATAAAAACTTGAGCCTAAGAAGAAACCTCCTTGACCGACTTTACACTTTGGTCCTCATATATTTACTCTTTGGCCCTCAACTTTTGAACCCTCGCATTTTGGCCCCTAACTCTCCTTCGTTCTTTGCGATCAGGTCCCCCCTGCAAAACCTGCCAGCACCATGCTCCGGCGACCTTGCGCGGAGCATGGCGCCGCGCAGGGTGAGGTGGGGGACCTGGCAAGTAAACCGGGGGTGCCCTGCGTCGTCAGCCGTCGCAGGGACACCCCCCTGGTCGTTGTAACCCACCATACCGGCCGTGCGAACGCACGGACGGTATGGGTTCTTGTTTCCGGCCATCCTCCGGCGAGGGAGACACGTCGTCTCCCTCCGCCTTCCTCCCTGTTTGATCCCTATAAATACCCCCCGTCGCTCCACCGTTCTTCCCAGCTCGGGTCTGACGGAGAAAACCCCCAACTTTCTTCTCCTCTCCCTCCGGCAGATGCCCACCAGCTCCGGCGGTTCCTCCTCCTCCTCCTCTTCGCTCTGCCGCAATACCAGCAGCAGAGACCTCCTCCCCTGCTCTTCCTGCGCCACGCCGTACCCAGCTGGCGCCTCTCCAGCCCTCTGCTCGCCGCCGCCCCTTCCCCTGGGCATCTTCTTCTCCGGCGACAGTCGATACGACTGTCGCCCTGCCCCGGCTCCTTTCGTCTCCGTAGCTAGGTCAGAACTCCTCCCCATCTCCCCCTCTTTCTTTTCCTCACTGTCTTTTATTTGATTAAACCCTCGACCGCTCCTGTTCACCCTCACCCTCTCCGCCTCCGGCCATCCTCCGGCGAGCCGCTCCCATCACCTCAGCAACCCACACGGCTCGCCGACCACCGCAGGACCTCCGCCTCCTCACCCTGATAAACCTCCGCCCTGCCACTTCCCCCACATCACCCTCTGCAACCCCACCGAACAGACCCATCCTCCGACCCACATTCCGACCTAGGGCAGCCCTCGCACGCCGCCCCGCGCCTCGCCACCACCCACACGAGCTTCGCCGCACCCTGGCGAAGCTCCTGGCACTCTCTGATTAGGCCGAGAGGCCGTTTTCTTGTGAACAGGCCACCCGACCTCCGCCGCCATTGCCGCGCAGGAGGAACTGCTTCCGCCTGCAGCTACAGGCGCGCCACGCTCAGCGCCACGCCCAGATTCAACTCCCAGGCCTTGCGAGGCGTTTTGGCAAAACTCCAGGCTCGCAGCTAAGGCAGAAAGCTTCGCGTGACGCCGCAATCTCCTGCTGACTTCCCCGCTGCGGGCGCGCAATTGAGGTGGGACATTTAGTCCCACCTCGGAAATGCCTGAAGAGTCGCAGCGACATAAGATGCAAAAGTGCTGAAGGCTTACTGCCTCAGCACACGGGGTGAGGTCCCCTTCACCCGCCCGGTTACCCGGTCTCGTCCGCGCTCACGCCCCGCGGACCTGACCCGAACCGACCCGACCCGACTTAAGACTGACCTGCACTCCTCGCCCACCACGCACGCCGGTGGGCCTGGACCCGGGCCTGACCCGAACCCGGTTACCCGGTAGCTCTGGGAGAGCTCTCCCAAGAGTGGTTTCAGAGAGAGAGAGAGACGCGGGGGGGGTTGGGTAGAGTAGGTTTTGCCTCTGACGAAAAGCTCTGAAGTGTGCAGGCACAGGCGAAGAAGAAGACCCGCGGAAGAAGAAGGAAGCTGACTGTAGCAACAGGTAGTTAAGTCGTCTGATTTGGAAATCAGACGACGGCCTGAAGGGAAAAGAAGGAAGGAGGGGTGACGTCCCTGGCTGAAAAAGAAAAAGAAGAAGCTGACACTTAGCCGCAGGGAGGAGAAACAAGAAGAAACCTTCACAGAAGAGACTGCAGAAAAAGAAGAAGAAACCAAGGAAGAAGAAGAAGGAGATCTGAAGAAAAGAAAGAGGAGCATCACCTCTGCAGAACAAAGAAGAAGAAGGAGATCTGAAGAAAGAAAGAAAGAAGAACATCACGAGGAGAAAACAAAGAGAACAACAAATTCTTTCCCTCTCTCTTTCTTTATTTTGTAAAAGGAACATGTATATCTCTAGAATACAACTTGCTCCCTGAGTTCGACCTCGGGAACTCTTTTATTTTCCGAGTAAAAAATTTATATATTTGAAATGTTGGTAATAACCGGCTATACTACAACGTTATAACAAACCAAAACCCGGCTGTCACATTTCATTTTGGCGCCGTTGCCGGGGAGCAACGGCTGTTCTAGAGGTAAACATTCCTGTTTCTTTTTAATTTCTGATAATCTCCTCTCTTTTGTGCAGAAAACTACAGGAAATCAAGAAGACAAGCAACCGCGCGACAACCACTCCGAGGACAGGTAAATTTTTCCTCTCACTATTAACCCCTAAACTCTAAAGAGGAAGAAAAGAAAAGAACAAGCAATATAGAGCTAACCTGTCTTCCATACTTAGTAACCATAAAGAGTTGCATGTTTTCAACTCATCACTCCTGCACACTATTAAGGGTATTTAAGGGCTAACACATTCTTGCTTGAGCCCTAATTACCCAACAAAGAACTAACTGGACCAAGTAGAGCCAACATAAGATTCAACATTAGGGTTTTAGAGACACACTACTTAACTCAAGAATGGAGAAAATCCAAAAGAAGTGTGCCTAAACCATTGATTGAAAATACCTATTCAAAGAAAACCTAAAACAATTGGCTCTCTAAACACTTGAACCCTAAAAGAAAGGACCCAAAAAGCTCTCAAAGAAACAAGAGGTAAAGTTGACCCCTTGGGTCAACCAACCTTAAATTAGGTCACTCTTTGCACTTAAAAGACTAAAGTTCAAGTGAAATCTTAAGCACCCTGATCTTAAAAATGGTAGACTTAAGAGGTCAAGATCCCCATTCTGGTCTACCTGGAACCGCAGTGACAAGAGAGGTCGGGTGGGGGAAACCCTGTAACCCGTGGGGACGCTCTACCGTGTAGGGGTCTTCGCGGGACTCTCCCTCTCTGGCTGCCCAGGTAATTCTCAGGTGGAAGATCTTTCTGATCAAGGGGTCCATCTGCCCCAAACCTCTATAGTCACCCAACAATTTTTGGGTGTCTTGATTGGGTCCAGCACCTGCTTATCTCATCCAGCCCTTCAGTATTTTTCAGGAGGTCCTTGAAACCTCCTATAGAAATTCACTCTCCCCGAGGCTAAGCCTCGGCTCCTTTGTTTTTGCAGAAATCATTCACATAGCCCCTCTTTCCTCTGATTCTGAACAAAATCCCCTTCTTCCATCTCGATTCAAACTTTGATTCTATATCTCGATTCCACCACCTGATCCAATTATGCAGCCTAATTACCTAGCAAGACTACCATTCAAAAAACCTGAATATCTGAGATCCATGAAAGATAAGATGATTGAGGATGCCCTTGAAATCTATGAAATCAAACCCTCAACACCAATAGAAAACATTCAGGTTGATGTCCCAACAACCACAGCTTTCATCATAAACTGTGCCCAAATTCTATTGACTGAAATTTCAAAAGGATCAACCCGAGATATGCTCATGGCAGGATACATTGAGATAGAAAAATTACACCAATCTGAATACCTTCAATGCTTGACAAATCCTGTACTTTGGGAACAACACCAAGATGCCCTTATAAAACGGGTAGAGATGATGAGACTTTTAGAAAAAACTATCAACCAAAAATACCCGTATACACCAGAAATAGAGGATAAGTCATCTTGGAACAGTACTAAAAATCAATCCAGTTTCCCAGACCTCGGGACTGAGGCACAAGGTAGTTGTCGACTCCCAACCCAAATAGAAGATAGCATTAAAATAGGTTGGGAAGTTGCAGGAGAACACAATGCTGAGCCAACCCTAGGCCATAAATCACCAAGCTTAGAACTCCAAGACTCCTGCAATAACAAGATTAGAATTGAACCTCTGGAGGGTATAAATTCCGCCCCTTGTTTTGATAAGGTAACCCTCGAAGGTTATTCGGACTTAGGTTCTAATAATTCTACCCACATCCTAAGCCTAGAACCTAGATCTGAAACTTATTGGGAAGATTATGAGGCCCCTTATGAGAAAGATCAAATTTTTACAGAATATGATTCCGGGCCTCTATTTGATGAATATCCCTCTCCAACATCCTCAGGAAATCTGATCGATTTTTCAGAAAACATGCCAATTTATGATACAGAAACTGAGGAGTTGGATGAGCAAGGTTTTAATGGGGTCTATCCTACCAGCTTAGAGCTTGAACAGAACATCTTTTTGAGCCCAGAAGTGACATATAGGCTAGAACCCAGTCAGGCTGCTGATTCCACATCTGATGATTTGTGCTGTGGTGGAATTCATGATCATTTTCGCCAACTCTCCGACAATTTCAGATCTGACTATAATTGCGGAGAGATTCTCCTTCCTGAACACGCCAGGCCTATCTACGACCTCAGTTCTCACGACTCTGACTCCAACTCTGAGGTCCTGATTCCCGAGATCACTAATAACATAGAATCATTCCTTTTCGATCCTCAGGAACCAAAAACAGAAAATGCCAAGAGTGATTGTAACCCAGAATCCAAATTTTTTCTCGAATCCGATTTCTTTCATCCTACAGACACTCTTCCGGCATTTGATAGTTACCCAGAGGACTCTCTACAGGAAACCACCTATCATCCGTCTCTAGAAGAGCCCTCGTACACAATGGCCACCTCATCCGCACACACAGAACGGATCAAAACCTCTTCCCAACCTCAACCTGCAACCGGACTCAATTTCTATTCAGATTCACCTCTCACCAAGCCGATTGCATTTCCACATCGGGTTTCGAACATTGATCAGACTACCTACCATGCTCTATCATTCTCTGATCACCCCTGTAGGGTTTCCGCGTCATTCATTGATTATTCTACAGGTCCCTACTCTGACCAGGCTGATTCGACTCAGCCAAACCCTGCATTTACACTTCCACATCTATCTGAGCTTCATAGTTTATGGTGGGTTCCACACCTTTTTATCCACATCTATCAACCCACCAGATTGATTGGGTTTGGGCTGCATCATCAGCCTGTTGATCTGAACAAGCACCTGGTTGGACCAACCAGGCTCTTAATCAAGGTGCTTGTCTTACAAAACTCTGCTGATTTGACCATCCCCTCTCCATCGCATTTCCCGCTTGGCTGAAGGCATCAAATTTAGCGCTCAACGGGAGGCAGCCCGTCATTCTCTTTGAAAACCTGAAACTTGTTCTGACAGCTTTTTGCACTTGAAGTTCACACTTTAGGGCAGCCAACTCCACCTCAGGTGCTTGCATCTGAGATTCATCAAAACAGCTATCCTAATGTATGAACTTAGTTGAATAAAAACCCCTAGGTTACAATGAGGACATTGCAAATCTTAGGCATGGGGGGGTAGGAAAGTACAAAAACTTGTAAGAAAAGGTTTCAAACAAAAAAATTCACATATGCCAAAAACACCATAAAAATTAAAAAATTTTCGAAAAAGAATAAGAGGAAAAGAGGAGAAGGAAATTTTGTGAAGGAGAAGAAAAACAAAATGTAAAAGGAGCACAAAATTATAAGAAAAGGTGATAGTCATTAGTAAGGAACTAAGGAATTAACCTAAGTTCTAGACCTCATTCAAGAAAATAACTGAAAAGTGCACAATGAGATTAGTAAGAATGCAAACCTTAGGCATTCTTGAATAGACTCTTAGTACCCATTAAGATCTGGACACTCCTCAAGAGGTTGAGGAAAATGAAAAGCTGAAGTATTAGGTCTAAGGCTTAGGGAGTATTCGGCCTCGTTAACTAATTTTTGGTTTACGGGACTCAGTAACCTAAGCACCCTAATCTCACACACAGCCTGGTTCAGTAAGCGTAAAAATCAGAATCACGCAGAAGCGTCGCAAAATTCTGAAAAGAACACCTAGAATAGGAGCGGCCGATCAACACAAGTTGATTTGGACGAGTTCCCAGCGCGGAGAGGCGGGAAATCCCCTCGAAGATGCGTAACAAAATATCATCTCCTCGGTGCTTGTCTCTTAGGATATTTACATATCCTACTGGGGGCATGTAAGCACTCTGCTGGTTCAGATTCCATGGATGGCATTATCTCGAAGTGTCAATTGCCAGGGTCTGAATTCAGCCACGGAACACCATGGATGGGATTATCTCGAAATCTCAATAGCCAGGGTTCCGGGGGTTGCCATGGGCAGTGCTATCTAAAAGCATCGATCGCCAGGAACCCTTGAGGATTGATGATGGGAGCAAGGAATCTGATACAGACCGTGTTGAAAAGCCAATCCTAGGCTAGAACTAAAAAGAAAAAGAGAGAGAAAACTCTCCAAACAGAAAAACTTTCTATCTCTCTTACAAAGCGCACTGCGAACTGAGCCAGGGCTAAAATCATTTCAAGCACGGGTGCTTTAACCACAAAGTCCAATAAACCTTAGGTTAGTTCTTGTGGGCCTTAAAAACCTTTGCTAAAGACTGAGGCTAAGGCTAGACAGATTTGGATCTTGATTGGTACTAGAGTACCTTTTAGGCCTATGGTCAGCATTCTAACCTAATCTATGCTCAAATAAAAAAGGCACTTATCTAAAACTATTAAAAACTTCATGGTCTAGAACAAGGGTTGAAACCTTAAGTTTTTGCTAAGGGACTAGCAAAAGCTAGGCATGGGGGTATGATGAGAACCTCATCATGAGCCATAACTAGCTCATTTTGACCTAATACAAAGGATAAAAGCTCCTACATATCTCAAGGAAAGGCTTAACTCAGAGAATTCTGAGTTTAAGAAGAAAACAAGTCATAAGGGGTAAAAATGCAATTTTACCAGTATAATCTGCATACAGGGTAATTCAGGGCCCAAACATAGGTCAAAGCAGCTTAATAAGAATAAAAGTGGGATGAAATGATCTAGCAAGGGCTACAGCAATTCCAAGAAACTAAATGATAATCTGTAACCCTAAAACAACCCACTTCAATTCACAAGGTTCGAGGCAAATTAAAAATAGAATAAACCCTCTAAAATTCATAGAAAAATAATCTCTAGGGTTTAGAACCTTCAATTTGGCCTTCAGAACCCATTTTGACCTACATTGAGAACCATGCCCAATTAATAACTTAATTTGGGTTTTTACGTAAATTGACCGGTCAAACAAGGTTTAATATAGAAATGAAATTCACCATCAGATTCCTTAGGTCCTAATTAGTCATGTATAAAAACTTGAGCCTAAGAAGAAACCTCCTTGACCGACTTTACACTTTGGTCCTCATATATTTACTCTTTGGCCCTCAACTTTTGAACCCTCGCATTTTGGCCCCTAACTCTCCTTCGTTCTTTGCGATCAGGTCCCCCCTGCAAAACCTGCCAGCACCATGCTCCGGCGACCTTGCGCGGAGCATGGCGCCGCGCAGGGTGAGGTGGGGGACCTGGCAAGTAAACCGGGGGTGCCCTGCGTCGTCAGCCGTCGCAGGGACACCCCCCTGGTCGTTGTAACCCACCATACCGGCCGTGCGAACGCACGGACGGTATGGGTTCTTGTTTCCGGCCATCCTCCGGCGAGGGAGACACGTCGTCTCCCTCCGCCTTCCTCCCTGTTTGATCCCTATAAATACCCCCCGTCGCTCCACCGTTCTTCCCAGCTCGGGTCTGACGGAGAAAACCCCCAACTTTCTTCTCCTCTCCCTCCGGCAGACGCCCACCAGCTCCGGCGGTTCCTCCTCCTCCTCCTCTTCGCTCTGCCGCAATACCAGCAGCAGAGACCTCCTCCCCTGCTCTTCCTGCGCCACGCCGTACCCAGCTGGCGCCTCTCCAGCCCTCTGCTCGCCGCCGCCCCTTCCCCTGGGCATCTTCTTCTCCGGCGACAGTCGATATGACTGTCGCCCTGCCCCGGCCCCTTTCATCTCCGTAGCTAGGTCAGAACTCCTCCCCATCTCCCCCTCTTTCTTTTCCTCACTGTCTTTTATTTGATTAAACCCTCGACCGCTCCTGTTCACCCTCACCCTCTCCGCCTCCGGCCATCCTCCGGCGAGCCGCTCCCATCACCTCAGCAACCCACACGGCTCGCCGACCACCGCAGGACCTCCGCCTCCTCACCCTGATAAACCTCCACCCTGCCACTTCCCCCACATCACCCTCTGCAACCCCACCGAATAGACCCATCCTCCGACCCACATTCCGACCTAGGGCAGCCCTCGCACGCCGCCCCGCGCCTCGCCACCACCCACACGAGCTTCGCCGCACCCTGGCGAAGCTCCTGGCACTCTCTGATTAGGCCGAGAGGCCGTTTTCTTGTGAACAGGCCACCCGACCTCCGCCGTCATTGCCGCGCAGGAGGAACTGCTTCCGCCTGCAGCTACAGGCACGCCACGCTCAGCGCCACGCCCAGATTCAACTCCCAGGCCTTGCGAGGCGTTTTGGCAAAACTCCAGGCTCGCAGCTAAGGCAGAAAGCTTCGAGTGACGCCGCAATCTCCTGCTGACTTCCCCGCTGCGGGCGCGCAATTGAGGTGGGACATTTAGTCCCACCTCGGAAACGCCTGAAGAGTCGCAGCGACATAAGATGCAAAAGTGCTGAAGGCTTACTGCCTCAGCACACGGGGTGAGGTCCCCTTCACCCGCCCGGTTACCCGGTCTCGTCCGCGCTCACGCCCCGCGGACCTGACCCGAACCGACCCGACCCGACTTAAGACTGACCTGCACTCCTCGCCCACCACGCACGCCGGTGGGCCTGGACCCGGGCCTGACCCGAACCCGGTTACCCGGTAGCTCTGGGAGAGCTCTCCCAAGAGTGGTTTCAGAGAGAGAGAGAGACGCGGGGGGGGTTGGGTAGAGTAGGTTTTGCCTCTGACGAAAAGCTCTGAAGTGTGCAGGCACAGGCGAAGAAGAAGACCCGCGGAAGAAGAAGGAAGCTGACTGTAGCAACAGGTAGTTAAGTCGTCTGATTTGGAAATCAGACGACGGCCTGAAGGGAAAAGAAGGAAGGAGGGGTGACGTCCCTGGCTGAAAAAGAAAAAGAAGAAGCTGACACTTAGCCGCAGGGAGGAGAAACAAGAAGAAACCTTCACAGAAGAGACTGCAGAAAAAGAAGAAGAAACCAAGGAAGAAGAAGAAGGAGATCTGAAGAAAAGAAAGAGGAGCATCACCTCTGCAGAACAAAGAAGAAGAAGGAGATCTGAAGAAAGAAAGAAAGAAGAACATCACGAGGAGAAAACAAAGAGAACAACAAATTCTTTCCCTCTCTCTTTCTTTATTTTGTAAAAGGAACATGTATATCTCTAGAATACAACTTGCTCCCTGAGTTCGACCTCGGGAACTCTTTTATTTTCCGAGTAAAAAATTTATATATTTGAAATGTTGGTAATAACCGGCTATACTACAACGTTATAACAAACCAAAACCCGGCTGTCACATTTCACTCCCCTTGATTATTTATCAACATTTATGCACTTGTGAGATAAATAATAGATTCTAAGGTATGGCATGAACCCTAGGACTGGAAAATTAGATTGAATGATAGATCCTAGGGTATGGCATGAATCCTAAGACTGGAAAACTAGATTGAATGATAGATCCTAGGATGTGGCATGAATCCTAGGAATAGAAACGCTGAAATGAATGTCGTGAACACATAAATTGCAGTCTTGGAAAAGTAGACAGAAAAATGATAATTGCCTGTAATTGGATAATAGTTGCTTGTATATGAATGTATATTAATTATTGGAAACACGGGCTATATGGGAATAAAAATAGAAATGATGAAACATAAAATGGCTTGGCTAGAGAAATATGAGCATGAACCCTACGGGGAATTAGGAGTAGAGCTCCTGAAAGGTAAATGGAATGGAATTGGGGAAGTGAGCTGGCCCTTGAGTACGGAGTACCAAGGAGAGCGACTGTCCCCCTATTTAGTGCAGAGCGGAGTTAGCTACCCCAGGGACCCGGGGTTAGGTCTGGCCACTTTGTACCAACTTTTGGCCCTCGCCTATACAGTACTGGGGGGAGCTACTAGTGTAGAGAGAGCGCTAGCCACCCCATGGGCCCCGGGGTTCTGCTAGCCGTCCTACACCGACTTGTTAGGCCCACTGGGCAAACCAGGGTAGTCAGGAGAGGGTGCGCGGACTGTGGAGGGGCAAGACCCCTGTTTGGTTACTGTGGAGGGGTTGGACCCCTATTACTGAGAGGGTTCTGCCCTATATTGGTTCCGTGTTGTGCTTTGGGGCGCACCTGTTAACAGAAACAACTGACTGTGTGCTAGTACGAGGTAGCTACCCATGCGTTTATTGCGCGTGCCGTAGTCACCGTTACGTCTGTCAGTGACCTTGGGGTGGTTGACTGAGGGTAGGACCACCACGGGGGACTCTCCTGGCCAAGAGAGCACCATGTGCTACTTCTACTTTCTGGAAAAGATTGCAATCAAGATCGTTCCCACGAGGTACATTCGAGATCAAGAGAATGATCTGAAGAATAATTCAAGAATGAGTAAATAGAAAATAAAGAAAGGAATTAAATATAACAGCTGCTTGTCCACCTTACTATTTTCTTAGCTAGTTGGTTGCCACTCTACTCAGCGTTTCGCTGATGTGTCACCTTTGTCACCTTTTCAGGACCAGGTGCTTAGCAGCCAGAGCCTACGGCTGCAGAGGGTGCTGGGCCTAGTAGAGCCCAGTAGTTTTACTTGTGTTGTACCTACTGTACCGTTTCTTCTGTTGTAGTGAGTATTTTCTGTTATAATTGTACTCTTTTATTGTAACCATCATGTCTATATACCTGTTTAATTCTCTACTGTTGTGGTGGTGTGTACTGTAGCAGTTCTTTTCTTTACTGCTGTACTTTTGTTACTATTAGTTACATGCATGATGAATGTGATTTATTTTACTGTTCTTTTGGTTACTTTCTCGTTGGACGACTGGGTCTTGGGATTAGTCGAGTCGGTCAGATTCTCGTGTCTCGTAGGGATTCGGGAATCGGGTCGTAACAGATATTACATCTATATCCTTGTAATTACGTAAATACCTCCAATCTTCTCTCCGTTAGCAATACTATCGTTCAGTGTACCGTTTGGTTAAACTATAATGACCATTAGCAAGTTAACACAGTGTTGAAAACTGAGCTCAAAACCCATGTTGGTCACCTCCAGTGCGGCGATGCTTGGTTTTTATGGAACCAACTCCGTGCTTAGTTCATCACCTCCACTACACCCCACCACCGGATGCAGCAAAAGCAGCACCTGTTGTCAGGACCCCTCCTCGCCTTCGGTCGACTGGGTCGCCGCCGCACCTCCACCTCCCTCTGGAACACCAACTCCGCTCCTGCTCTCTCCACCACCCCCCCACCCTCCTCCACCACTATTGCCTCATGGTCTATAGCAGCGACGCTTCCCTCGACGCCCAAACCTTCATGCTGCTCTTCGCACTTTGCACCCTCTCTATGTCCTTGGCTCACAGCCAAGTCATGCATGCCACCTTCATCAGCAGTGCCAGCGCCTGCTGGACGCTTGTCGACTCCTCTCTGATCCACATGTATTCGCATTTTGGGCTGTTGGGTTCCTCTCTTCAAGTGTTCGATGAGGTAGTCGTCATTGTCGCGAGGAATGGCATGATCTGGACCAACATGGTCAGGGCCTACGTGTGAGCCGACCGGATGGAAGATGCCCACTAGTTGCTCGACCGGATGCACGTGAGAAATGTTGTTACCTGGACCAGTTTGATATCTAGGTACGCCTACGTCGGCCGCGATGATGAGGCGATACATTGTTTCTGTTGGAATCATAATAAAAACCAACATATATTATTATAAGGAATTATGCGTTAAATATGTACATATATTTGGACATCACATTTATGATTGTTAAAGTGATCTAGTTATGTAAATTGACCATTCGCATCTCATTAGGATATGTGATTTAATGCATAGAAACCTTAAGAGAAAATGAAATTCTGTTATGGGTGGAATTGACATTTTTAATTTAAGTGGTTATGGTCCGTGGAGGGGTGAGGGTAAAATGGGCATTTGATTTTTCTACATTCCATCACAGAAAAGTTATAAATAGAGCCCAAGGGGAACCTAAAGGGTACCATGTCTACCACCACCCCCATAAGTTCTTTTCGCCCTCTCAACCCTTTAGAAGCACCATAGCTATCGCCTCTCATTGGAGAAACAAGCCCACGACTCAAGGGGATCTCCGCTATCTCCGCTTTGCTTCTGCTACGATGGATTCAAGTATTCCTCTATCATTTTTCTTTCATTTTCATTTTGGTTGATGGTATAGGGAATAGAATGCTCTTAGGATTTGGTAGAAAATCATTCGATTTTGATTTTATACGAATTAAATCTATCAAGTGGTATCAGAGCTCTTTTTATTCGCTGTATCATTGCCTAAATGAATCAAATTTTGAGAAAAATAATTTTCGTTTGATTTTTTGGGGAATTGGTCTTCGTTTAAGTTTTTGGATTGATTCGATCCCATCTTGATGAATCGATGACCACTAATGTTTGTTTTTGGGTTTTCATGTTCATTTGTATCCCACGTTTAATAATCAAATCAAGTTTTGCGATTGGAATCGTGATTTGGGGTATTTTTCCCAAATCTCGATTTCAAATCACCGTCCTGGAAGTGAGCCGTAATCGGTCCGGTATCAGTACTCATGAGTACCGGTACATGTTGGATACTGGTTGGGCATTAGGAAGTGCCACCAGTATCGAAGGTATACTGGTACTCATCATGAGTATTGGTACATGTGGGATACTGGTGACATCTAGAGGCATTGCCAGTATCATATGAGTATCGGTACTCATTATAAGTGTCGGTACATGAGGGATACTAGGTGCGACCTAGGACCGGTAGTATCCACAACCTAGGATCAGTCCAGTATCGATGGAGTACCTGTACTCATCATGAGTACCGGTACATGTAGAATACTGGACATGGTCTTAGGATTGGTCCAGTATTTATGAAGTATCGGTACTTAAGATCAGTACTGGTACTACTCTTTCTGGTATCGGTACCAATCTTGAGTATCAATATTAAAGTGATATATATATATATATATATATATTTGGGATACATTTGTCATAAAATTTTGTTGTGAACATTAGTAGGTGGTTTTAATGTATTAAGTACTTTGTCACATTTAGTAATTCTTGCCAAAGCAGGTTAGTTCTTGTGTCGGTTTATTTGAAACATTAAAGCGACTATGTATGTTGCATTCCTGTGTGGGGAGCTTAACTCAAAGGTGAGTCACCTCATGACTGAATGCATATGTATACATTTAATGATAAATATCCTATTGAATTAGTAGATTTTCATGTGGCTAGTTAAGTTAATCCAAAGATGACTTGATTACTTACATGATTGTTTTCAATAGCTATTTATCATTCCTAAGACTGCCCTTTACAATATTAATGTTTATTGTTGAAAGACTAAATATTAATGATTGTATTGTTAAGTTACGAGCATGTATTTGGTTTATTTCCTTTGGTTTTCCAGTTAACTCCTCTACATCTGCCATAACTACCAACCTAAATTCTATTCTAGAACTAAATGGATCTAATTTTAAATTCTGGAAAGAAAGTGTCCTTATTGTTCTGGGATGCATGGATCTAGGCTATGCACTTCGGGTTAATCCTCTCTCCTCTCTTACGGTTAAGAGTTCTTTTGAGGAAATAAAGAACTCTGAGAGGTGGGAGCGATCAAATCGCACGTGTCTAATGATCATGAAAAGTGCTATTCCAAAAAACTTTAGGGGTGCAATCTCAGAGGAATTAAATGTTAAGAAATTCCTTGATGAGATTGAGAAAATATTTACTAAGAGTGAGGAAGCTGAGACAAGCAATCTCCTTAGCAAACTTATCTCACTTAAGTACAGGGGCACTGGTAACATAAGGGAGCATATTATGGAAATGCCCAATTTAGCCTCAAAACTAAAGGCACTTAAGTTGGAGTTGTTAGATGACCTCCTTGTGCACTTAGTTTTAATTTCTCTTCTTGCATAATATGGGCAGTTTAAGGTCAGGTATAACTGCCAAAGGGAGAAGTGGACTCTTAGAAAGCTCATTTCTCATTGTGTGCAAGAGGAAGAGAGGCTGAAACAGGATAAACCAGAAAGTGTTCATTTGATTTCTAGGCCCAAAAGAAAGTGGGCAAAGGATACAACTATTGCTAGCTCATCCTCCTCCAAAGGGAGTCAGAAGAAGCCTAAGGCATCCTGCTTCTTTTGCAAGGGAGAAGGACACGTGAAGAAGGATTATACCAAATATCATGCTAGGTATGAAAAGAAAGGTACACTACTCTCTTTGGTTTGTTCAGAAGTTAATTATACTTCTATGCCCTCAGACATTTGGTGGATAGATTCAGGAACTACTATTCACATTAGTGTGTTTGTGCAGGGTTGCCTAAGCTGCCGAATGCCAAGTGATGGTGAAAGATACATTTATGTTGGCAACAGCAAGAAGGTAGAGGTAGAAGCCATTGCAAATTTCAGGCTATTACTGACTACCGGTCACCAGTTAAATTTGAAAGAAACATTCGTTGTACCGTCGTTTTGACCGAATTTAGTTTCTGTTTATCTGTTGGACAAATTTGGTTATTCTTGTTCATTTGAACATAGACAATTTCAATTGTTTCTTAATTCAAATTTAGTTGGTTTTGGTTCTTTGTATGTTAGTGATAAATTATATATGCTGCATACTTTTTTCTCCAATTTAGAAACCTTCAATGCAACTTTGAGTGGTACAAAGCGTAAAATAACTCATGAGAATTCCACTTTACTTTGGCATAAGTGTTTATGCCATATCCCTAAACAGAGAATGGATAGGCTTACTTTGAATGGAATTCTTGATTTCCTAGATTACACGGATTTGGATATTTGTGTAGACTATCTAAGAGGGAAAGGAACAAACAAGAGAGGTGTAGGTGCCACTAGAGCTACAGATGTCTTAAAACTAATACATATGGATATCTGTGATCCATTCCTTGTGGCTTCTAGGAATGGACAGCAGTACTTTATTACATTCATAGATGACTACTCTAGATACGGGTATCTTTTTCTCCTTCACGAAAGTCACGGTCTTTGGATGCGTTCAAGTCTTATAAGGTCGAGGTGGAAAACCAACTCGAAAAGAGGATTAAGGCCATCAGATCTGACCGTGGTGGTGAGTACTACAACAGATATGACGGATCAGGAGAACAATGTCTAGGACTAATTGCTTCTTTTTTAGATGAGTACGACATAATGCCTTAGTACACCATGCCTGGGACACTAAGAATGAATTGTGTTGTTGAATGCCACAACAGGACTCTTAAGGATATGGTATGGAGTATGATTAGTCATACTTCTTTACCGAAGTCCCTATGGCGAGAAGCATTGAAAACATCTGTATATGTTCTCAATCATGTACCAACTAAAGCAGTACCCAAAACCCCGTATGAAATGTGGACTGATAAGGTACCTAGTCTGAGACATTTTCATATATGGGGGTATTCAACTAAGGCTTGACCATATAGGCTTGTTAAAAGAAAACTGGACTCTAAGATGGTCACTTGCTACTTTGTAGGGTACTTTGAGAGGTCGAAGGGTTATAAGTTTTATGACTCAATTACTCGCTCATTTTTTGAGACTAGAAATGCCCACTTTTTTGAGGATGTTGGTTTGGGGGGTGATAGTCGCCACATTACATTTGAAGAACTAGTTCCTATTCATAAGGAAATCATTGAATAAGGTCAAGTTCTTATTCCAAACGCTGTTCCAACAACATCAGGGGAAGAAAGTAATGTGGATAATCTTCCCATTGATCAAATCAAACAACCTCAAAACATTTAAGATCCTTCACCCATTAGGAGGTCCAGTAGAGAAAGGAGAAGTGCAATATCTAGTGATTATGTTATCTTTCTCCAAGAACTAGAGGCAGACCAAATGGATATGGATCCCATTTCGGTCACTCATGCCATGAGGAGTTCCCATTCTCAAGACTGGATCAATGCCATGAATGAAGAGATAAAATCCATGAGTGATAATGAGGTTTGGGATGTTGTCCCATTGCCTGAAGGTGTGAAGCCCATTGGTTGTAAATGTATATTTAAAACCAAACGGGATTTACACGGCAATGTGGATAAATATAAGGCTCGTCTTGTTGCTAAGGGATTCACTCAAAAGAAAGGTATAGACTATAAAGAGATATTTTTGCCAGTTTCATCTAATGATTCATTTAGAACCATAATGGCTTTAATAGCTCATTTTGACTTAGAGCTACATCAGATGGATGTAAAGACAACCTTTCTTAATGAAAACATTAATGGAATAATTTACATGATGCAACTAGAAAACATTGCATTAGGAGACACAGAGAAAATGGTTTGCAAACTAAAAAAGTCATTTATGTATTAAAGCAAGCTTCAAGACAATGGTATTACAAGTTTCATCAAATAATTGTCTCGTTTGGCTTTGAGACAAATTCGGTTGATGATTGTGTATACCACAAATTTTCTAGGGGAAAATATATTTTCATGATTTTGTATGTGGATGACATCTTCCTTGTCTGTAATGACAATGGTTTGCTTCAGGAAACCAAGACATTTCTCTCTGGTAATTTTGAAATGAAAGGTCTTGGTGAAGCGTCTTTCTATTAGGAATTCAGATACAATGAGATCGTTCTTGGGGTATCCTTGGATTATTACAAAGGAGATACATTGAAATCTTTCTAAGGCATTTTGGCATAGAGAATTGCAAACCAGGAGATACTCCAGTGGGTAAGGGAGATAAATTATCTCTTAACCAATGCCCAGAAATGAATTTGAAGCCAAAGAAATGGAAAATATTCCCTATGCATTGGCAGTGAGAAGTTTGATGTATGCCCAAGTTTGCACGCGACCAAACGTAGCATACATTGTTGGCATGTTGGGCAGATATTTAAGTAAGCCTGGACCTGACCATTGGAAGGCAGCCAAACGGGTCATGCGCTACCTATAAAGAACAAAGGATTTCATGCTCACATACAGGAGATCAAATCATTTGGAGATCCTCGGATATTCTGACTTTGACTTTGCAGGATGTTAGGATACATTTTTCTATTGGTTGGAGGGGTTATCTCATGAAGGACTGCAAAGCAAACCTTGATAGGCATCTCTATTATGGGAGCATAATTTATAGCGTACTTCGAGGCCTCAAATCATGGAGTATGGCTTAGGAATTTTGTCACAGCACTACGGATCATTGATGGTGTTGAAAGACCACTTCGGCTTTACTGTGATAATAATTCAGCAGTGATGTTCTCTAATAGCAACAAAAGCTCTTTGAGGTCGAAGCACATTGATATCAAGTTTTAGCGGTCAAGGAAAGAGTTCAAAGTGAACAAGTGTCTATCGAACACATTGGGACCAACTCCATGGTGACAGATCTACTCACTAAAGGGCTAACATCAAAGGTTTTTTATGAGCATGTTGTCTGTATGGGTGCTGTATCTATTTTGTAATACAACAATTCAGTAGGAGTTTGTTATATTTTGGTGTTTCATGTATGGACATGTTTTGGATTATGCACATAATAATAAAGTTTTCCATTTTTTGAACTCATTAGTCATTGCCATGTGATCTCTTGCATGATAAAGTTTTGGACCAGTTGAAAATAGGCATAAAAAGATCACACTAACATGCAATTTTCATGCTATATACCCATATCAAATCTATGTCGTTACTTGTGTTAATGTATGTGATCATTGTTTGGTCTAGTTGATTTCATAATGGTGAAAACCAACTTTGGGCATATGTTAATAGAGTATGGATGAGATTGGTAGAGATGTGGTTTATTGTGATGTTATATTAATGAGCCATTCAGGTATATATGAACGTATGATTATAAGGATGATATATTGGGTTCGAATAGGAGATTGTTAGAATCGTAATACGAACCAGCATATATTATTATAAGAAACTATACATTAAATATGTACATATATTTGGACATCACATTCATGGTCGTTAAAGTGGTCTAGTTATTTAAATTGACCATTCGCATTTCATTAGGATATGTGATTTGGCGATCGCTCTTTTGTTGGTGTTAAAAATATCTTCGTTGCGGTATTACCATGAAAAGCGATTATCAGTTTATTTCAATTTATTACTCAAAATTTAGAATGTTACGAGGTCGAACTCAAGGAGCAAACTTAATTCTAGAAGCATACAAATTCACAATTAATTATATACTACTTTACAAAAATTAAAGAGAGAGAGTGAACAAAAAATCCTTTTCTCTTTTTCTTTCTTTCTTCTCCTCCTCTTCTCTCTTCCTTCTCTTCTCTCTCTACCTCGCCTTATCTGCCCCTTGCTACAGTGCCCTTGCAGGTTCTTCTCTTGGTTTCTTCTTCTTCTCTTCTCTGCTCGGCTTCCTTCTTCTTCTTCTTGCACTGTGCCTTCTCCTTCTTCAGTTGGCTTCTCTCCTCTTCGGCTTCTGCTTTGTCTTTCCTTGTCTTTTCCCTCTGCGAGTCTTCTTCTTTCTTCTGTCTTTAGTTTCTCTTCTTCATCTTCCTTTCTTTGTAGCTTCCTCCTTCCTATCTTCTTCCTCTTTCTTCAGTTGCTCATCTGCCTTGAGTTTTCTTCTTCTTTCTGCAGCAACTGCCTCTTCCTTCTTCCTCTTCCGCTGCGCTCCCTCCTTTCTTCTTCTCCCGCTTCCCTTCACAGTACAAGGTTAGGCAAAACCTAACCCCCTACCCGCCCCACGTCTCTCTCTCTCTATTTCTCTCTCAAAGGTTTGCTCCCAGAGCATTCGCGGGTAAACGGGTTGGGTATACGTGCTCGGGACCAGGCCTACTGGCGTGCGGTGGTGGGCGAGGAGTGCTTGGTCGGGTAATCGGGTTCGGCCCAGGCCTGCGGGGCGTGAGCGCGGGCGAGGGCGGGTGCGAGTGAGTGGCGCGCTGTGTGCGTAGGCAAGGGACTAGACCCCTATGTATCGAAGGCGATAAGCCCAATACACCTTTTCAATTTATTCGGCTGCGACGCTTCAAGGATTTCCGAGGTGGGACTTAACGTCCCACCCGCTTCTACGTTCGCGTTCGCAGGAGACCTGCCCCAATTGCCACAGCCTCGGTCGCCTACTGAGCCAATTGCTTGGCTGTGTGAGTTCGCGACGCCAATCCGCTCCTCCTGGGACTCTGACGCCTGGAGCGCACGACCTGGAGCTCGCGAGCAAGCTTCTTCACGCTTGCATCAATGACGGAAGAGGGTTGAACCTGCACTTCATGAATACGGCCTTACGGCCTTATCAGACTATTAGAAAACCTTCACCGTATCATGGCGATGGTGAGGCAGGGGTTGGCTGGCCGTGGGGTAACCTAGGCATGCGTGCCTAGGTTGCTCTGTGGCCGTGAGGATGGGTTTGTTCGGGGGGGAGGCGACAAGGGTTGGTGAGATCAGTGAAGGGTCGTAGGGTGATCAGTGGGCGATGGTGTAGCTTCTGAGGTGTTTGGTGAGGTGGATGGGTGAGTGGAATGACGGAAACACCTCGTCGGAGGTCTGGCTGGAGGTGGAGAAGGTGGAGATGGACAGTGGATGTCAAGGGGTTAAAACAACAAATTAACCGGGGAAATAAAGGAGAGAGTAAGAGAAACTTAGCTATGAGTCTAGAGTGAAGGGGGAGGTGCGGAAGTGGCGAGCGGCCGGTGCTGCCGTCGTCAGAGACGAAGGTGCCAGGGGAGAGAACAACGACGAGGAAAAGGGGTCGGAGAGTGCCCGCTGGTTTGGCGCGGCGCTGCAGAGGATGGCAGAGCTAACCCTACCACTGGTGTGGTGGTAGGGCGACGAGAGATAAGAGGGAGAGTCGCCGGAAGCTGTGGCAATTGGTCGGAGTTGGGAGGAGATGAAGAGGAGGGGGAATCTCAGGCCAAACGAAGCTTGTTGGAAACGGTAGCCCCTGCCGCTCCTTAAATAAGTGTTGGTGAGGAGGGAAACACAAGGAGGAGGCGTGGGTAGGCCGCTGGAGATATGGTCGGAAAAGAGACCCATGCCTCTCCGCGTTTGCACGAGAGGTATGGGTGTCGGCAGGGCATGGGAGGGGGTCCACGCAGAAGAAGACAACGTAGGGGACTCTCCTCTCATTTCTGGGGCAGGTCCCCATACCCTACGCGGCGCCATCCTCCGCGCAAAGTCGTTGGAGGCATGGGCTGCTGCTGTGGGTGCAGAGGGACCGGTTTGAAAAGAACGAAGGGAAAGTTGATGGGTTAAGTGCAAGGGTTCAAAAAGTTAAGGGTCGAAAAGTAATTCTTGAGGACCAATTTGTAAAGTAGGTCAAGGAAAACTTTCCTTAGGTCCAAATTTTGATATAACCCTAATTTTGACCTAAGGAATCCAATGGTGAAGTTGGATTTTAGGTTTGACGACGTTTGACTAGTCAATTTGCATAAAAACCCAAATTAGGTCAAAAATTAGGTATGATTCTCAATCTAGGTCAAGATAGGTTCCAATGGCCAAATTGAAGGTTCTAAACCCTAGGGAATATTTTTTCATGAATTTTAGAGGGTTTAATTGATTTTTATCTTTCCTGGAGCTTCGTGAATTAAAACAAGTTTGTTTTAGGGTTACAGAATGTTATTTAATTCCTAGAAGCAGCTATAACCCTTTTTAGATCAAATCATCCCACTTTCTCTCTTATTAAGCCCACTTGACCTGTGTCTTGACCCTTAAAAATCCTGTTTATGTACTGCATTGGTAAAATTACAGTTTTACCCCTTGTGAGTTATTTATACTAAATTTACAATTCTCTGATCTAGGCTTTCCCTTAGGTTTTGTAGGAGTTTTTTGTACACTTATTTAGGTCAAAATGTGCTAGTTATGGTTCATGATGAGGTTCTCATCATGATTTAATGCATAAAAACCTTAAGAGAAAAAATGCAATTCCGTGATGGGTGGAATTGACATTTTTAATTTAAGCGGTTATAGTCCCTGGAGGGGTGAGGGCAAAACGAGCATTTGTTCTGCATCCCATTGTAGAAAAGTTATATATAGAGCACAAGGGGAACCCAAAGGGTGCCACGTCTCCACCACCCATATAAGTTCTTTTCGCCTTCTTAACCCTCTGGAAGCACCATAGCTATCGCCTCTCATTGGAGAAGAAGCCCATGGCTTCAGAGGATCTCTTTGATCTCCACTTCGCTTTCTCTGCAATGGACTCAGGTATTCCTTCATCATTTTTCTTTCATTTTCATTTTGGTTGATGGTATAGGGAATATAATGTTCTTGGGATTTGGTAGAAAATCATTCGATTTTGATTTTATACGAATTAAATCCATCTGTTTCTGCATAATGCTACCAGACGATATCGTGTTGGACCCCACCACGATCGTCTCGATGTTTCTTGTCTGCGGTCGTGTCAAGGATCTGGAGCTTGGGAGTTGCCTGCATTAATTTGCTTCCTTCATCAATTGGCCATGGTTTTTATATACATCAATTTGATTCTTGCTACAACAACTAGCCATGGTTTGCGTTTACTTGAAATGTTAATAGTATCATCTAACGTAATGATATCATTTATGATATTTTTTGTAATTACTTAAATATTCTCATTTTCTCTCCATTAAAAAAAAATTATCCATAATATAATGGACGTTATTATTGTTTAATCAAATGATAGATTAATTGAAAGGTAATTTTGTTCACTAAAGAAAAAGTAGGAGTATTTACGTAATTATAAAAATTATTGAGATGCAGAGATAATATCCAATATATATATATATATATATATATATATATATATATATATATGTATATATATAATTTTCATAATTATTTGATTTTATAGATTTGAATGGAGGAAAGGAGCAGAGATGAGTTATCCTCCCCTTCAACTCTCCCTTGCTAAACAGGGGAGACTTCTGCAGGGTGCACTCAAAGGGGCACCTCCGAGGGCACCGATCGATGTATGTACAAGGAGGAACGAGGTGAAATGGAAGAGATCGTAGGAGCTGTGAGGGGAAAGGTGGAGGTGAGGGACCGGATCAATAGTATGAAGGTGGTGATCAGGAGCTGCTTCGTGGCAGCGGTGCAACCTCATGCATGGAGGTGGCGATCGACCACCTTGACCACGCGGTAAAAAGAAGTTTGGTTGTCGAACCCTCTTGGGCCCACTGGAGTCTTACAGTAGTGTGGTTAGGTATGCAGATAGGTTATGTTTTGGTTGGATTTAGCTAACTTAACATCTATATCTATTTATAAAATTAAAATTTATATCTTATCTATTTATCACGTATAAAAATTTAAATTTATATCTATACTAATGGTATCAATTTATTCATCAGATACTTATTTATAAATTATTTTTACAATCAAATCTTTGTTCTATTAAAATTAAAGAGGAAAAATTTATAACATAAAATTATTTATTTTTAATAAATTCTTAACATATTATTACAAAAAGAGTCTTTAAAAGGAAATATATTAAAAATAAAAATGCAAATAAATATTAAATACAAGTATATTTCAAATAAAAAATCTTCCTCTTCAAAATAAATGTTTAATAAAAATTTTAGAAGCATTCTCAATTTTCAAAATCATAGAGGGAATAATTAAAACGATTAAGATTGACAGAATGAGGGACTTAGGTGAGACTAATATATATCTCGGGTAAATAGGGATTTTATTCGGGTATAGATATATACCCATATTCATACCCAAATTTGGTCGAATTTTTTAGATAAAACCCATAGATAAATCCGATCATAAGTACATTTCAAATAAAAAATTACCTTCTTCAAAATAAATGTTTAATGAAAGCTTTAGAACCATTCTCAACCTTCAAAATCATAGAGGGAATAATGAAAAAGATTAAGGTTAGGGGAATGAGAAACTTAGGTGAGACTAATATATATCTCGAGTAAATAGGAATTTTATTTAGGTATTTGGATAGGGTAGTCGGATATAGATTTATACCCATATCCATATCCAAATCCGGTTGAATTTTTTAGATAAAACCTATATCCAAACCCGATCGAGGTCAGGTTCGGGTCGGATTTTACTCATTATTTTTGGGTCGGGTTGGGTTGGATTCAGGTCAGGTTTACCAAAACTTACATCCCTAAGTGTGACACGGGGTTGGGCGGCATGGGTAGGAGGGATGAGGGTGGTCTAAAATTTAAAAAGAGACAACCTTAAGGATATTTTAGCAACCTTTTTCTAATTTTTAACGCGCTTTCTTTGTAAGGTTATACAGGTAAAGAATTTAATATTTTTAAGGATGTCTATGTGAATGTCAGGAAGGGAGGGGTCTGTATGTAAATTCCAAACAGTACAGGAGTATTTATATCGAAAGCCCTTATTTTTTATGTGATTCCCAGACTCCAACTTAAACCGTCGTAGTTTAGTCTAGATTGACGTCCTTCCCCACTGTATATCTCAATTCCTATATTCCCCTCGGCAGATGATACCTAGAGAAATAAGTTGATGTCTTTCATATTAACCAAACAATTGACAAAAAAAGAAAAGAAATTAACCTCTAACGGAGAGATTTATTTCGGATGAGATCCTGATCCACCCATGTTTTCACATCGTATTCCAACCGCTGCTCTATATTCTTTTTAGAGGAAGAAAAGATTTCAACCTTCACACCTCATTTATTTTTACGGTGCAACTACGGCCATAGAAGCCACCAAATAGCAATTTGATCACGAGAAGTCTTCGCCACGGCTACAGCAATTACAGCATTAGCAAAGGTTTGGTAACTACTTTAGATGTTTAAACGTGTTCATTTAAACGTATGTTCATTTTTCCGCGCTTGTACCTTACACTTTGCCCCAAATCATCGCTCAAGATTTGACTGGCTTCCACTCGCGGGTAGCCCTTCATTTCCTTTATCCTCTCTTTCTCTCTTGAAATGACCCTTCTTAAGGGTCTTTACGGAATTTTTTAGACTTCTGAGATATTTCTCAATATTTTTACATCCCTAACTTTTAATCATAGAACCCACGTGGATATTTCCAAGAAATTTGGAAGTTTTCCCATAATTTACCCCAACCCACTATGCCCTTACGAACCCTAAAGATCCCCTATAAACACCCCCCCCCCCCAAACACCCTCTGACCCTATTTTTTTTCCCACTCGACACTTCCCACCTTCATCCAAGCTTTGGGAAGGAGAGGGAGAGCAAGGGAAGTAGAGATGGGGATGAGTGGGAGGAGAGCATGCAATCGAGCTTCGATTTCACACTGGTGTGACGCAGCGGGGTGGAGTTGCAGCCACGTGAGGGCACGAGGAAGAGAGCCAGAGATGTGTGTGAGCTCTTGGGGTTGTGGGTAGGAAGGAACAGCTGGGCGGAGTCGAGTGCAGAGTTGCTGCATGAGGAAGAAGGAGCATCAGACATCTAGAAGTAGCGTCAGATGCCTGAAGAAAGCCTCAGACGGTTGAGACGAGTTCCAGACATCTGAAGGAAGTGCGAGGCACGAGGTGGGGTCTGTCGAGGTGATAGCGGCATGGGTGCACTGCATGAGGGGCGCGCAGGTGTTAGAGCTCATGAGTCGCGTTGGGCACTGTGCGCGCAAGCGGGCTTCGAGGTGCTTGGACGTCCAATGAATTGAGCGGACGTTCGGGAGAGCTGTCGGGCGCACGAGGGAAGTCTCAGGCGGCCAGGACAGACACTTGATGTCCAGGTGGAAGAATCTAACGATATAAGATGTTTGGAGTGTATGCCAGACGTCTGATATGAGAATCAGGCAGGTTCTGGACAGATGGACGATCGGTTCAGACAAACTGAATCACCTCGGTCTAGTTCAAGTGAACCAAGAAGGTTTTTGGGCCAGTTCGGGGCCCAAACTAAGTCTGTTTTCTATGCGACAGGTATCATCGGAAAGCTCTAGATTTTCCCTACCATTCTAGATCATTTTTACACTATTCTAAGCTTGTTTTAGCACACTGAAAGTTAGGTTAAATTATTTAATACTCCTTTGGTATTTGATTCGGTATAGGCTCTGAGTCCGGGGTGTATGAAGGACCTGCGGGAACATCTGGGTCGGTTCCTCGTGCCCCCATATCTCCCATGTACCTAGGTAGAGTGGCCCCTTTCTATTTCTACTATTAAATCTTGGAATAGATGCATGTTATACATTGAATGGTAAATGTGCTATCAAGTTTTAAATGTTAAATATGAATGAGAAGTGACTTGATGCTTGTTTCAAGAACAACACAAACTTAGAGTTGAAAACAAAGAACTGTTGCCTGTTGTATTTTCGATTAATCTGCCTATTAATGAAATTTAAATGCCTGTGGTAGTACTTGCTACTTGCTTATGCCTAAATAGAATTATTTTAGATATGGAATATGCATGAACCTTAGGGTGATTCAAATGGTAGAATCGTTTACTGTGGTGGAACTTGGAGAATAACAGAATGATCTGTATGCTTATGTGACACGACTATTGGTGGGGGAGTGAGTTAGCCCTCGAGTATGCACGTACCGAGGAGAGCTACCGTCTCTTTTGTGTAAGGAGAGAGCTGACCACCCTTGTGTTGGGAGCCAAGGTAGGCATGACCTTCCTACACCGACTCCTGTTAGGCCCAAGACGCCAACTGGGATAGTCGGGCGAGGGTACGCAAATTGGTAAGGGCACAACCCTGTTCTGTTCTGTGTTGTACGGCTTAGAGCGTACTTGTTAGCAGAAAGAACTGACTAAGTGCCAGTGCGGGGTAGCCCCTTGTGCGTTTATCTCGTGTGCCAAAGTCACTGCTTCGTCGCGGTCGTCACCTTGAGGTGGTAGACCAGGTGTAGGGTAAACACAGGGTGGTCTCCCAACCAGGAGAGCACCACGTGCACGTTCTACACCACGAGAGTATTGTAGTAAGATCGTTCCATTAGGGAACATGTGAATCCTAGAAGGTGAGACCCTTTGCAAGAATACTTGAAATCAAGATAACTAATAGGTAATAAAGAAATAAAGCATACAAGATGCCTGTAAATTTTTTGCTTTTCCCTTAAATGTTGATTAGTTTGTTGCACACATGCCACTCTACTAAGCTTTTGCTAACTTCTACTACTTGTACCCAAGTTAGGGGAGTGAGCAGCTAGTTCCGCCGATTGTAGAGGGAGTTGGGTCCAGCCGAGCCCATCTCTAGTTTTCCTGTCTTCTTTCTGTTGTTGCACATTTCTCCTTTCAGTTGTAGTGAGTACTTAGTTTGTTCAGAACTGTTAGCTTTCTACTTTTCATGTTATTATCTGTTTTAAAGGTGATGGCTACATCTAGACTTTGTGTTATTTTCTTGAGAATGGACTCTAGTGCTTGATGCATGTTTCTATTCCTGCTACTATTAATTCCCTTCTCTCTCTTGCTATGAATGCATGAATAGAAATGTTAGTGTTTTCTTATTATTTCTTGTTTGATGACCAGATCTTGGGATACTCGATGCGAACTAATCAGGTTTTCAAGGGGAACCAGAATTGGATCGCGACAAGATGGTATCAGAGTAAGATTGTCCCGAGTAATGAATCAAAAGCAACCTGAAAGTGACATTCTTGCAAATATAGCTAGAGTATCCATCACAAGTCTATCTTGATCTTGCTCTTGAGTCATGTATTGGATTTGCGTTAATGATGACATTTGTTTCCTCTCGTCTCCCTACAAGAGATGCCTCATCGTGTAGCTCGCGAGGTCGGTCGAGGACGTGGTCGTAGGTGTAGTCGCAGGGGAGAGCATGCTGGATCTGAGGTCGGGGCTGCTCCACCTCTCCTTCTAGGTATCCTGGCCCAGTACCTTGCCCAGTTGATTCGGGTGATCGTGAGGGAGGAGTTTTAGCATCTACCTCCTCCACCACCCCCTCATGTCTCTTTAGATGGTGCGGAGGGGGCATCTTCCGTGAGACAGGGGAGTTGTTGTAGTGCCAAACGAGCTGAAGGGGGAAGGGATGACCCTCCACCACCCTCACCACTTTCAAATAGTACTGATAGCGAAATACGCGTGATTAGTAAAAGCGGGTTTTTAACGTCGTTGTAACACGCGAATTCACTTTCGCTTTTAAATTTATATCCTAGATAGGGGAGTATCTAGGGTCGTCCAAGGAGGCAAAAATTGTAAAATTAATCCTCTTGCTTACAGATAGATCTCAACTTTCTTTTTGATATTTTTCAATATGTAATTTTTTTTTCGTTTTTCAATTAAGACAACATGCGAAATGGTGGCGGGAAGGTAATTTACACTTCAATTTAACTACTACTTTCTAAGTGGCAAGTAATCCTCTCCCTAAGCTCACTCTAGGTAAGTGGAGACCTAGAATAATTAGGGAGAGGGAGTGGAAAATGCTAAACAAAGCAAGTAGAAATGCAAAATAGAAAATTGCAAAGAAGGCAACTTAGATTGATGAAAAGTGTTTTATAAAAAGCCTAGTAGAGGAATGCTTCTACTACTAGAAAAATTAAAATAAAGAAAAGCAAACACAAATCCTCTAGATAGATGGTTAAGAAGAGGGCTTCTTGCTCCAAGGTTGGTGGCTCCCAAGCTTGAAAAGAATCCTTCAACTCCTTCCTTGCTGTATTCCGCCAAGGTAATGTCCTTCAAGGCAAGCCCTAGGGGGCGTGCCCTAAGCTTCTCTCCAAGGGTGGACGTCCACCCTAGGTCCTTCTCCCTTTCCTGGCCATCCTCCTTGAAGTGGAAGAGTCCTCCTCCTTGGCGTGGCCCAAGTTGAAGAGAGTGGGGAGAAGAAGGCACCAAAAGGGCTGGTGATGTGCCCCTTTAATCTCCTTCTCTACTCCTTCTTCTTGGCCGTAGGTATAGGTGGTTTAGGTAGTAAAGTACACTAATGGACGATGCTCTAAAATGGTGGTAGGTGGTGGGTTTTTATAGAATAGGAAGGGGGCTAAGGTGTCCCTTGAAATGAAGGGCCAAGATGAAGAGATGGAAGTGGTTAAAGATCCTATGGCCAAGGTGAGTTGGCGCCACCTTAAGGGACACCAAGGGGGTAGTTATGGGTGTTGACACCCCTTGATGTCGGCGCCAAAAAGGGTAATAGAAGGTGGTCTAAGTTGGCTCCAAGAGGGATTCTAGAAGGAGGGGTAGGTGGATGGCTAGGATGGCTTATGTGGGTAGGTGTAGGGTGGATTAAGGGCTGAAAGTTGGCGCCAATATAGAGGTGGTTAGGGGTAGTTTTTGGCTCCAAAATAAGGTGTGTTTTGGTGGTGATAATGGGGTGAAGGGATGGCTAGGAGGTGGCGCCAACTTGAGTAGGGTAGCTAGCTTAGGTAGGCTTAAGTTGGTGGAGCTAGCTACAGTTGACTTTGAAGGTGGTGGATGGCCAAGGAGCTGGTTGCTAGCTAAGCTAAGCTAAGCTAGCTTAGCTAATGGAGGAGTAGAGGAGAAGGTGTTGGAGCTAGGGTTTGGAGGGAGGAGCTGAGGAGGAGAAGTCAGGAGTTGAAACTGGAGCTTGCTGCTGCTGAAGAGGCTGGCATGGAGCTACTCTAGCTGGCTTAGCTTGCTATTTCTTTGCTAGCTGCTAAGCCAAGCTAAAGTGAGCTGGCTTCTACCACAATGAGCTAAGGTGAGCTGGGTCTGGTGCTCCCGGGGAGGGTCAAGCTGGTTGAGGCAGCTAAGGTAGCTTAGCTCAACTGAGTTGAGCTAAGCTGAGTCCCTGGGAGCTGGACTTGAGCTTCCTGAGATGGGATGAGTTCTTCTTCAGCTGGCTGGAGTTGAGTGGAGCTGGATGTAGCTTGATCTGAGCTGGGGTGAACTCCTATCAACTCAGCTGAGCTAGCTAGAGCTCCCTGTGGACTAGTGGGAGCTGAGATGAGCTAGACTCAGCTAAGTTGAGCTGGATCTGAGCTGACTTGAGCAAGGGTGAGCTAAGATGAACTCTCTTGAGCTGCCATTCAGCTGAGATTAGCTGAATGGAGCTGGGATGAGCTAACCCTAGTTCAAGTGAGCTAGGTTCCAGCTGCGGTGAGCAGGATCAAGCTGAGGTGAGCTGGATCAGGCTGAGTTCCAGCTAGTCTGGGCTTCTCTTTCACCATTTGCCTTCTTGAGTGCTAGGGTTTTAGGGATCTATATATCTGTACATCCCTAACACTCACAAAAACATATTAAAAAGACAATAAAAAATGCAATGCATGCCTAACCTATTTTATGCCTAAATGCAGCCCAAAAACCCGTTTGCGGAGTAAAATCCTAAGAGCTAGGTTTGTTTTAATGCATAAGAATGATGATAAACTGGCGTTTATCAAGTACCGAGCAGGAGTCCTCCCTACCTAGGGGTGGACCTGTGCCCCTGATACGACTTCACTATGAGCTATTCACACAGTTTCAGAAGTTGAAACCCCCCTCCTTCAAGGGGGAAGAGAGTCCTTCTGAGGCAGAGGACTGATTGGAACATATGGAGAAGATCTTTGACACGCTCCACCCTCCTGCAGAGTGTCGTGTGGCCTTCGCCACGTACCAGCTAGAGAGTGTCATACATAGGTGGTGGCAGGCGATTCGAGGACAGGAGGGAGGAGAGCTATCCTGGGATCGATTTATGGCTCTTTTCTACAAGCAGTACTTTCCACAGATGTGGTAGGACTAGAGGAGGCGCGAGTTTCACACTCTTCGACAGGGGGGATGACAGTTAGCATGTACTGTACGCGTTTCCTGAAGTTGTCACATTTTGCCTTATCTGCAGTGACTACGGAGGAGGAGCGTCTGTAGAGGCTTACTGAGGGTCTTTAGCCTACTATATGGGGCCATGCGAAACCCCTGAAGCTGCCCATCTTTTCCCGCATGGTCGAGGTAGCGATGACTTATGAGGAGACCAACCCAATCATGAGAGACACCAATGAGGGAGGTCGGAACAGGCCCTTTCCATCCAACCACTCTCAGGGTCGTCAAGAGAGGAGGCACTTCCTGCCCCAGCACACTATACCTACGGGAGAGGCTTTTCGTTCTGTGGGATCACTAGCGACCTTTGAAGGATCTAGGCAAGGGCTAGCTGCCAGCACCAAACCCCTGCCTAGCAACCAGTTAGGACAAACCCAGGAGGAGTTCGTGTCCCTCTTTGTTACCAGTGTGGCCAACCGAGCCACATGAGGAGGTATTGCCCGTCCAAGGAAGGAGCATACTAGATGCTCCCTTTACTGAGATAGGAGGCTGAGTTGGCAGTCGTGGCTACCAGGCTCGAGGTGGAGGACAGCAGTCACGGGGTGGGTACCGGCCAGCAGCGACTCGCTCGACCCAAAACGTGGCTGCCTCTTCTGCACCCAGGGCTGAGGGGCGTGTTAACGCCCTGACTCACAAGGATGCTAGAGCTTCAGGTTCTGTGGTAGCAGGTATGGTTACAGTTTCTGGTAGATTAGTTACATACTTTTTGATTCTGGTGCCACACACTCGTTCGTTTCTACGAGTTTTGCTGTCAGTTTGGGGTCGACCAGTACACTGCTACTGGAACCGTTTCTGATTAGGGGGTCAGGGGGGTAGTTACTCATTGTAGAGGAGGTTCTTACTGACTATGAGGTAACAATAGGGGGACACAACCTTCCTGCCAATTTGATTGTAATCCAGATGGAGGACTTTGGCATGATCTTGGGGTTGTCTTCTTATCATGCCAGGGTGAACTGTTTTGGGAGTAAGATTGTCTTCTCCATTCCTGAGATGCCTCCTTTAAGTTCCTTAGTCAGCCAATAGACGAAGGGTTTAGGTGCATATTCGCTCTTTGAGCAGCGAAGCTACTGAGCCAAGGGTGTGAAGGCTTTTTAGCTTGTGTTGTGACAGGGCCTAGCCCAACAGTTGACCTGTAGGGTGTCCTGGTAGTTTGCGAGTACCCTGACGTCTTTCTTGAGAGATGCCAGGACTACCACCTGAGCGTGAGATCGAGTTTGAGATCTCGTTGATATTGGGGACCAATCCTATCTCTACTACACAATACAGGATGGCACCACTTGAGCTGCGGAAGCTCAAGTCCCAATTGCAAGATTTGTTGGCTAAGGGCTTTGTGAGGCCCAGTGCATCCCCTTTGGGCCCCCCCTGTTATTTGTTAAGAAGAGGGATGGCACCCTTTGCCTTTGTGTTAACTACATGCAACTGAACTGGGTCACCATTAAGAACAAATATCCTCTACCCTGCATCGACGATCTCTTTGACCAACTGTGAGATGCCACAGTATTCTCCAAGATAGATATGAGATTAGGTTACCACCAGTTGAGGATCAAAGAGACAGGGGCTAGGTAGTGTGAAGGGGAAGTTTGGGGGGTTTTTGCTCTGAGAAGTTTGGTTCCGACACTTAGTTGGATTCAGAAGGCAAAGCAAGGCCTAAGGAAGAAGAAGAAGAAGAGATGAAGGCCTAAGGAAAAAGAAGAAGTGAAGAAGAAGAATCAGAGAAAGAAGAGAAGTGAAGAAGAAGGAAGAGGCACGTAGACAAAAGAAAAAGGAGTACTGTAGCAAACATTATTTAAGACGTCTGATTTTATATTCCCTCCTTTAGTAAATTTGAGTAATTATTCTCTGTATTAGACTTATAATTGGTGATTCAAATCACCATTATTTTGTCTAAAACTCTTTTTACTCTTCAACTACTCATATGCTCTACATCGCAAATTAGTTTTTGAGTAATATTTTGTGTTCAATTTGCATTAATTGTTGAGATTAGTGTGTGAATTTCATTTGCTCCTTGTGTTTGACCTCGAAATCTTTTCGAGTAATAAAAATTGTATTTGTTTGCATGCTATTTCGACTATACTGCAATGCAACACTTTTTAAACACTAATTTAGTGCGACAAACAGGGTTGCACCACTCACCATAATTAAAATCAATTTACCCGGTAGAATTGCATGAACACTAGGGTGAATACACTAGGGTTGTTTTTCTAGGGACACAACATTCTAAAGGGAATTGACTTTCGCCTGTTATGTGAAAAACCTTGTGTGCCCACTTGAACCTTGTTTGAAAACATTAAGGAACTTCAACCCTAAAAAGCATTAAAGCAAGGACAAATTATTAAAAGACACCACATCTTAAAATCCTTGCTTGAAAATCATGTTTTGTTAGGTGCACACACATGTTCAAATTGGTTAACTAAGAGGCATAACCCCAAACAATGCCTCATCACATATTCTGAGCACAAGCACTAACCTAGCCCTCATTATAATGGAGTGGATGTGCCCTAGGCAGGACTAGTCTAAGTCTTGAAGGTGTGACTAGGTTTGCTAGGCACTTGGCCTTCATTCCCTTTGTAGAATATGGTGTCTAGGTTGTGGGGAAGTGTCAAACGACTGCGGTTGTGGGGTCTACGGAATCGGCGGCGAAAGCCAAAGGAAGAACCTTCCCTTCAATCCCCTCGTAATCAACCTGGCCATATTAACATCGGGAATGGTGGTTAAGGGCTTACAGATCTCATCATTCCCTTTGAGGCTTCTAGGTCACCTAAGGTATACACAATAAGGACTAGATTTGCTTGCTTGTTTGTGCACACACTTCTCGCACCTGTCTCTCTCCACATCCTTCCCTGCTCTTCTCTAGTGTATGCACGGGAGACAATCACTGTATCCCGAGCTATTTGCTTTAGATAGGGAAATAAGGAGGAGACTTGATTTTACAAGAGAAATGGCTGAACCAAGAATGGATGAGGTTGAGGACCAACCCCCACCTAATGCTATGGCCATCATTTAGGCCCAAATTTTCGCCAACCACCAGCTTCAACAACAACAGATCCAAACCATCATGCAAGCCATACACTGATTGCAAAACCCTTAAGGGCAACCCCCACTGAGCCCACTTAACCCTCCACGACCTCCTGAGGACCAACCTAGGCCTTTCCATGATTTTTACGATCCGTCTGCTATCTGGATCGAGCCACATCTTAGGGTCCCCGAAGGGGGAGATGATTTTGAGCTGAATCCTAATGTCCTGAGCTTAATTCAGATCCAATTTCATGGGAGCTCAAATGAGGACCCTTTCCAACACATTGAGGACTTAGACCAAATTGCCCAAACTGTGAAACCCAGAAACATCAGCTTGGACATTGTTTTGATTATGATGTTCCCTTTCTCCCTAAAAGACAAAGCATCTCACAGCTTAGAACCTTAGGGAGATCCATCTCCACCTGCGAGGAACTGAGGCATGCATTCTTGAAGAAAATTTTCCCCATAGGTAAAACCAATGTCCTCAGAAGAGCCATTACCACGTTTACACTACAAGGTGGGGAACAATTCCATGAGGCGTGGGAAAGATTTAATGAATTACTGAGGAAATGCCCACACCATGAGGTTCCAAGGTGGCAATTGGCTCAGATTTTCTACTATGGTCTGGGCAGCAACCTTAGGAACTTTGTTGATGCCTCATGTGTAGGCAACTTTTTGAACAAAGATGAGGAGAGCGCATTTGAACTCTTTGAGTTCATGACTGAGAATTTGCTCAACAATGCCTCCATGATCCAGTTTAATCGATCCAGTCAACCTCGTGGTGGGATCTATGAAGTGTAAGCCAATTCTGGAATGGTTGACATGGACATTATAGCCAACAAGTTGGATCAAGTTGAGTTGGTGGACAAAAAGATTGATGAACTGTTGAACCAAACCAGAAACCTGCTACTGACCCTCTTCATAGTAAAGGGAGCTCACAATGTAGATTTGGTGCAGCCAATAAACCAAATACACCTGGAACAACCCCTAACCATGTTCCATGGAGGGACCTTTGCTCCCTCAAACCCTGATTACTCTCTTCCCTCCCCCTCGGCACCTTCTATCTTTGAAAATGTCCAGGCCATCCAAGGTTACTCCAAACCTGACCCCTTCTCCAACACCTACAACACCAGATGGCATAATCACCCAAATTTCACCTAGACGAACCAAAAACTAAACTAATTACAGAACCAACCCAGGCCTAACCCCTCCTCCTATCAGCAAGGTCCATCGGTTAGACCACCCTATAATCAGAATAGGATGGCCCCTCCCCTGCAAAACCAAATGGACACGCTGATAAAAATGATGGCTGATATGAATCAGAAACATCAAGAGGAAATGGCATTAGTGAAGGGACAGTTGAGCTAGTTGTTGGATTGCAAACAATAGGGATCCCTTCCTTCTCAGCCACAACCGAACCCGAGAAATGTGATCAATAGAGGCTCAAATTCTCAAGGGTTCTAAGCTAATGCTGGACATGTCCACATGGTCCAGCAAGCCCACAAACACCCCCTGGGTTTGGTGCTTTTTCTTCCTCTTCTTCTCAAGGATCTACCCATGGTCCCAGCGCCTCGGCCAACGCGGTTACCTTGAGAAGCGGCACTAAAACTCAGGACCCCAAATGGCCAACCCCTCCTGTAACCTTACTTCCTGAGATACCCAATTCTGAGGATGAGCAAGAGGAACCCAAGGACCTGGAGACTGACTTGATTCAAACCCAAACACCATACCCTAAGGCCTTGGAGAAATGAAGAAAAAGAAAGCTGTAGTTGAGAATGACGAGCTGTTGGAGATCTTCAAACAAGTCTAGATTAATATTCCGCTCCTCAAAGCAACCAAGCATATCTCGGCTTACACTAAGTTCTTGAAGGATGTCTGTACGCCGAAGCGTAAGTCGAAAACCCAAGCACCTAGGAAGGTAGTGCTCTCAGAACAAGCTAGTTCAGTAATATTGAGTAGCCTGCCCCCCAAACGGACTGACCTAGGAGCACCCCTAATTTCTTGTAATATTGGGGACATGACATTTGATAGGGCGCTCTTGGACTTAGGTGCCTCAATCAACTTAGTCCCAACTACCCTTTATCACCAGTTTGGATTTGGGGAATTGAAACCCACACCTGTGACTATCCAATTGGCTGATAGATCTGTGAAAACCCCAAAGGGGGTAGTTGAGGACGTGATTGTTTGGGTCAAGGACTTCTTCCCGATCGACTTTTTTTTTCTCGACATGGAAGTCCTCGAACAACTACAAAACACACCTATCATCCTAGGCAGACCCTTCTTAGCTACAGCTAAGGCAAACATTGATTGCGACATGGGATGCATGGAAATCGCCTTTGGAGACAAGAAGATGCAATTGGATATCTTCAAGGCGGCTAAGTGTTTTGATTGTGGGTGGGTTAAGGAGCACAATCCCGTGGAATCTCTGGTGGAAGAATGCCTTACTCTTTGCTCTTCAGCAGATCATCTAACTCAACCAGTTGATGACTACCCTAAACCACCCCAATCTGTGGAGGTTGACCTATGTAAAGCTGATTACCTTCAGCAACCCCCATTCGAGGAGATTGATGTTGATCAACTCCCACCTTTCCCCTATCCATCAAATGTTGTCCCACCTACACCCGAACTAAAGCTTTTGCCCGATAATCTCAAGTATGTCTTCCTAGGACCTGACAAGACCTTCCCTATGATTATCAATGCCCATTTAACTAAGGATCAAGAACTTAGGTTGACTGCAACCCTCTCTAAACATCGGGCAGCCATTGGATGGACAATTTCTAACCTAAGGGAAATTAGCCCTACCTATTGCACTCACAAGAACTATTTGAACGATGGGGCTCGACCTTCTTGCTAGATGTAAAGGCGATTGAACCCAAATATGCGAGAGGTCATTAAAAAGGAAATAATCAAGTGGCTTGACACAAATATCATTTACCCAATTTTCGATAGCCCCTAGGTGAGCCCCACTCAAGTGGTACCCAAGAAATTCGGGCTCACTGTGGTCACCAATGACCATAACGAATCTATCCCCACACGCACCGCTATCGCATGGCGGGTGTGCATCGACTATAGGAAGCTTAATGAGGCCACCAAGAAAGATCATTTCCCTCTGCCATTCATTGACCAGATTCTCGAGCGATTGGCAGGGCAGAAATATTTTTGCTTCCTAGATGGATATTCAGGAAACAACCAAGTTGCTATTGCACCAGAGGATCAAGAGAAGACCACATTCACTTGACTGTATGGCACGTTCGCATTCCGTCGTATGCCATTCAGGTTATGCAACGCACCCGCGACCTTTCAGCATTGCATGCTAGCCATTTTTTCAGAAATGGTAGGTGAGTACCTGGAGATCTTTATGGATGATTTCTCCGTGTTCGGGAACTCATTCAACCATTGTCTTAGCAACTTAGAGAAAATCTTGAAGTGATATATCGAGGTCAACATAGTTTTAAGCTGGGAAAAGAGCCATTTCATGGTTCAGGAAGGGATTGTCCTCGGTCACATCATCTCGCATAGGGGCATTGAAGTGGATCGAGCTAAGGTTATTTAATTTCCAAACTTCCACCCCCTAGCTCGGTCAAGCAAATCTGATCTTTCCTAGGACATGTTGGATTCTATAGAAGGTTCATTAAGGATTTTTCCAAACTTTCTAAGCCCTTGACTGACTTTCTAGCCAACGACACCCTTTTTCACATGACACCGATTGCATCAAGGCTTACAACACTCTTAGGGAAACAGTCTCCATTGCACCTATTTTGCAACCCCTAGACTGGTCCCAGGACTTTGAGATTATGTGCGATGCATCAGATTTTTCCATCGGCACAATCCTAGGACAAAGAAGAGAGAAGAAGCCCGTGGTGATCTACTACACGAGCAAAACATTAGATGAGGCTCAACAGAATTACACAGTCACAGAAAAAGAACTACTCGTCGTAGTCTTTGGATTAGAAAAGTTTCAATCATACCTTCTGGGATCCCACGTGACGGTTTACATCGACCACTCGGCTATCCATCAATTGTTAGCCAAAAAGGATGCTAAACCTAGGCTCATCTGATGGATCCTGCTCTTGTAGGAATTTGACTTGGAAATACGTGACAAAGCCGGGTCCAAAAATGTCGTAGCCGATCACCTGTCCAGACTTCACCTAAACCACATCAGATCCTCATCACCTTTGACTGACACCTTCCCTGATGAACAACTTCTAACCATGCAAGGAAGAAAGCTACCCTGGTATGTAGACTTAGTCAATTATCTGATGGTAGGACAGACTCCGCACGGCTGGTCTAGACAGCAACGGGATATGTTCTTGGCTGAAGCCAAGCACTATTTCTGGGATGATCCTATGTTGTTTAGACTCTGTGCTGACCAGATCATTAGGAGGTGTATTCCTGAAGAGGATGTCCAAAGTGTGCTATCCTTTTATCACGACCAAGCCTGTGGTGGCCACTTCTCTGGGAAGCAAACGGCTACAAAGGTTTTGTAGTCTGAATTTTACTGGCCATCCTTATTCAAGGACGCACACAGTTTTGCCAAGACTTGCTCTTGATGCCAGACATTATTGACTATGACTAGAAAGGATATGATGCCCCTCTAGCCCATTCTGATTGTCGAAATTTTTGATGTTTGGGGCATTGATTTTATGGGTCCCTTCCCGCCATCCATGGCTACGAGTACATATTAGTCTCAGTGGACTATGTCTCAAAATGAATTGAAGTCGTAGCCACCTGAAGATGTGACCATAAGGCTATCATGGACTTTGTTAAGCAGAACATCTTCTCTCGATTTGGGATACGGAAAGCCATGATCAATGATGGTAGGAGTCCCTTTATTCATGCCAATTTTGTGCCCTACTTAGAAAATACGATGTTACTCACCGCATTGCCACCCCATATCACTCGCAAACAAATCGACAAACCGAGGTCTCTAATAGACAAATCAAGAATATTCTACAAAAGACCGTGAGACCTGACCGAAAGGATTGGTCCACACGACTGGATGATGCCCTTTTGGCATACAGGACCGCTTTTAAGACCCCAATACGCATGTCGCCTTATCGATTGGTCTTTAGCAAAGGTTGCCACCTTTTGTTCGAGTTGAAACACCAGGCATACTGGGTTGTAAAGTAGTGCAATATGGATTCCCAATTGGTCGGAGCTCAAAGGACGCTCCAACTCTTCGAGCTCGAGGAAATCCGTCAGAATGCCTATGAGAGCAGTCGACTTTACAAAGAAAAGATGAAAGCTGTCCACGACAGACACATTCATAGGAAAACCTTCGAGCCCAATCAACAAGTCTGGCTTTTTGATGCAAGACTCAAACTTTTCCCTGGAAAGCTGAGATCAAAATGGTCAGGACCATACCAGGTGGTCAAATCTTATGCCAATGGGGTGATTGAAACTGCAAATCCTAACACTGGGCAAACCTTCATAGTAAATGGCTAGAGATTGAAACATTATCTTGCCCAGGTTCCCCTAAAGGAAGTAGTCACCCTCATTGAGGGTTGACATGGAGCTTCACCCAGCTAGAGGCAATAAACTCAGCGCTTCTTGGAAGGCAACTCAAACGATTCATACTGATCAGGTAAACGGCGACACTCAGGTGATTTCTTTCTTACCCCCTTACATACATTTATTTGCCAATGAGGACATTGCCTAACTTAAGCATGGGGGGGTGGTATTACGAATTCTCTGAGTTTATATTATCAGCTTGAATTATATATATATATATATTTTAGGAAGGAAAACTTAGGCATTAAAAGCTTGTCAACTGTGGGAACTAATATGAGAAGAACCTGAAACACGTAGAGTTTTCAGGCCTTCAGGCTTAATCAGCCCTGGTGTCCACTAAAATGTGGGTTTAGCTTCGAATCCTCGCAACCTTAATTTACATTAATCTAATCAATAAAGAAAAGTGATAAATATACGACTTATCAACTCACCCTCTGACTCGGAGGGACTTTTAGTCTAAGTATCTGCACACATTTTTGCACTAACTCACTCCTCGAAGATTCTAACAAAAATTAGGTAGCTAATGAACCTTTTAGGGTGGTGTGGCTGGCAAGTTATCGTGGGTAACAGCCCATTGGCCGATTGTCCACAGCCTAGCCACAGGATCATTCTCTTTTATGGCCTTTAGGTAAATCTTAGATCAGGGAAGCCACCTACTAAAACGACAAAAGAAAAAGTAAAAAAAAAAGAAAAAGGGAGAAATAGAAAAAATATATAGAAAAGAAGAAAATAAATAAATAAATAAGCCACACTTCACCGCACGAGTATGGCTGGCAAGTGGTTGTGGGTAACAGTCCATTGGTTGGTTGTCCAGAACCCAGCTCACTAAATGCACGAAAAAGTCCAAAACACTTAAAGAAGAAGTGGGGAAGTAGAGCAATCCGAGAAGATATACACTGGAAACACCCCTGTGTTGACCCCACTCAAAATAAAAGTAGGGAGAAAGCTACTGATCGAACAGATACACCTTTAGGCAAGCATTTTCTTTTCCAGTCACCTAAGGGCGTAGAAATCCGAAATCTATTTTAATTACCGTTGAGTGAGTCTATCACCATCTTCACACCAAGATGTTTAGCACTTAGAGTCTTTTTCGAGTTATGGATGGGTTGGTAGCCGTAAAAAGTTACCTACACACTCTCAACTCCAAAAATCCAAAAAAATGGGAAAAAATGAAAAAGAAAAAAATGTCTCTGTATATATGCTTTAAAAGTGAGGACTTGGGCGGTTTGCATTTTGGCAGGCACCCGGGTGCTGTCTAGTCTCTGTGGATTAGGCTCTTAGTATATTTGCTCCCATTGACAGGCAACATATGTCTAAGTAATCAATTCCTAATTTTGATTGTAAATAATGGCTAGGATAAACCTTGCTAGGGATTAACAAGTGATGAGCATGGGGGTATGATAACTCTACATTCAATGATGATAATTCCATCAACTGGGGTTAGTTTTGAGGACATATGCACACTAATAACATGTCATGATGGGCATAGGAGCACTACATGCATTGCAATTTAAGATTGCTTATAAATCAATATTTAATGACCATATGTACAAGTGCATGTTGAAATAGGCCTCAGATGAGTAATCGGACAACACGAATGGATTCAGATTGACGAATGGAGTCCAATAGACTTGAAATCACTTAAATCCGACTTCCGGAGCTCCCTAGACCAGCCCAAGAAGATTTGATCGTTGATTTGATGATCAACGGCCCATAATGTGCCATGTGGCACCCGCCTACCCTCATTCGCCACCCTCTCTCTTCATCATGCGATCTCAGCCACACATCTCTCATTGGACGGCTAAGGATCTGCGAGCTCAGCACCGCACCCCCAGTGCGTCTAATGAGCTTCAAGATCTGACCATTGGATCTCCATCCAACGGTCGATATCGTGCACACCTAATTTCGTTACTTCACCAACTCGAGGAGGCAACGCAGGGGTCGAACGCTCACACTCGCAAGCAGCGGCGAGCATTCGACTCTTGCTGCCCCTCAAATCGCATCCAAGCTCGCACCGTAGGTAATTCAGACCGTCCGATCAACGCCTAGCGGTGCGGATAGAAGCTACGCGGCGTGCCCTTAAGTGCCCGATGGGCATGCGCACGATCACACGCGAGGTGTGCACTCTGCGAGCATAATCTGACCATCGCTTAGGGTGCAATCTCAGCCGTTCGTTGTTTGATCGGATGGTCCACATGGCACGCACATGGATCGCGCGGGAGAAGGAAGCACACGTGCATGCTTGGACCGGCAGGCGAGGGGCTTCATCGATGTTTCTGGAATGGGTTTAGCGACGTCCTCGACGTCGCTAAAGCACTTACTTAGTTTGGAAACCCCTCTTCTCTATATAAATCCTCCCAACCACCACATTCAAAGGCATTCAATACACACACACCTTCCATGCTACTCTAGCCTTCTCCTAGCTCCACTAAATACTCCATACCCGCCCTGGAGTTGTCAAGCTGCTGACGGAGCCTCCCTCCACCTCTGTGACCGCCTTGACTCCTCCTCTCACTCTCTCTTTAGTTTAGCTTTATGTTGTGCTTGTTTAAGCTTTCATCTATTGTTGTAGTTGTAAACAAACCTTAATTGCATGTTATATGTTGATGATTCATATATTATAGCTCACATCCTCTTAAATGATTGTCATGCTTTAAACACGATCTCTATCACTACTCTCTCTCTCTCTCGCATTTTCTCGCAAGCAAGCAAATCAACCATTCCTGTGACAACTAATACGATAAACTAATCAGATTTTACATCTTCTTGTGTTCAACACTTGGACTCACCAACCCCACATCTTAAATTAAAATCGACGTCGCGAACGCATGCTACAATGGTATAATTAAACAAATACGTTCTGCACGCCAGTTTCCTCTTTCCTTTGGTCAAGGCCTCTAGAAATGGAACCTCTGCAGGTTCTTCTAGAACTGGTCCAGGTTCTTGATCTAAGATAGGGGTATCCTAGATGACCAACTTAGGGTTTAGGTTTGAACTACCAGGCTGAGAGTGGCTCGGGTAAGGTGGGTCCTGAATTGTTTTGCCACTACTGGTGGCAACAGAATTTAGTCCTGCCTGGTTCCGGGTTAGGGTAGGCAAAAGAGGTGGTTGCTGTTGATAACTGGTTGTTATCTTTCTCAACACAGTTAATTAAGTTAATTGTGCTTAATTATGTGCAAAAGAAAGTAACTTAGGTCAACTTGAATTTATGTCGATTAAGTAGTATAGGGTTAAGTTAACCTAACATTTTAGATTTTATTTCTTTTAACTGGTTAAGTCCAGGTCGTTCACTAGGAGGCATAACTTAATTAGAATTCACCATTAAATCTAAGCTACTAATGGAAAGTATAATTAAATTTATTTTAAGAACATGAATTTTGCTTAATGATTTCAAATTAGAAGAATATGCAAAATTCAATAAGAAAACACATTTACACAAATGATCTTCTTTTACAAACAAGTAAACATGTTTATTTCTTTTTATTTACAAGAGATTAAGGCAATAGAAAGTATTTCTAATGAAAATATGCCTTATTGTAACTTTATGCTCAAAAGGAATTAATAAAATGCAAGAAATTAAACCATTATTTTTTTTCTTCTTTGTCTTTGACCTCTTTCTTTCTCTTCTTCTTTTCCTTTTTATCTCTCTCTCTTTTCTCTTTACTTATCTCTTAATCTTCTTCTTAATCTTTTTTGAGCTCCTCTTATACAAGTCTTCTTCTCTTTCTTTTCTTTCTTTCTTCTCTACCTGTTATTTTTTTCTTTAGCCCTTCTACCTGTTCAACCTTTCTTCTCCTTACGAGCTCTCCCTTTCTTCTCCTTTCTTCCTTTCCTTTACTTCTAAACCTTTGCATTCTTTCTTTCAGAACCCTTGCAGATCTTCTGAACCGAACCGGTTTAAACCTTTGAATCGAAAAATTAGGTTTTTGATTGGCAGCTTGGACTGGTCGGGGATACACAGCACCCCTCTTAGGGCGGGACCAGACCCTACTAGGTCTAAGCCTGGTTTTTTATTTAATTCGATTTATTTCCGGTTCGCATAGTCTCGAGCCCATCCGACTCACGGCCTCCCAGGCCCCATGCACATGCCCTCAAGGGCCCACACTCGCACGCCATAGGCGCACACACACCAAGGCATGCGCACCGCACGCACCCACACACACACCCATATGCTCAAATTCGTTCTTGCACCCTGCGCTGTTGACTGAGAAGCCTTAAACACAAATTAGTTTTATACCCAAGCGGCCGCTCCAGTTCCACCGATGTGGGACTATGTTTCCCCCTCCCAGTCTAAACTTCACATGATGATTCCAGCCAACTTAGAGCTTCATTCCAAGCAAATAAAAGCTTGCTGGAAAGCTCTTAAGTTGTTCTACATGATTGGAGTATCAATTTTATACTCAGGGAAGGTTTAGCTCTTCGATTTGAAGGGCGAAGGACCTGGGTTGTTACGGCTAAATTAGCCTGCAGAGTGGATTTTTGAATCTAAGGTCATGCAAAAGGACTTTTGACCTCTAGATGAGGTGTTGAATAGGTCGAAAAGGTAATTTCGCAGCTGTTGGTGAAGGAAATGAGCTCTAAGGAGCTTCAAGAAGGTGCAGAAGCTAAAAAGCTTCTCTAAAGAGCTTCAGAACTGTAATTCAAGTTCTGAAAGATCCTACAGACAGCTAAAGTCCTATTTAATCAAATCAAACAACCTCTAGAGGTTGTTAAGAATCTGTCTGGGTAGATTTTCCAATTGAATCTCATCAAAAATCTACTGTCATCAGTTTGGGTTCAAAAACAAGCCAAACTGAACAGAATTCAATTTCTACCATAGAATCCATCAGAGCTCATCCAAATCTTATTTAAATCATTTACAAACATCTCAGCAACATATTAGACTCTTCAATTTGTCTATTTGAATCCAAAATCCAGGAATCAGACTTAAGGTTGACCATGAAGCCTTGAATTTTGACTTTCTGCATTTAACCATTTCAGGTGAAATTAAAGCCTTAATCATCTTCTCTTTAACCACAGGAATGGATTTAGACCCTTAGAACGATGTTTCAATTAAGGTTCCTAGGGTTCTAGGCCTATCGCCTGATGTTGTAGAGGAGTCTATTCGACAGAACAAATCAAAGTCATTTACAGCGATTGACTCATGGAAAAAGTCTCAGGGTAAGTCACTGATGCTTTTAGACTTTTAAAATAAGACTTAACCCTAACTATCAGACATCTCCAACTCTACTGGAGTTGGAGAAGATGAAGATCTAACAGAAGCTTCAAGCACTAAAACCTCAAATAAATTGCCTCAACATGATCAGTGAACTTCAAATCAATGATCTGGAGCTTCACACTGAGTTCTACAGGCTGAAGAGCTTGTTTGACTCGTTGGAGCTCCTGTGAGTCTAGAAAAAGGTGAAAATGTACATATGATGTGAAATTGTGCCATTGATGATCTAAAAAGCTTCCTGAGGTCATAAGGAACCTCAGGAACACCTTAATTTCGTCAATTATTCATTAAAGTGAAAATTAAGCAGTGAATTCTTAGTAAACAAGATTTGAATGTAATTAGGCTCAAGACCTACTTTTCCACTCAATTGAGTGGAGAAAACAAGTCAAAAGGTAATTACGATGGGTTAGAAGTGAATAATTAATGATTTGAACTCCTCCTGAGCCGCCATTGACAGCAAGCTCAGGAGCTTAAATTAAATTGGGAGTTTAAGTTATAGATAGTAATTATTAAATTAAAGTGAGGATTAGGGCCCTTAAGTGATGGATAAGTGGTGGAGGACCCCGGTGGAGGTGGAATAAGCTCAACCATTGCTGCCATGGATAGCAGGAGCAGTTGGTGGAGGTGGAGGTGATTTAGATAATTAGATGATCAATTCAGTGATTAAAGATAAGAGAAATGTTCATGAAAGGTTTAAGAAGGTGAACGATGACTTAAAAAGATAAGAAATTTCTCCTGACAAGCTCAAGGAGCTCACCGGAGCTGGAGAAGATGAATGAAAAACTAACATTACAACTATCTAATCTACCTAACTATCCTAACTAATCTACTTACCTAACCTACTATTACTTGGACGGAGGAGGTAGGAGATCTCCGTCGATGGTCCTTAACAGAGGAGGAAATCAGAGGGTTGAAGAAAGAAGTCCAGCGGGCGTTTGTGAAGTGAAGCAGAGGAGCTCCTAGTTAGCACTGCGTTAGAAGACTTGGCTGACGTCGGCAGAGATCTAGAGCGATCAAGGATGGATGGAGGAAGACGAATGAAGCGGAAGAAGGTTGCCGGAGTTTAGAGAGAATAGCCTATCGGTTAGCTCAATGAATAAGAGGGAAGGGAGCTAACTTGGTGAAAATTGAGGGTGTGGAGGGGTATTTATAGGTGGCAGCGACTGAGAAGGAGGTTGAATCTCGATGGAGAAGAGGCTAGGAGTGGAGTAACCACCAGCGTCTTCTCTGATGCCGGTGAGGTTATCTCCAACCCCAAAATGGGATTACAGCTTCATCCAGACCGGTGGATGAAAAGGAGATGGTGAGCACAAGCTCCAAGAGCTTGGAGAGGAAGGAATGACGTCAGATGTGCGGTGATCAGACGGTGGAGGCACCTCTTGTCGTCAGCCGTCCAGAAGGTTGAAGAAGGAAAGAAGAAGAAATTTTAAGGACTTAATCGTAATGAAAGTTGAGGACCTAAATGAAGAATAAGGACCTGATTGAAATAAAACATAAGGACTAAAATGTTAACTAAGATTTTCAAGGTTTATTTTAATTTAAATCATTTTCAACTTTTTATATATGATTATAAATAAGACAATTATTATATTTAGACCTTGAATTTACATTTTTGACATTTTTAGATTAATTTATTTAATTAAGTAATGTTACTTAAGTTATTACATACTTAGGTATAAATTGTACTTAAGTTAGTTAATCACATTAATTAGTTAAATTACTGATAATATTTCGAGTCCAATTATTAATTAAATTAATAATAATATTAATTGGATGATAATATAGCATTTTAAACTTATTTTAAGGTCCTTTACTATTTATCCCTTATTTAATAATTAACCCATATATTTACATATTTCTAGCTAATTAACTAGGAAGAATAGTTAATTAAGGGTAATTAGAGACCATGATAAGCTTCTCATCAATAACCCGTGTCTGATGTCGAAGCCTCCATCCCGTCGGGTGATGGAGTAGAAGGGGCCTGATAGACATAATGTGCTTGGCCTTGAGTTGGGTTCATAACGTGCCTCTGGTTTGGCACGTTATTTGGATTGGGCAGAGGTTGTGAAGGGAGTGCACCAGGTTGGCAGGGATTTGCCATCTGGGAGAGTTGATTGCGAACCTCTGTGATCTCGTCTTTGTGCTGCTTTTGCATAGCTACATTTGTTTTCTGAATATCAGCCAGAGTATGAAGGATAAGAGTCATTTAATCTTCCCGAGTTGGCCCGGTTTGGTAGATTGGGTTGGACCGAGGCTGAGGCGGTTAATATGGATGAGAAACTTGTGGTCAAGGCAGATATTGAGGTCTTTGATTTTGATTATTCCTTGACCACGCGAAGTTAGGATGATTACGCCATCTAGCGTTGTAAGTGTTTGAGAAAGGATCATTCTGGATGGCGTTGAGGTCCTCGCAGGTCTAAGGAACCTCGGAGAAATTAGAAGATGAGGGTTCAAAGTTCCCCCAACTAGAGTAAGCGGATTTGGAGTTTCCTCTGAAACCTAGATCAAATGGGGGTGGGTATGGATCCATCCCCTAAGAAGATCGGTGGTAGATGTTATGCACAGCCTCCCTCCCAGAGGGTGGTTGTGTGAACAGGTTTTGTGCAAAGATGGCTTGCTGTAGATGTCAAGTCAGCTCATCCACCTTCTTCTCAATGATCGAGACCTTATCCAGGAGATTGGCCATTAACTCCAAGTTGACGGAAGAGGATAGGCCCTACGTCTCATGTGCTCCCTGCGGATTCGTCAATGCACGGGCATTCATTCGGTTGAACATGCTCGTGGATTCATTATTGATAGAGTTCTCGCACATGTTCTCGAGAATCTCCAACACGGTGTCTTCATCTTGACCCATGTTGTTTCCTCCACAGGTTGCTTGATGAATAATCGAATATCCTCACGGAGTCCCTAGTAAAAAGACTAGACTTGTTTCCATTTAGGAACTCTGTGGTGGGGGCACTTTCGCATGAGATCTAGAAAGTGATCCCATGCCTCATGAAGCGGTTCTCCTACCTACTGCGTGAAATGTGTGATCTGGTGCTGTAGAGCATTTGTCCGACCAACAGGGAAGAACTTTTTCAGAAACTCAGATTGCAGTTCAGCTCATGTGTTGATTGGACAAGTTAGGGTTTGGTACCAGTAAGAAGCCTTGTCCATGAGAGAGAAGGAGAACATTTTCATAAGAAAGATATCCCAATTTTGAGCTTCTGACCCAAAGGTCTGGGCCAGATGCTTGAGTTACTTGATATACTGGAAGGGATCTTCGAAATTAAGCCCATGAAATTTAGGAATAGCATGAATCATGTTGGGCTTAAGTTCATTATCAGGACCTCCAGCTGGGATTTGGACTTGAGATTCGATTGCCACCACAGTGGGATTGTAATGATCTCGCATCATAGGACACTGCGGTAGATTCATAAAGCCCTAGAATAGATCGTTGAGGTGCTGAAGCTGATTTTGGAGATTGTTTTTTTCTTTTGCTGGGTGTTCCATGAGTATGGATGAAGGAGATCTAGGCTTAGATGAATAAGAAGAGATATCGATCTGGTCGGGTTGTTGCATAAATAGGGAGGTCGAGGCTTGGCCTTGACAAGAGTGAATAGCTAATGGAGGCCTCAAGGGTGGTCTTAGGGATCTCCTCTGTTTATCACGTTGAATCGGGTTTTAAGAATATCACGTTGTAGTACAGCCGAAAAAACATTCAAAATAAATATAATTTTATTACTCGAATTTGAAGTCCGAGGTCAAACACATGGAGCAAATGGAATTCACGAACTAATCTCAATAATAAATGCAAATTGAACACATAATACTACTCAAAATCTAATTAGGAATGTAAAGCATGAGTATATGAAGCATAAAAATAATTGTAGCTAAAAATAATGGAATTGATTTCTCTCTCTCTTGATTCTTCTTCTTCCTTTGGCTTCTTCTTCCTTCTATTCTTCTTTTTCTATCGTTGGATCCTTCCTCTCTCTATCTTCTCTTTCCTTTGCCTTGCTCTATCTTCTTCTTCCTTCTTCTCTGTCTTTGGTCGTCTCTTCCTTTTCTCTTTCTCTGCCTTCTGCCTTAAGCTTCTTCTTCTTCTTCAGCTTCTTCCTTCTTTGCTACAGCCATTAGCCTTCTCCTTCTTCTTTTTTAGTTGCCTGAGCTCTTCTTATTCTCTGACTTTCTACTTCCTTCTTTCTCTTCCTTCCTTCTTTCTGTTCTTTAGCCTTCTCGTAGTTAGCTTCTTCCTCCTTCCTTCTTTGCTTGAATTTGGCTAAGTGTGGAGCCAAACTTTCCACAGCAAAACCCCCCTTCCCTTACGTAGCGTTTCTCTCTTCTGTCTTCTCTATTTTAGGTTCGCTCTCCCAGAGCCACAACTGGGTCGAGTAATCGGACCTAATCAGAGACCCAGGTCCAGGCTCACCGGTGTGGGTGGTGAGCGAGGAGTGAGTCTGTTGGGTAAACGGGTCGTGGTCAGATCCGCGTGGGCAGTGCCGCGGAGGAGGTCGTGAGAGGGGGAGAGGGACCTCACCCCGTGAGTTGGAGGCAATAAGCCTCTGGCAGAAATTCCTTTTATGCGCACACGCTTGCTCGTCTAGTCCCACCTTCCTTTACACGCCGCAACAGCAGATGTATCCTTCAAATTAAGAAGCTGCAGCAGCCTTTGACTCCAATTGGGAACCTACGTGCGTTCGTGCCTTAAGTCCGTGTCACCTGGGACTCTCACTTGGAGCAGCAGCAGCTGGAGAATAGCAAGCGAGCTTCAAGCTTCTTCGACCATGGCGGCTGGTGGTCGGGTACCTGTAAACATGAGAACAGCTTCACGGCCAAGTCAAATCATCCAGGGAGCTTCGCCGAGGCATACTGAGTGTGCTGCGATGGTTGACATGGCTGGGGATGACTGCAGTGGCGTGTCTAGGGTTCTCTGTGGCAATGTGAGTGGGTGTGTTTGGTGGGATGTTTGGACTGTCAATGGAGTGAATGGAGTGGGGGATTTTGATTAGCGAGTCATTGCAGAGGTTGTAGGGTGGTTGGCGAGGTGGATGGAGGTGCGGAGCGGCGGGGGCACCTCGTCGGAGGTATAGTTGGAGGTGGAGAGGGTGATGGTGATCAGTGGAGTCGAGAGGTGTTTTTGAGAAATAAAGAGAGGGAATGGGAGTAGAAGAGAGAGGGAAGCTAACAAACCTAATCTAAGGATGAAGGGAGAGAGAATCGCATGCTGGTATGGTCGCCGGACGTGGGGAAGATGAAGACCTCCATAGGTGGGGCGGCGGCGAAGATGGGGCAGAGGTGGCCTCGGCTGGTGTTGCGTGATGCAGAGGACTGATGGGAAGACAACCCAACCACTGGTATTGTGGTTGGGCGAAGAGAGAATGAGGAAGGAGCCGCCGGAGCTTGCGGAGGTGTTGCGGCCGACGAGGAGAGAAGAATGTGGGGGATTCCGGCCCAATTCCAAGCTGAGGAGCAGCTGGATCAGGGGCTTCTTAAATAAGTCTCTGGAGAAGGATTTGTGCTTGGAAGCCAAGCTTCCAAGCAAGGTATAGTCATCGGAGATGGAAGCTTCAAAAAGACCCAAATCCCTCATGCGTTCGCATGAAAGATTGGGTAATAATCAGGGCTCATAGATGGGTTCAGATTGGAGAAGATTACTTAGAGAATCTCCCTTCCAATTTTGGGAGGGATTCTTTGAGCAATCAAGGAGAATCCTTCTTCTAAAGCTCGTCGAAGTAGGATTCCTCCACTATAATGGTGGAGGGACCTAATTGCAAAGAATGATGAAGAAGCTAGGGGGCCAAATGCAAGGGTTTCTTAAAGATAGGGGTAGAAATATAATCAGGTTGGACCTATTTGCAAAGTGGGTCAAGATGAGTTCCCCTTGGGTCCAAATTTTGGTACAAACCTAATTTGGACCTAACGAATCCAATGGTGTTTGACCACGTTTGACTGGGCAATTTACGTAAAAACCCAACTTAGGGCAAATGTTTGTCTAAGACCCCATTCTAGGTCAAAATAGGTTCCAATGGCCAATTTGATTGTTCTAAACCCTAGAGAATATTTTTCTATGATTTTTAGAGGGTTTAGGTGAATTTTATCCTAACTAGAACCTTGTTTAAACAAGTGGGTCTATTTCAGGGTTACAAGAAGTCATTTAATTCCCAGAACTCACAAGAACCCTTTTCTGTGTAATCCAACCCACTTTTTATCTTGTTAAGACCATTTGACCTGTGTTTAGCCCTTGAGAAAATCCATTGCTGTACTGCAATGATAAAATTACAGTTTTACCCCTTATTTTTTACTTTTCTCTCAGAAAGGTTATTCAGTGAATTACGACCTCCAGTTGGTTATGTAAGAGCTTTTGTTCTCTTTTATGGGTCAAAATGAGCTGGTTAGGGCTCATGATGGTGTTCCCATTATACCCCCATGCCTAGCTTTTGCTAGTCCCTTAGCAAAATTTTAAGGTTTTAACTTTAATTGTAGATCATGAGTACCTTTGATGTTCAAAAACACAATGTGTGATTTTTTCTGTGGATTAGGTTAGAAGGACAATAGTAGGCCTAGAGGTACTCAAGTACCAACCAAGATCCAGACCTGACCAGCTCTAGCCTCAGTCCACCGCGAAGGTTTTTAAGGCCCACAGGAACTATCCTAAGGTTCTTTGAACTTCACGGTTAAAGCACCCATGCTTGTAACATATTTTAGCCTTGGTTCAGTTTGCACTGCGTTTTTGTAAGAGAGAGTTAGTGGAATTTTCTTTGTTTAGAGAGTTTTCTCTCTCTTTTCTTTTTATTTCTAGCTTCGGATTGGCTTCTCAACATGGTCTATATCGGATTCCTAGTCCCCATCATCAATCCTCGAAGGGTCCCTAGCAATCGATGCTTCGGGATAGCATCGCCCATGGCAACCCCCAGAACCTTGGCTTTCGAGATTTCGAGATAATCCCACCCATGGCATTCTGTAGCTAAATCCAGACCCTGGCAATCGACATTTCATGATAATGCCGCCCATGGTATCTGAACCAGCATAGGGTGCTTACATGCCTTCAGTAGGATATGTAAATATCCTAGGAGACAAGCACCAAGGAGACGATATGTTATTGCGCATCTTCTAGGGGAATTTCCCACCTCTCCATGCTGGGAACTTGTCTAAATCAACTTGTGTTGATCAGCCGCTCCTAATCTAGGCGACTTTTTCAGAACAGTTTAAATGCATTTGCATGATTTTGATACTTATGCATACTGAACCAGACTGTGTGTGGATTGGGGTGTTTAGGTTATCGAGTCCCGCAAACTAGAGGTCAGTTAATGAGGCCGAATATTCCCTAAGCCTTAGACCTAATACTTAAGGTTCCCATTTTACCCAACCTCTCAAGGACTATCCAGATCTTAGCAGATACTTGAATTTTTAAGCCTAAGAGTATAACCCAAGAGGCCTAAGATTAGCGTTCCTACTAATCTCTTTTGTGTTTCCTTAGGGCTTTTTTCCTTTCATTTTCTTTTTCTTGATATGGTCTAGAACTTAGTTAATCCTTTAATTTCTTACTAATGACTATCTCTTTTCTTTTCTTTTCAACTTGTGCTCCTTTTTGACAATTCACTTTTCCCCTTTTTCTCCTCAAGATTTGTATGTCCTCAAAATTTTCTTTTCTCCTCCATTTTTTTGTTCTTTTCTCACGATTTTCTATTTTTTGGTATTTTTTGGAATATGCATTTTTTTGTGAGAACCCTTCTGGACTTTTGATTTTTGTATGTTTGCACTTTACCACCCCCCCATGCCTAAGTTTTACAATGTCCTCATTGTAAAAGGAGCGTGTGAAACAGGTTTGGGTTCAGGAATTTAGAACAGGATATATTGGGTGGGCGAACGAGTCAGGAATGATTGGTACGGACGATTTCAAGTTCTGGCACGTGTACTAGAGGTGGGATCGATTATTTTGAAATCGAACTCAAGGTGCAATAGACGTGAAGTCCAAAAGGATAATCAGAAGGATCTCAGGTTTATGGAATGACGGGTTGCCTCCCATTAAGCGCTAAATTCAACGCCTTCAATCGAGTGGGAAATGGTATGGAGAGGGAGTGGTCAAATCAGCTGAGCTTTGTAGAACAAGCACCTTGATCAAGAGCATGGTGAAAGTTCCTACTTGGAGGGGGTGAGATTAGCGTAACGTAAAAAATGCGGAATTGAAATATAAAGCAATCTCACAAAAATCAATCGCACAAGTACACAACTGTTTTTAGGTGGAAACCCAAAATGGGTGAAAACCACCACCTAACCCTCTCGAGTTAGGATTTTCCGATCAACCTAGTTGATCAAATCCACTAACCGAATCACTTTAAAACGGGGGTGATTCAACCTCAGTACAACCATGCTACAAGTACGAGGGTAGCGTTCCTCAACCCCTTCTCTCCACGAGAAGGATTTTGTCCCACGAAGGAGATAAAGATAAAAGAAACAACAAGTCCTATAGAGCCAACAAAGTAATTATAAACCTAGCTTCTATAGGAATAAGGAAACTCCCCTTTGCAAGGAGTGCGTCGAGGACGCGGATGCGTGAGCCACGCGACGGGGCAACTTCGCTCTCGTAGACAACGGCGGGAGAGCGGGTGCGCAACGGTTTGATGCTCTCAAGATGATGGAGCTTGAGCTTGTAGAGCAAGAGTTAGCTAGGACACAAGAGAGTGGAACTATGTTGCTTAAGTGTGTCTTGTGTTTCTCTTGGTGTGTCTCTTGTGTTGCAAAGATTCCCCTCTATTTATAGAGGCCTTAGGAAGGCTTTGGAAGGCTTAGGAATGGTTCTATAGCCGTTGGGAACAAAGTCCAAGAGAATCAAGTCGAAATCAGGACAATGATTACATTTGACAGGGTGATCAGACGTCTGGAAGGCCACTTTAAGATGTCTGATTCCAAGGTCAGACATCTGATTTTGGGCAGGTCTCTCCCTGACTTGAATCAGATCTAAACAGGGTTTTTGTGCAAGTCCATCAGACGACATACAGGACGTCTGGCACTAAGTATGGACGTCTGGAAACCTACTTTTACTGTGGGAATTGATTTCCAAACGTTGCAACAGCTAGAAAATCTCTGAGAAGAGATTTTGGGTCAGCCGAGGCAAAACGGTCATTTATCAGACGTCTGGAAAGGCCTAAGGACGTCTGATAAGGCTCTAACGGTCATAATCTTGAGTGCCTGCTAAGCTAGCCAACGGTCCACTATCTGGACGTCTGGCAAGTCCATCAGACGTCTTCTAAGACGTCTGGACTAAGGTCTGGATGTCTGATTTCATCAGACAGAATACTAACTCCAGCCTAACAGTTATCAGACGTCTAAAACAACAGTAAGACGTCTTAAAATGCTTTATCAGACGTCTGATTTGGGAATTAGACGTCTGGAAGTGCTGTTTGAACCCTATATTGGTTTTCTAAGTATTCTACAGAAAATCTAAGTATCTTAGGGTTGTGCCGGTGTTCCTAGGACTACTGTTAGGGTTCTTTGAGGCTCTTTAACATAATTTTCTAAGGAAAATAAAAAGAGCAAGAAAATAAAGACAAGAGATACAAGAAAGGATTAAAAAGAATCTATCCTATTCTTCTTGTCTTCTATCTTCAATCTGTCGCTCCACGCGAACCTCCTCTGTTTTCCATCAAGCTCCTCCAATCCGTCCTGGATGCGAGCTCGAACTCCGTCTAAACACGTCCACATTTGCAATTGACCTGAAATCTAGGACTCAAATTGCAAATGTTAAATAACACGTGTTTTGTTATCATCAAAACAAATGATCGTGGTGCTCTAGCACCAACACATGGTTGGTCCAACTAGGTGCTTGTTCAGATCAACAGGCTGATGATGCAGCCCAGACCCAATCAATCTGGTGGGTTGATATATGTAGATCAAGAGGTATGGAACCCACCATATACTATGGAGCTTGGAATGATACAGAAGTGTGAATCCAGGGTTTGTCTAAGTCGAATCAGCCTGGTCAGAGTAGGGATCCTCAAAATAATCAGTGGATGATGCGGAAACCCTACAGGAGTGATCAGAGAATGATGGAGCATGATTTGTAGTTTGATCAATGTCCAAAACCCGATAAAGATGAGGCGAATCATCTGCAATATCTGCTTAGTAAGAGGGGAATCAGAATAAAAATTAAGTCCGGTTGCGGGTCAGGGTTGAAAACGGGTTTGGATGGATTCTGTATATGTAGAGGAGGTGGCATCAATAAGAATTGTGTATGAGAGCTCCTCTAAAAAGGAATTAAAGGTGGGTCCATTTAGAGAGTTCTCATAGTGGCTATCAAATTCAAAAGTGAATGCTTGAAGAGTGTTTATAGGATGAAAGAAAGCTGGGTCAAGAAAACATTCGAATTCTGGGATGTAGTCACTCTTGGCACCTTCTAATTTTGATTCCTGAGGATCGAAAAGAAATGATTCCATCTCAATGGAACCTGAATTTAAATCAGTGATCTCAGGATCAGGGACCTCAGAGTCGGAGTCGAAGAATGAATCATGTGAGCTGAGGTCGTAGATTGGCTCGTAGTTGTCCTGAAGCAATGGTTCTTTGAAATCATGGTAAGATTCAAAATCGTCGGAGAAATTGCGAGAATTTGATTCGAGATCAGTGGTTCCACCAGAGAATAAATCACAAGATGTAGATTTAGCAACCTGACTTGGGTCTAGCCTATCTGTAGATTCTAAGCTTAAAAAGGTGTCCTTATAGGGTCTGGGCTCTGGTTTTTGGCTTGTGGGGAAGACCCAATCAAAACCCTACTCTTCCAACTCCTCGATTTCTATAGTGTAGATTGGGGTGACTTCTGAAAAATCAATCTGTATCTCTGAGGATGTTGGAGAGGGACATTCATCAAACAAAGGCCTAGAATCATAATCCCAATTCAAACTTTGATCGTCGTCATATGGGGCCTTGTAATCATCCCAATAAGATTCAGATCCAAATTCTAGGCTGAGGATGTGGGTTGAATCACTAGACTCTAGGTCAGAATTGCCTTCGAGGGTCACCTTATCAGAATAAGGGGTAGGATTTACACCCTCGATAGGTTCTATTTTAATCTCATCATTACAGGAGTCTCGGAATTCTATGCTTGGTGAACCAGGATTTTGGCTTTCTAGGGCTAGCTCGAAATCGTGTTCTCCTACAATTGGGACTTCCCAACCTAATTCAAGATTAGGCATGTTATATTTTATCTGGGTTGGGAATCCATAACAACCTTGTGCCTCAAACCCGGGATTTGGGAAGTTATGTTGATCCTCAATACTATTCCAAGATGGTTCATTAATTGTTTGTGATCAATAACTTGTTTCAATAATTTTATCATCTCTTCCCATTTTTCAAGATCATCTTGGTGTTTTTCCCACAGTACAGGATTTGTCATGCATTGGAGGTATTCAAAGTTGTGCAATTTTTCTATCTCAATGTATCTTGTTATAAGAATGTCTCGAGTTGATCCCTTTGTTGCTTCTGTTAATAACAATTGGGCACAGTTTATGATGAAGGTTGTTGTTGTTGGTACACTAACCTGAATGTCTTCTATGAGTTTTTAGGTTTTGTACTTAATCTTATAAAATTCAAGGGCATCCTCAATCATTCTATCTCTCATGGATCGTTGTAATTCAGGTTTCTTGAATGGTTTTCCTAAGTACCCAAGCTGCATATTTGAATCAGATGGTGGAATCAAGATGTAGAATCAGAATTCAAGTGTTAGAATGAAGTGATTTGATCTGAATAGAGACTCCTAAAGAAAATCTGTGTGTGCACTCTAAATAGAATGGATGAGGGACTGGATGTGATGTTGACCCAATTAAGGTACCCAAAGATTTTTTGGATGATTATGGAGGTTCGGGGCGGATGATACCCCGTAGTCAAAAAGCCATCCACCTGAGAATTACCTAGGCAACTAATGAGAGACTCATCATGATCTCTAATTACCCCTAATTAACTAGTTTTCCTAGTTAATTAGCTAAGGATATGATTATAAAAGGGTTAATTATAAAATAAGGGATATTTAGTAAAGGACCTTAAAATAAGTTAAAAGTGATATTTTATCATTCAATAAGCATTATTAATAATTTAATTAATAATTGGACTCGAAATCTTATTAATCATTTCCTTAATTAATAAGTTTAGTAACTTAAACATAATGTATACATAAGTATATAATAACTTAAGTAATTTTACTTAATCTAATAAATTAACTTAAAAAGGTCAAAAATGTAAATTCAAGGTGAAAACATAATAGCTATCTCATTTACTAACATATATAAAAAGTTGAAAAAAATCTAAGTTAAAATAAACCTTTAAAACCTGGGTTTACATTTAAGTCCTTACTATTCATTGCAATCGGGTCCTTAATTTTCATATAGGTCCTTAAGTTTCATTGCACTTAGGTCCCTTTCGTCTTCTTCTTCAACCAATTGAACGGCTGACGACGGAAAGTGACTCCACCACGCGATCACCGCCTTGCCGACATCATCCTTCCTTCTCCAAGCTCTTGGAGCTTGCACTTACCACTCCATCTTCATCCATCGGTCTGGATTACTCGGAAATCCTAATTTTTGGTGGGAGTTAACCTCACCGTCATCGGAGACGATGCTGGAGGTTAAGCTCCCCAAGCTTCTTCTTTGTCCAGACTCCACCATCTTTGTCGCCGTTCATTATAAATACCCCCTCACCCCTTCGATTTCTCTCAAGTTGGCTCCCTTCCCTCTTCTAACACTGAGCCGACCCAATAGGCTATTCGTCTGCAACTCCAGTGACCTTTCACACCATTCTCCGACTTCCTCCATTCATCCTGACTAGCCGAGGAGACTTGCCGAGGTCAGCCGCGTCTCTGGACATAGGCATCGACCAAGGAAATCCTCTGCTCCATCCAAACTTGCCCGCTGGAGATTCTTCTTAAACCCTCTAATTTCGTCTTCCACTATGAGCCATCAGCGGAATTCTGTTGACCCCTTCATCCAGGTAACAGTAGATTAGGAGTAAGAGTAGTAGGGTAGTTTAGGTAGGTAGTGACTCCGACGAGCTCCTTGAGCTCGCCTAAGCCTTAATTTTGTCTTTTAAAGCCAATGATCACCTTCCTTTAACCCTCATAACCATTTCTAATTCATTAAAACACAAATTTAACCACTATTCACCTAATTCATCTTCACCTCCAACAGACACTGTCACTGTCTATGGCGACAAAATCTGAGCTTAGATCCACCTTCATAGGGTCCTCCACCACCTATTCACAATCTAAGGACTCTGTTTTACACTTCAATTTGAATAATTACCACCTATAATCTAAATGCCCAATTTTTAAATAAGCTCCTGAGCTCACTGTCAATGGTGGCTCAGGAGTAGTTAAAACCTTTAATTAACTATTTATTTATGATCGCAATTTATTGTTGACATGTTTTGACCACTCAATTGAGTGGGAAAACAAGTCCTGAGCTTCAACCAACTCAAATTTCATATAAATCGAATTCACTGATAAATCTTAATTCTAATGAGCAAATGGAGAATTTAATGTGATCCTGAGGTTCCTTGCAACCTCAGGAATCTTTTCAAGTCATCAATGGCACACTTTTTCTTTCTATACATGGTTTTCACTTTTTCTAGACTCACTAGAGCTCTGGTGAGCTCCAACGAGTCAAATGTGTTCTTTAGCCTGTAGAACTGAGTGAGTAGCTCTAGATCAATGAAAAGAAGATTACTGATTATGTTGAGGTTGTTTATTTGAGATTTAAGTGTCTGGAGTTGTTGTTAGGTCTTCATCTTCTCCAACTCCAGCAGAGTTGGAGAAGTCTGACAGAAGTTTAAAACAGGCATTTAATGGATCTAAAAGCTTTAATGCAATCACTGAAGTTAATTATGCCTTCAAATCTGTATAACAAACCCCTGATTACTCTGACGAATAGATCACATTTTGAGCTCAGGCGACGAGCCTGAAACCCTAGATTCTTAGGTTCAAACATCTATCTAGGGGGTTGAGCAAGTTCCTGAGGATGAAAGGATCTTATCTTAGGCTTTGATTTCTTGTGAAAAGGCTTACATTAGAAAGTCAATTTTTAATGCCTTATAGTCAACCCTGAGGAGGAAACTCTAATTCAGAGGTTAATTCGATAAATTGATGAGTTAGAATAGATTCTGAGGTGTCTGTGAATGATTTTAAAGTGATTTGAGTGAGCTCAGATCTGTTTATTTGATGGAATTAACCAACTGCCAGTTTGGGTTGTTTTCGAACCCAAATTGATAGCAGTGCCTTTCTGATGAGATTTGAAGTTGAATTCTGCCTAGATGAGCCTGTTATATCCCTTAGAGTTTGTTTCAATCGATTAGAAATGACATTAACTGTCTGTTGCACTTTTCTTCATCTAAATTCCTTTCTCTGAAGCTTTCAGAGAAGTTCAAGCTTCTCCATGTTTCTTGAAGCTTCAAGAGCACAAAACCTGCACTAGCAGATGTGGAATCCCTTGCAGAACTTATTTAGAACCTTAGTTAAGTGAGAAAGTGCAGTTTAAGGACTCTGCAAGCCTCATACCACTGTCCAGGCATATTAAACTCGTAGGAACCCCTAATTTCACCTATCAAATCGAAGAGGAAATCATCCTCTAAACTTCAAATTGACCCTGGAATTCTATAGAGCTACCTTAGAGCTCTTCATCAAGCTTTATCTCACTTGATTTGGAGCTTTGAGTAGGAAGTAATCGTCATTTGAAGATGGCACTGGAGGGGGAACTATAGTCCCACATCGGTAAACCACGAGCAGGTGCCTTAGTATAAAATGTTTTTGTTAACTACGCTTCTCAGTCGTCAAGCGCTCGGCGCGAATCTGATCTGACCATTTCGAGCATGTGTGTGTGTGTGTGTGGGCGCGTATGTGCCTGCGAGTGTGCACCTATGTGGCGTGCGGATGTGTGGCCCTGAGAGGGCGAGGCTTGGGAGGCGTGAGCCAGTTGGCTCGAAACTCTGAACCAGAAATAAATCGAACCATAATTGAACCAGGCAAGGACCTAGAGGGTCTGGTCCCACCTTGCGAAGGGTGCTACATATCCCCGAAAAGTCTGAGCCGCAAACAATAAACCAATTTTTGGTTGAAGAGAAAAACCCAGTTCAGTTCAGCTGAAGGCCAAGGTTCAGAAGTGCTGAAGGAAAGAAAGAAGGTTAAGGAAGAAAAAGAAGAGAGAGATAGGAAGGAAATGAAGAAGAAGAAATCGAGATGGTTGAACAGGCACTAAGGAAAGAAGAAAGGCAAAACAGAAAAGAAGAAAGGAAAAAGAGAAGAGCTCGTGAGAATAAGAGAAAAATAAAAGAGAAAGAGAAAAGATAAAAGATAAGTAAAAGAAAAAAGAAGAAAAGAGAGAGAGAGGCTGAAGAAATAAAGAAAAGAAATTATTTTTCTTATATTATTTTAAATTTCTTTTTATTTTTAAATGTTATAATAAAGCATGTTTTAATAGAAGAACTTCATATTGCCTTAATTCCTTTAAAATAAATTGGAAATTAACATATTTACTCGCTAATAAAGTAGATCATTTGAGTAAATATGTTCTCTTATGAGATTTTGTATGTTATCTCATTTTAATCAAATTTTTCGGCAAAATTCATGCTTTCATAATTAACTTAGATTTACCTCTTATACTTATAAAGAAAAATAAAAGATAACTAGTAAATTTAAAATGAATTATACCTCCCAGCGAACGACCTGGACTCAACCAGTAAAAATTTTCTAAAATGTTAGGTTAATTCAACCCTATACTACTAATCGACACAACTTCGAGTTAACCTAAGTGACTTTTCTCTACTCTTAATTATGTAAAATTAACTTAATTAACTGAGTTGAGGTAAGGAACATACCACCAGCCATAGAGGGAGAGTCTCGCAAAGACCCCTACTCGGTAGAGTGCCCCCACGGGTTATAGAGTTTCCCCCACCCGACCTCTCTTGTCACTGAGGGTCTAGGTGGACTAGAATGGATAACTTGACCTCTTAAGTCTACCAATTTTATGTCCTAATAGGGTCTTTGATTTCACTTGAATTAGCAGTTCTTTTGATTTATGACCTAATTTGGAGGTTGGTTGGCGTACAATGTAGTCCAACTTTACCTGACCTACCCTAAAAATGGCAGAATGACTCTAGGTCAAGACCTAGAAATCACCCTGATTTGACTCCTACATTATTAGGTCCAAGTATTTTAAGGTTCAAGTGAGTTTAGAGCCTATTTTTAGGGTTTTTCTTAATTAGATCTTTTCAATTAAGGGCTTGGGTAGCACACAAATGCGGGCGGGTTTGTTTCCTTTTATGCAGGAAAGTGTGAACTAGCACTCTAAAACCTCAATGTAGAAACCCTAATTGGCTTTATTTCCAAGTCCTCTTTGATTTTCACAAATGTTCTCCTTGGACTTCAAATAAGAAGTGTGTAGTCCAAGAAGATTAGAAATTGAGTGTAATCCCTAGTAGGCACAGAATTTTGGGATACGATCTCTAAAAATTGCTTCAACTTCAATAAAATTTGAAAAAAAAAAAGCAAATTATGACACTTTGCCTTTGAAATGATAATTACTTTGAAAAAGAAGGTAGTTGATTCCTAATTAATTGCTTCCTCTTTGTCTTCCTAATATTAGGAGGTTGATTAGGGAAGAATAGAGAAGTTACTTGCCTTGGAGTGGTTGATTTGCGTGGGAGATCGCCTCATGAAGTGCCTCTCACAATCACAATAAAGCAAATAGGGAAAGTGAGTGCTTAAATATAATCAAATAATGTGTAGAATAGTGCTGAATTACGCGTTGCTCCCTGGCAATGGCACCAAAATGTTTAGAGTGCTGAATCGGGTTTTAAGAATATCATGTTGTAGTACAGTCGAAAAAGCGTTCAAAACAAATATAATTTTATTACTCGAATTTGAAGTTCAAGGTCGAACACAGGGAGCAAATGGAATTCACGTACTAATCTCAAAAATAAATACAAATTGAACACATAATACTACTCAAAATCTAATTAAAAATGTAAAGCATGAGTATATGAAGCATAAAAAGAATTGTAGCTAAAAATAATGGAATTGATTTCTCTCTTGATTCTTCTTCTTCTTCCTTTGGCTTCTTCTTCCTTCTCTTCTTCTTTCTCTATCGTTGGCTCCTTCTCTTTGTCTTCTCTTTCCTTTGCCTTGCTCTGTCTTCTTCTTCCTTCTTCTCTGTCTTTAGCCATCTCTTCCTTTTCTCTTTCTCTACCTTCGGCCTTAAGCTTCTTCTTCTTAAGCTTCTTCCTTCTCTACTGCGGCCCTTAGCCTTCTCCTTCTTCTTTAGCTACCTGAGCTCTTCTTATTCTCTAACTTTCTCCTTCCTTCTTTCTCTTCCTTCTTTCTGTTCTTTAGCCTTCTTGTGCTTAGCTTCTTCCTCCTTCCTTCTTTGCTTGAATTTGGCTAAGTGTGGAGCCAAACATTCCACAGTAAAACCCCCTTCCCCTGCATAGCGTTCCTCTCTTCTCACTTCTCTATTTTAGGTTCGCTCTCCCAGAGCCACAACTAGGTCGGGTAATCGGACCTAATCGGAGACCCGGGCCTAGGCTCATCGGCGTGGGTGGTGAGCTAGGAGTGAGTCTGTCGAGTAAATGGGTTGTGGCCAGGTCCGCATGGGCAGTGCCACGGATGAGGTCGTGAGAGGGGGAGAGGGACCTCACCCCATGAGTTGGAGACGATAAACCTCTGGCAGAAATTCCTTTTATGCGCACACACCCGCTCGTCCAATTTCGAGGTGGGACTAAATGTCCCACCATCCTTTACACGCCGTAGCAGCAGATGTCTCCTTCAAATTGCGAAGCTACAACAACCTTTGGCTCCAATTGGGAACCTACGTGCGTTCGTGCCTTAAGTCCACGTCACCTGGGACTCTCGCCTGGAGCAGCAACAGCTGAAGCATAGCAAGCAAGCTTCAAGCTTCTTCGACCATGGCAGCTGGTGGTCGGGTACCTATAAACATGAGAATGGCCTCACGGCCACGTCAAATTGTCCAGGGAGCTTTTTCGAGACACAACGAGTGTGCTGCGGTGGTCGGCATGGCGTGGGGATGATTATGGTGGCGTGTCTACGGTTCTCTGTGGCCGTGTGAGTGGGTGTGTTTGGTGGGATGTTTGGGCAGTCAATGAAGTGAATGGAGTGGGGGATTTTGATTAGTGAGTCGTTGCGGAGCGACGGGGGCACCACATCGAAGGTATAGTCGAAGGTGGAGAGGGTGATGGTGATCAGTGGCGTCGAGGGGTGTTTTTGAGAAGTAAAGAGAGGGAACAGGAGTAGAAGAGAGAGGGAAGGTAACAGACCTAATCTAAGGATGAAGGGAGAGGGAATCCCACTCCTGTATGGCTGCCGGACGTGGGGAAGATGAAGACCTTCGTAGGTGGGGCAGCGGCGAAGATGGGGTAGAGGCGGCGTTGGTCGATGTTGTGCAACATGGAGGACTGAGGGGAAGACAACCCAACCACTGGTATTGTGGTTGGGCAACGAGAGAACGAGGGAGGAGCCACTGGAGCTTGCAGAGGTGTTGCGGCCGGCGAGGAGAGAAGAATGTGGGGGATTCCGACCCAATTCCAAGCTGAGGAGATGCGGCTAGATCAGAGGCTTGTTAAATAAGTCTCTGGAGAAGGATTTGTGCTTGGAAGCCAAGCTTCCAAGTAAGGTATAATCACCGGAGATGGAAGCTTCAAAAAAGACCCAAATCTCTCATGCGTTTGCATGAGAGATTGGGTAATAATCAGGACTCATAGATGGGTTCAGATTGGAGATTACTCAGAGAATCTCCCTTCTAATTTTGGGAGGGATTCTCTGAGCAACCAAGGAGAATCCTTCTTCTAAAGCTCGCCGGAGTAAGATTCCTCTGCTATAATAGGGGAGGGACCTAATTGCAAAAAATGATAAAGAAGCTAGGGGGCCAAATGCAAGGCTTTTTAAAAGATAGGGGTAGAAATGTAATTAAGCTGGACCTATTTATAAAGTGGGTCAAGATGAGTTCCCCTTGGGTCCAAATTTTGGCACAAACCTAATTTGGATCTAAAGAATCCAGTGGTGAAGTTGGATGTTGAGTTTGACAACATTTGACAGGGTAATTTATGCAAAAACCCAATTTAGGGCAAATGTTTGTCTGAGATCCCATTCTAGGTCAAAATAGGTTCCAATGGCCAATTTGAAAGTTCTAAACCCTAGATAATATTTTTCTATGATTTTTAGAGGATTTAGGTGAATTTTATCCTGACCAGAACCATGTTTAATCAAGTGGGTCTATTTTAGGGTTAGAAGTCATTTAATTCTCAAAACTCACACGAACACTTTTCTGTCTGATCCAACCCACTTTTTATCTTGTTAAGACCATTTGACCTATGTTTAGCCCTTGAGAAAACCCATTGTTGTACTGCAATGGTAAAATTGCAGTTTTACCCCTTATTTTTTTCTTTTCTCTCAAAAAGGTTATTCAGTGAATTAGGACCTCCAGTTGGTTATGTAGGAGCTTTTGTTCTCTTCTATGGGTCAAAATGAGCTAGTTAGTGCTCATGATGGTGTTCCCATCATCCTCCCAAACAATGCATTGATGGATAAGACGGGGGATAGAATGTGTAATGGACCCAATCAAGACACCCAAATATTTTTGGACGACTATATTGGTTTGGGGTGGATGATACCCATAGATCAGAAAGTCGTCCACCTGGGAATTACCTGGGAAGCCAGGAAGGGAGAGTCTCGCAAAGACCCTTACATGGTGTAAAGACCTGTTCTGTCCTGAGCCTTTTAAGACGTCTAGACCCCTTCCCAGACGTCTGGAAATCGAAATTTTGGTACGAGCCTTCGCGTCTGCACGCGTGCTGTGCGCAGATAGTACCCTCTTCTCTCTTTTTCCCTCCTCTCTCCTTTTTCCAAACCCTAACGAGCCTTATAAAAACCCTCTCCCCCTCCCTCTCTTCCCCACTACACAACTGCCAGCCATTTTCTTCTTTTCCTCTGCACCATAGCGAGAGGAGCGAGCGCATGAGAAAGAGAGTACAAGAGCGACGACGAGGAGAGGTGGCGTGAGGAGAGGAGGGAGAGCTTGAGCTCGCGAGCTCGAGGGAGCTCATTGGAGGGCGCATGGCCAGAGCGGCGCGTGTGGGAGGAGAAGTACGTTAGGGGAGTTGTCCTCGACACTGCTGCAGCCAGAGTTGCAGGAGAGGAGGCGAGGCCGCGGCTGCGCGCAGCGAGCAAGAGCAGGAAGAGGTTCTAGTTCTGGGATTTTCCTATAATCAGACGTCTGGCATGACGACCAGACGACGGGGCGGACGTCTGAAAGCAGATCTTCGCAAAGGTACGTTTCCTTTTGCGGATATGGCCATGCCGGCTGCTCCGCAGCTATGTTTTGCATGGCTTATTGTGAGAGATTTTGTTGTCGCGTGCAGGGATTGATTCGAGAAGGTGCAGGACATGCCCTCCCACGTGTTTCGAACATCTGGACAGCTTACCAGATGACCGGAAGCACTCCCAGATGTTTGAGAGAGAGGTCGCACGTCTGGAGTTGGGTCCAAAGGGTCGGGAAGGGGTTCTGGACGTCTGAGGTTGATGTAGAACTTGAGGTGAGTTCCTGTTTACTTTTAAGACGTCTGGACCTTGTGCCAGATGTCTGATTTGCGCCTGTAACCCTATTTTTGACTCGTTTAGGGTCTGTTTGAGGTTTGTTTTATGCAAACAAGTTATTGATGTTTTCCTTGAGAGTTCCTCTACTTGTTAGAAGGCCTTTTATATTATTCTGAATGTTCCATTGTGATTGTTCCTTGATTATAGGACTTCGTTCCGTTGCCGGTTCGGGGCATACTGAGGCACGAGAGCCTACCGTTCGAGCCTTCAATACTCCTGGGTTGTCTGGTAGAGTGGCTTTCCCTAATTTAGGTATAAAACCTGAATGCATATGTGGATTGAATAACTGGAACCTAGGATATGGCATGAATCCTAGGACAAGAAGTTACTTGCAATGTCTGTATGCGTGTTTGAATTGCAGTCTTGAATGAATGAATAGAAATGTTAACAACTGCCTATTAATGAACCACAGTTGCCTGTGAAATATGAATTACCTGTGCTAGTCAAACAGCTACATATGGCATTACCTGTTGTATACTTTAAATGATAGAAATACGAGCTGCATGTGTATAACCTGAGAATGGAAAAGTGAATGATGAAACCTGGTATGGAATTGCATGAGAAATATGAGCTTGAACCCTACGAGGAATTAGGAGTAGAGCTCCTGGAAATAAATGGAATGGATCTGGAAATGTGAGTGGGAAGTGTGCTAGCCCTTGAGTATGTGGTACCAAGGAGAGCGACTGTCCCCTATTTAGTGTAGAGCAGAGCTAGCCGCCCTTAGGTTAGGACTTGGGGTTAGGATTGGCCACTCTACACCGACTTCTTGGCCCTCGCGTACACTGTACCGGGGAGAGCTACTAGTGTAGAGAGAGAGCTAGCCACCCCACGGGGCCTGGGGTTCAACTAGCCACCATGCACTGACTTATTAGGCCCACTGGGCAATCCAGGGTAGTCAGACGAGGGTGCGTGGACTTTGGAGGGGCGAGACCCCTGTTTGGTTATGAGGGGCTAGACCCCTATTACTGAGAGGGCTAGGCCCTATACTATTTCGTGCTGTACTTTGAGCGTACCCATTAACAGAAACAACTGATCGCGTGCCAGTGCAGGGTAGCTACCCGTGCGCTTATCGCGCGTGCCATAGTCACTGCTACGTCTATCTGTGACCTTGGGGTGGTTGACTAGGTGTAGGACCACCATGGGGGACTCTCCCGGCCAGGAGAGCACCACGTGCGACTTCTACTCTTCGGAAAAGACTACAATCAAGATCGTTCCCACGAGGAACATTCGAGATCAAGAAAGAGATCTGAAAAATAAACCAATGGGTGGAAACGAATAACTTGTGAAATACAGTAACTGAAATAGATAATTTACTTGTTAGCTTTTACTACTTTAGTTAGTTGGTTGCCACTATACTCAGCGGTCGCTGACTTTGTTACTCATAACCCTTTTCAGGTCCAAGTGTTGAGCAACCTGAGTCTCCGGCTGCAGAGGATGCTGGGCCTAGTAGTAGTAGCCTTCTTGTGTAGTACTTTCTGTTGTAGTGAGTTTCAGACTCTTGTTACCTTTATGTTTCTGTACCTTGTTTCCGTTTTATTGTTGTGGTAGTGATATGTACTGTTAGTAGCTTTTCTTTCCTTACTTCTTGTACTCTTTTTACTGTTAGTTACATAGCATAGTGAATGTGGTTTACTTTCCTGCTTTTTGGTTATTTCTTGTTGGACGACTGGGTCTTGGGATCAGTCGAGTCGGGTCGATCTTGTGTCCTATAGCGATTCGGGAATCGAGTCGTAACAGGATGGTATCAGAGCAAGGTCATCCTGAGAAATGAGTCAACTAGCTTGAGAATAACCAATTCACATGCATGTAACTAGAGTAACCACCACAACGTACCGCTTGACATCTGTTCTGAGTTTCCCTTGCTAAAGTCCGTTAGAGTTGACTTCTTTTGTTCTGTTTCTGTGTCTCCTTGCAGGAGATGCCTCGACATGGAGTCCTTGAGGTGGGCCGCGGACACGGCCGTGGATGAGGTTGGAGGGGCAGACATGCCGGGTCCGAGGTGTCAGTGGACCAGCCACTCCTCCCAGGCATTCAGGCCTAGGTCCTCACGCAGTTGATACGAGATATAGTACAAGAGGAGCTCCACCCTCCTCCACGGGTGCCTCTCCCTGGGGACGTGGAGGGGGGGTCCCCTGTGGGACCACGAGACCGCCGCAGCGCTGGAAGAAGGGGAGGGGGTGGTCCTCCAATGCCCCCACCGTACTTTGACAATTCTGAGCACGAGCCCTCCCTGCCTAGAGGCATGCCCGTTCCCCTTGTTCTCAACGTTTTTGTGCGGGTTTAAAGCGTATCATGTTGTAGTATAACCGACAAAATGTTTAAACAAATATAAAGAATTTTATTACTCAAAAAACTAGAGTATCCGAGGTAGAACACGGGGAGCAATCTCAGTACTTTTTAAAACCAAAGAATACAACAATTAAATGAAAAGGATTGATTCAAAGAGAGAATATTAAAAAGGATTTGTGAAAGAAAAATAGAATTGGACGTCTGATTTCTGTATCAGACGTCTTAAATGCAATCTCCTTTCTCTCTTCTTCTTCGTGGCTCTTCTTCTCCTTTGTACTTCTTTCTCTTTCTGCACTTCTTCTTGTCTTGCGAAGGCTTCTTCCTGCCTTTGTTTCTTTTCTCTTATTTCTTCTCCTGCATTGCCTTTCTTTTTTTTCTTCTTCTTCTTCTGATCTTTGCAGTCTTCACTTGGGCTCTCTTCGTTCTTCTCTTTCTTCTGCCTTGCCTTCCTTCTTCCTTCTCTTTGGTTCTCTACGAAAGCTTCTCTTTCTTCTGCTACACAGCCTCTTCTTCTTTCTTCTCTTCCTATTCTGCAGCTGCTAAGTGCTCGCTGCTTCCTTTGCTTCTTCCTTCCTGCACACACCACGGCAAAACCTACCCCCGTCCCTCTACCCGAGTGTCTCTCTCTCTCAAGCAACTCGCTCAAGGATGCTCTCCCAGAGCCACAGGTAATCGGGTCGGGATTCGAACCCAGGACCAGGTGACCGGCAGGTGGTGATGCGCGAGGAGTGCGTAGGTTTAGGTCGGGTCGGATCCCGTCAGATCCGCGAGGTCAAGCCGCGGACGAGGTGGGTGAGGGCAGGTAAGGGACCTCACCCCTGTGCTTACGGAGGCAATGGGCTTAAAACACAAAAACAATTTATATGATACCTGTGTTTTGCAATCCCACGATGTGGGACTATCTGGTCGGTCCTGCTTTCGCGCCCGCAGAGCTTTCGTCGCGCGATTGCTCCAGCTGCTGGCCTCTCTGTGCGACTTGCTAGCCTCACTCACTTCGCGACACTCACGTGAGTCTGCTACACCTGCAGCCTGGGAGTCCTGGTACCTGAAGCTGCTGCAAGCTCCTTGCTGCTTCGGCTGATAATGGCGGCCAGAGCTTAAACCTGTCACACACAAGAATGACCTATTGGCCCAATCAGATTGGCTAGAAACCTTCGCCGTAGCACGACGAAGATGATGCGCAGTGCTGCAGGCCGCAGGTCGGCCTAGGCGTGCGTGCCTAGGTCAACCTGTGGCCGGAGATGTTGGGTTGTTCGAGGGGTGATTGTGGAGGCCTGGAGTGGCAGTGGTAGGGTGAAGTGAGTTCCTGGTGGTGAGGCGGAGCTCACGAGGGGGTTGGTGAGCTGTGTGGAGGGGCGGAGTGGTGTGGGCGGCTCGCCGGAGGTCGGTCGGAGGCGAGGACGATGGAGGTGGTTTGGCACTGTCGGGGGGGGTAATCAGATAAAATTTCAGAGGGAAAAGAGAGAGGAGAGGATGGAGAGGATATCTGGGGTGATCTGGAAGGAAGGGAGACAGCAGAGTGGACGGCGCGTAACTGCCGTCGTCGGGGAAGGACCCTGAGGGAGGAAGCGACGACGAAGATGAGGTCAGGGGCACACGCGCTTGGTACAGCGCGACGCGGGAGGAAGCGGCGGAGTTGACTCTGCTGCTGGTATGGTAGCAAAGCGATGAGAAGGAGGGGAGGAGGTCGCCGGAGCTTGTGGGTCTTTTGGCCGGAGATGGGAGAGAGGAAATTTGAGGGGATCTCCGTCAAAATTAAGCTTAGGTTCTGCGGCAAGGTATGGGGAGTCTTTTATAGGTGTTGGCCGCACCTACTAGCGCGTGGAGACCCCGCAATCAACTCTGCCGGCTCACCGGAGATGGAAGGAGGGTGGATACCCAAATCTCTCGTGCGTTCGCACGAGAGATTGGGTTCACACCAGGGATCGTGATCTGCTCTAGAAGGAAGGGAATTCCTCAGAGAATCCCCCTTCCATTTCTGGGAGGGAATCTCTGAGGGATTAGAGAGCAATCCCTCTCTAAACCTCGTCGGAGCTTGGTTCTGCCCTAACAATGGCGGTAGGACCGGATTGCAAAGGGGCAAAGAACTTAGGGGGTTCTCTGCAAAGATATTCAAAGATAGGGACCAATTTATGATTTGGGTGTACTAAATTGCAAAGTAGGTCAAGATGACCTCCCCTTGGGTCCAAATTTTGGTACAAACCTAATTTGGACCTAAGGAATCCAATGGTGAAGTTGGATTTTAGGTTTGACCACGTTTGATTAGATATTTTACGTAAAAACCCAAATTAGGTTAATTGAAGAGCTAGGACCCTAATCTAGGTCAAACTGGGTTCCAAAGGCCAAATTAAGTGTTCTAAACCCTAGAGAATGTTTTTCCATGATTTTTAGAGGGTTTACTTAATTTTTATTCTGACTGGGACCTTGTTAATTTAAGTGGGTCTGTTTTAGGGTTACCAAATGTCATTTTATTCCTAAATTGCACATAAACCCATTTCTGATTGACTCAACCCACTTTTTATCTTATTTAGATCATTTGACCTATGTTTTGCCTCTAAGAAATCCCGTTTATGTACTGCAATGGTAAAATTGCAGTTTTAACCTTTATTTCATGTTTTCTTCTCAGAGCACTTGTTCCTTCAGTTAAGCCTTCTTCTAGGTTATGTAGGAGTTTTTATCTTCTTTATTGGGTCAAAATGAGATAGTTATGGCTCATGAGGCTCTCATCACCCCTGCTACAGCTGCACTATGAGCTTTTCGGATAGTTTCGGAAGCTGAAGCCCCCCTCCTTCAAGGGGGATGAGGACCCATCTGAGAAGGAGGACTGGTTGGAGCAGATCAAGAAGGTGTTTGACACCCTCCGCCCCTTGCAGAGTGCCGCATGGCCTTTGCCACGTACCTGCTGGAGAGCGCGACACACAGGTGGTGGAGGGCAATCAGCGGCCAGGAGAGGGTAGAGCCGACGTGGGACCAGTTTGTGACCCTCTTCTGTGAGTAGTACTTCCCGCAGACGTGGCAGGACGCCAGGGGACAATGACTGTTAGCGTGTATCGTACGCGTTTTGTAGAACTGTCACTTTTTGCTACGACAGCTGTGGCTACTGAGGAGGAGCACCTATGGAGGTTCACTGAGGGGCTCCGATCAGCCATTCGGGGGTATGTTAAACCCCTAAAGCTGCCCACTTTCTCGAGAGTGATGGACGTAGTTATGACATATGAGGAGACCAACTCGGTCGCACGAGACATTGACAGTAGACGGAAGAGGCCCTACCAGCCAGAGTACTCAGGCCAGTGAGAGAGGAGGCACGTGGTGCCCGCGGGAGAGCCGTCTCGCTTTACGGGGCCGTCAGTGGCCTTTGGGGGCCCCCGACAGGGGCCAGCTGTTAGCACTGGACCCCCACCCAACTGTCAGCAGGGACCTACCGAGGGAGGGAGTCGAGTCCCCCTCTGCTACCAGTGTGGCTAGCCGGGCCACATCAGGAGGGACAACCCGTCTAGGGCCGGAGCACAGCAGATGCTCCCTGCACCGAGCGCTATAGGCCGAGCAGGTGGCCGTGGTTCTCAAGCGCGTGGGGGAGGACAGCAGTCGCAGGGAGGGTACCAGCTAGTAGCTACCCGTCCGACACAGAGTGTGACTGCTTCTTCCACACCGAGAGCTGAGGGGCACATCAACGCCCTAACACACAGAGACGCCAGGACATCAGGTTCAGTGGTGGCAGGTATGGTTACAGTTTCCGGCAGATTAGTTTACGTACTTTTTGATTCCGGTGCCACGCCCTCATTTGTTGCTACGAGTTTTGCTGTCAGTTTGGGACAAGACTGTGTGTTGTTAGAGGATCCTTTTCTGATCAGAGGTCCGGGTGGTCAGCTATTTGTGGCTGAGGAGGTCTACACAGACTGTGAGGTCAGTATTGGGGGACACAGCCTCCCTGCTGACTTGATCGTGATACCTATGGAGGACTTTGGCGTAATTCTGGGGATGGATTGGCTGTCTGCTTACCACGCTTTGGTGGACTGTTTTGAGAGGAAGATCGTCTTCTCCATACCGGAGATTCCTTCCTTTGAGTTTCACGAACAGCCGGTGGACGGAGGTTTCAGGTGCATTTTTGCACTTCGAGTTGCGAAACTTTTAGGTCAGGGGTGTGAGGGTTTTCTGGCTTGTGTAGTGGCAGAGCCCAGCCCCATGGCAGACTTTCAGAGCATTCTAGTGGTCAGAGAGTACCTCGACGTGTTTCCCGAGGAGCTTCCAGGACTACCGCTTCAGCATGAGATCGAGTTTGAGATCTCACTGGTACCGGGGACCAGCCCCATTTCTACAGCACTGTATAGGATGGCACTACTTGAGCAACGAGAGCTCAAGTTCGAGTTGCATGACCTATTGGAGAAGGGCTTTGTGAGGCTCAGTGCGTCCCCATGGGGAGCCCTGGTGTTATTTGTGAAGAAGAAGGATGGAACCCTGCGCCTTTGTGTTGACTACAGACAGCTGAACAGGGACACCATCAAGAACAGGTATCCGCTACCGAGGATTGATGATTTGTTTGACCAGTTGTGAGGTGCCACAGTATTCTCCAAGATAGATCTGAGATCAGGCTACCACTAGTTGAGGATAAGGGAGACCGACGTCTCCAAGACAGCTTTCCGCACTCGGTACGGACACTACGAGTTTTTGGTCATGCCATTTGGGTTGACCAACGCCCCAGCTGCCTTCATGGATTTGATGAACCGGGTGTTCAGACCGTATCTGGATCAGTTTGTAGTGGTATTTATTGATGATGTGCTCATTAACTTGCGGGATCAGGAACAACATGGACAATACTTGAGGATGGTTCTGGACACATTGAGACGACGTAGGCTATATGCCAAATATAGCAAGTACGAGTTTTGGTTGAGGCAAGTGACCTTCTTGGGTCATGTGATTTCAGGGGATGGCTTGGCTATGGATCCAGCAAAGGTAGAGGCAGTACTCAGGTGGGAGAGGCCACGTACAGTGATAGAGATCTGCAATTTCTTAGGACTGACAGGTTACTACCGACGGTTTATCAGAAGTTTCTCACAGATTACGCGTTTTATGACTCAGTTGACCCAGAAGGACGTGCCCTTTGCTTGGGCAGATGCTTGTAAGGCTTGTTTTCAGGAGTTGAAGGAGAGGCTGACTTTGGCTCCTTTGCTCACCATCCCAGATAGCAGCGGCGGTTTCATTGTCTACACGGATGCTTTGTTGCAGGGGTTAGGGGGCGTGCTCATGCAGCGGGGTCACATTGTCGCTTACGCTTCGCGGCAACTGAAGCCCCATGAGCATAGATACCCTACCCATGACTTAGAGCTAGCAGTTGTTGTCTTCACACTGAAGATATGGAGGCACTACCTTTACGGTGAGATTTTTGAGATATTCATGGATCATAAGAGCCTCAGGTATTTGTTTGATTAGAAGGAGCTTAACATGAGACAGAGGCGTTGGTTAGAGCTCCTGACGGACTATGACTGCGGCATCTCCTACCATCCAAGGAAGGCCAACGTGGTGGCTGACGCCTTGAGTCGGAAGGCACCCACCCACTTGGCCAGTTTACAGGCACAGAGTTGGAGACTTATGGAGGAGTTGGGCAGTTGGTGACCTCTAGAGTTACGAGGGCATTGTGGGGCAGTGATAGTGACACGACAGACGAGACCAGAGCTGATAGACCGCATCATCATAGGACAGATGACAGATCCGTATATGCAGTCGTTGAGAGATAGAGTACTGTCAGGGGACCCAGGAGGCTTCTCTTTTTCAGACGAGGTACTGCGCATGAGGGGACGTTTGTGCATTCCCAGGGACGAGGAGTTGTTGAGAGAGCTCCTGATTGAGACACACGAGTCCAGGTTCACCATACATCTCGGGAACACGAAGATGTACCATGATCTGAGACGTGACCTTTGGTGGAGAGGGATGAAGCGGGATGTAGGTAAGTTTGTGCAGTAGTGTTTGGTGTGCCAGCAGGTGAAGGCCGAGCATCAGAGGCCTGCAGGGTCGTTGCAGCCACTTCCGGTGCCAGAGTGGAAGTGGGAGAGCATCACCATGGACTTGGTGGTGGGATTGCTCGTTACCCAGCGAGGACACAACACAATCTGGGTGATTGTAGACAGATTGATGAAGATGGCACGTTTTTTGCCAATCCGAGTCACCTTGGAACTAGCACAGTTGACTAAGAGGTATATTCGTGATGTGGTACATTTACACGGAGTTCCACATGAGATTGTATCTGACGAGGATACCCATTTTATTTCCCAGTTTTGGGCTGAGTTTCGGCAGGCCTTGGGTACATGGTTGAGGTTAGTACCGCATACCACCCCCAGACGGACGGACAGTTAGAGCACACGATATAGACACTGGAGGACCTTTTACGTGCCTATGTACTGGACTGAAGGGGCTCTTGGGAGGAGCACTTGCCCCTGGCAAAATTTGCATATAATAACAATTATCACTTGAGTATCGGCATGGCACCCTACGAGGCTCTGTACGAACGGAGGTGTATTGCGCCCTTGAGTTGGGTTGAGGTGGGAACCAAGTGGGAGGTTGGCCCCAGGTTGATCCGACAGAGTCAGGAGGTGATAGAGCAGATTTATAGACGACTTCGCACTATCAAGAGCAGACAGAAGAGTTATGACGATCAGAAGCGCAGAGAGGTACAATTGAGGTTGGGGATCACGTCTTTCTTCGTGTTTCGCCCATGAAGGGCCTACAGCGTTTTGGGGTGAAAGGGAAGCTTGCGTCGAGGTTTGTGGGACCCTTTGAGGTCCTAGAGCGGGTAGGACCCGTTGCTTACAAGCTTGCCCTTCCTCCCCAGCTTTATAGTGTGCACGACATGTTCCACGTGTCCAACCTCAGAAAGTACGTCGCTGATCCTAGTCACGTTCTGAGCCACGAGAGTGTCGAGGTGGGTGACGACCTGACCTACCCTGAGAGACGAGTGCAGATACTAGATAGAGCCATCTGGAGTTTGAGACGGAAGCAGGTACCCCTGGTGAAGGTCCTGTGGAGGAGCCAGAGGTACGAGGAGGCTACCTGGGAGCCTGAGGTGGTGATACGAGAGCGGTACTCAGAGCTTTTTGAGGGTACATCTCTTCGGACTAGCTTCGGTCCTCTTTAAGTTTCTTATGCGTATATTTTCCTTTCCACACCTTCGCTAGCTCAAGTTTTGAGGATGAAACTTCCTTTAAGTTTGTTATGATGTAAAGACCCGTTCTGTCCTGAGCCTTTTAAGACATCTGGACTGTCGATCAAATGTCTGGACCCTTTCCCAGACATCTGGAAATCGAAATTTTCATACAAGACTTCGCATCTACGCACGTTCTGCGCGCAGATAGTACCCTCTTCTCTCTTTTTCCCTCCTCTCTCCTTCTTCTAAACCCTAACGAGCCTTATAAAAACCCCTCTCCCCCTCCCTCTCTTCCCTACTACACCACTGCCAGCCATCTTCTTCTCTTCCTCTCCACCACAGCAAGAGGAGCGGGAGCACAGGAAAGAGAACGTGAGAGCAGCGGCGAGGGGGAGAGGTGGCGTGAGGAGAGGAGGGAGAGCTTGAGCTTGCGAGATCGAGGGAGCTCACCGGAGGGCGCTCACCGGAGCGGCGCGTGCGGGAGGAGGAGTGCGTCGGGGGACTCGTCCCCGACACTGTTGCAGTCGGAGCTGTAGGAGAGGAGGCGAGGCCACGATTGCGCATGGCGAGGGAGAGCAGGAAGAGGTTCTAGTTCTGGGATATTCCTAGAATCAGACATCTGGCATGACGTCCAGAAGATGGGGTGGACGTCTGGTGATAACATCGGATATCTAAAAGCAGATCTTCACAAAGGTACATTTCCTTTTGTAGATATGGCCATGTAGGCTGCTCCGAAGCTACGTTTTGCGTGGCTTATTGTGGGAGATTTTGTTGTCGTTTGCAGGGATTACTTCGGGAAGGTGCGGGACATGCCCTCCTACGCGTTTCGGACGTCTGGACAGCTTACCAGACGATTGAAAGCACTCCCAGACGTCTGAGAGACAGGTCGGACATCTGGAGCTGGGTCCAGACGATCGGGAAGGGGTTTTGGATGTCTGAGGTTGACGCAGAACATGAGGTGAGTTCCTGTTTACTTTTAAGACGTCTGGACCTTGTGCCAGACGTCTGATTTGGGTCTGTAACCCTGTTTTTGACCCATTTAGGGTCTGTTTGAGGTCCATTTTGCACAAACAAGTTATCGGTGTTTTCCTTGAGAGTTCCTCTACTTGTTAGAAGGCCTTTTATACTGTTCTAAATGTTCCATTGTGATTGTTTCTTGATTATAGGACTTCGTTCCGTTGCAGGTTTGGGGCTTGCTGAGGCACGAGAGCCTACCATTTGAGCCCCCAATACTCCTGGGTTATCTGATAGAGTGGATTTCCCTAATTTAGTTATAAAACCTAAATGCATATATGGATTGAATAACTGGAACCTAGGATATGGCACGAATCCTAGGATAAGAAATTACTTGAAATGTCTATATGTGTGTTTGAATTACAATCTTGAATGAATGAATAGAAATGTTAACAACTGGCTGTTAATGAACCAGAGCTACCTGTGAAATATGAATTACTTGTGCTAGTCAAACAGTTACATGTGGCATTACCTATTGTATACGTTAAATGATAGAAATACGAGCTGCATGTGTATAACCTGAGAATGGAAAAGTGAATGATGAAACCTGGTATGGAATGGCATGAGAAATATGAGCATGAACCCTATGGGGAATTAGGAGTAGAGCTCCTGGAAATAAATGAAATGGATCTGGAAATGTGAGTGGAAAGTGTGCTGGCCCTTGAGTACGTGGTACGAAGGAGAGCGACTGTCCCCTGTTTAGTGTAGAGTAGAGCTAGCTGCCCTTGGGTTGGGACCTGGGATTAGGATTGGCCACTTTGCACCGACTGCTTGGCCCTCGCGTACACTGTACCGAGGAGAGCTACTAGTGTAGGGAAAGAGCTAGCCACCCCACGGGGCTCGGGGTTCAGCTAGCCACCCTCAACCGACTTGTTAGGCCCACTGGGCAAACCAGGGTTGTCAGACGAGAGTGCGCGGGTTGTGGTGGGGTGAGACCCCTATTTGGTTCTGAGGGGCTAGACCCCTGTTACTGAGAGGGCTAGGCCCTATATTGTTCCACGCTATACTTTGAGCGTACTCGTTAGTGAAAATGACTGACCGCGTGCCAGTGCGAGGTAGCTACCATGCGCTTATCGCATATGCCATTTTCACCGCTACGTCTGTCTGTGACCTTGGGGTGTTTGACTGGGTGTAAGACACCACGGGGGACTCTCCCGGCCAAGAGAGCACCACGTGCGACTTCTACTCTTCGAAAATGACTGCAATAAAGATCGTTCCCACGAGGAACATTCGAGATCAAGAAAGAGATTTGAAAAATAAACCAATGGGTGAAAAGGAATAACTTGTGAAATAAAGTAACTGAAATAGATAATTTACTTGTTAGCTTTTACTGCTTTACTTAGTTGGTTGCCACTCTACTCAGCATTCGCTGACTTTGTTACTGATAACCCTTTTCAGGTCCAGGTGTTGAGCAGCCCGAGTCTCCGGCTGCAGAGGATGCTGGGCCCAGTAGAGCCCAGTAGCAGTAGCCTTCTTGTGTAGTACTTTCTGTTGTAGTGAGTTTCAGACTCTTGTTACCTTTACATTTATGTACCTTGTTTCCGTTTTACTGTTGTGGTGGTGATATGTACTGTTAGCTGCTTTGCTTTCCTTACTGCTTGTTCTCTTTTTACTGTTAGTTACATAGCATAGTGAATGTGGTTTACTTTCCTACTTTTTGGTTATTTCTTGTTGGATGACTGGGTCTTGGGATTAGTTGAGTCGGGCCGATCTCGTGTCCTGTAAGGATTCGGGAATCGGGTCGTAACACATGGTAGAGCGTCCCCACGGTTTACAGGGTTTCCCCCACCCAACCTTCCTTCTCACTGAGTGTCCAAGTAGACCAGAATGGATAACTTGACCTCCTAGGTCTTCTAATTTTAGGTTTAGAGTGTGGGTGCTTTGGATTTCACTTGAACTTTAAAATGTTTTTGTGAGTGGTGACCTAATTTGAAGATTAGTTGACCCTGCAAGGTGGGTCAATTTCACCTATTTTGTCCTTGATTATTAGTTCCCACTTTTAGGATTCAAGTGAGATTTAGAGCTTGATTCTTAGGGTTTCCTTGTTTAGGTAAGTTCAATCAAGGCTTAGGACATACACAGTTTGGGAAGATTGATTCTTTTTTAAGTGTGTCTCTAGAACCCTAGAATGGAAACCCTAATTGGCTCTAATTGGTCTAATCAATTAATTCTAAATCTGGCACTTATGGCTCAATTAAGAAGCGGGTAGCCCTAGGTGTCTTAAATCCCTAAATAGGTGCAAGAATCAGGTTTGGGAAATTTTTAAAAGTGAATCAAATCAGGCAACTTGTTATGATTGAATCTAAATATAAAATGCAAGTTGGTCTTACTTGATTTTTTTCCTTTTTTGGCTTTTCAGAATCAGGGGTTAAATGAAGATGGAAAATGAGATTACCTACCCATGGAGTGGCTGTTGTACGGTTGATCTTGCTCCTTAGCAAAGTTCCTGCACTGTCACAATCAAAAGAGATAAATCAAGTTAGTATCAAGGTAGGAATTGTAATATAGAGATCAAATTGTGCGTTGCTCCCCGGCAACGACGCTGAAATGTTAACGTGAAATTGTTGATGTTTGAAAGATGCATCATAGTATAGGACAAATTCGCATTTAAACATTTAAAATTTATAACTCATAAGTACGAGGTCGTTCACTGGGAGCAAAACTGGCAATTCAATCTCACAGATCATAAGTTTAAACAAAAATATAAGCAATTGCAACCAAAACTTATTAAAAAAAGATATATCAAGATCTCTGGTATCAATATGCAAAAAATGATGGGTTAAAATGATGATTTGAATCACCAATTAACCCCTCCTAATTAAGCTCAAATATCTTAAACAAATGAATAGTGAATCCAATCAAATATTCCATGTCAACTTAAGTATTTCAATAATGCAACAGTGACTCATGATAACACCACGCAAGGGGGTAGTAATTAGGTTGAATATGGCCCATCTTTAGAATAAAAGGCACAACATAAAGTAGAATAGGAGCATTGCATGCATCAAGTACCAATATTGCTTATAAACTGCATTAATGTCCATTTGTGTAAAGCATGTGTCAAAACAGGCCCCAGATGAGCAATCGGACTGCACAGATGGATTCAGAATGACGAACAGAGTCCAACGGACTCAAGATCGGCCAAATCCGACATCCGGAGCTCCCACAATGGGCCCAAGAAATTCTGACCGTTGATCTGGAGATCAACGGCCCAGGAAGCGCCATGTCGCCCCGCCCCCACCGCTCGCACGCCCTCAAGCCAGCCAAGGACGAATCTCGGTCGTTGATCTTCGATCGAACTGCTGAGATCCGCGCGCTCGCCCTAGTCGCCGCGACAAAGCGCAGGCGTGGCGCAACGGGTAGCGCGCATGCCCGCATTGCAGCGATGCGCTTTCGAATCGCGCGGAGCAGAAATCAACCGCGAGCGAAGGGCGCGGCAAAATTGGGCCGCCCGATCAGCAGCGGGCGGCCAGGATCGCGCCACGCGGCGCGATCACAGCTCCCGAGCACCCACGCGTGAGCGCATGCCGGGCGGAAACGCGCACGCGCACGCGCGCTCGAGGAACGATCTCAGCGCGGGCGCGGGAGGATCTCAACCGTCCGATCTTCGATCGGACGGCTGTCGTTCAACGTCCACGGATCGCGCATGGAGAGAGAGCGGGGCGGGCAGTTGACCGACGGCAGGAGGGCTTCACCGACGTATCTGGAAGCGGTTTTAGCGACGTTCTGGATGTCGCTAAAGCACATTCTTCTTTTAGGAAGCCCTTAACTCTATTTAAACCCCCTTCTACCACCATTCAAGGCATCCTCTCCCACTTGCAACTACTCCACTCCTCTCCTAGCTAGTTTTAGGCACTCTTGTAATCGCCGGAGACGACGAGTCGCCGACAGAGCCTCCTCCACCGCCGTGGCTGCCTCGTCGCTCTCCACTCTCTCTCTACCTCTCTCTCTCTCTTTTAAGCTTTCATTTACTTTTGTTGAAGCATGTATTTAATGTTGTAAACCATGAACTATGAATGCATGTTTAATGAAATTATTTTCCGTTTAGTTGCTATTTTAATTTCTGTTTAAAGTGCATGATCAAAACCAAGAGCTTTCTAACCCTAAACTCTCTCTCTATCTCTCGCTTTTCAAAACGGCCTCTTTCTCAAGCAAAACTCCGCCTTTTTCATGACAACAAGTGGTAAAAAAAATCCGATTTCCACGCCTCCCTGAGACCGACACTCGGACTCACCTCCGTTTACTTCTTTCAAAACTGACGTATCAAGTGCAACACCTCTTAACACACATGCACGAGACCACGTTAGTTTTTGGTGCCGTTGCCGGGGAGGCAACGGATTTGTTTTATCACCTCCATTCCACCTTCATTCTCATATCGTCTAATGCCTTATTTTCCTTTTTACTTGACGGTTGCAGGAATTCGGCGCATGGACGGCGAAGCGACGCATTCCACGACGGTAGCAAGGGAGTAGGCACCTCGAGGACCGATAGTGAGTACCCTCTCTCTCATTGTTTGCTTGCGTGAAAAAGCTAAAAAAAAAATCATAAAAACTGAAAAAAATTGGTGTGGTGAATGATTACTTAACACATCACCCTACAAAAAAATGTACACTCTAATATGCTGAATAAATTCTTGGAGTGTTCTTTTCTTTTTCTCTTAAGTGGCATTTGTGAAGCCACCGTGAGTTGACCTGGGCCGCACCACTCAACCCTAAAAACTGACTCATCTAATAGAAGCTGCACGATCTTTAGGATGAGTACACTAGGGTTTTAGAGCCTCTACAGAATAAAAAGGAAATCTACTTTCATCAAATTGTGTGCAGAACTTGACGTGCCCACTGAAACTTGTTTGAAAACATTAAGACACGTCAACCCTAAAAAGTACTAAAGTAAGGATGAAACACTAAAAGACACCATATCCTAACAAATCCTTGCTTGAAAACCATGTTTTGCTAGAAGCACACACTTTGAAAGTGGAAAATTAAGAGGCACCACCCCAATCAACGCCTCATCACATCACCCTAAGCACAAGCACTATCCTAGCCCTTTAAAAATGAGTAGATGTGCCCTAGGCAGGACTGAGTTAAGTCTCAAAAGGTGAGGTTTTGTTCGCTAGGCACTTGGCTTTCATTCCCTTGGTAGAATCTGGTGACTAGGCTGCGGGGCAGTGTCAAATGACTGCAGTTGTGGGGTCTATGGAACCGGAGGCGCAAGCCAAAGGAAGAACCTTCCCTGCAATCCCCTCGTAATCAACTTGGCCAGATTAACCTCGGGAAGGGGAGTCCAGTGCTTACGGACTTAATCAACCTTTGTGAGATTTCTAGGTCTTCTAAGGAATACACCATAAGGACTAGGCTTGTTTGCTTGGTTGAGGACACAACTCTCTCGCATCTGTTCTTCCCACATCCCTCCATTTCTTCCAAACCATGGATTTCAATGCCTATCCATCTTACCCAAACTACCCCCAACAGGATTTGTATGCTAGCCCAAGTGGACCATACCCACAGCCTACTTGGGCTAACCAACCACCAAGTTGGGGGTACAACCTTGAATATCCCTCTTGGCCCAACTATAACCAAACCGCACCAACCTCTTATTGGAATACAACCAACATAGCCACCCAAGGGTATGATTCAAATCATGGGGCTCCATATCTCGATTGTCCTCACGATGCCTCCTCATTTAGGTCCGACCCGCTCTACTGTGATAGGACCTACACTTTAGGAGAACACCAAGAACCCTACCCATCTCAGGATAATAACCAAGAAAGGTCATCTAAATTCAACAACCTTGCCTACTTGACCTTTGGATTAGAAGGAGTTCTAGACAAATGGAAATCAGAAAATGATCAGAAATCTAGGCAAGCCCAGGATCATCAACCTTTGATTTGGTCCTCTGATGAAGAATCTGACTGGGAGGAGGACTTAGAACCTCAACTATTCTGGAGTAGGACCAAACAGAGAATGGTTCCTCTTGAAGAACTGGACCCTGAACATGATAGAATAGAGGACCCACCCAGGAACCTAAACACCAATATGGATTCTGATCCACAACCTCAACCATGCTCTCTTAACCTGGATTTCAAGGAGGAAATCCAAAGGACACCAAATGATACCATGTCAATTCTTGATAACCTCCAGTTAGAACTACACAGACAGAATCAAGAATTGGTTAAAGGGCAACATGCCATGTTGGAGTTGTTCCAACAATTGGGGGAAGAAGGCCAAAGAAAGCTGTTGCACACAACACCATTCATGGAATTCATAAAGCAAGGACCTACCATGATCAATTAGACTACACCCAGTCATCCTGATTTGGTTCAGTCCACCATTGATACCCCTCAGGAGTTGGATAGCTCAATGGATAAGGACAGTAAGGATTCCTTGGAACACAATTTGGGGAGCATTGAGAACAAACATCAGGAGGAAACTGAGAAGGTGAGGGGAGAGACCTTGGAATCTGAATCTAATCGGCCCAAGACAAGTAATCCGGTGGGAGTAGCAGCCAACGTCAGAGATGGAGAATGGAGTTACAATTTCAAAGAAATTGATTATGAATCGGTTAGAATCCCCATCACAAATTTGGAGGAGGGCCGAGAGAAAGAATATGATCTAGAGGATGGAATTGACCCTACCTCTAATGTAATCCCAAACAATGAATCTGATACAGAGGAGGTTGAAGAAAATATTCTTGAGATCAAGGGCTTGGAGGAAATGAGCAATGAAAACATAGTTGCGGGAGAGATGGATTCGTCTTTGGAGAGAGGCCTCATGCTTGGTTGTAGGGCTCAGTATGAAACTCTGGACTTTGTTACCTGCCCTACCAGAATAAGAATCCCGCAACCCGAATGCACTGGAATTGATACACTTTCGATGGATTACAATTTTATGGGGACACAAGCTGAATATAAAACATACATCTTTAGTGTCTGGCGTGTCATAATTGGGGTGCGTTCATCCACAACAACTTGTTTGCATGCCCACAAACTAAGAGAGGTTCTGACATGGGCATGCATGATACAAAATTCCCGTCCCTTAGGAACGGGACTCCACCACAACCTTATTCGCATTTGTGGACTTCTGATTTTGGGTCTGGTTAATTTTGAACATATCTTCTTGACCCAAGCCATTCCTGTTTGTGCACCGCCCAACTGGAGGCGTTAAACTCAGCGCTTCCTGGGAGGCAGCACAGCGGATTCAGACTGATCTGGCAGTTTATGTCACTCAAGTACTATCTTTTTGAACCCTTCTGCATCCATGCATCTGCCAATGAGGACATTGTCCAACTTAAGCATGGGGGGGATGGTAAATTGCATAATCCTGAGCTTAATTAATCAGTCTGAATGAATAAATTAATTGATTAAAAAAAAATTGAATTTAGGAAGAAAAACTTAGGCATTAGAAACTTGTCAATAGTGGGAAATAATACAAAAAGAACTTAAACACTTAGACTTTTCAGGCCTTCAGGCTTAATCAGCCCTAGTGTCCATTAAAATATGGATTTAGCGGCGAATCCTTGCAACTTTAAGCTATTCTAATCCACCTAATAAATAAGGTAATAAGTATATGACTTATCAACTCACCCTCTAATTCAGGAAAACTTTGAGTCTAAGCATCTACACACATTTTTGCACAGACTCACTTCTCGGAGATTTTGACAGAAATTGGGTAGCTAATGAACTTTCTAGGGTGGTATGGCTGGTAAGTTGTCGTGGGTAACAGCCCATTGGCAGGTTGTCCAGAACCCAGCCACAAGCCATTTCTTTTTCGCTGCCTCTAGGTACATTTGAGATTAGGGAAGCCACCTACGAAGAAAAAAAAAAAAAAGAGAAGAAAAGAAAATAAACCACACTTCACCGCACAAGTATGGCTGGCAAGTGATCGTGGGTAACAGCCCATTGGTCGGTTGTCCAGAGCCCAGCTCAATAATTGCACAAAAAAGACCAAAACACCTAAGGACGAAGTGGGGAAGTAGTACAAGCCGATGAGATATACACTGGAAAATCCTTGTGTTGACCCCAAGTAAAATGAACGTAGGGAGAAAGCTACCAATCGAACAAATACACCTTCAGGCAAAAATTTATTTTCTTTTCCGATCACCTAGAGGCGTAGAAACTCGAAGTCTGTCTCAATTACCGTTAAGTGAGTCTATCACAACATTCACACCAAGATGCTTAGCACTTAGGGTTTTGACCGAGTTTTGGGTGGGTTGGATAGCCGTAAAAAGTTACCAACCCACACTGAATTTCGAAAATTCTAAAAAGACATATATAGATATATACAAAGCAAGGATTCGGGCGATTCATATTTTAGCAGACACCCGGGCACTGCTTAGTCTTTGTAGATTAAGATCTTCGTATATTTCCTCTTATTGACAAGTAACGAAGTGCCTAAGCAATTACTTCTTGAATTCTCCAAAGAAATAAAGGCTAGAATAAACCTTGCTAGGGACTATCAAGGAGTAAGCATGGGGGTATGATAACACCACGCAAGGGGGTAGTAATTAGGTTGAATATGGCCCATCTTTAGAATAAAAGGCACAACATAAAGTAGAATAGGATCATTGCATGCATCAAGTACCAAGATTGCTTATAAACTGCATTAATGGCCATTTGTGTAAAGCATGTGTAAAAATAGGCCCCAGATGAGCAATCGGACCGCACAGATGGATTCAGAACGACGAACGGAGTCCAACGGACTCAAGATCGGCCAAATCCGACATCCGGAGCTCCCACAATGGGCCCAAGAAATTCTGACCGTTGATCTGGAGATCAACGGCCCAGAAAGTGCCACGTCGCCCCGCCCCGACCGCTCGCACGCCCTCAAGCCAGCCAAGGATGAATCTCGGCCGTTGATCTTCGATCGAACGGCCGAGATCTGCGCGCTCGCCCGCGGTCGCTGCGACAAAGCGCGGGCGTGGCGCAACGGCTAGTGCGCACGCCCGCATCGTAACGACGTGCGTTCGAATCGCGCGGAGCAGAAATCAAGCTCGAGCGAAGGGCGCGGCAAAATTGGGCTGCCCGATCAGTAGCAGGCAGCCAAGATCGCGCCACGCGGTGCGATGATAGCTCCCGAGCGGCCACGTGCTCCCGGGCGGAAACGCCCTCGCGCACGCGCACCCGAGGCACGATCTCAGCATGGGCGCGAGAGGATCTCAACCGTCCGATCTTCGATTGGACGGCTCTCGTTCAACGTCCACGGATCGCGCATGGAGAGAGAGTGGGGCGGGCAGCTGACCGGCAGCAGGAGGGCTTCACCGACGTATCTGGAAACGGTTTTAGAGATGTTCTGGATGTCGCTAAAGCACATTCTTCTTTTAGGAAGCCCTTAACTCTATTTAAACCCCCTTCTACCACCATTCAAGCCATCCTCTCCTAGCTAGTTTTAGGCACTCTTGTAATCGCCAGAGACGACGAGCCGCCGACGGAGCCTCCTCCACCGCCGTGGCTGCCTCGTCGCTCTCCACTCTCTCTCTCTTTTAAGCTTTCATTTACTTTTGTTGAAGCATGTATTTAATGTTGTAAACCATGAACTATGAATGCATGTTTAATAAAATTATTTTCCATTTAGTCTCCATTTTAATTTCTGTTTAAAGTGCATGATCAAAACCAAGAGCTTTCTAACCCTAAACTCTCTCTCTCTATCTCTCTCTTTTCAAAACCGCCTCTTTCGCAAGCAAAACTCTGCCTTTTTCGTGACAACAAGTGGTAAACAAAATCCAATTTCCACGCCTCCCTGAGACCGACACTCGGACTCACCTCCGTTTACTTCTTTCAAAACCGACGTATCAAGTGCAACTATAACGACACCTCTTAACACACACGCACGAGACCACGTCAACTCATAACCAGCAATAAAGGCGAAGGCCTCTCTTTTCCTTCAAGCCTCAGGGAGAGGCAAGCACAGTACAACACAGCAGCACAGAGGCAAAGGCCTCTTAATTTCGCTAAGTGTAGAGAATAGAAGAGGGCAACCCCCCCACTCTCTCTCTTTCTCTTCTTTCTCTCTCAGAATCAAGCGAACCAGACCGGAATTGGGTATCCGAGTAATCGGATCAAGGCCCAGACCCGCGTGGCGTGAACCGCAGGCAAGGGCGTGTGTATGCACGTGCGTGGAGGAGCTCACCCTCGTGCTTACTAAGGCAAAGAGCCCATAGCACGAATTCGACTTGTACACTGCTACCACCTCTTCTCTTCACGAGGTGGGACTAAGTCCCACCCTCTTCTTCACGTTTCTACCGCAGAGGAGTCTTCCTCAATTGGGGCAGCAGCAGGTATGGACTCCTTCAATTGATCCGCTGGAGACCTACCTGGAGCTACTTCGCGCAACCTGGGTGAAGCACCTAGGATGTGCGTGGCTTTGAATGTGATGAATAGGGCGGCGAAAATGGCAGCGGTGGTAGAGCTCCGGCAGATACCTAAAACACAAATACAGGCTTGAAAGCCCTCGTCAGATGGTTCAATAGTATCACCAAAGATCAAGGAAGATAGCGGTGTCCGTGGTGTGTGGGAGTGTGTGAAGTGCTCGGACGAAGTCGGGGAAGGTGAATGGTGGTGGGTGCATTCAGGGGGGGCGATTCAGTGGGTGGATCGACAAAATAGGAGAGGGGTTTTGGTCGTGGTGGAATGGCAGAGCTTTTGAGAGTTGTGGCGAGGCAGATGGTGGTTTGTGGAGTGTAGGTGAACTCACCGAAGTTCTACCGAAGGCGGAGAAGACGGAGAGGGAGATAAGTTATTGGCAATCGTGTGTGTGTTGTGAGTGTGGGAAAGAGAAGTAGAGGGAAAGAGAAAGATGTAGAGGGTCTTAGGAGAGAGATTTGAGGCTAATAGGGTTTGGTTGAGGCTGACCAGAGTCGGAGAAGATGACGGAGTGGGACGACGGCGATGACGAATGGGGCAAGGAGATGTCTTCTCTTTGGCCAGAGAGGATCGTGAGGAAGAGAGGAAGAACTTGGGCTGTCCAATTTGATGGTTTGATGGCTGGGGGAGGAGAATCCAAGGAGGTCACCGGAGCAAGGACGTTTGGTGGCCAGAGAGGGTAGATTAGGGTGTTTTGACTCACCAAATTTTTCTAAGGAGATTGACCTTGTGACTTAGGTCCTTAAATAGGGCTTAGAACGGCATTCCAAGCTTGGAAACCAAGCTTGGAAGCACGTGGTGCTTGAGCGACAAGGAGACCCACATCTCCCATGCATTCGCATGAGAGATTGGGAAAGAATTGGAGTCCAAGGACGGGCTTGATTGAAAGAGAATTCCTCAAGGAATCTCTAGTTCAAATCTGGGACTAATTGATTGAGAAACGAGCGAAAAAATCTCCCTCGAATCTCGCCGGAGATGCTACAGCTATTCCTAATGGTGGTAGGGACCTGGATGTGAAGAATATGAGGAAGTTAGGGGGGCCCCTGCAAGCTTTTCAAAAGCTGAGGGTTCTTTGTAAGAAAAAGAGTCAGAACAGGATTAAAATGCAAACTAGGTCAAGATAATCTTCGATTGGGCCTAAATTTTGGTATAAACCTAATTTGGACCCAAGAAATCTAATGATGAAGTTGGATTTAGGTTTTGACCAAGTTTGACTGGATAAATTGCATAATAACCCAAATTAGGGCAACTATCTGCCTAAGACTTTATTTTAGGTCAAAATGTGTTCAGATGGTCAAATCAAAAATTCCAAACCATAGAGAATATTTTTCTATGATTTTTAAAGGATTTAGATGAATTTTATCCTGATTAGAACCCCAGTTAATTAAGTGGGTCTGTTTTTAGGATTTCAGATGTCTATTAATTCTTGAAATGCGTGAATCCCCGTTTCTGTCTGCATGAACCTACTTATTAGACATTAATGACCATATGACCTTTAATAAACCCCTGGCATACCCTGTGGTGATTCTGTATTTGTGATAATATGGTAAGATTGTAGAAATAACCCTATTTTCATCTTTTCTTCTCAAAATAGAATGTTAAGCACTTAGGACCCTTTGAAGGTTATGTAGGAGCTTTTATTGACTTTATCAGACCAAATTGAGCTAGTTATGGCTCATGATGGTATTCCCATCAATATCTTTCTTGTGCTAAATTGATTATGCTCTTCATTTCTGAATGCGATTAGTCTTGTGAATTCCATATTTGCTTCCTACGAATGACCTCAAACTCACATTATTTTCGAGCTTTATAAATTTAAGTGTTTGTCGTGTTTTTGTCAACTGTACTACAACGCAAATACATTTCTTAAGAAACAACTCAAACGCGCTGAATATTTTGGCGCCGTTGTCAGGGAGCAACGTGCAATGCACTACTAGTCATATCGTATTTGATTGAGATGATTACTAACTTTCCCTATCTATTTTGCTTGTGATTTTGCAAGGTACATTACGAGAAGATCTTTCGTGCAATCAACCACTCTAGGGGCAGGTAAAATTTTTCGTTTTCCCTAATCAAACTCCTAATCTTAGGAAGAGAAAAACAAAACAAATGAATTAGGATTCACTTGCCTTACCTTTCTAGTAATTATCATTCAAAGGCAAAAATTTCCTGATTTGCGAACTTGATTGATATCTAATTGAAGCTTGAGATGATTTGTTTAGAGATCCCTATCTTGATTTCCTGTTTCTATTAAGGATTTATGCTTAAATTCTAAACATCTTGGACTACTCACTTTCTTGTTTGAACCCAAGGTGTTACATTTGAGATCAAATTGGACTTGAAATAGAGCCAATTAGGGTTTCCACTTTAGGGTTTTGAAGTGTTAGTATAGACTTGCATGCATTAAAGGAAATTAATATTCTCGCTTTTGTATTTACCCAAGCCCTTGTTTGAAAAGATCTATTCAAGTTAACCCTAAAATCTAGCTCTAAATTCACTTGTTAGTTAAACTACTCATATATAATATTTTGATGATTTTATAAAATGAAGAAAATGAAATAAAAAATAGGCGTAGCATATTGTTTCTCTCTGTAATAACATAATTGCAGGTTTCATAAAGTTTTCTAAGATGGGAGATTAAAAGCGTGAAGATAAGTAGCATAAGTATTAGGTCAGGCTTTTTTCATGTAAACTTTCAAAGGTTGTAATTTTTATTTTATTTGAGTCTAGACATGTTGTAAAGTGCCCCCAAGCATAACCTATAAATAGCTAACTTAGGCTCTCTACACTTAGGATAAATTAGAAACAAAAATCAAACGCTAAGACTCTTATCAGACGTCTGATTTTCAACTTTAAGACGTCTGACAAGTGTCTCAGATGTCTAACTTCCTATAGTTCTGCCTTCAGTTTCTGTCTTCATAAACATCAGTTGAAGCACTCCTCTATCAGACTTCCATAACCTCATCCAGAGGTCTGATGCTTTACCTAGACGTCCTCCGAATAACCATTAGACTAAGCACCTATCTTCGTTCTACGGCTAACGAGCAAAAATGTATTTCCAGACATCTACCTTTGGACCGTTGCCCATTTTTTTCTTTGCGTATCTCATTACAAACATAAGATCTCTTGTCAGAAATTGTAGCTAAGTCCTTTTAGGTTTCCAGACATCTGGTGATTCCCTCAGACGTCCATAACGACATCTGATTCTTTAAATCTAGAACTATGTTTGGATCTGATCATAACAGGAACGAATTCATCCTTTATTAGATGTCCAATAACTTAATCAGACGTTATATGTGAAAATATCAGACGCCCTTCTTTCGATCCAATGAAGTTAGTTTAGGATGGCCTATAGTATTAGACGACTAAAATTATAATCAAATGTTTGACCTTAAAATTAGACATCTGATATTGCTATCAGACTCATCATTACCCTGATTTGTGGTGGATTTCATCCCAATCTCTTGGGATTTGTCTCCAACGGCTAGGAGAACTCTCCCAAGTGTTCTTGAAGGTTCCAAACTTGTCTATAAATAGACTACAACTCCTCTTAGGCAAGACACCTCTTGAGATTCAATTCCCTTAGAAAAACCACTTGCTCACTACTCTAAGCTTCATCTTGCCCTTGTGCAGTGCCAACACTCTGATCAAAGGGCAAATCCATACTCCCAACTCACTCCGTTCTGCAAATCCTCAAGGAGTTCTTTTTATGATTAGTAGATAAGAAAATAATTAAAGTATTGGGGTGCTCTATAGGTGTTTTAATTCCTATTTTTGTACTTTGGGTATCCGGCCTGTCGGGTCCCCATCTCTTAATTTTGAAGGGAGAAACCTCCATTTAGGGATCGGAGGTGGGATTTATAATTGAGGTACACTACCCTTGTTTAAGTAGTGTGGTTAGTGGATTGATCACCTTGTGATCAAAAATCCTAAGTCAAGGGATTGGCTTAGGTGGTGGTTTTCACCCATCTTGGGTTTCCACCTAAAAATCTGGTGCCACCATTTGTGATTGATTTTTTTTTGTATTACAATATTATATAATTTCACTATTCACCCCACCCCTCTAGAGCAATTTCATTTGGTATCAGAGTAGGTTTTCCGCCTACAGGAGTAACATCCACGGAAAGATCACATGGAGGGGAAAGTCATTTTCACGAGCAAATTGGAGGGGCAATCCACCACTCGACCACCACTCTTCGAAGGGACAAACTACACTTACTGGAAGCTGAGAATGAAGATGTGGCTTCAAGCCAACGATTTCTCCATTTGGGAGAAATGCGAATCCGCATACATCATTCCTGAGAAACCAAAAATAGGATACACAGTGGAGCAAATTCATCACCTTGGACTAAATGCTAAGGCAATGAATTCACTCTACTGTGCATTCAACTCGGAGGAATTCAACCGCATCAGCCAATGCAAAACCGCCCATGAGATCTGGAGAACCTTGGAGGTAACTTACTAAGGTACGTCTAAAGATAAATCCTCAAAGATAAACTTGTTATCGCAGGAATTTGAAGCCTTTTCTATGAAGGAGAATGAAAAACTTGGGGACATGTACACCCGATTCACATTAATCGCGAATAACCTCAAGTCACTAGGAAAGACATTTATAAAGGGGGGGCTTCAAGGGAAGCTCCTTTGCTCCCTTGGACCCGAGTGGGAGCAAAAGGTAACGGCAATAGAAGAAGGCAACCAAGTAGAGGATCTAGACATGGAAAATCTACTTAGGAATCTCATGGCTTATGAATCAAAAATGGAGCAAAAGAAGAAATCAACCTCATTGGAGCTAAAGAAGAAGACTTTAGCCTTCAAAGCTACTTTTGATGATGAGGTAAGTATCGATGACGAAGAATTCATTTTATTAGTTAAAAGTTTAAAAAGGTTCTCAGAAATAGAAAAGAGATCAAGGGAAGCAAAAGAGAGAAAGAACCTCTAATTTGCTATAATTGCAAAAAGAGAGGTCACATAAGGAAAGATTGTCCCTTACTCAAAAGGGATGATGAGAAGAAACCCAAGAAGCCTTCCGACTACAAGAAGATCTCCAAGCCGAAGGGATTCAAGAAGAAGGCATTTCAAGCAACTTAGGATGACTCCACTTCCGAAGAAGAGGAGGAAACAAATGAAGAAACGGCATGCTTGGGATTAATGGCAACAAATGATGCTTCTGAGTCTGAATCTGAGGAACTTGAGGTAAACTCCTATTCTTTAGATGAATTACAAGATGCCTTTGATTCACTATATGTAGATCTTAAGAAAACAAAAGCCCAAAGCAAAGTATTAAAAGAAGAGAACTTAGAAATTAAGAAATTAATCAATGATCTTGAAGACAAGAATCTAATTCTTACAAAAGAAACTATTGCCTTAAATATGCAAATAAGAAATCTAATGATTAAGAAGGAGTCATTAACAAATGATTTGTATACGGCAATGAGTGAACAAAAATTTCTAGATAGAGAAGAACTACTCGACAAAATCCATGTGCTTGAAAAATCAAACTCCTTTAAAAAGGATGAAAATAGCTTACTTAGAGTAGAGATTAGGGCACTGGAAGATAAACTAGACATATTAAAAATAGAGATAAATCACCTCAAAGAAAAATCAAATCAACTTCTTGAGGACATAGCCAAATTTACAAAGGCGAAAGATAACTTGGACAAGCTCATTGCCCATCAAAAACCTTCCTCAAGTAAATTTGGACTAGGCTCTTATGAACCTAGTCAAAGTGAGCCGAAAAAGGACCCTCCTCTAAAGGAGACCACTAACAAATACGGATCCACATAACAATGGATGCCAAAAAGACAACTCTCACTTTGTTTTGTAGGGATGAAAGGACATCATAATGTCAAAAATTGGATATATAAAATGAAGGATGGACGACTCAAATTAGAAAGACCTATAGAAACACCAAGTCACCAACGAAGATCTTTTGTAGGAGGAAGGAGGTCTGCAAGAAAGAAGACAAGGAGACCATCGCCATCAAGGAGGCCGATGGATGATGGACTCTGGATGCTCAAAACATATGATGGGAGACAAGCACCTATTTTTGGACCTCCAACCTACGGATGGAGGAATGACTACATTTGGCAACAACCACAAGGGCCATATTATTGGCCTTGGTAAAATAGGTAACCCTCTCTCTCCCATCTCAAATGTTTCTCTAGTTAAAGGACTAAAACATAATCTTTTAAGTGTCAATCAAATTTGTGATGAGGGCTTTAAAGTAGTGTTTACTTCAAAAATGTTTGAAATTATGCATGCATTAACCAATGAAACCCTTCTTAAGGGAACTAGATTTAAAGACATTTATGTCGTAGAATTTGATAAAAATAGCACTTATGAATGCCTTGTAGCAAATGATGAGTTAAGTATATGGCATAGAAGACTAGGACATGTTCATATGAAGCTGGTTCAAAAACTAGCTAAACATGAACTAGTCCGAGGTCTTCCTAAAGGAAAATTTTTAAATGAGCCTATCTGTGATTCATGTAAATTAGGTAAAATTATGAAATATAGTTTTAAAAGCAAAGAAGTTATATCCACATCAAGACCTTTAGAACTACTTCACCTAGATCTATTTGGACCTACAAAATATGAGCCTTAGTTGATGCAAATATTACCTTGTAATTGTAGACGATTTTTCGATGTTTTCATGGGTCTCCTTCTTGAGATCCAAAGAAGGAGTGTTTTCCATCTTTTCAATTTTTTGTAGGAAAGTTCAAACTGAAAAAGGCTACCAAATCACTCGTATCCGTAGTGATCATGGGGGCGAGTTTGAAAATTCCTTGTTTGATACTTTTGTCAAGAGCATGGTATTGCTCATGAGTTTTCTTTTCCTTGAACACCTCAACAAAATGGGGTGGTTGAGAGAAAGAATCATACTCTTCAAGAGTGTGCTCGAACATTGCTCATAGACTCGGGGTTACCGAAGTACTTTTGGGTCGAGGTGGTTAACACGACTTGTTACGTGTTAAATCGCACCTTAATTCGATCCGAGTTGAGAAAAACTTGTTTTGAACTATACTATGGGAAAATACCCAAAATTAGTTATTTTAAAGTTTTTGGATGTCGATGTTTTATTTTGAATACCCACTCTAATTTAGATAAATTTGATGCCAAAGGTGAAGAAGTCATCTTTATTGGTTATTCCTCACGTAGTAAGGCATATCGGGTCTTTAACAAAACCACATTAATAGTGGAGGAAACCCTCCTGATTATCCCATATTTGTGGGCTATTTAAGTATCTAAATGTCTAGACATTAAGTTAATTTTAACATTTAGATACCACACATTAAGATGTAAATAAATTAATTCACATTTTTAGCTTAAGTGCATAATTCATGCATTTAGAATTAACCTAGGGTTGCATACATGTAATTAGTTATTTAATTAGGTGCACTATTTTAATTAACATAGAAGTTAAGGAGTTATGTATAAATAACCCAAATTATTTTATTCCTTTATTCTTCTTCTCCTTTGCAAGTAACTCCTCCGACTCCACCTCCTCCTGCACATCACATTGATTCTACAGTGTTTTGAATTTCAAATCTTGGTAGCTGTGGCTACAAAAGAGAAGGAAGAGCTACCGTTGAGGGGGAGGCCACCACCCCTTTGTTCCTCACTATGCTTAGAGGACCTTACTCCTCATCCATTCCATACTACTAGCCTCCCACCACGATAGTACGACTCCACCACCGTGGGCATGTGGGGTGACAGCCCACACTGCCAAGAGTCTCTACAACATCTCCTGCCAAGAGCGCCTGCCACCACGTGCCCTAACTTCATTTCCAGCCATCAGACCCTGCCACCGCGTGCCATCTGCCCATTGCGCGCCTTCACCAACAGCTCCAACCCACGCACCAGCACCTGCACCACCGCACGCCCTCACTTCTTCTCCAGCGCACCCTGCCAAGCTCCCCAGCCACCGCACGCCCTCACCTCAACTAGCGCACGCGTGCCCGCGTGCCAGTAGTCCATCGCTCCATCACCTCCATGCAGCACCTGCAGCTAGCGCCAACAGAACCCCCGCGCACGCCTGTGCGCCCTGCAAAGTCCGCGCCTCCATGTGCCCATACCCCGCGCGCGTCTGCAGCACTCCCAACACCCGCATGCTGCGCCTCCTTGCGCCTGCAGCATGTGAGACCTCCAGTAGCAACTTCTACCGCTGCCACTTCTTCCCTCCGGCAGGCTGGCTCCAACCACCATCCATCGAGCCACCACCACCGTTAGGTGCGGATCGGAGAGGGCTACCTTTGGTCGCCAACTTGCCGTCCATCTCGCCTTCATTCGTGCACAAGCTCTCCCGAATGCTAATCCCCTATTTCAACCTCAATTAATAATTACATTTCATGCCATTTCCACGAAAATGAATTTTGATTTATGATTATTTTATTGTGATGAAATTGCAACTTCATACGCATGCTTTCTTGTAATTACGTGGCTTTTGTTATTCACATCTTTTGACATTGGTTTTGGATTAAGATGTGCACAAATTTTCTCTAATGCATGTCAATTGGAAATTACATAGATTCATCACATATTTATTGAATATTTCAGTGAGGAAAATTGCACATATACCCTTACATTTTTGAGTTATTGTGTATCTTCTTTTCGTCGCATTTCATGTCAAATTTGACTATGGATTTCACACTTGATTGAACGAATACGAAAAAAAAATATTCGTGATTTTATTGCATCATTGCCTCTCTGTGGACACGACCCTCTCTCCTGTGAGTGGTTTAATTTTAATTTTTTATTTGTTAAGCAGTTTTCCACCACTTCAATCCTACAATGACAAATCATCTTAATACATTCTTTGAAATCGAAAATCGACTTATCATATGGCGCCGTTGCCGGGGAGGCAACTGACGCAATAATTTTACCTGATTTTATCTTTGATTATTTCTCATTGCACAGTGATCTGACCATTTATTATTTTTTCTGTGCGAGGAATTTGAGCGAGGAATTTGAGAGAGGTGACAGGCACATCTGGGAGAAGACGTCGACCTTGAGAGATGCCTACACGCGGGGAAGACAAAGGAGACCTAGATTATGCCTCCATAAGAGATTCTCCATTTCATAAGTTTTATTTCTATTTTCTCGCCCTTGTAGTAATTGGGGCTGATTTTTTGGGAGCCTGTTCCCTTTTCTTTAGATTTAGGTTTTTAATTTATTTTGTGAATTGTTTACCCTTAATTTGCTTGTGCATAAGTAGCTAAAAAAAAGAAAAGAAAACCTGAGCTACCTGCCCTTAGGTCAAATCATTTAGGACTGAATGAGCAACATTTAGATCTAATTCTTATCTTGTATATTGCATGAAGAATGCTGGAATCAAGTATGCATTTCTAACTTCGCATTTCTACCTGTCATGCAAATGCATTTGAATTAATTTTTAGACCACATAATCTGTCTTGAAGCGATCTAACATGTGGTCACATATATTCTTGAGCAAGGACTAACTAAAGGAGAGATAATTAAAAATCAAGGACTTGATTTTCAAATGTGGTGTGCGATTCAAAATTCAAAATCTTTTTGCGGTGTATGCACACTTATATCTCTTGCACCACAGCACGCATTTAGACACTCCTAAGTCTTGGAACTACTAGGACAAGAGCCCTCCTACCGTTGGATTTTGAAGTGTTCGGAACTTAAGATCAAAGGTTTGTAAATCCAAAGAGGGGGATACCCTGTCATGGATTTTTGGGGATAGTTGAGAAGCACCGCGAAAACACAGCTTCAAAGGAAGGCTTAGGCCTACTTGCATCCCTCGATCTTCCATCTTTGGATTTGCTTTACCATTTGAGATTTAGGGAAGAACACCTAAGCTCCAACTAGGTCTTTTTAGGCATTTTGAAGGTTGACAATAGGTGCGTAATTGATTGGGCAATTTGCTTTGTCACCTACATTTTGAACTAAAGTCAAAAGCCTAAATTTGTAAAGACCAAACAAGTCCTTTTGAATTGTGTTTGTAGTGCATGCTTGGTAGGCATTCTCTTAGGAGACAACTTGTGTTTGATCCTGAACCTGAAAGAATCTTAAGAAGAAACCTTCCAAGGGTAGAAATGGGCAGTCAAAGGAGCCTTAAGGAATATTTCATTCCAACCAATCAAGCTGGCCCTGCACTACGTAGACCTGGAGGGGACAATCCTTATAAGATCAAAAGCAATACCATATCCTTGCTGCCTCCTTTTATGGTACTGCTAGGGAAGACCCTTACAGGCATATAGAGGAATTCACCGAGGTTTGTTCTACGATGAAGTTGCAGGGCGTTACTGATGACGCTCAAATGCGGACCCTCTTTCCCTTCTCCCTTAAGGACAAAGCCAAGTATTGGTATCACACCCTTGATGATATTAACACTTGGGATGCCCTGAAGAAGGAGTTTTCGAAGAAGTACTTTTCCATGAGCAAAACCAATCACTTTAGGAGGGAAATTATGAGTTTTGTTCAAAAGGATGGGGAAGCTTTCCATGATGCGTGGGAGCACTTAAATGACTTGCTGAGAGTTTGCCCACATCATCAGGTGCCTAAGTGGCAACTTGTTGAAAGGTTCTACATCAGACTTAATGATTCGCATAGGCAAACTGTGGATGGTGCCTGTGCAGGAACCTTTCTATCCAAGACTGAGGATGAAGCTTGGAACCTTTTTGATACTTTGAGTGAGAATTCTATTCACTTGAATTCTGCCTATATGGATAGAAAACCCACTCTCATGCAAAGAAAGTTGGAGGTGAATGAGGCAAGGGACACTTAGAATTTAGCCTATCAGATTCAATTATTGAATCAAAACATGGAAAGGCTTATGTCGAACCTGAGTCAATTCGTATCTAACACCTCCACATCCCAAGCTTCTGAATGCTCAATTTGTCAAGGCAATACACACGCCACTGTGGATTGCCACTTGGCCTCCCAATTCCCTGAGCTTGTACAAGCGGATCTGAATGCTGCTCAAGGGTTCCGTTTTAGACCTCGTAATGACCCTTTTCCAACACTTATAATGAGAGATGGAGGAACCACCCAAACTTTTCATGGAGACAAGGAAATGTCTCAAATTCAGGGAATTATAAACCATAATCCTTTCAAAACCATCAAATGAACCAACCTCAGACCTTTGCCCAACCTAAGACCTCTGAGATGGATGAATTGAAGGCAGTGTTGAAAACTATGCAAGAAAGTCAAAGTGCCATCATCCAATCTCATGACAAGGCTATACATGAGATGAAATCACAAATAGGACACCTTGTTGAGGCCGTTAGATAGAGGGAAACTGGGAAGCTCCCCAGTGCTGTTGAGGAGAATCCTAAAGGAAAAGGGATTGTCTTTAGGGAGCATGCTCAGGTGGTGACTATTCTGAGGAGTAGGAAATAAATTTCCAAACCTGATGCTCCTATAGTCTCACCCCCTAAAAAAACATCCACCCCGACTTTCACCCCCACCAAAGAAGACTTGCCCAAATCTTCTCCACTTGAAATCACCTCACCGGAAGAAGTTACCCCCGTTCCACCCCTTACTCGACATGACAACCCTTCCACCCAGAGATTGAGAGTGCCCTTTCCAGAGCACTTATCCACCTCTGGGCAGACTTCTGCTGGCTCATCTGGAGCCAAAGATAAGATGGATAAGATCATGGAAACTTTCAAGCAAGTGCAGATTAACCTGCCTTTGCTTGAAGCTATCAGGCGGATTCCGTCTTATGCCCGCTTCTTAAAGGACCTGTGCACGAAAAAGCGGCAATCTAGGAAACAGGTCCAATCAAAAGTTGTCCTGCCTGATTTTGTTAGCTCAATTGTTCAACATGGCACACCCCCGAAACTTAAGGACCTAGGAGCCTCGTACATCTCAGTCGTTATTGGTGACTTACAGATTGATGAGGCTCTACTTGATCTGGGTGCAGGGGTGAACATCCTTTCGAGCTACATGTATGAACAACTTGGGGGAGGCAATCTGAACCCTAGCCCTGTAATCTTTCAAGTTGCAGATCGATCACTTAAGACACTGCGGGGAATTTTGGAAGATGTCCTCATAAGAGTGGAGGATTTCTTCTTTCCCGTTGACTTCTTAGTTTTAGACACTGACCTTACCAACAAGCCAACCAAACCCTCCATCATTTTGGGTTTCCCCTTCCTTGCAACTTTGCATGCTTCAATCAATTGCAATACTGGGGCATTGAAAATGGGCTTTGGGAATAGGAAAATCTGGCTTAATGTGTTTGATGCTTACAAACAAGCCGGACTTGAGGATTGTTCTCAAGTTGAGGTGATAGATGACCTGATTGAAGAGGCAACCCCTACAATGTTATGTGATGACCCCCTTCAGCATGTCATGCTAAAGGAGCATTCCCATCTCTTAGAGGAATGTGAAGGGGATATACTTGAACTTGAGGGGTTGCTAGGTGTTTCTGCTGAGTCTCCCCCCCCTTCATCTCTGCCCAAGGTAGATCTGCTACCTGAGATGGGGACATCTATTATGAAACCCTCAACCATACAAGCCCCCAACCTTGAGCTGAAACCCCTCCCTAACACTCTCAAGTACGTCTTCCTAGGTGCCAATGATATGCTCCTCATTATCATTTCAGTTGTGCTATCTGAGGCACAGGAGGGAGCCCTGGTTGAATGCTTGTCTAGGCACAAGGAAGCTATTGCTTGGAGCATTGCTGACATTAAGGGTATAGACTCTACACTCTGCATGCACCACATTTTTACTGATGATTCAATCAATCCATTTAGGGACATGCAGAGACGTCTGAACCCTAATATGAAGGAGGTAGTTAAAAAGGAAATCCTGAAGTAGTTGGAGGCTGGGATCATATATCCCATTGCAGATAGTAAATGGGTAAGTTCTATTCATGTGGTGCCAAAGAAGGCAGGCTTTACTGTGGAATTCAACGACCAAGGTGAACAAGTTGTCACTAGACCTCAACTGGATGGAGGGTCTGTATTGATTACCGCAGGCTGAACACCGCTACCCAGAAGGATCACTTTCCCTTGCCTTTTATTGATCAAATTCTCAAGAAATTGACAGGGAATAAGTACTATTACTTTCGCAATGGATATTCTGGGTACAACCAGGTTGCAGTCTTCCCTGATGACCAGGAGAAGACGACATTCGCGAGTCCTTACGGTACTTTTGCATTCAGGCGTATGCCGTTTGGATTATGTAATGCCCCTGCAACCTTCCAGCGGTGTATGATGTCTATTTTTTCGGACATAACTGTCGAGTGTGTTGAAGTGTTTATGGATGACTTCTCCATTTATGGCTCGTCTTTTGACCAGTGTCTCCTGCACCTGGAGAATGTGTTGAAGCGATGTAAGGAGACTGGTTTAGTCCTCAGCTAGGAGAAAAGTCATTTCTGAAGGTTCTTCCCTGCTAGGAGGGGTGATCGTAATAATTGCGGAAATAAAATATATAAAGCAATCTCATAAAAATCAATCGCACAAGTACACAAGTAATTTTAGGTGGAAACCCAAACCGGGTGAAAACCACCACCTAACCCTCTCGAGTTAGGATTTTCCGATCAACCTAGTTGATCAAATCCACTAACCGAATCACTTTAAAATGAGGGTGATTCAACCTCAGTACAACCACGCTACAAGTACGAGGGTAGCGTTCCTCAACCCCTTCTCTCCACGAGAAGGATTTTGTCCCACGAAGGAGACGGGAATTCGCAAAGCGAATACCCAACCAAATAACAAAGATAAAATAAAACAACAAACCTATAGAGCCAACAAAGTAATTTAAACCTAGCTTCTATAGGAAATAAGAAACTCCCCTTTGCAAGGAGTGCGTCGACAATGACGCGGGTGCGTGAGCCACGCAACGGCGCAATGTCGCTCTCGTAGACAACGGCGGGAGAGCGGGTGCGCGAAGGTTTGATGCTCTCAAGATGTAGAACTTGAGCTTAGAGAGCAAGAGCTTCTTAGACACAAGAGTGTGAAAGTGTGTAGCTAAGTGTATCCAAGTGTGTTTCTTGTGTGTCTAGGTGTGAAAAGGCTCCCCTCTATTTATAAAGGCCTTAGGAAGGCTTTGGAAGGCTTAGAAAAGCTTCCATAGCCGTTGGGTGCAAAGACCAAGAGAATCAGGCCGAAATCAGGACAATGATTGCATTTGACAGGGTTATCAGACGTCTAATTATGGCATCAAACGTCTGGAAGGCCACTTTAAGACGTCTGATTTAAAGGTCAGACGTCTGATTCTATGCGGGTTTCCTCCTGACTTGAATTAGATCTAAACAGGGTTCTTGTGCAAGTCGATCAGACGACATACAGGACGTCTGGCACTATGCCTGGACGTCTGGAAACCTACTTTTACTGTGGGAATTGATTTCCAAACGTTGCAACGGCTAGAAAATCTCTGAGAAGAGATTTTGGGTCAGCCGAGGCAAAACGGTCATTTATCAGACGTCTGGAAAGTCCTAAGGACGTCTGATAAGGCTCTAACGGTCATATTCTTGACTGTTTGCTAAGCCAGCCAACGGTCCACTAATTGGACGTCTGGTAAAGTCATCAGACGTCTCCTAAGACGTCTGGTCTAAGGTCTGGACGTCTGATTTCATCAGACAGAACCAACTATGTCCAGCCTAACAGTTATCAGACATCTGAAACAACAGTCAGACGTCTTAAAATGCTTTATCAGACGTCTGATTTGGGAATTAGACGTCTGGAAGTGCTGTTTGAACCCTATATTGGTTTTCTAAGTATTCTACAGAAAACCTAAGTATCCTAGGGTTGTGCCGGTGTTCCTAGGACTACTGTTAGGGTTCTTTGAGGCTCTTTAACATGAAATATCTAAGGAAATAAAGAGCGACAAAAGAAACGAAAAATACAACAAGTACAAAAGAAGGAAATCTATCCTATTCTTCATTTCCTTCCATCTTCAATCTTTCGCTCCACGCGAACCTCCTCTGTTTTCCGTCAAGCTCCTCCAATCCGTCCTGGATGCGAGCTCGAACTCCGTTTAAACACGTCCACATTTGCAATTGACCTGAAATCTAGGACTCAAATTGCAAATGTTAAATAACACGTGTTTTGTTATCATCAAAACAAATGATCGTGGTGCTTTAGCACCAACAATCTCCCCCTTTTTGATGATGACAAAATCGTAAATAATAATGCATAAAAATCCTCCCCCTTTTTGACATTATCAAAAAGGTTTGATTGATTTTACATTTCCTATAACTCCCCCTTAAAACATGCTCTTCTATGAATTTATTTTAACAAAGGTGATATTCTCCCCCTTTTTTGTAACAACAAGATAGCTATTATTTTTCTCCCCCTTACTAAAGGAAAATTAGCTACCTTATATCTCCCCCTTAAAAATTGACAATTAGCTCATCATTTTTTAGCTCCCCCTATCTAAATGATTATGATAAAAAGATAGGGTAAATGGTTTTACCTCACCTACCATGGCCAATAAAATGGCCCAAATGGTGGTGGTGGATGCCACATCGGATGGGGCTCCCATCCGTGGCTTGGAGGCCCGGGCATCGGCGCCGGTCTCTAATCTGGTGGTCGACGTGCGGCGGGTCCGTCGTTTGTTCGCCGTCTCATCGGTCTTCTTGTTCTCCTCCTTGGTCTACTCCTTAGTTCTCCCAACTCGAGTTGACCAGACTTGAGTTTGTAGGTCCAGTCCTTTATGTTGTAGTCATCCCTGAACCCTACAAAACAAGATTCTAATTTTTTCTTCGGTATCCAAGTGAGCTTGGATCCGGATCTATTAGCGGGTCTCCTTGATGGAGATCCTTTCTCAATCTTAGGGCTATAAAACTTGTCTACTTTGTTGATTAATTTGTTAGAATTTTTCCTAAGACATGCAATTTCTTTTTCTATAGTTTGCATCTTACTCTTTAAATCATAGATTTCTAACTTTAGACTATCATTTTCCTCAATCAACTTATTATTTTCATTGATGAGGTTATGATTTTCTAATAATAGGTTATCATTTTTAGGACAAGTTTCTAGATCCTTTAGTTTTATTTCTAACCTATCATTTTCATTTTTAAGAAAACTAAGGTTCTTTTTAATACTTTTGTTTTCTATCTTAAGTGCTTTACTAACTTCAAAAAGTTCATTAAAAGCTTCTTGTAAGTCGTAACTTACCTCGTTGTTTGAGTCGCTTCCGCTTTCGCTGTCGCTGTTGCTTCCTCTGGCCATGAAACCAAAGCAAGCGGTTTCTTCTTCTTTTTCTTCTTCTTCTTCCTCCGAGCTAGAATCCTCATGAGTGCCTTCCAACCTCCTCCATATCTCGTGGGCGGTGGTGCACTCTTGGATTCGTTCGAATTCTTTTGGACTCAATGCGCAGTACAAGGCGTTCATTGCCTTTGCGTTGAGTGAGAGCTCTAGAATCTGCACCTGCGAGTACCCTCCTTGGGGTCGCTTCGGGATCTCGTATGGGGTTTCGCAACATCCCCATACCTCGAATTCAGTGGCTTGGAGCCACGTCTTCATCCTCAGCTTCCAGTAGCTGTAGTTGTTCCCGTCAAAGTAGGACGGACGGGTTGTGGACTGCCCCTCGGAAATTTTGATCGCTGAAGTGCTTCCCTCCATTTGATCTCTTGCCGGGTGTTACTCCGATCTCGCAAGACCTGCTCTGATACCAATTGAAGGTTCTTCCCTACTAGGAGGGGTGATCGTAATAATTGCGGAAATAAAATATATAAAGCAATCTCATAAAAATCAATCGCACAAGTACACAAGTAATTTTAGGTGGAAACCCAAATCGGGTGAAAACCACCACCTAACCCTCTCGAGTTAGGATTTTCCGATCAACCTAGTTGATCAAATCCACTAACCGAATCACTTTAAAACGATGGTGATTCAACCTCAGTACAACCACGCTACAAGTACGAGGGTAGCGTTCCTCAACCCCTTCTCTCCACAAGAAGGATTTTGTCCCACGAAGGAGACGGGAATTCGCAAAGCGAATACCCAACCAAATAACAAAGATAAAATAAAACAACAAACCTATAGAGCCAACAAAGTAATTTAAACCTAGCTTCTATAGGAAATAGGAAACTCCCCTTTGCAAGGAGTGCGTCGACGATGACGCGGGTGCGTGAGCCACGCAACGGCGCAATGTCGCTCTCGTAGACAACGGCGGGAGAGCTGGTGCGCGAAGGTTTGATGCTCTCAAGATGTAGAACTTGAGCTTAGAGAGCAAGAGCTTCTTAGACACAAGAGTGTGAAAGTGTGTAGCTAAGTGTATCCAAGTGTGTTTCTTGTGTGTCTAGGTGTGAAAAGGCTCCCCTCTATTTATAGAGGCCTTAGGAAGGCTTTGGAAGGCTTAGAAAAGCTTCCATAGCCGTTGGGTGCAAAGCCCAAGAGAATCAGGCCGAAATCAGGACAATGATTGCATTTGACAGGGTTATCAGACGTCTAATTATGGCATCAGACGTCTGGAAGGCCACTTTAAGACGTCTGATTTAAAGGTCAGACATCTGATTCTATGCGGGTTTCCTCCTGACTTGAATTAGATCTAAACAGGGTTCTTGTGCAAGTCGATCAGACGACATACAGGACGTCTGGCACTATGCCTGGACGTCTGGAAACCTACTTTTACTGTGGGAATTGATTTCCAAACGTTGCAACGGCTAGAAAATCTCTGAGAAGAGATTTTGGGTCAGCCGAGGCAAAACGGTCATTTATCAGACGTCTGGAAAGTCCTAAGGACGTCTGATAAGGCTCTAACGGTCATATTCTTGACTGTTTGCTAAGCCAGCCAACGGTCCACTAATTGGACGTCTGGCAAAGTCATCAGACGTCTCCTAAGATGTCTGGTCTAAGGTCTGGACGTCTGATTTCATCAGACAGAACCAACTATGTCCAGCCTAACAGTTATCAGACGTCTGAAACAACAGTCAGACGTCTTAAAATGCTTTATCTGACGTCTGATTTGGGAATTAGACGTCTGGAAGTGTTGTTTGAACCCTATATTGGTTTTCTAAGTATTCTACAGAAAACCTAAGTATCCTAGGGTTGTGCCGGTGTTCCTAGGACTACTGTTAGGGTTCTTTGAGGCTCTTTAACATGAAATATCTAAGGAAATAAAGAGCAACAAAAGAAACGAAAAATACAACAAGTACAAAAGAAGGAAATCTATCCTATTCTTCATTTCCTTCCATCTTCAATCTTTCGCTCCACGCGAACCTCCTCTGTTTTCCGTCAAGCTCCTCCAATCCATCCTGGATGCGAGCTCGAACTCCGTCTAAACACGTCCACATTTGCAATTGACCTGAAATCTAGGACTCAAATTGCAAATGTTAAATAACACGTGTTTTGTTATCATCAAAACAAATGATCGTGGTTCTTTAGCACCAACAATTTCATGGTATAGAAAGGAATTGTACTTGGGCATGTTGTATCCGAGCGAGGTTTGGAAGTAGATAAAGCCAAGAATGATTCTATTTCCAAACTCCCATTGCCCACGAATGTCAAACAGATTAGATCCTTTCTGGGCCATGCTGGCTTTTATAGGTGCTTTATTAAAAATTTTAGTAAAATTTCTAGGCCACTTTGTGACTTGTTGGCGAAGGAATCTTCCTTCAATTTTGATTCAAAGTGTGTCGAGGCCTTTCAAACTCTAAAGGAGGCCTTGATCTCTATGCCTATTCTCCGAGCTCCTGATTGGACACTCCCATTTGAACTGATGTGTGATGCTTCGAATTATGCAGTGGGAGCAGTCCTTGGACAAAGGGTTGAGGGAAGACCTCATGTGCTGCATTATGCCAGCAACTTTAACCGAACCTCAGCAAAACTACACTGTCACTAAAAAAGAATTACTTGTAGTTTTTGCTCTGGAGAAGTTTAGGTCTTATCTGCTTGGGTCTGAGGTGGTTATTTTCACTGATCATGCGGCAGTGAAACATCTCATTGCTAAGAAAGATTCTAAGCCACGTCTGATTAGGTGGATCCTACTCCTTCAAGAATTTGACTTGGAGATACGTGAAAAGAAAGGAGTAGAAAATGTTGTGGCTAACCACCTGTCTCGCCTTCCACTTAATGACTCTCTTTCCAGTGACATCCGCGAGATATTTCCCGATGAAACTCTGATGGCGATAACACCAACTTTACCTTGGTATGCTGATACCATAAATTACTTGGTCACTGGATAAACTCCTAGCTCTTGGGATGACAAGAAAAGAAAGAGATTCATTTCCCAAGCAAGATATTTTCATTGGGAAGAGCCTGAACTATTTAGAATTGGACAAGACCAAGTATTGAGACGTTGTGTACCTGAAGAGGAACAACAAAGTGTGCTGAGTTTTTGCCATGAACTTCATTGTGGAGGACACTTTGGTGCTAAGAAAACTGCTTTTAAGGTTCTCCAGTCCGGCTTTTGGTGGCCTTTGTTATTTAAGGATTCTCATAATTTTGTTAAGGCCTATATTAGATGTCAATGGACTAGAACAATTGGGAAGAGGAATGAAATGCCTCAACACCCTATTCAATCTGTTGAAATTTTTGATGTGTGGGGAATTGACTTTATGGTCCCCTTCCCTTCGTCCCATGGTTATGAATATATCTTGGTGGCAGTTAATTATGTCTCTAAATGAATAGAAGCCATTCCTACACGCACAAATGACCACTCTGTGGTTTTGAAATTTGTGAAGGTCAATATCATATCTCCTTTCAGCTGCCCCAAGACCATTATAAGTGATGGGGGACCTCATTTACGAAACCACCACTTCAATTGGCTAATCAGGAGTCTGGGAGTGATTCACAAGGTCGTTACCCCTTACCATCCTTAGACGAGTGGCTAGGTTGAAGTGTCGAATAGGGAGATAAAAAATATTTTAGAAAAGCCCGTTAGACCTGATTGGAAAGACTGGTCTCAAAAGCTTGATGATGCTTTGTGGGCATATCGAACGGCCTATAATACCCCTTTGGGTACTTCTCCCTTTTGGATTGTGTATGGGAAAGCATGCCATTTACCCGTTGAGTTGGAACATAGGACACTTTGGGCCATTCGAAGTGTTAACATGGATTTAGAGAAGGCGGGTAAGGCACGACTTTTGGAATTAAGTGAGCTTGAGGAGCTGAGGAATGATGCTTATGACACCTCTCAAGCTTATAAAGAAAGAACTAAGGTCTTGCATGATAAGTATATACTTCGAAAGACCTTTGAGCCCAACCAACAAGTCTGGCTTTTCAATTCCAGACTTAAGCTTTTTCCTGGGAAGTTAAAATCTCATTGGGATGGACCTTACATAATCACTAAAGTGTTTCCGCATGGAGCTGTGGAGATTAAAAGCCCTTCCGCTTCAACAACTCCCTTTATCGTCAACGGTCAACCATTAAAACCATACATTACTTTGGATGGCCATCTGGTTGACGAGGTCACTCTTGAGGAGCCTTAGCTCCTACCATTCTCCGCCTCAGGTAATATATTCCTTTAACTATTTTTGTTTCTAATGAGGACATTGTTTGAACCAGGCATGGGGGAGAGGACCTGAGGCATTTGTTTATAGCATGTCTACATTTTGCATTCATTCATGCATATTGCATTAAAAAAATAAATAAATAAAAATAAAAAATATATTAAAAAAAAACTTTTGAGCTTAGCTGGCTAGGCCCTGCATTCTTAAGCAAATCAGAACTCTAAGTTAGACTAAGTTGATTCTAGGGTTGAACTTTAGAAGCTAAGTGAGCTACTAGCTTTAGACCTTTAGGGTCCTTTGTGAACTTAAAAACTTAAGTAGGAGTTAAGTTGTGAACCATTCCTCAAGAGGTTGAGGAAGGAAAGCTAGGAATTGAGTTAAAAGGTGGGGTAGTACCTGGAGTCTTGTTCTACCTTTTGATTTGCGGGTCCTTGTAACCCAAGCATCCAAATTTCACACACACTTGGTCTTGTGTAAGTGATCACCATAATTCATTTCTTAAAAGAAATTTGGTTCTCTTAGTTTTGACTTAGGAGAGGCTTGAAAACACAATTTGATTGGAAGAGTTCTAGTCGCAGGAGAGGTGGAATATATACTCACCTTGAGGATGCGATGATAACATATTACCTCCTCGGTGCTTGTCTCTTAGGATATCCATCCTACTGGGGGCATGTAAGCGCATTGTGCGGTTCAGGTACTATGGTCGACCCTATCTCAAAGTGTCGATTGCCACAGGCCTAAATTCGCTTAAGAAATCCATGGGCGATACTATCTCGAAGTGTTGATTGCCAGGAGTTCTTGGGGTCGCTATGGATGGTGCTATCTCGAAGCATCGAAAGCCAAGCACCCTTCGAGGTATGGTGGAGACAATTAATCCGACACAGACCGTGTTGATAGCTGATCCGAGGTTAGACTTAGAGGAATCAAACAAAAATATATATATATATATATATATCCTTTTTCCTTTCTAGGTTGGCAGTCATACCAACCTCAAATAACTCAGACCAATGCACATGCACAGATGCTTTAATCTCAGAGATCAATAAACCTTAGGGTAGAGTCAGAAATCAGGGAAACTTGTGCTTACAACTCGTCTTTAGCCGACCTAGTCTGTAACTTAGCAACTACTTGGGAACCTTAAGTCTAAAGTCTGAACTTAATATGTTTCTAAAGGAAGACTGATTGGGTTGGATAGTTTACTTGGAGTGCTAGGTTTTGTTTGGATTTGCTAGGGACTAGTAAAAATTAGGCATGGGGGTATTTGATTAGCCCATATTTACGGGCTATTTAAGTATCTAAATGTCTAGACATTAAGTTAATTTTAACATTTAGATAGCATACATTAAGATGTAAATAAATTAATTCATATTTTTAGCTTAAGTGCATAATTCATGCATTTAGAATTAACCTAGGGTTGCATACATTTAATTAGTTAATTAATTAGGTGCACTATTTTAATTAACATAGAAGTTAAGGAGTTATGTATAAATAATTCTAATTATTTTATTCTTTTATTCTTCTTCTCCTTTGCAGGTAACTCCTTTGACTCCACCTCCTCCTCCTATGCATCACATTGATTCTACGGTGTTTTGAATTTCAAATCTTGGTAGCCGTGGCTACAAAAGAGAAGGAAGAGCTGTCGTTGAGGGGGAAGCCACCAGCCCTTTGTTCCTCACTGTGCTTAGAGGACCTTGCTCCCCATCCATTCCATACTACCGGCCTCCCACTGCGGCAATACGACTCCACCACCGTGGGCATGTGGGGTGACAGCCCACACCGCTAAGAGTCTCTGCAACATCTCCTGCCAAGCGTGCCTGCCACCACGTGCCCTCACTTCATTTCCAGCCATCAAACCTTGCCACTGCATGCCTTCACGAGTAGCTCCAACCCACACACCAGCACCTGCACCACCGTGTACCCTCACTTCATCTCCATGTACCCTGCCAAGCACCCCAGCCACCTCACGCCCTTACCTCAGCCAGCGCACACGCCAGCAGCCCCCCACTCCATCAGACCCCACCGCATGCCTTCACCCCAACCAGCACGCCTGCGCCTCATCGCCTTCACCAGAACCTCCAACGCCCTCGCCTAGCCACCTGCGCACTGCGTGCTCTCACCCCAGCGCCCTCGCCTCACGCCATCAGACCACGCCCGCGCCTTCACCTCTAGCGCACCCATGCCTGCACGCCAGCAGTCCACCACTCTAGCGCATCCCTACATCACCTGCAGCTGACGCCAACAGAACCTCCGTGCACGCCTGTGCGCCCTGCAGAGCCCCCGCCTCCACGCACCCACGCCCCGCGCGCATCTGCAGCACTCCCAGTGCTCACGCACCGCGCCTCCTTGCGCCTACAGCACGTGTGGCCTCCAGCAGCAACTTCCATCGCCGCCACTTCTTCCCTCCGGAAGGCCGGCTTCGACCACCATCCATCGGGCCACCACCACCGTTAGGTGCGGATCGGAGAGGGCTACCTTTGGTCGCCAACTCGCCGTCCATCTCGCCTTCATCCGTGCACAAGCTCTCTGGAATGCTAATCCCCTGTTTCAACCTCAATTAATAATTACATTTCATGCCATTGCCACGAAAATGAATTTTGATTTATGATTATTTTATTGTGGTGAAATTGCAACTTCATATGCATGCTTTCTTATAATTACGTGGCTTTTGTTATTCACATCTTTTGACATTGGTTTTGGATTAAGATGTGCACAAATTTTCTCTAATGCATGTCAATTGGAAATTACATAGATTCATCACATATTTATTGAATATTTTAGTGAGGAAAATTGCACATATACCCTTACATTTTTGAGTTATTGTGTATCTTCTTTTCGTTGCATTTCATGTTAGATTTGACTATGGATTTCACACTTGATTGAACGAATACGAGAAAAAAATATTCGTGATTTTATTGCATCATTGCCTCCCTGTGGACACGACCCTCTCTCCTGTGAGTGGTTTAATTTTAATTTTTTATTTGTTAAGCAGTTTTCCACCACTTCGGTCCTACAATGACAAATCATCTTAATACATTCTTTGAAAGCGAAAATCGACTTATCACCTCCATGTTTCCTTCGATGAATCTACTCACTCTTCCTCTATTGACCGAGTTAATATGGAAGATGAAGATGATTCTACTATTGATGTGTCTAACATTCCAAACTCCAATATCCATAATCTTCCAAAAGATTGGATATATCAAAGGGATCATCCAGAAAGCCAAGTCATTGGAAGTGTTTCCGATGGCGTTAAAACCCAATCTCGTTGTAGTTTCTCTTTTGGTCTCTCCGCCTTTGTACCTCAAGTTGAACCCAAGAGTGTCGAGGAAGCGTGCTTCGAAGAACCTTAGATGATGGCCATGCAAGAGGAACTCAACCAAGTCCAAAGGAATGAAGTCTGGGATCTAGTACCTAAGCCTGAAGGGAAAACAGTAATAGGTACCAAATGGTATTCTGGAACAAGTTGAATGAATCAGGTAGAGTCATTCGGAACAAGGCTCGGCTGGTAGCACAAGGGTACAACCAAGAAGAAGGAATTGATTTTGATGAGACCTATGCTCCCGTAGCTCAACTTAAATCAATTCGCATGCTTCTTGCTTATGTTTCCTTTCTTGGCTTTAAACTCTTTCAAATGGACGTTAAGAGCACATTTCTTAACAGATTCATTAAGGAGGAAGTTTTCGTAAAACAACCTCCTGGTTTTGAGTCTCATGATAAGCCTCATTTTGTCTATAAATTAAACAAGGAACTATATGGTATAAAGCAAGCTCCTAGAGCTTGGTATGAAAGGCTCAAAGATTACTTGTTAAATGCAAAATTCTCTATAGGGGAAGCTAATTCCACATTATTCATTAAAAGAAAAGGAAAAGACATTTTATTAGTTCAAATATATGTAGATGTTATTATATTTGGTGCTACTAATGAATCTGTGTAGAAAGCTTTTACAAATTATACAGGAAGAATTTGAAATGAGTTTGATGGGTGAACTCAAGTTTTTCTTGGGTTTACAAATCACTCAACTCGAATTTGGAACCTTTGTGTGTCAATCAAAATATACAAAGGAGATGCTGAAAAAATTTGAAATGACCAAAAGTAAAGGGAAGAACACTCCTATGAGTGTCACAACTTCCCTAAACTTGGACGAATTAGATACACCCGTAGATCAAAAGCTCTATCGTAGCATGATTAAATATTTACTGTATTTAACTTCCAGTAGACCTGGCATTTTGTTTAGTACCTGCTTATGCGCTAGGTTTCAATCAAATCCTAAACAATCACACCTAAATGCTGTAAAATGAATATTTAGATATCTAGTTGACACATCTGATTATGGCTTATTCTACCCTAGGAGTCCACAATTCAACTTAGTTACATATAACGATGCAAACTACGCAGGTAGCCGCACAGATAAGAAGAGTACTAGTGGGACATGCCAATTCTTGGGCGAATCACTAGTCTCTTGGTTCTCAAAGAAACAATCTAGTGTAGCCCTATCAACTACGGAAGCTAAATACATAGTTGCTGCACTAGCATGTTCCCAAGTGCTTTGGATGAAAAATACTTTGAAGGATTTTAACTTGATATTTAATAAGATAAAAATATTATGTGATAGTATTAATGCTATCAACCTCTCGAAAAATCCTATACATCACTCCCGTACAAAACATATTGATGTTTGACATCACTTTTTGAGAGATAATGTACTTAAGGGAGAAATCAAGGTTGAATTTATTTGTACTGAATTGCAATTGGCTGATATTTTCACTGAACTTTTGAATTATGATCGTTTTAATTATATACGTAGGAAATTAGGCATATGTAAGCTAAGTAATATTTGAAGAATTTAATGACTTAATGGAACTTCCTTTGTCATGGGCATAGATGGAGCCTTGACTTTACTAAGTCAAGAGCCTTCATTCTCAGCTCAAACATCAAAATGCACATTCTGTGCAATATCAGACGTCTTATACTTAAAAGTTCGTCATCTGAAGATCTGGGACAGACGACGATTTTATATCTCAAAAGAGCTGATAAAAGAGCTATTTCAGACGTCCGTCATCATTCACAGACGTCTGGGACGTCGCCCAGATGTGTTGACAGATGTCTATCTGTGAGTAAAAACATGTATTATGAGTCAGACGTCTGATGATGTGGTTAGACGTCGTATAGGTCGTCTAAACATGAAATCAGACGACCCTGTAACTTTAGAGTAAAATCCAGGAAGGTCTGTCTGCAGAAATCAGACGTCTAATTTTAGATTTAGACGTCTCGTGTGTCGTCTGATATAGAGATCAGACAACAACCTGGAGAATAAATCATTTTCCAGGAAGGGATGCCTGTAGAAATCAAACATCTAAATTGTAAATTAGTCATCTGATATATCGTCTGATGGTTAAAATAGACAGCGCCGTCAAAAGGGTTAAAATCCCAAAAGTCCAATCCCAACGTTTGACAACGTCTCTAGATGTCTGATCTGGGAAAAATCTGTAGTTCACGTCTGTTCTCTGGATGGTTTGGAATGCAAATCTCCCCAACTTCAGGGGGAGACTTGCTCTAAGACCCTGGGATATAACATCCCCATCGCAAGGTCCCACTCCCCTCTCTCAAATCCCTACAGCTCTCCCTCCCACTCGACGGCCCACAGCTGCAGTTGGCGACCTTCCTCTCGCCACCAGACGACCGTCGCGCCTCCTCGACGACTGGCGGAGCTGCTGCTCCCCTGCGCGCATACTCCCTGCTTCTCGACAGCGCATCTGGAGGCCTCCCCCCTCCCGTAGGTATACTCTCTCAACTCTTAGGGCATCTCCATGTTTTTTTTGCCCACGATTACCTTTGCCCTAACCCTCATCGTGTTCTCCTTCTTGATCCACTCGGCCTACTTGAGTATTTCATGCCATTGTCAACCCTAGAACCTAAACCCTCTATCAAACCCTCTTAGAGCATCAAAGTTCTATGTTTTTGGCAAGGGTATTACCTCACGAGATTCAAGCTGACATTTTAGTGGCTTGAATCCAAAGGTATATTGCCACAACTTCATGGCAGGTTGTATTGCCTCAAGGCATACTACCACACGTTCTTATCAATGATGATTGCATATCTATTGGTTGAATCTAAGTAGTTGAAATCTATTGGTTGAATGTTGTTTGGTTGAATGTTTTTGTATGGATGTTTTTGCAGGTATTCTATCCTCAAAACACCAACCTTTTCTTCCAAAACCTAACCACCCATTCCACCAAATATGCCTCCCCATAGGAAGCAAGCCGAGGGCTCTTCCACCTCCTCCACCTATTTGGCGGATCAACTGCGGAGCGACATCGCTAGGCAACGATTTCGTTGCTTCGCAAATGCCAAAGTTAAATGCCCTCATTTTATTGTTTGGAATGATTTTGCTCATTTAAACCTTCGGGAACACTTCGAAACTCTCCATCTCTTCCAATATTTTGACCGACAGTTCCACTCTGGCGTTGGAACTATTGGCGTGTTCCCTGATCTAGTCCGCCTCTTTTATGCCAACATCGTTGACTACAGCAACGATGAACTTGAACTCCATACCCCCTTATTTAGGTGCAAAATCCACATCACGTCCGAATCTATTTTCGACCTTCTAGCCATCCCCAATGAGGGAAATGACTTCAATAACATTCTGAGGCAATACGACTCAAAAGTCATCAATCAAGAATTAGTCCTCCCTGAAAAATATGTTGAAAATCTTGGCACCCTACCTTACAAAAACCTCAAACCCCTTCCACGCTTACTCACTCACATTTTTGGGTGGGACCTCCTAAACAAATCGGGAGGTTTTGATTACATCTCACGCCAACACAAGGCACTCCTTTTTGAGGCTGTCCGTCTATTCCTTTCAATTATTGCTGCCTCATTGTTTGCATTATGAATGAGGACCATGGGGCATCACTTCCGTTTTGGTCTATTCTATCCAAAATTTTTTCAACCCATCGGATTTCCATAACTGACCAGGCTGTTGACAAGAAAATTGAGCCCTACAATCGGGCCACAGCCGCCAAGATGCATATACGTAGGGAGCATCTTGAGCCAGCCGATGAGCCCATTGAAGAAGAGCCCCTTCCACCCTTTCCAAACTTCCATGAAGCATGGCCCCTTCAAATAGAAGCTCCTCGCTCGAGCGTTGAAGAAGCATGGGATCCGACCACAGATTTCCTCTCCTCCGACATCTCCCTCCTGCTGTGACGAACCGGCGAGATGTACACCTACATGGGAAGCATGCACCGCGACATCGATGAACTTAGATCAGACGTTCAAATTTGCAGATGGGACATGGACCTACTCGTCGCCGCCACCGCCAAGATCAAGAAGAATAGTTTAGTTCTTCTATTTTTCTTTATATTTTCTTTCTTCAAAGTTTGTATTAAGGGGCCTTGACCCCATACTTAAATATTTTTTGGGAACAATAGCTAGTCTGTGCTTAAATGTTTCTATTCCGAGTCAATTTTCTTTAATGCTTTGTCATCTTTTATTAAGCATGCAATTTTATTAGTGCCCTCCACTTTGTAGATGCCACTCTTGTAGTTCGGGTTTCAACTCCTTTTTCAGTACCCTTCATGATGATATTCAAAAAGGGGGAGAAGAATGTAGGTAACAACCTAGGGAATAACATAAAAATAAAAAAACCTCTCAAATAGATATAGACTACTTAGTACAACTTTCAGGGGGAGAAAATAAGAACCTACAGCTATATTTTGAAAATCATCAAAAAGGAGGAGATTGTTAGTTAAACTACTCATAATAATATTTTGATGATTTTACAAAATCAAGAAAATGAAATAAAAAATAGGCGTAGCATATTGTTTCTTTCTATAATAACATAATTGCAGGTTTCATAAAGTTTTCCAAGACGAGAGATTAAAAGCGTGAAGACAAGTAGCATAAGTATTAGGTCATAGTCTCTTTTCATGTAAACTTCCAAAGATTGTAATTTTCATTTTATTTGAGTCTAGAAATGTTGTAAAGTGCCCCCAAACATAACCTATAAATAGCTAACTTAGGCTCTCTACACTTAGGATAAATTAGAAATAAAAACCTAACATTAAGACTCTTATCAGACGTCCATAACAATTGTCAAAAGTCTGATTTTCAACTTTAAGACATCTGACAAGTGTCTCAGACATCTAACTTCCTATAGTTCTGCCTTCAGTTTCTGTCTTCATAAACATCAGTCGAAGCACTCCTCTATCAGATGTCCATAACCTCATCCAGACGTCTGATGCTTTACCTGGACGTCCTCCGAATAACCGTTAGACTAAGCACCTATCTTCGTTCTACGGCTAACAGGCAAAAATGTATTTTCAGACGTCTAGACATGCTTCTAGACGTCTACCTTTGGACTGTTGCCCATTTTTTTCTTTGCATATCTCATTACGAACATAAGATCTTTTGTCAGAAATCGTAGCCAAGTCTTTTTAGGTTTCCAGACATCTGGTGATACCCTCAAACGTCCATAACGACATCTGATTCTTTAAATCTAGAACCCTGTTTGGATCTGATCATAATAGGAATGAATTCATCTTTATTAGACGTCCAATAACTTAATCAGACGTCTTATGTGAAAATATCAGACGTCTTTCTTTCGATCCAATGAAGTCAGTTCAGGATGGCCTATAGTATTAGACAACCAAAATTATAATCAGATGTCTAACCCTAAAATTAGATGTCTGATATTGCTGTCAGACTCATCATTACCCTTATTTGTGGTGGATTTCATCCCAATCTCTTGGGATTTGTCTCCAACGGCTAAGAGAACTCTCCCAAGTGTTCTTGAAGGTTCCAAACTTGTCTATAAATAGACTACAACCCCTCTTAGGCAAGACACACCTCTTGAGATTCAATTCCCTTAGAAAAATCACTTGCTCACTACTCTAAGCTTCATCTTGCCCTTGTGTTGTGCCAACACTCTGATCAAAGGGCAAATCCATACTCCTGGCTCACTCCATTCTGTAAATCCTCAAGGAGTTCTTTTTATGCTTAGTAGATAAGAAAGTAATTAAAGTATTGGGGTGCTCTATAGGTGTTGTTTTAATTCCTATTTTTGTACTTTGGGTATCCGGCCTGTCGGGTCCCCATCTCTTCATTTTGAATTGAGAAACCTCCGTTTAGGGATCAGAGGTGGGATTTTTAATTGAGCTACACTACCCTCGTTTAAGTAGTGTGGTTAGTGGATTGATCACCTTGTGATCAAAAATCCTAAGTCAAAGGATTGGCTTAGGTGGTAGTTTTCACCCATCTTGGTTTTCCACATAAAAATCTGGTGTCACCTTTTGTGATTGAATTTTTTTGTATTACAATATTATATAATTTCACTATTCACCCCCCCTCTAGTGCAATTTCAACTTGAACCCTAAAAGTTTGGACCTAATAACCTGAGAGTCAATTCAGGGTGAATTTTTGGTTCTTGATCCAAATTTCATCCTCCATCTTTAGGACAGGTCGGGTGAAGTCGGTCCATTTTGTGGGCCAATCAACTTACAAATTAGGTCATAAATTGAATCAACTTCTAATCAAGTGAAATTCAAGGCACAAATTAGGACTAAAATTGGTAGACTTAAGGTCTTAATTCGCACATTTCGGTCTACTTGGAACTGCAGTGACAAGGAAGGTCAAGTGGGGGAAACCCTGTAACCAGTAGGGATGCTCTTCCGTGTATGGATCTTTCCAGAGCTCTCCCTTCCTGGCTGCCCAAGTAATTCTCGAGTGTGTGAATTTTTGATTCAGAGGTATCATTCTCCTCAAAACAGCTTTAGTCATCTTAAAATCTTTAGGTGCCTTAATTGGGTCAAATTCACATCCAGTCCCTCATCTATTCTATAGTGCATATACATAGGAAAGGTCCCTAGGTTTTGAACCTAGAGGCCTCCATTAGAGTTGATCTTCTTGGGGATTTCTGATCTGATCGGATCAATTCAATTTGAACCTGAATTTGATTCTACATCTTGATCCACCACCTGATCTGAAAATGCAACCTGACAATTTAGGAAGAATATGTAGGAAACCTGAATCCCAAATGAGTATGAAAGAGAAAATGATTGAGGATGCTCTTAGTCATCATGATAAGTATTACAAAACCTCAAATCCATTTAACAAAATTCAAGTTAATGTGTCAAAAACAACAACCCACATTATGAACCATGTTGCAATGATATTGACACAAATGATACATGGTTCAACCTGGGATGATTTCTTATTAGGATATATTGAATTGGGGAAATTACATAGCAACGAGTATCTACAATGTTAGTCAAATCCCCCACTTTTGGAAAAATACCAAAGTCTCATGGAGAAAAATAGAAAATCGTTGAATATGGTGTATGAAGCCATCAATAAAAAATATCCATATATCCCCTCAGAAGTTGATGAGACATCTTGGAGCAACATTGAGGATCAATATGATTTCCCAGAGCCTTGCTTAGAAAATTGAGGTTGTTGTGGACCCTCAACTCAAATGGAATCAGATTCAAACTTTGTGCAGAATGACATACCTGATCTTGATGTTGGTTGGGTGGATCCAGTTGCAAGTGATCCTAATTCTGAACCAGCCTTAGAGAGCCATGAAGTTGGTCCATCATGCCTTGATTTCCCAAACACCTGTGATGAGCATGAATCAAAACCTCTCAAGGATGTAATTCCCAAACCTTGTCCTGTTAAGGTAATCCTCGAGAGTGATTTTGACATCCCAATAGAACCATGTCCAGATTCTAGTGACCAAATCCCTACCCCTAACTTAGAATCTAGATCTGAGCCTATCTGGGATGATCATGAGGCCCAATATGATGAGAAGCAGATTTTAGATCTGCATTATTTTTTTGGGCTTGTATTTGATGATTACACCTCTTTAAACTCCTTAGAGACGCGAATTGATTTATCGGTAGTGATCGCGGTGGATTTGTCGCGGAAAGGTTCAAATTTGGAAAACCCATCGTTGTAGTTCAATTCGCGAGAAAATTCGTCAATCAGATAAAATTTATAACTGAAACTCAAAAAGTGAGTCTCGGGTCGAATACAGGGAGGCGAACATTTGGTTTTGAAAAATCCACGTTTTGCTTTTATTTATTTTTGTCGTTTTTATCTTTTATAAATTTTTTTGGTATTTTAATAGGGCAAGAGATCCTGTTGATAAATTCTAGCTAATCTACTTGCAAAATATAAAGGAAAGAGAGAGAGAGAGAGAGAGAGAGAGAGAAGAACAATCATCTATTTATGAATAAATGTTTGTTACAACTATGAAACAGGAAAAACTACACTACGAAAGCGAAAAAAAAAGATAGAAAGAGGTGAGAGAATCCCCCTCAACGGTCGCTTGGAGGATGACTTGCTCTAACGTCGCCTGGAGGAAGGTGGTGAGGAGCGGGACGAACGAGATGGAGTCGAAGGATGGGGGGTGGGGTAGGACGGTGTCGTGGCGAGGATCTTATTCCCGAAAAGAGGTGAGAGGACGGCCGCGGGATGCTCCACGAAGGGGGATGAGAGGGAAAATATTTGATTCTACTCTAGAGGAGCATCCTGGGCTTAGGACAAACTCTCTCTAGAGCCTAGGAGGTGGTGAGAGGAAGAAAGGAAGAGATGAAGAGGAAGGGGAGGTGTAGGGATCCTTTTATAGTGAAGGGAAGAGGGCAATTTGTGTAGAGGGCATTTAGTGACATCAAATGAGTCGCTGTAGATCTGCGCCAGCCAATCCCCCAAACGTCACTAAAGCTTGCTAGCGCTCTTCAATTCCTTTGCTTGCACGTGCATAGTGCAGGCCATTAGTGATAGCTACAAGTGTCACTAAAGGCTCGCCAGGCTGTCGCTGAAGGTCGGCACCAACCAAGCACTCGCCCGCACTCAGATGGTGTTGGATGGTGCATGGGGATGTGCGTCGATGCTCGTGTGAGCACCTCCGCTGGATCGGCGGTCATCTGTGCGTTCACGTATCTACATCTCGGCCTCTCATGCATGATTGGGCGGTCGAAATCAAGCGCACCTCACCGCCAGCTGGATTGGAAGAGTGGGAGAGCTCGAACCGATGCCAAAGCGTTGAGATGCCTCTAGAGACCACTATGCACGCATCAAAAAGTGTCACGATTTTGAATTATTCGAGGCTGGTGGTCAAGCGATCCTAGTCGTTGGATTTTCATCCAACAATTAAGATCGCGCGATGGAGGCTCTCTTGAAGATGGGCGGGTGACGTGGCTTCACAAGAACTGTTGGATGGGCATCCAATGGCCTAGATCTCGTGAGGGGGAATGCCTTTGAGGAGGAGCGGCCATTGCTGGCCGGTGTTGGGTGGTCAAAATGGCACCACGTGGCACCATCTGGGCCATCCATCTTTTTTCTGTTGCAAAGGGTGCCACGGTGCTTAGATCAAGATGATTCCCACGCTGCCGGACTGCGATCGTCACTCTGGATCCACGGTGCTTAGACAATTTCGGAGGCGTTAGACTCCAATCATCATCCTAATCAAATCCGTATGGTCTGATCGTCCATCTGAGGCCCTGAAATAAATCATCTTCTCTCCTGACCATAAAAAGGACCTAATTAACCTAAAATATATACAACTACTCTAAATGCAAAATGATGCATGCTATGCAATATTTATAACATGAAATGCAAATCTAAGCCTAGGAACATGCATGATTAGGCATTTTAACCTAAATAGATGTGTCTATATCAGGAAGTCATACTGATTTACAATACGAAAATAGAGGAGTTGGAAGAGTTGGGATTTGATTGGGTCTACCCTAGGAGCCAAGAACCCGAGCCTATGCCTAATAAGGACACCTCTTTAAGCTCGAAATTTGAAATTAGGTTAGATTAAAGTCAGATTGTTGATTCTATGCATCATGATTTGTTCTGTGGTGGAAATCTCAATCTGGAATCAGGTTCAGAAACTGATTTTTGCAGGTTCTCCGATGATTTCGAATCCTACTCTAACTTTGGAGATCCATTGTTTCCTGACAATTATGAGCCAGTTTACAACCTCAGCATCCATGACTCATTCTTTGATTCTAATGCTGAGGCCAATGATTTGGACCTTAAAGAAGCCACACCTTCTGATCCAGAGCCAAAGCCTTCCAAAATCCGATCCCAACCTTGACCCGCCATCGGAATCAACTTCTACTCTATTTCACTTCTCTTTGATCTGATTGCATATGATTCACCTCCATCTTTTGATCGGGAATCGAACATTGATTAGATCGAGAATCACATCTTATCCTTCTTTGATCCCGCTAGTAGGGTTCCTCCATCCTCCATAGATCCATTTTCTTTTGAGGACCCCTACTCCGATCAGGCTGAGCCGATTCAGCCAAACCCTAGATTCACATTTCCATATCCTTCTAAGCCACAAAGTATCTAGTGGGCTCCACACTTACTGATTCATATCCATCAACCCACTAAACTGGTTGGGTTTGGTTTGCATCATCAACCTGTTGACCTGAACAAGCACCTGGTTGGACTAACTAGGCTACTTACCAAGGTGCTTATTCTACAAAATTCCTCTGATTTGACTACCCTTTCTCTTTGACCACCTTCTGCTCGGCTGAAGGCATTGAATTTAGCACTAAACAGGAGACAACCCATCATTGCAAAAACCCAAGACCCTTTTGATCATCCTTTTGAGCTACACTCCTACTACACTTTTGAGTTCAACTTTAGAACAGTCGACTCCATCTTTGGTATTCATATCAAAGCTTCAAATCATCTGCAACAGTCATCCAAACCCATTCACCCAACCTTTTCATCTTGTTTTAAAACTTGAACCAAGCTGACTTCATACCCTCCTAGTTTACAATGACATTGCAAAACTTAGGCATAGGGAGGGGTGTTAAAGTGCAAATCAAATGGAAATTTAATTCTCTGAAGGGCTCTCACAATATATATATATATATATATATATATATATATATATATATATTAAAGAAAAATGGAGAAAGGGGAGGAAAATTTTGTGAATTGATTGCAAATCTTTCTTGAGGAAAAGAGGAGGAAATGCAGAATGCAAAAAGGAGCAAAAATCAAGAAAAAAAATGATAGTCATAGTAATTGATTATGAGATCTATTTAAGTTCTAGACCTAATCAAAATAAAGACTAGGCACTACAAAAAAAAAGCCTTTAGGGACATTTAATATTTGCCACTATAGGTCTTTTATTTGCCACTAGATGTAAATAGCGACACTTAAAATAATTGCCACCTTTGTTGGCGTCACTAAAAGGTTGGCAACAATTGTACAATCGTCGCTAAATCAATGGTATTAGCGGCACTTTAATTGTCACAAATAATGTCGCTAATGATCTTTAATGACAATTTATTTGGCACTATTTATTTATATTAGTGGTAATTTAATTGACGTTATTATTGTCACTATATACTTCATTTAATAACTTTTTTTTGTCACTAAAGTGACACTATTAACTTACTTTAGTGTCACTTTATTTTGCCATTTAATTACCTTTATTGATAATATTTAGCAGCACTTATTTGTATCTTTAAATTGTCACTATTGATTTTCTTTAACGACGCTTTCTTATGCCACTAAATCATCACTAATTATTTACTCTAATGACACTTGTTTTTGACATTTAATTGCCACTGTTGATTCACTTTAATGATGTCATGTTATACCACTTAATTATATCCTTTACTAAGAACTAAATTTTTTTTATCAAGCTCAAAACATAGGAACCCAAGCAACCACAAATTTATTGATCATCAAATAGTAGCATACAATAAAGTCCTTTTTATTGACTTCCCATATTAGGAAAGTACATTTTCCCCTCTCAAGGGTAAGACAAGAAAAAAGAAAGGAAAAATATAGAAAAATTAAAATACATTGAAGATCAATTTTGGCAAATCTGACTAAAACATGAAGTACTTCATCGACATTCAACTCAACTAGAGTCATCTACAGCTTCAACCTTCTACAAAATATCAACAGCAATAACTCCAACATCCAATGTTCAATCCAACAACAGCAGCTCAACTCCTGATAGTAATGAATATTTGTTGAAAATTTTAGCAACTTTGACCCACCACCGTCATTGCAACATCTAGCTACAAATGAGAAAATAATAGATGGTTAGTTTAAAATCAATTATTGCAATGTATGCTTGACTCAACCAAATTAAATAGAGGGCACAACTTGATTGGAAGATAAATTATTTTTTTCTCCAAACGGGCTAGGAAATAAATGAGCTATTACATTCAATTAGTAGATCCTTCAAGGAGCGGATCTATTCACTGCTTCGTGAAAATAAATAGATCATAGTTGAACAAATTGGTTTGCAACTAGGAAAAGCCACTTAGTAAGAATCAAAACCTACATATGTTAATCAAATCAGATATGCAACTACAGCAATCAGATTGACATTGACATTGACAGCAATAATTAGATTGTCAGTAAGAATCAAAACCAGCATATGTTAATCAAATTAAATACTCCATCTTTGTGCCAGCTATAGCAACAACAATTAGATTAATAACAGTAGCAACAGCAATTAGATTGACAGCAGCAGTAGTAGCAATTTTTGAGCTCATTCAATCATTCATCATTTGCTCTTGAACTCTTTTAAATTCCTCTGTAGCCAAGATTATTTTTTCATCATAGAATGTTAACAAACCTATTCATTTATAGCTCCGAAATCATCATAACAGGTTAGGAAGAGTCTTTTACTGATCACAACATCAAACAAGCTGTAAAAAAAAAAATCTGGGTCCCCACTATGGATATCACCCCAGTAGATATATATGGATGTGCTTCTACATTAAACTAAATTCAAATCAATGGTAAGATTAAAAAATTCCACTAAGTGAGAAGAATTAGATATTACAGTTGGTAAATAATGTATATCTCTAAGCATTGGTGTTTAATGTTTATGGAGAAATTCATAAAACACAATACTTCCCATTACTATCACAAGAATTCCCATTACATAACTAGGTCTCATTTTCAGCCAGAACAATGAAGAAAAGATGCCATCTTGTTAATTAATTCTTTCATTGATCAGTGCTCCCATCCCATCTTGCAAAAAATTCATTGTTGTTATTTTATCTAACCGACAAAAAATCCCATATGAAATGCTTTAACCATGGTCCTATATTTCCTAAGTCCACACATTCTAGGAAGATAGAGGTCATAATGGGTTCTGGTCTTGAAAACTCTTCACCTTCAATGTCCAAAAGCTATGATAAGGAGAACTTACATTTTTTTAGTGGGAACAACTGCTTAACCAAAAGGGAGTTGAGAGCTGGAGATCCCAAGGTAGCAACAATAGAACACTGGTGGCTTTTGGCTCCCTACCAAGAACTCCACTATCAGAAAACAACTACGAAATTTAACTGATCTCTCAAACTCGCAAAAGATGGTACCAAAAGAACATAGGAAATGAGATATCCTCGTCTAAATGTCAAATTTCTCACAATTAAGGTATGTCATTTTCCTATGCTTGGTGTCTCCCAAGTAGGGACGCCTTCTCTCCATCTGATTGCTGACAAGGGTATGCTGCATCAACAGTCCTGCTGACTATGGTTCCTATGTGAGAAATTGAGATTTCTATCACCCTAAACCATATGGATCTTGTTAATGAAACATGAATACAAAACTCAGAAATGCAACAATGCTACTTGCATAAATGAAATGAAGACTGAGTGGCAACAAGGCATTTCTACCACTGGGAAGGTTGGCGAATTATTGACGCAATCATCAATATCAGTTTTGACTTTGTTTTAGTAGATCTAAGGTCCTGTTTTACTTTGATTAGTTGGAAATTGACCAAATGATCAATTAATCAGATGAAATAGAAAAAGCCAATTGGCAGATGGGAAAGAATTATGGAAATATCGATGTCCAGCTCTGTTGCTCCATATATACCATAATTTGAAGTCTCTGTTAACTGTTGAGAATAAAAAATGAAGATTACCCAAATTTAAATAGTCCACCTGCTTTGCAAGCAACCTAGAATGTGAGATCTTTAGGCTCTTCAATGATCTTAGCTAGGGTCTGCAAGAATGCTGCTAGATCAGCCCCATATATAATTCGATGATCTGTTATAACATTCACCTGCAACATTGGGCAATTTCCTCCGTATCAAGTTGTGGATTTAGCATAACCATTAGATTTAGCAATTTAACAAATGGACTAGATGGTTATCCAACTAACCTGCATCTGACTTTTGACCCAAATTTTCCCGTCCTTGGCAGCAACTACAGTTGGCCTAGATGCACCAATTGCCATGATAGCTCCCTGTACAAATCATTGCTCAAAAGAGCAAGTCAATTATTTGAAGTGCAAACAGATGCAATATCAAAGCCATATTGGCAAATGGATACCTACAGAAATAACTCAAATACCAGATCAAATTTATCCCCAATCTGCAAGACATCTACACTGTCTCTCTAAATAATAGAAATGCTATTTGATGCATTACGAGATTGCTCGGCTGGGTAGTATTTAGATTCTATGCTTCAGAATCACTTCTATTCACAACTAGTGATGGCAACAATGGTATTGGGCTTCCACCATTTGATGAAACACTTGAAATAAATAGAAGCATAATAGTAAGGGAAAACCTGAGAAATTAAGTAGAATTCTTGGTTACCCCTTCTCCCAAAAAAAGAATTACAAAAAGTCTCCCATATACAATGAAAAAGGAAAGAATACAAAGAAAACCCAAATCCTAATAAAAAACCATTAATAAACAGAATAAGCTTCCAAGAAATTAAGAAGATTTACGCAAAATATGTAAAGCACACAAAAGTAAATAAAAGACAAGCAAACTAGCCAAGTTCCATACTTGAGTTGAAAGCACACTTAAGGCTCCTTGTTAAAAGTGAAAATAAAGAACATAACAGGAAGTTACGTATTAAAATGAGATGGGCAACTTGTTCTCTCAAGTAATATGATTTGCTTTTTTAATGTGGGGTATGTTTTATATTAAAACTTAAATGTCAAAAAGATGTATAAAAGTACCTTCATTTTAGCTTATAATTCATCTGGAACCCTACCCCATCTGTAGGGGAGAGGACAACAATATTGTCCTGCATCTTCATGAAATCCTTGCCCTTTGATCAGACGAGAAAGCACGAACAGCCGGAGTCCAAGCAACAAATTGATTGTCCCAACAATCAACCAAAAAAGCCTACCGGTTAGATGCCAAAGCAAAGAGTCAAGAACCCTACAACTTGTCCAGTCATCCATTCAAAAGGAAAAGCATCTACCTTTCCCCAACTCTACATAGAGAAAAAGGAATCACCATGGGCATCTCAAGCAACAAGCTCCTCTAGAAAGACGAATCCCCCCAGCAAGGAATCACCATGCCCTTTTTTCCCTTAGAGAAAAGACTCCTATCCCTCCCCATAACTCTCATGTTCACTTAACCATTAGGAAGGGCATATTGGACCTGGCTTCAATAGCACCAACTTCCCACCTTGAGATAGAAATTTTGATTTCCATGCTACTAATCAATTCTCAAGATTCAACACCAAGCCATTCCAATTGCTTTCCTTCAATTGGCAACCTAAAAGTGGTAATTGTAAATACTGTAATCAACAAAGATGCTCTAGGAGCTTGTAAAGCATCACCACAAGTGGCAGCCACATCCTCATCCATCTTGAAAGGAATAAAAAAGGACTTTTCCCTATTCACAGGCAGGGCTGAAAAACCACTGAAAATGTCCAGAATGGTGGAAGCATTTGATGCTTGTTCCTGTGACTCCTCAACAAAGAAAATAGCCTTGTCTGCATATTATAAAAGGGGAACAAAACAAGTCTAAATAACTTACTACATCTAGATCAGAAATTAATGAATTCCAGTCCTTTAACTTTCTTCTGCCCATTCCCCCAATCCATGAATATTAAAGGTCATTCTAAGTTGCAAACAAGAAAGTGATGACCAGGTAGTTTCTTACCTATCACAGTTTTATAGTCTACAAATTAGAAAATTCACTCTCAGAAAAGCTCTTGCTGATAAATGATTATCTAACGCACAATCCAAAAAAAAAAATACAAGTTCTTTTAAAAGAACCAAAAAATCTAAGTTGTACAAGAGAGTAACTAAAGAGCAATGAAACTTCTTTTCTAAAAATGAAAACTTTAAGCTAAATTAAAATGAATCTTCTGTTGTGATCAAACAACTTCACTCCAAATTTGCGTCATATTAACAAACACCATTGTTTTTTGGACTCAAAAGTACCACAAAGATGCTAGTTAACTATTTTTTAGCCTACATACTAATTGACTAGAGCCTAGCCTCATTGAGATTTATTTTGACATAGGTTATAGGGAGCACCCAAATCAAGGTAACACATGGCAGCTTCAGCTTGTATTGACAAGGATATATCATCTGGGTTATATATGTGAAAAAATCATAGAGATCATCATCAATGATGTTCACAACAGGTTTCTTCTCCTTTACCCTCAGATATATCTTCCATGCTTAGACCAAAGAGCATTTTTAGTGGCCTTGATGCCCAAAGCACCTTAATATCAAATTTTTGCTACTCAGGCCCCAACTTCAACTCGAGGGACTCAAATATTTAATGGTCTTAATAAAGAATCATTTAATCTGACACATTTCATGTTTGTGAAGAAACATTACCAAAAAAAATGCAAGAGAGATCCAATTTATGTACAGGAATATCTCTAAAGGCCTTAGTTTACACTAATTGATATGTCACAATTGATAATAGAAGAAAATTTTCATGTAAACACTCTTATGCTCATTACAGTATCTGTCATAGCATTTTTCTGACTCCGTGAATCATTCTGGTTATCCAGCAGTTTCTTGTGAAGCAAACTTACCTAAACAAAATTATACAATAGTAGTTCTTTAAGGTTTGTAATAAAATCAAAACTATTTGATAACAAAGGAAGAGATGACCTCATAGATAAACTACATAATATGCAGAAAAAAATTGAAAAGGAAGACACCTTTCTATCTCTAATTATGCTTGCATATTAGCAATATTCTGTTGATTTTGCTTATGCTCTTATCTCCTTGGACTCAACAGCAGAACCAATCCACTTCAGTTCTCTCTCAGCCCGAGTAACTCCAATTTTTCTCTGTCAGTGCTGATTGCAAGATGCCTATTCTTAGAAGAAGTTTTCAGAGCTTGATTAAGCAGCCCTTTCATCTGATAGTGCAGCAATTGTTAGGAGCTCCACCAAGTGCAAAAACTAATACACTCAAACTGTCCAAAATTCATTAGACATTCATATCTGTGAAGCCTACTTGATCCTCACCACATGTAATTTTGATTTTTAACTATTCTAATGATGCAGTAACTTGTTGGAACTATTTCAAGACAACCTGATGCTCAGAAAGAAGAGTGCTGTCAGACTGGTTCATTTTCACCATGTCTGATACAACTTGAAAAACCAATTCACCTTCAAAAGGGACTGAGTTCGAATCACAAGCACAGTCCTTAGGAAACACTCCAAATTTGAGTGACCAATCTTCATCTTCCAACTTTCCCAACAACAACTTGCAAATTCGATATAATATTATGCACCTCTTACTACTATTACTACTCTCATGCCAAAGGGCACAACCTCTAGGAATGGAATGGACACAATCCACAAGTGGAATAATGAGTAAAAAGATGGCACTTTTGCAATAGTTATCAACAAGCAAACAAACCTCTATAATGCTGACAACAAGATAGTCACCCTTCACTTTTCAAGAAAACTAATAATGCTAACAACAAGCATAAATAAAAAATTAATTATGGAAAATTAAACCTCTTAATGGTAATTTGTTTTGCATTTTGTATTTTCCCCTTCTCTCATCTTCAAGCTCTATCTTGTGTGTATCTATTTAAACAAATCCTAAGATAGCAAAGCATCTTTTCTGTGGAAATACTACATCTGATCTGTCTGCTCGACCTCCCTGATTATCACCATAAGAACCTTGAGAAGGGGGAGGAACCTGCACATAGCTGCCTACCCCACCACCCTATTTATCACAATACAAGCCACCGCAGCTCCCTCCATAACCACCACCACTACTACCTTTACTACACCTTTAGTTGGTGCACCGTAGCCTCCACCTCCACCCCTGCTATATCCATTATCACTTTTTTTCCTGAAATTGTCATGTCTTAGAATAAAGTTGACTAACATCAGCTTGATACTACGTCAAGCCAAATATGTCCATGTTTTAAACTAGTATAAAACCAAGAATTGCCCTTGCATAGATGCATGCTCTCTAGGAGACTAGATCCAGTTGTACATATTTTGGGTTATGATTATGAAAGACAGGAAGGTAAGCACTTCCAGAAGTCAAATAATTGTTTCTTATTTTTAAAGCGTCAATAGAGATAACTAGGAATTGGAATATGGTTACTGCAATGTATAATGTAGCCTATGGATGCATGCATATTCCTTTGGTTTCACATTTGCGTTTTCTGCAACCAATGTAGGTGCTTTATCAGTGTTATAACCAGAAATAATTTCTCCAAGATAAGCCACATTTACTGAATAAAGCAACAATTAAAGGTGTCATTTTTTCTTCTAAAAAAGGTGCAACTCTTAGATATAGTACCATTCAACTTAGAAAGAACATAAAAAAGCATGTTTACCATATTTTTTGGACTTTGTGGTAGTGTGTTTGTCTTCTTTCATTGCGATTGATACTGGAAAAGCAACTCTTCTTCCAGAAAAAATTCCTTCAAGCACTTCTTCAACCTTCCAATACCAATTCTTCTCCTAGGCTCAACATCCAATGGAACTACATCAATAATGCTCAGGCCCTCCATTACATAGGAGTGGCAAACAAACATTTAAGGCACTTTCCAAAACTAGAAAAAACAACCTAACTTTGAGTATACAGAGAGAAGAAAGAGAGAGATGAAGATGGACCTATCATAGGTGTTAACGTGGTTAATGTCGACGATGATCGAGTGAAAGAGGAAGAGAGTGGAATCAGAGGAGGCGACGATCGAGCATCCTCCTCGAGTGTTTGTCGATTTCGTAGTTGCAGCGAGAATTGACGATCGAGCGGAGGGCAGAGGAGAGGACAGCGAAGAAGCGAAGTGGAGGAGAGAAGGAGACGGTTAGATAGGAGGAGCTAAGCGGAGGGTAGAGGAGCGGAGGGTCGATCGGGTGGTGGAGAGGAGGAGCGGAGCAAAGAGTGGAGGCGGCGATCGTGAATCCAGGCTAAGGAGCAGACGATTGAGGACGTGATTGGGCGATTGGATAGAGGAGTGGACGTCGTAGGAGGCGGTCGGACGGAGGGCACGCGGAGATGAGAAACGCATGAGAGGAGGAAACACGAGATTGAGGAGAAGGGAAGAAGAGAGGGAGCGAGAATTTGCTCGGCAGTTGATCCCCCTTCCATATGTTTTGTTGGCGGGAAAGTGGGGAGCGGTGGATGGGAAGGGGATTTTTCCCTTGGGCAGCATTTTTCTTCGATTAAAAAATTATTTGTATTGTAGCGGAGCTTTCACCTTATTATCGACGAGGGTAATTACAACTATGTGATGCTCCTCAACCTTGAAGGAGACAACCGAAGAGGGGGTATCTCCACGAGGGACTATTTTATTAGGTTAGGTTTCAATGCACTCCTCTGGTACCCGATGGTTGTAGTGGAAGGGGAGGAGGATAATGTGGGTTGGAGTAAGGGTGGTGGCTAAAGGTCGGGGGAGAGGACTAAGGATGGGAGAAAGTGGAGAAGGAAGATGGGGGTAGAGGAGTTACCGGTGGCCAAGGAGGGGGGGAGCAGTGGTTGATGAAGGTAGGAGGAGGTGTGGCAGGCAGAGATCAAAGGAGGCAAAGAAGGCGGTTGCTGAAGAAGAGTCGAACACCATGGACACAAAGGAGGGAAAAAGTGGGCAGGGGATTTTATACCCTAGGAGATAGGGGGGTCTTCCATGGAAATTTCGTTATCCTTAGGAAAAAAGAATGTCTTCAGTGGGACCATATAAACCCGCATGGAATTCATTTAACAGGAGGGGAAGTATTTGAAAAAAATGGTGATCAAATTTTAAAGATTTCTTATCTATCTTGAAAAAAAGTAATCAATTTTCAAGGATGATTTTTTTATTATCCACCTCTTTTCAATCCTCATAAATAAATGTTTTAATAACATGGTTGTAAAAAATATATTTTATTGCAGTACCTATTTAAAGGGATAAGATAAAATTTAACTTTTCCCTCTTCATATTACTAAAAAGATATTGAAGATGAACTAGTGGCCTCTTTTCACTTCCATCAAAAAGGTCTTAACCAATGCTTGACAAAAGGTCTTTAATGGCATAAAAAAAATTGCTAAATTATCATTTAGAAATTATTAATATTAATTTATTACATCATATTACAGCAACTACATTTGCTATTAATATTAATTATCATCCAACAAAAATATTATAATGGCATATATAACAATTGCTACTAAATCAAAAGCTATAATGGCAATTATATTTGCCACTAATGTAAATTGTCACTTGACAAAAATATTATAGTGGTATGAGTAACAATTACCACTAACTCAAAGGAAACAGTGGTAAATATATTTGTCACTAATACTAATTGTCATATGACAAAATGTTATAGTAGCTTATACAAAAAATTTGTCACTAAATCAAAGAAATTAGTGGCAAATGCATTATATGCTACTATCTAATTCATCAATAAAGATTATTTTTTTTGTAGTGAAGTCCTAAAATGCTAGAGACAAAGAGATTAGTAAGAGTGCTAATCTTAGGCCTCTTGAGCTTGTTTTAGGGCTTAAACACTCGCGTATTCGTTAAGATCCGAATTAGTCCTTAAGAGATTGAGGAAAGTGCGAAGCTAATGTAGTAGGTCTAAGGCTTAGGAATTATTCGACCTTGTTGCCTGCCCTTTGGTTTGCGGGACTTGGTAACCCAAGTACCCAAAATCACACATTAGTCTGATTCAGTACGCTTAATAAAGAAATCATGCTAAAAGTATTTTGTTCTAAAAAGCTATCTCAAAGATCTAGCTTAGGAGTGGCTCAAAGACACAAGTTGATTGGAGGAGTTACCGGTACGAAGAGGGGGAAATTTCTCTCAAAGATGCGTATTAACATATCATCTCCTCAATACTTGTCTTCTAGGATATGTAAATATTCTACCGGGGGCATGTAAGCACCTTATGTTAATTCAGGTGTCATGGGTGGGATTATCCTGAAAATATCAATTGCTAGGGCCTGAATTTAGCTATAGAACACCATAGGTGGCACTATCCCGAACTATCGAAAGCCAAGGTTATGGGGGTCACCATGGGCAGTGCTATCTCGAAGCATCGAAAGCTAGGGACATTTCAAGGATTGACGGTGGGGACAAGGAATCCGATACAGACCGTGTTTAGGGCTAATATGAGGCTAGATTTAGGGAAATATAAAAAGAAAAGAGAGAAAACTCTCCAAATGAAATATCCTTCTTCATCTCTCTCTTATCAAAATGCACTGGCAAACTAAACCTAGACATAATACATCTAACACATGGGTGTTTTAACCGCTGTGTTCAACGAACTTCTGGGTAGTTTTTGCGGACCTTAGAAACCTTTGCTGCAGATCCAAGCTGAAGCTTGTCAGGTCTGGATCTTGATTGATACTTGAGTACCTCTAGGCCTATTGTTGGCATTCTGCTATGATTTCTAGAGAGTGGCACACATCAGGCATTTGAACATCAAAGCATGGTCTAGAAATCTAGTTCTTTCCATGAGACTTTGCTAGGGATTGGCAAAAGTTAGGAATGGGGGTATGATGGTAACACCATCATTAGCTATAACTAGATTTAATTAGTCATAATCAAGTGACAATACTCCTACATAATCGCCTGAGAGTTGCAATTCCATGCAGATCCATTTTGAGAGGAAAACATTAAAATGGGGTTAATTTTGCAGTTTTAACATCACATCATGAAAGCAAAGTAACTATGGGGTTTGCCAGGGCTTAATCTAAGGTCAATTAAGCATTAAAAGTCCAATGAGTGGGTTCACACAGACAGAAACGGGATTTCATGCGTTTCGAGAACTAAATCAGAATGCAAAACCCTAATTATAGACCTACTTGAATTATAGAAGTCCTGGTCAAGATAAAATTCATAGAAAAATATTCTGAGATGTTTGGTATCCTTGGTTTGACCATCTGAACTTATTTTGACCTTGAATAGATTCACAGCGAGATCTTACCCTAATTTAGGTTTTTATGCAAATTGCCCAGTCAAACATTATCAAAACTGAAATCTAATTTCACCATTAGATTCCTTGAGTCTAAATTAGGCTGGTACCAAAATTTGGGCGCAATCAAAGTCCATCTTGACCTAATTTGCATTTTAGTTCATTAAAACTATGTTCCTCTTAGTCAAGCCCCTAGCTTTCAAGTTATTTGCATTTAGCCCCATATCTTTGTCATATTTTTTGCATCTAGGTCCTTTTCGCCATTAAAGTGGGAACCCACCTTCAGGCTGAGATCCACGGGAGTTTCCTCTCTCAATTTAGCTCCAAATCCCTCCAAAATTAGAGGGATCATTGCCTAGACATTAAGGATTAGAGATTGGAATTGATTCTCAAGCTCAGGCAAGCTTGAAGGTTTTGGAGAACTTTTTCCCCGAAAATCACAAAGCAATCAAGCTTCCTTCCTCATTCAAAGCTTACCCTGAAGCTCTATTTAACCTTCTCTATGCACGATCGTCCTCTCTAGTCAAGTTTAAGCCCAAAACTCCTAGTTTTTCCCTTCTCTGGCTGACCTCCAGCTCGACTCCGGCGATCCTCCCAAGCCTCTTCGTCAAGACGGCCAATGGTCAAATTGGCCCATTCCTCCGCATCTCGCCAATCACAGTGGGTGCTGCCTCCCCCTCTCCTCGACCCCGTTCTCATCTCCGGAGCAACTTTCGTCTCCGGTGCCGGCAATCACACCCGCACTTGTAATCTTCCCCGTTAGTCCCTTAGCGTAGGTTAAAACTCCTCCTCTCCCTCTCCAGATCTTTTCTAGCTCCTTCTCCGATCATTTCTATCGATGACTGTTACGACCCGGTTCCCGAATCCCTACGAGACATGCGAATCGGACCGACTCGACTGATCTTAAGACCCAGTCGTCCAACGAGAAAGTAACCAAAAGAGCAATAAAATAAACCACATTCACCATGTATATAACTAGCAGTAACAAAATACAGCAGTAAAGAAAAAAATTACTACAGTATACACCACCACAACCGTAAAGAAACAAACATGTACATAACCATGAAGCTTATAATGAAAAGAGTACAGGAGTAATAGAAACTACTCACAATAACAGAAAGAAAATTACAGTGGGTACTACACAAGTAACACTACTGGGCTTTACTAGGCCCAGCGTCCTCTGCAGCCGCCGACTATGGCTGCTCAACACCTGGTCCTGAAAAGGAAACAAAGGTGACACGTCAGCGAAACGCTGAGTAGGTGGCAACTAAAAGCTCAGAACAGTAAGGTGGACAGTAGCTGTTATATTTTTAATTTCTTTCTTTATATTTTTCCATTTATTCACTCTTGAATTATTTCTCAGATCCTTCTCTTGATCTTGAATGTTCCTCGTGGGAACGATCTTGATTGCAGTCTTTTCCGAAAAGTAGAAGTAGCACGTGGTGCTCTCCTGGCCGGGAGAGTCCCCTGTGGTGGTTCTACCCTCAGTCAACCACCCCAAGGTCGCTGACAGACGTAACGATGACTACGGCACGTGTGATAAACGCACAGGTAGCTACCCCGCACTAGCACGCGGTCAGTCGTTTCCGTTAATGGGTGTGCCCAAAGCACAGCACGGAACCAGTACAGGGTAGAGCCCTCTCAGTAACAGGGGTCCAACCCCTCCACAGTAACCAAACAGGGGTCTTGCCCCTCCACAGTCAGCGCACCCTCGCCTGACTACCCTAGTTTGCCCAGTGCGCCTAACAAGTCCGTGTAGGAGGGCTAGCAGAACCCCGGGGCCCGTGGGGTAGCTAGTGCTCTCCCTACACTAGTAGCTCTTCTCGGTACTGTGTACACGAAGGCAAAAAGTCAATACAAAGTGGCCAGACCTAACCCCGGGTCCCTGGGGCGACTAGCTCCGCTCTACACTAAATAGGGGTACAGTTGCTCTCCTTAGTACTCCGTACTCAAGGGCCAGCTCACTTCCCCAATTCTATTCCATTCACTTTCCAGGAGTTCTACTCCTAATTCCCCGTAGGGTTCATGCTCTTTTAACTCAGCCAATTTAGGTTTCACCGTTCCAGCTTTATATCCATATACCCATGTTCTCAACAGTAATTCTTCATTCATAAACAGGCAGCTGTTAACCAATTTACAGGTAGTTATCGTTTCCTTTCTACTTTTCCAAGACTGCAATGTATATAATCAATTAGTTTTTCAGTCCTAGGATTCATGCCATACCCTAGGATCTATCATTCAATCTAGTTTTCCAGTCCTAGGATTCATGCAATACCCTAGGATCTATCATTCAATCTAATTTTTCATCCCTAGGGTTCATGCAACGCCCTAGACTCTGTTAATTATTTCACAATTGCATAATTTTTGATAAATAATTGAAAGGGCCACTCTACACGCAAAACTGGGAGTACTGGGGGCATGGTCGGCAATTCCACGTGCCTCCGCAACCCCCAGAGCGGCAATGGAACGAGGTCCTAACACAAGGGTTAACACAAAGAGTTACTCAGAACAGTATACAATTACTGTAAACAGGTAGAGGAACTAAATCTGGAAAGAACGAAACTTGAAACGCGGAAAACGGACTCCGAACGGACCCTAAACGGGTCAAAAATAACTCGTCTGTCCAAAATCAGACGTCTCAGGTCATACCTTGGTCTACGCAATCCTTCAGACGTCCAGAAGCCCACTGGACCATCTGGACTTAGTTTCCAGACGTCCGATTGTCACCCCGAACGTCTGGAGGCCCTCTCCATCGTCTGGTGCCGTACCCAGACGTCTAATCTGTGTGGGATGGCAAGCCCTTGCGCCTTCCCAAACAAAACCTGCACACACACGCGCCCGCTCTCAACACCAAGGGAAGCAGAAGACTTTGGCGGAAACGACTGCATGGCCGTACACGCGAAATAAGAAGAAGATAAAAATAACGTACCTTTCAGACGTCTGGACCTACCTCCAGACGTCCCCTTCGTCGTCTGGACGTAAGTCCAGATGTCTGATTCTGGGAAATTTTCCCAGAATCAGGACCTCCTCGCCCTCCGCCCGCCTCGCACGGCCGTGCCGCGCCGCGTCTGCCTGCTGCCCGAGTTGCAATAGCTCCTCCGCGGCACCCCACCCTCGCTGCTCTCCCACCGGTCGGCTCTAGCTGCCCCGGCAAGCTCGCACCCTCGCGGTCGAGCTCCTTCTTCCTCTCGCAACAGCTTCTCCTCCCCACACGCCCGCAGCTGTCGCTGCTGTCGTTCTCGCTCTCTCGCTAATAGGGAGGAGAAGAAGAAGGCGGTGGAGTGAGGGTGAGGGAGAGGGGAAGCGTATTTGTAAGGCAGCTGTGGGGAGAGAGAAAGAGGAAAGGCGACGTCTGCAGGGAGGGAGAGGAAAGAGAAGAAGGAGGGCAGTGGGTTCAGTCTACGCGCGCATACGCGCAGACGTGAACCCGTATGCCAAAAAAATTTAATACCAGAATTCTGGGAAGGCTTCCAGACGTCTGGGCCACTTCCCAGATGTCTTAAACGATGCTTGATGCCCTGTTCGTAACAATGACGACCACTCTCTCCCTTTGTCTTCTCAATGGCTAGCGAAGCTCCGGTGAGATCACCCGGCCAACACATGCAACCAAATGCCCCACTACTGCCACCAAAACCTTTGCCTCACCTGCGCCTTCAAAAACCCTCAACTAATTTCACCTCACCACTTCCCAATCGCTCCATTGAACACCACCTCCTTTGCACACCATCTCCAACTTTGACAGAGTTCCACCAAGCTCGCCATGCTCTAAAACCACCACTGATGCACTCGCCTTCGCATGGCGGCGCTCCTGAGCTTTTCTGACAGGGCTGAGAGGCCATATTCTTGCATCTCAGATTTGACCAGAGTTTCGCCGCCGCCACCTTCTTCTCCAGCCCCGTTCACTCATCCCCAGCGCTCAGCTTGCCCAGTTGCAGCTTGCAATTGACACGGAACCGTCTACTGCAATTGTCTAGGCCCTCAATTGGAGACTCAAGTAGCCGCAGCAACTTCAATCGACAAAGATTTCACCTTCTTGCATCGCGAGAAGAAGGTGGGACTTAGTCCCACCTTGTAAGTGGAAGCGTTGCGTGCACGGTATAGAAGGAAATTGTGCTGTGGCCTCTTTGCCCAGCACACGAGGGGTCAAGTCTCCCATGCACGTGCCCATGCACACCTTGGTCTCCTCTCATGTCGATGGGCCTAGTCTCTTATGCTCATGATCCGATTACCCGATTATTTACCCGATTACGTGGATCCGACTTGGTTCTAAGAGAGAAGAAATTGAGAGGAGGATTGGGGAGGGTTTTGCTGCAGGCTTCATCTCTTTAGGGTGCGTGCAGTGTGCTCAAGATTTAAGTGTTTTGAGGTGCTCTTGGCTGTGACCTGAAGCCTTGTGCTAAGGCTACTTTTGAGACTTGGCACTTTGGTGCGTAGTTATGTCGTCTGACCTTAGGGTCTGATGACTGATTGAGGTTACTATAGATTTATTTGGTTGATACTTGATCTGGATTACTGTTGGAATATTTGGTTAAATTGAATTGTGGGATGTATGCTTAATTAAAGGATTTATGTGGTGATCTAAATCACCATTATTTTTACATGCTTCTATTCTTTTCATCCCATTATTCTTGAGATACATTGGTTTATAATTGAATATCAGTCTGAGTAGATTATTCATTGGAATATCTCTCTTGTGCTAAATTGACTATGCTCTTCATTTCTGAATGCGATTAGTGTTGTAAATTTCATATTTACTCCTTGCGGATGACCTCGGACTCATATTTGTTTTGAGCTTTATAAATTTAAGTGTCTGTCACATTTTTGTCAACTGAACTACAATGCAAATACATTTCTTAAGAAATGACTTAAACGTGTTAAACAAAATCCCGGAATAAATGCATGTTGTGCATTGAATGGTAAATGTGCTATTAAGTTTTAAATACTAAATATGAATGAGAAGTGACTTGATACTTTCTTCAAGAACAACACAAACTTAGAGTTGAAAACAAAGAACTATTGCCTTTTGTATTTTCGATTAATCCGCCTGTTAATGAAATTTAAATGCTTGTAGTAGTGCTTGCTACTTGCTTATGCCTAAAATAGAATTATTTTAGATATGGAATATGCATGAACCTTAGGGTGATTTAAATGGTACAATCGTTTGCTATGGTGGAACTCAGAGAATAACAGAATGATCTATATGCTTATGTGACACGACTATTGGTGGGGGAGTGAGCTAGCCCTCGAGTACGCATGTACCAAAGAAAGCTACCGTCTCTTTTGTGTAGGGAGAGAGCTGACCACCCTTAGGTTAGGACCTGGGGTAGGCATGGCCTTCCTACACCAACTCCTGTTAGGCCTGAGGGGCAAACAGAGATAGTCAGGTAAGGGTACACATATTGGTGAGGGCATGGCCCTATTCTATTTTGTGTTGCATGACTTAGAGCGTACTTGTTAGCAGAAAGGACTAACCACGTACTAGTGCAGGGTAGCCCCCTATTCATTTATCGTGTGTGCTGTAGCCACCACTTCGTCGTGACCATGACCCCAGGGCGGTAGACTGGGTGTAGGGAAAACATGGGGTGGTCTCTCAACTAGGAGAGCACCATGTGCATGTTCTATACCACGAGAGTATTGTAGCAAGATCATTCCATTAGGGAACATGTGAATCAGAGAAGGTGAGACCCTTTGCTAGAATATCTGAAATCAAGATAACTAGTAGCTAATAAAGAAATAAAAGATACAAGATGCCTGTAAACTTATTGCTTTTCCCTTAAATGTTGATTAGTTTGTTGCACACATGTCACTCTACTTAGCTTTAGTTGACTTCTACTACTTGTACCTAGGTAAGGGGAGTGAGTAGCCAGTTCCACCAGCTGCAGAGAGAGTTAGGCCCAGTCGAGCCGAGCCGAGCCCTAGTTTTCCTATCTTCTTTTCCCTATTGCACGATTCTCCTTTCAGTTGTAGTGAGTACTTAGTTTGTTTAGAACTATTAGCTTTCTACTTTTCGTGTTCTTATCTATTTTAGTGGTGATGGCTACATCTAGACTTTGTGTTATTCTCTTGAGAATGGACTCTAGTGCTTGATGCATGTTTCTTTTCTTACTACCATTAATTCCCTTCTCTCTCTTGCTATGAATGCATGAATAGAAATGTTAGTGTTTTTTATTATTTCTCGTTGGACAATCGGATCTTAGGATATTTAACGTGAACCGACCTGGTTTTCAAGGGGAACTGGAATTGGGTTGCAACATCTCTCCTCCCCCTTTTTCCTTCCCTCCCGGTCGCCTCTCACCGACAAACTTTGCTCGTCGGCTTTCCTTCCTCTCTGCTTACGTTGGCGTATGCGACAAGTCCCTCCTACTGCTAGTGCGGATGAGCGTGATCGTCTATGAAGCTCAACTACTGCTTTGATGGTGTAGGGGAGGTTTACTATGGTCATTTGCAACCATCATGGAGTTTGTATTCGTGCCCTCAAAGGTAGTTTTCGTGGTGCGGGTTCTTGGTTGGACTAGCTTAGGCGTGATCGTCGGGGGTGGTGTTGCCTTCCTCACCCCTTGGACCATTTGAGAACCTGGGCCTACCACGATCGAAATTTACCGACTCCTGTTGGTTGCTGATATATATTAGTTTCTCGTTAGTGCATATCATAAAGATCAATGGGATTAATTTCTTCGTGACGTTGTCGTATCATTCAGCGTGGAGTTGCAGCTCTTTCGTGTGCTTGGAAGACTACGACTAGTTCCCCTACTCTGGATGCTTTCTTTGTCTTTGATTGTATTTTCAATTGTTTTTCCTTCTTTCCTTTTAGTTTTGTGTGACTCCTCTATCATGGAGTCCCCTCGTTGCATTGGGGAGTAACTTTCCCCTCCTCATGAGAGAGCTCGAATCTATCTTCCTTCCTCCGCTTCTTGGGTTGCGTCCTTTGTAACGAGTTGCTCCTCGACGTCATCGAAACGCATTAAGTTAAATATGTCGTTATAGCATGTGTTTGCGACATCAATTTTAAATGAAGATATGGATTAGGTGAGTTCAAGTGTTGAACACAAGGATGCGTGAAATCGAATTAGTTTGTCGCTTTAGGGTGTCACAAAAATGTTTGCTTTGTTTACTTGCAAAAAAATGAGAGAGAGAGAGTGTGTGTGTATGTAGGGTTAGAGACTTGAGATTATAGCATGGCAATTACTTATCTAGACATGAAACATGACATGATGAAATATATTGTGCAAATAAAGTTATTTTACAATTACAATGATAGAGGAAAGCTTAAAACAATGTAAACATTAAACTAGGGTAGAGAAATGCAAAAGGGAGAGGCGAGGCAACCATGGTGGTGGATGGGGTTTCTGTCAATGGCTTGACAACTCCAGGAGAGTGTGAAGTGTGCTTGGTAAAGCTAGAAAGAAGCTAGAAGTGAATGCTCTTAAATGGAGTGGTTGTGGGGGCTTTTATAGAGAAGAAGGGGTTTCTAAATTAGGCAGGGGTTTTAGCAACGTCCAGGACGTCGCTATACCCCTTCCAAAAATGTCAGTGAAGCCTCTTTCCTGCCAATCCATGCTTGTGCACGTTCTTCTTCCCTCCACGATGCATGTGTGCTGGCTCAGAACTGTTCGATCCATGATCGGTGGCCCAGATCATGCATGAACGAGCGCTCATATTGCACCTCAAGCACGCGTGTGATTGGGCATTGACGTAGCGTTGGCACACGCGTTGGTGAATGCACGCATCAAAGAGCGCCACTTGGCCGCCATCCTCATTGTCTGCTCCTGCATCTACGGTCGTATTTCACTACGCCTTCTTGAGGAGGAGATTTAGCTGTGAATAAGGTTTCGAACGCCTGCCTCTGCTTGCAAGTGAGATGCTTCGCTCACTATGCTGCCTTTGCAATTGGTCACGAAGATGATTGACGCGCGTGGCAACGACGACCGTTGGATGGAGATCCAACGATCAGGATCTCATGCTAAAAGAGTTGCTGGTGAAGGTTGGGCGGGCACCTTCCCGGACTTGTTGTGGGGGCCATGAAGGTAAAATTGAGGTGATTTTGCATTCGTTGGACTCTGTTTGTTGATTTGGATCCATCTGTATGGTCTGATTGCTTATCTGAGACCTATTTTAATACGCACTTGCACACATGGTCATTAAACATGAATTACAAGCAATCTTAACACAATATACATGCTATGCTCTCAAGCCCATTATGATATGTCATTAATGCACATGTACCCTTAAAATTGACTCTAATTGATATAATTAGCACTAATAATTATAGAGTCATCAAACCCTCATGCTCATCCTTTGCTAGTCCCTAGCAAGGTTATCCTAGATGTATTTTCAGCTAGAATTAAGAATTGATTGCTCAGGCATATGTTACTTGTCAACAGGAGGAAATTTATACTAAGAACTTAATCCACAGAGACCAAAATGCAGAACGCCCAAGTCCTCGCCTTATTATGTATAGAAGTAGATATATATTTTTTTGTTTTCATTTTTTTATAATTTTTTTGGATTTTTGGAGTTGAGAGTTTCTGGGTAACTTTTTACGACTACCTAACCCACCCAAAACTCCAAAAAGACTCTAAGTACTAAGCATCTTAGCATGAAAATTGTGATAGACTCACTCAATGATAATTAAAACAGACTTTGGATTTCTACGCCCTTGATGACCCAAAAAGATGTTGCCTAAAGGTATATCTGTCTAATCGATAGCTTTCTCCCTACTTTTATTTTGTGTTGGGTCAACACAAGGGTGTTTCCAGTGTATATCTCCCCGAATTGTTCTACTTCCTTGTTTCTTCCTTATGTGTTTTGGACTTTTATGTGCATTCCGTAAGCTGGGTTCTGGACAATCGACTAATGAGCTGTTACCATCAACCAGTTGCCAGCCATACTCATGTGATGAAGTGTGGCTTATTTCTTTTTTTCGTTTTCTTCTTTTTCTATTTTTCTTTTCTCTTTTTTTTTCTTTTCTTATCTTTTGTTGTTTAGTAGGTGGCTTTCCTGATCTAAGATTTACCTAAAGGTAATAATAAAGAGAATAGTCCCGTGGCTGGGTTCTGGATAACTGGCCAATGGGTTGTTACCCACGACAACTTGCCAGCCATACCACCTTAGAAGGTTCATTAGCTACCCAATTTCTGTTAGAATCATCAAAGAGTGAGTCAGTACAAAATGTGTGCAAATACTTAGACTGAGAGTCCCTCTGAATCAGAGGGCGGGTTGATCATATTAATATAAATTAAGGCAGTAAGGACTTGAGAACAAATCCACATTTTAGTGGACACCTAAGCTGATTAAGCCTGAAGACCTGAAGAGTCTAAGTGTTCAGGTTCTTAACGTATTATTTCTTACAGTTGACAAGCTCTAATGCCTAATTTTTCTTTTCCTAATTCCTTTTTTATAAAGAATATAATTCAAGCTGATTGTATAAACTCAGAGAATGTGAATTACCACCCCTCCCCCATGCTTAAGTTGGACAATGTCCTCATTGGAAGATAAATATATGCAGGGGAGTAAAGAAAGAAATCACCTGAGTTTAATTGTGCATCTGGTCAGCCTGAATCTTTTGGGTTGCCTCCCAGGAAGTGTTGAGTTTATTGCCTCCAGCTGGGCACAGCTCTGGTTTAACCCTCAATGAGGGTTACAACTTCCTTTGGGGGTACCTGGGTAAGAAAATATTTTAATCTTTGGCCATTGACTGTGAAGGTTTGCCCAGTTTTAGGATTAGCAATTTCTATCGCCTCGTTTGAGAATGGTCTGACCACCTGGTAAGGTCCTATCCACTTAGATCTTAACTTTCCAAGGAAGAGTTTAAGTCGCGCTTCAAAGAGCCAAACTTGTTGATTTGGCTCGAAGGTTTTCCTAGTGATATGCTGGTCATGGACAGCTTTCATCTTCTCCTTGTAAAGTCTACTATTCTCATAAGCGTCCTAATGAATTTCTTCAAGCTCGAAAAGTTGGAGCTTCCTTTGAGTTCTGGCCAAATGGGAATCCATATTGCATTGTTTGATAGCCCAGTATGCCCAGTTCTCTAACTCAACCGGAAGATAGCAAGCTTTGCCAAAGACCAATTGGTATGGTGACATGCCAATTGAGGTCTTAAAAGCGGTCCTATATTCCCATAGGGCATCATCCAATCGTGTGGACCAATCCTTTCTGTTAGGTCTCATAGTCTTTTGCAAAATATTCTTTATTTGTCTGTTTGAGACCTCAGTTTGCCAATTCGTTTGTGGGTGATATGGGGTGACAATGTGGTGAGTAACCTCATATTTCTTGAACAAAGCATGAAACTGGGCATTGATGAATTGGCTCCCACCATTGCTGATCATGGCCTTGGGTATCCCAAATCAGGAAATGATGTTCATCACAAAGTCCATGACGGCCTTATGATCACATTTTCGGGTAGGTATGGCTTTGATCCATTTCGAGACGTAGTTGATTGAGACCAGTATATATTCAAAGTCGTTTGATGGTGGGAAGGGACCCATGAAATCAATGCTCCAACATCGAATATTTCAATGACAAGAATGGGTTGTAGAGGCATCATATCCTTTATGGTCATGGTCCCTCAAATCTGGCATCTACCGCAGGTTTTAGCAAAGCTATGTGCGTCCTTGAATAGTGATGGCCAGTAAAAACCAGACTGCAAAACATTTGCAACCGTCTATTTCCCAGAGAAGTGACTACCACAAGCTTGGTCATAACAGAAGGACAACACACTTTGGACCTCCTCCTCAGGTATACATCTCCTAATGATTTGATCAGAACAGAGTCTAAATAGCAAGGGGTCATCCCAAAGATAATGTTTGGCCTCAGCCAAGAACTTGTCTTGTTGCTGTCTGGACCAGCCGTGCGGAATCTGCCCCACCACTAGGTAATTAACCAAGTTGACATACCAAGGGAGACTTTTGGCTTGCATGGCCAGGATTTGCTCATTGGAAAAAATATTAGTCAGAGGTAGTGAAGGTCCAATGTTCTCCGGGTGAAGTCGGGATAAGTGGTCGGCTACAACATTCTTGGATCCAGCCTTGTTGCGTATTTCTAGGTAAAATTCCTGTAGGAGCAGATCCATCTGATTAACCTGGGTGTAGCATCCTTTTTGGCTAACAAGTGCTGGATAGCCGAGTGGTCAATATAAATGATGACATGGGATCTCAACAGGTATGATCTGAACTTTTCTAGTTCAAAAACTACAGTGAGCAGCTCCTCTATTATAGTGTAGTTCCGTTGAGCATCATCCAAGGTTTTTCTCGCGTAGTAGATCACCACGAGTTTCCTTTCCTGCCTTTGTCCTAAGATGGCCCCAACGGCAAAGTCTAATGCATCACACATGATCTTAAAATCCTGGGACCGGTCTGGGGGTTGTAAGATAGGTGCAGTCGAGATTGTGTCACTTAGAGTGGTGTAGGCTTTGATGCACTTAGGTGTCATGTCAAAGTGCACATTGTTGGCTAGAAGGTCAGTTAAGGGCTTGGAGACCTTGGAGAAGTCTTTTATGAACCTTCTATAGAAGCCAACATGTCCTAAGAAAGATCTGATTTGTTTAACCGAGCTTGGAGGTGGAAGTTTGGAGATTAAGTCAACTTTAGCTCGGTCGACTTCTATGCCTCAATGCGAGACGATGTGACCAAAGACAATCCCTTCTTGAATCATAAAATGGCTCTTTTCCCAGCTTAAAACAAGGTTGACCTCGATACATCACTTCAGGATTTTCTCCAAGTTGCTAAGGCAATGGTCAAATGAGTCTCTAAAGATAGAGAAATCAACCATAAAGACCTCTAAATATTCACCCACCATCTCTGAAAAGATGGCTAACATTCAATGCTGAAAGGTAGCGGGTGCATTACACAACCCAAATGACATACGGCGGAATGCAGACGTGCCATACAAGTAGGTGAACATGGTCTTCTCTTGGTCCTCGAGTGCAATAGCAACCTGGTTATATCCTGAATATCTATCCAGGAAGCAAAAGTATTTCTTCCCTATCAACCGTTTGAGAATCTAGTCAATGAATGGCAGAGGGAAATTATCCTTCTTGGTAGCTTCATTGAGCTTCCTATAGTCAATGCATACCCGCCATGCGGTGGTGGTGTGGGTAGGGATGGATTTGCCATGGTCATTTGTGATAACGGTGAATCCAACCTTCTTTGGTACCACTTGAGTAGGGCTCACCCAGGGGCTGTCAGAAATCAGGTAGATGATTCCCGCGTCAAGCCATTTGATGATCTCATTTTTAACAACTTCTCACATGGTTGGATTCAGTCACCTTTGCATCTGGTGAGAAGGTTGAGCCCTGTCTTCCACATAGATTTTGTGTGTAATAACTAGGGCTAATGCGTCTTAGGTCAAAAATTGTCCACCCAATTGTTGCCCGATATTCGAAAAGAGTTGTAGTCAACCTAAGCTCTTGGTCCCTAGTCAAGTGTGCATTGATAATCACAGGGAAGGTGTGATCAGGTCCTAGGCAAACATACTTGAGGTTGTTGGGCAGAGGTTTTAATTCAGGTGCAGGTGGTACAATATTTGATGGGTAAGGGAAAGGAGGGAGTTGAGTGACATCAATCTCTTCAAATGGAGGTTGCCGGTGGAAATCAGTTCTACAAAGTTCTGCAACCTCCAAAGATTGGGGTGGTTCAGGGTAGTCTAAAGCTGGTTGAGCTAGATGGTCCTCTAAAGAGCATGTTATCAGGCATTCCTCAACCAGAATTTCCACGAGATCACATTCCTCGACCCAATCACAGTCAAAAGACTTTGTTTCCTTAAAGATATCCAATTGCATCTTCCTATCTCCAAAGGCAATCTCCATACATCCCGTGTCGTAATCGATGTTAACCTTGGCTGTAGCCAAAAAAGGTTTGCTTAGGATGATGGGTGTGTTTTGTAATTGTTCGGGGACCTCATGTCAAGGACCAAGAAGTCAACTGGGAAGTAGAAGTCCTTAACCCGAACAATTACATCCTCAACTACCCCTTTCGGCGTTTTCACAGATTGGTCAGCCAGTTGGATAGTCACGGGTGTAGGCTTTAATTATCCAAATTCAAACTGGTGGTAAAGGGTAGTCGGGATTAGGTTTATCAAAGAACCTAGATCAAGGAGCGCTCGATCAAAAGTCAAATCCCCAATATTACATGAGATCAAATGTGCTCCAGGGTCAATCCTTTTTGGAGGTAGGCTACTCAATATCACCGAACTAGCCTGCTCAGATAGCACTACCTTCCTAGGTGCTTAGGTTTTTGGCTTACACTTAGGTGTGCAAACATCCTTCAGAAACTTTGCGTAAGCCGGGATATGTTTGATTGCATCGACGAGGGATATATTAACTTATACTTGTTTGAATATTACTAACAACTCCTCATTCTCAGCCATATTTCTTTTCTTCTTATCCTTATCCAAGGCTTCAGGGTATGGGATTTGGATTTGAACTAGTTCGAGTTCCTGATCCTTGGGTTCTTCTCACTTGTCTTCAGAATTAACTATCTCAGGTAGTGTAGTCACAGGAGGAGCCGGCCATTTGGGATCCTGGGTTTGGGTGCCACTTCTCAAGATAACTACATTGGCTAAGGCATTGGGACCAAAGTTAGGTCCTTGAGATGAACAAGAAGCAGTAAACCCAGGGGGTGTCTGTGGGGCTTGTAGAAACACATGGGCTTGCCCCTGATTTTGTTGGAACCCTTGAGGATTGTGGCCTCTGTTCATGACATTCCTTGGGTTTGGTTGTGGCTGAGATGAAAGGGATCCCTATTGTTTGTTATCCAGCAGCTGACACAATTGTCCCTTCACTAAAGCCATCTCCTCCTAATGTTTCTGATTCATATCAGCCATCATCTTGATCAGGGTGTCCAGTTGGTTTTGATGTGTAGGAGCCGCCCTATTTTGGTTATAGGGTGGTTTAGTAGGTGGACATTGCTGATAGGAGGGAGGGTTTGGCTTGGGTTGGTTATGGAATTGGTTTGTCCAGGTACAAGTTGGGTGATTGCATCATCCGGCATTGTAAGTGAGAAAGGGTCAGGTTTGGAGTACTCTTGGATGGCATTAGCATCTTCCAAGGTAGGAGGTGCCGAAGGGGATGCGAAAGAATAGTCAGGGTATGAGGGAGCAAAGGTCCCTCCCTGGAACATAGGCAGGGGTTATTCCAGGTGTGTTTGGTTCATAGACTGAACCATGTCAACATTGTGAGCTCCCTTTGCTAGGGAAAAGGTTTGCAAGGGTGTCCGGGATTGACTCAGAAGCTCGTCAATTTTCTTGTCTACCATCTCAACTCGATCCAGCTTCTTTGCTATGATGTCCATGTCAACCATCCCAGAATTAGTTTGCACTTCATAAATCCCACCACGGGGTTTACTGGATCTGTTGAATTGGGTCATTGAGGCATTATTAAGTGAATTCTCACTCATGGACTCAAAGAGTTCGAACGTGTTTTCCTCATCTTTGTTCAGAAAATTTCCTCCACATGAGGCATCAACAAAATTTCTAAGGTTGCTGTCCAGACCATGGTAAAAGATCTGGGCCAATTGCCACAATGGAATCTCATGGTGTGGGCATTTCCTCAGTAATTTATTCAATCTTTCCCACACCTCATGAAATCGTTCCCCACCTTGTAGTGTGAATGTGGTAATGGCTCTTCTGAGGGCATTGGTTTTTCCTATAGGGAAAATTTTCTTCAAGAAGGCATGCCTCAATTCCTCCCAGGTGGAGATGGGTCTCCCTAAGGTTCTAAGCTAGTGAGAAGCTTTGTCTTTTAGGGAGAAAGGGAACATCTTAATTAAAACAATATCTGAGCTGATGTTCCTTGGTTTCACAGTCCAGGTGATCTGGTCAAAGTCCTCTAGGTGTTGGAAGGGGTCCTCATTTGAGCTCCCATGAAAGTGGCTTTGAATTAAGCTAAGGACATTAGGTTTTAGCTCAAAATCATCTCCCCCTTCGGGGACCATAAGATGTGGCACGATCCGGATAGCAGACGGATCGTAAAAGCCATAGAGAGGCCTTGGTTGGCCCTCGGGAGGTTGTTGTGGGTTAGGTGGGTTCAGTGGGGGTTGCCCTTGAGGGTTCTGCAATTGATGTATGTCTTGCATGATGGTTTAGATATGTTGTTGTTGGAGTTGGTGGTTGGCAGAGATTTGAGCTTGAATGATGGCCATAGCATCGAGTTGAGGTTGGTCCTCAACCTCAACAATTCTTCGGTCAGCCATTTCCTTAATCCTATCCTTTGAAAAATCAAGTCTCCTCCTAATCTCCCTTTCTAAAACAAACTCAGGATGAAGTGATCATCTTCCGTGCATACACTAGAGAAGAATAGGGAGGGACGCAAAGAGAGATAGGTGCGAGAAAAGTGTGTGCACAATCAAGCAAACAATTCTAGTCCCTATAGTGTAGACCTAGGTGACCTAAAAGTCTTGGAGAGAGTAATCAAGTTTACAGGCACTTAAACCTTCCTTCTCAAAGTTAATCCAGCCAGGTTGATTACGAGGGGATTGAGGGGAAGGTTCTTCTTCCTTTGGCTCGCGTCACCGGTTCCTTTGTATGCCACAACTGCGGTCGTTTGACACTTCCTTGCAGCCTAGACACCAGATTTCATGATGGGAATTAAGGCCAAGCACTCAACAAACCCAATCTACTCTTCCTAGACTTAGATTAGTCCTACCTAGGGCACGTCTACTCCATTTTAATATGGGGCTAGGTTAGTGCTTGTGCTTAAGATATATGATGAGGCATTGTTGGGGGTTGTGCCTCTTAGTTAATCCAATTGAGCGTGCGTGTGCACTCAACAAAACATGGTTTTCAAGCAAGATTTTTGGGATGTGGTGTCTTTTAATGATTCATCCTTGCTTTAGTGATTTTTAGGGTTGAAATTTCTCAATGGATTCAGACAATGTTTAAGTAGTCACACAATATTTTGCACACAACAGATGATAGTTAATTTCCTTTTGAGAGAATGATGTGGCCCTAGGAAAACAACCCTAATGTATTCACCCTAATGTTCATGCAATTCTACCAAGTGAATTGATTTTAGTTGAAGTGGTGCGACCAAATACAAAGCACAAGTGGCTTCACAAACACTACTTGAAAGGAAAAGAACACTCCAAAAAGATTTTCTTTAAGAACATTAGAGTGTATTTTTTTGTTTGGGTGATGGATTTGAGATGTGGGTCAAGTAATCATTCATCATGCCATTTTTTCGAATTTATATATATTTTTTATTTTTAAGCAAGAAAACAATCAACTAACCTAGGGTTTATGCACAAGCCTAGATGCAATTTCTTTTTTTTTAGATAATGGAGAGAAGGGACTACGCTAGGTCAAGTGGTATTCACAAAAGTTCCTCACCGCACTTTTCTCTGACTCTATCAATGTGGATCGCTCTCCTTTCGTCATTGACACACCTAGTTCCTGCTACTAAAGAAAGAGAGAGAAAAGAGGGTTAGAAAATGTGAATACCAATGCAAGGATAAAATCAACAAAAAGATCTGTTGCCTCCCCAACAACGATGCCAAAAACTGACGTTGTCAAAATGCATTAAGTTAAATCCATCTTTATAGCATGTGTCTATGACATCAATTTTAAATGAAGATAAGGATTAGGTGAGTCCAAGTGTCGAACATGAGGAGGCATGAAATCGGATTAGTTTGTCGCTTTAGGGTGTCACAAAAATGTTTATTTTGTTTGCTTGCGAAAAAACGAAAGAGAGAGAGAAAGAGTGAGAGAGAGAGAGAGAGTAGGATTAGAGACTTGAGATTATAACATGGCAATTACTTAAGTAGACATGAAATATGACATGATGAAATATCTTGCCCAAATAGAGTTGTTTTACAATTACAATGATAAAGGAAAGCTTAAAACAATGTAAACATTAAACTAGGGTAGAGAGATGCAAAAGGGAGAGGCGAGGTAGCCACGGCAGTGGATGGGGCATCCGTCGACGGCTCGACAACTCCGGGAGAGTGTGAAGTGTGCTTGGTAGAGCTAAGAAGAAGCTAGGAGTGAATGCTCTTAAATGGAGTGGTTGTGAGGGTTTTTATGGTAGAGAAGGAGTTTCTAAATCAGGTAGGGGTTTTAACAATGTTCAGGACGTTGCTATACCCCTTCCAAAAATGTCGGTGAAGCCTCCTTCCTGCCAGTCCATGCTCGTGCGTGTTCTTCTTCCCTTCGCAATCCATGTGCGCTGGCTCAGAGCCGTCCGATCCACGATTGACGACCCAGATCACACGTGAATGCACACTTAGATCGTGCCTCAAGAGTGCATGTGATCGGGCATTGACGCGGCTTTGGCGCACGTGTTGGCGAATGCGTGCATCAGAGAGCACCACGTGGCCACCATCCGCGTCATTCGCTCCTGCATCTACGATCATATTTCGATGCGCCTTCAGGAGGAGGAGAATTGGCTGCGCGTGAGGTTTCGAACGCTCGCCGCTGCTTGCGAGTAAGATGCTTCACTTGCTATGTTGCCTTCGCGGTTGGTCGCAAAGATGATCGATGTGTGTGACAACGACGACCTTTGGATGGAGATCCAACGGCCAGGATCTTGTGTTGAAGGAGCTGCTAGTGAAGGTTGGGCGGGTGCTGCATGGTGCGTTTTGGGCTATTGATCATTAGATCAATGGCCAGAACTTCCCAGACCTATTGTGGGGGCCACGGAGGTCGGATTGAGGTGATTTTGAGTCCGTTGGACTCCGTTCATCGATCCGGATCCATCTGTATCTTCTGATTTCTCATCTGAAACCTATTTTAATACACACTTGCACACATGGTCGTTAACATGAATTACAAGCAATCTTAACACAACATGCATGCCATGCTCTCAAGCACATTATGATATGTCATTAATGCATATGTGCCCTCAAAATTGACTCTAATTGATATGATTAACACTAATAATTGTAGAGTCATCACTCCCTTATCAATGAAATGCTTTATCTTCTAAAAAAAACGAATAGACATTTGAATGGTCACAACTTAAAATTGTTGCCACTACAACTTAAATGCAAAAATCAAATGGGCTAGCATGTTGTATGGGATTTGTAATTATGTACAAACAAGTCATTTAAGTGGTCAGGTCAAAATATTACACTTTACACCACTTAAGAAAACTTCATCCTTAAGGGCTATTTTACTTAAGGGTTAGAAAAGTGATATTAAAAAATACGAAATTAGTGTTAATCCACAATTGTATTTACTTACAGAATAGTGTTAATATCAATTTGTGTTTACTTGAATTGGTGTTAAATTATAGTGTTAACCCTTGTAACATTTACTTGGTAGTGCTATTAGGAATATAAAACATAAGGGGTGTCAAAGGTGCAAGTGGTATACGATTTTAACACGAGTTTGGCTAACACCAGTTGAAACTGGTGTTAGATAAATCAGTGTTAAAGTAGCTAAACCCAGGTTACTAGGTAAGGGGTTAAGTAGTCATGTAAATGAGGGTTAACCCACCTTTCCATAGGTTAATTCCGTAAATAAACTAGGCCAAATTTTAAGTATACTATAATGTAAATATAGAATCCACCCCATTAAAATACACATAACAAACATAGACAGTGAAAATTATAAGTATAAATGCCACCAAGGGTTTGACTTAGTGGTAGAGCTTCCCACTAACATCTAAGAAGTTATAGGATCAAATCTCATGCTCATCATATTTATCTTCTCAAAAAAATAAAAAGAGTATAAAAATGCAGTTAGATTTAAATGTATAAATAAGGCCAATTTGTACTTGAGTCTTGAACTATATATTATTGAGTAATTTATAAAAAAAGTCTTCAACTTAGTAATCATTCTTAAATTGGGTCCCAATAATTTTCTTCTTTCAATAGGGGTCTTATTTTCTGCTAACTCGCTTCGATCGTTTTATAGAAATGCATGTTGTAGTACAGTTGATTAAAGCGAGATTAACACTTAAATTTATATTATTACTCGAATTATCAGAAAAATCTGACGTTGTCTCTGGGAGCAATCAAATGCGTAATTACCACTATCTGAATTATCTATAAATTACTTAGGTGAACTTATAATATGGAGTCAAGCTTGAAAATTAAACAAGTTTACAATGGCACTTTACTATGTAAATTAAAGCGATGAAATTGAGTGCGAGAAATGTTATCACAAAGAATTATTTAATGCTCAGTAAAAATTATTATATTCAAATGATAATCAAATATCTATTTAATGAGGTACAAATGAGCATCAACAAGAATATTTGGCAAAATATAGCATTAAAAACTATTTAGAAATACATTTGGAACCAATTTAATCATGATTGCAATTCAGTCCTTGCATTGTTGCATTCTGGTCCTTGTGATCTTGCAAAAAGGCCCCTACAAGGTTTGTTTCTCTTCAAATAGGTCCCTGCTACACTTTTCAAAGGAGCAGCTACTCCTTCATCCCCTTCGGCAAGGATCACCAATGACATGCTAGATGGAGCGCCGACGATGGATTTGCTCTCCAACGTAAGGCGGAGGAGGATCGTCGGATGACAGGGGATGTAGAGGCGGTGATGGATCGGCGATTGGTGACGTGGATGAGCACCACCTATGGCGCAATGGCGGTGATCAATGACAAGCTCTAGGAAACAAAACACGGGTCGAACAACCCTAATTAAATGCTTAGGAGCCCCAACATGAATTGCCGAAGCAAAGCCTTAAACAAATCGACTATGAAGGTGGTCGAAGGATGCCGACGGTGAAGGTGCTTTTGGCCGTTAATGGCAGCATGGAATGGAGGAGGAGTTCACGGATGAAGCTACGAAGCTCCAACTACCTAATATCTACCTATTGATCGACGAGGAAGAGAAGAAGGAATCAAAGTCGAGGAAGGCGAGTCGAGGCGCAAAGCTTCTTGTGAAGTGTAAAGACCCATTCTGTTTTGAGCCTTTTAAGACGTCTGGCCAGACGTCTGGACACCTTCCCAGATATTTGAAAATTGAAAAATCTATACGCGAGGTTGGTTCTACGCGCTGGCTGCGCGCAAACTACTTTCCTTCCCTCTCTTCCTCACCAAACCCTAACCCTTGCCTATATAAGTGCCCCCTTCCTCTCCTCTCTACTCCATCACCAACACCTTCCTTCCCCCTTCACTGCCGTGAGAGAGGCATGCGTGAGAGAGGGAGCAAGAGCGAGGAGGAGGAGCGGTGTGAAGAGATAAGGAGGTTGAGCTCGCGAGCTTCGTGGGAGCTCGCTAGAGGTGCTCATGGCCGCCGCAGCGCGTGCGGGAGGAGGAGAGTGTTAGGGAGCCGTCCCCGACTTCTTGCAATGGTTGAAGCTACAGCCGAGAGGGAGAAGCTGCGGCGAAGCGCGGCGAGAGGAGTGGGAGCTTGTCCTGATACTGGAGTTTTTCCAGTATCAGACGTCTAGAGTGCCTTCCAGAAGACAAGTTGGACGTCTGGTGACGACACCGGACGTCTGAAAGCGAGTTTTCACGTAGGTACGTCCTTCTCGAGAATACCATCATGTAGGCCACATCGCAGAGATGATTTGTTGGGATGAAAAGGGTTGTCTACTCTGTCGTGCGCAGGAGCAGCTTTGGGAAGGCACGCGGCATGCCCTTCCACGCCGTTCGGATGTCTGGACAGCTTACCAGACGACCGAAGGCACTTTTAGACAACTGGAGGATAGGTCGGACGTCTAGAGCTGGGTCCAGATGGTCGCGTAGAAGTCCTGGACGTTTGAGGTCAACGCAAGGACTTGAGGTGCGACTCTGGTGACTTTTAAGACGTCTGGACTTAGTTCCAGATGTCTGATTTGGTTCTGTAGATCTTTTTTTGACCCGTTTAGGGTCCGATCGGGGTCCGTTTTACGCAAAAGAAATATCTGTGGTTTCCTTGTGAATTCCTCTACATGTTAAGAACTTTTATATACTGTTTCGAACGTTCCATTGCGATATGTTCCTTGGTATAGGACTTCGACATGTTGCATGTCTGGGGCTTGCAGAGGCACGTGAGTCTGCAGTTCGAGCCCCCAATACTCCCCGATTGTCTGGTAGAGTGGTTTTCCCCTGTTCTACTTATAAAACATGAATGCAGTCATGATAATTAGATGACTAGAAACCTAGGATGTGGCATGAATCTTAGGACAAGAAATAACTGCACTGTTTGTATGCATGATTGAGAATGCAGTCATAAATGAATAAGCTGAATTGTAAACAATTGCATGTTAATAAATATGAGCTGCTTGTTAGAATATGAAATGCCCGAGATAACTAAATAATTACCTGTGATATCACTTGTTGCATATGTTAAATTGTGAAAATACGAGCTGCATGTGTATAATACGAGAATGGATTTGTGAATGATGAAACCTGGTATTGAATAATATGGTGAATATGAGCATGAACCCTACAGGGAGTTAGGAGTAGAGCTCCTGTAGATGAATGGAAAGGTCTGGAAATGTGAGTGGGAAGTGTGTTGGCCCTTGAGTACGCGATACCAAGGAGAGTGACTGTCCCCTTTTTAGTGTAGAGCGGTGCTAGCCGCCCTTGGGTTGGGACCCGGGGTTAGGATTGGCCACTCTGCATCGACTTCTGTTGGCCCTCGCGTACACTATATCGAGGAGAGCTACTAGTGTAGGGAGGGAGCTAGCCACCCCACAGGGCCCGGGGTTCAGCTAGCCACCCTACACCAACTTGTTAGGTCCACTGGGCAAATCAGGATAGTCAGACGAGGGTGCGCGGACTGTGGAGGGGCGAGACCCCTATTTGGTTCTGAGGGGCTAGACCCCTGTTGCTGAGAGGGCTAGGCCCTATACTGTTCGGTGCTGTACTTTGGGCATACCCGCTAGCGGAAACGATTGATCGCGTGCCAGTGTAGGGTAACTACCCGTGCGCTTTTCGCTCGTGCCGCAATCACCGCTACGTCTGTCTGTGACCTCGGGGTGGTTGACTGGGTGTAGGATTACCATGGGGGACTCTCCCGGCCAGGAGAGTACCACATGTGCCTTGTACTCTTCGAAAAGACTGCAATCAACATCGTTCTCACGAGGAACAAGCGAGATCAAGAAAGAAATCTGAAAGTAAACCACTGGGTAAAAAGGAACTACTTGTAAAATAAAATAATTGGAAAAGATAAATTTACCTGTTAGCTGTTACTGCTTTAGATAGTTTGGTTACCACTCTACTCAGCGTTCGCTGACTCATTTTACTCATAACCCTTTACAGGTTCAGGAGTTGAGCAGCTTGAGTCACCAGCTGCAGAGGGTGCTGGGCCCAGTCGAGCCCAGCAGAAGTTTCTTACTATTGTAGTACTTCCTTTCTGTTAGTGAGTTTCAGACTTTATTTACTATTCCTATTACTGTACTTTTGTTCTACTTTCCTGTTGTGGTGGTGGTATGTACTGCTTAGCAGCTTTTACTTTCTTTATTGCTTGTACGCTTTTGCTGTTAGTTACCTTGCATAGTGAATGTTGTTTATTTTCCTGCTTTTCGGTTATTTCTTGTTGGACGACTGGGTCTTGGGATTAGTCGAGTCGAGCCGGTCTCAGGTCTTGTAGGGATTCGAAACCCGGGTCGTAACATGAAGCTTCATGTGAAGATGGGGAAGAAGAACCGTCTTCCAATTTCAGTGGAAGAGTGGTGGACAATGAGGTCGAGTGAAGCTTCGAGGTGCTCTAATGGTGCGTGAAGGAGGAAGGGGAAGAAGGGGTTTCCATGCCCAATTTTTGCACAAAATTCATCTTCAGCAAATGGCCAAGCTTTGGAGTGCATTGACCGTGTGAATAGAGGCGAGAACTTGAGGAAATGAGTTTGGTTGGATGCATGGGAGGAGGTTTTTGACCGCGAAATCCATGCTCTTGAGGTGGGTCTCCGACGACGTGGTCTTCGCCAACAGACGTGGACGAGCTTGGGGAAGAAATCCTCTAAGTTTCATGGAGATCCATCAAGGGAGTCGACGGGAACCGTGCTCGAATCTCGCCCCTTCACACGCCATGAACGGCTTCAAGGTCGAGGGACCTTTTCATGAGGAAGATGAGAAGTTGGGGTGGTCTTTGAAAGGAAACTTGAAAGATAGGGGGTTCTTTGAAGTTTTAAGGGTTAAATTGCAAACTACCTCTAGATAAAGTCTAAATAAGCCTAAATTTTTTTGGTAACCTAATTTAGGCATGAGGAATTTAATGATTCCTTTAATTTTGGGTTTGATATCGTTTGCATGGTCAATTTACGATTTAACCTAAAATATATCAAAAACCTGTTTAGGTCTCTATTTAAGGTCAGAATAGGTTTCGAATGTCAAATTGACTATTCTAATCTTCATAGAATATTTTATATGATTTTTAGAGGATTTATATTACATTTATTTCTGTCAAAACTATTTTACTTAAAGTGGTGTTGAAATTAGAATTTTTGATTAAGAACTAACATTCAATTTGAATGAAAATTCTAAATTACTTAATATCAACACACTTCTTGGAGATTTAAGTTTAATTGACCTTTGATTAATCAAAAGTTCATCCCTTATCTCTTTTGCATTTATAATTATCTGTTAAAATAACAGAATTAACTTCTTTTTGCATTAATTCTTCTTTATTCCTCTCTGATTGAATTATATCAGCTTGTATATTAATTCGGTGAATTTAACCTTTGAACTTAGCTAACTTAAGCTAGATATAAAGGATGACGACGATGCCATTGTTTTCCATTATGTATAAGGATCTCAACTTAGAAACGCAATAGTTCACGTAAAAATTCATACACCTTTTAACAAGTTGATATCACCTATCATATTTGCTCTATTACACTAGTGATATTAAAAAGTTATGAATGATATTTGATTCAAAATTAAAGAATCATTTAAGTAATTTAATTTAAAACTTAAATAACACATATTCATACCTAAATATTAGCAATATAATTTGGTTCAAGAGAGGGTGGGGGGATTTTCATGTGTGGATAATATGAAGGTACCCAACATGACAAAGCTGTCAATCTTAATGGCAACTTGGCATCATGTGAACCATTCCTATCGATATTTGGATGAAAATATCCTTGTTTCTTGTTTTCAATATCAATCCCCTTAATACTGCCCACGGAGACAACTGATCATGCCTCCCTCACCCCATCTTTATCCAAATAAATTATTAAGACAAAGGAACACCCAACCTGCTGGAAGTGATGAGGTCACGAGGTCAGAGCTGCAATGAGGTGCATAGCCCCATCCTGCAAGAAATTGCACAACTGCAAGGAGGTCGATTTTGCAGCAGTGCACTTCCTTGTCAGATTGTGCACCTCTTTGCATTTGCGACCTCATTACCTCCAGCAAGTCAAGTATCCTCCTTGTGATTGCAATAGACGACCCTCCTTTGAGACATTTGGATCATGATAGGATGAGAGAGGCATAATCCATCTATCCCTTACGTCCTGTTTAGTTGGAGGAATAATTAAGAGAGATAAAAAATGATATAAAAGAGGAAGAGGAATTAGAGATTTATATTCCACCTAAATGTTTGATTGTATTTGTTGTCATATCAAAGAATTAAAAGTATTTATTCTACCTGAGATATTTAATATGAGGAATAAACAAATTTTATATGGTAAAATTAAGAAAAGACTATGAGCAAGGTGAAATAAATCAATAGAATAAACGAATTTTACTTCTTCGATGGAATTTATTTATTTTAAAATTCACCCCTCAATTCCAGAATCCATTGACGTCAAAATAAAAATTGTCAAACATGAAATTCAATCTTAATTTTACATCTATTCCGCCAACCAAATAACCCCTTAAAGAATATAAAGGGGATGACATTTAAAACAAAGATATTTTTGTCTTAAACTTGGAACCAATCGTCCACGTGACCATTAAGATTGACAACTCCATCGCGTTGGGCCCCTCGATTGTTACAAATAACAAAAAATGGATCACATTGGGAAAAAAAATTATTGAGATCCAATCTGAAAGAAAGTATAGAATTGGAGATCCTTTTTGTAAATTACTTCATATCATATGCTTGTTTGTCGAAAAGGATTTCATATATCTTCTTTCATACCCTGGGCGCCAATCTTTCGAGGTTAATTGTGTCCACGACACCATGAGTTTCATTAATCTGTCAGTTTGTGTTTGTCTTTGTAAGTTCTGAATAGGGCTACGTCCAATCCAGTTGGTGTATCTTCTACATGGTTGCATCATCCAATGCAATTTAATGTTTGCTCGTGGTGTTTTTGTTTCACTCCATGCCACTTCAAGTTGCTTTGGTTAGGTCTTTCTTTGAGTAAAAGGTAAATTTTATTAGTCAAAGGCCGATCCATCAGTTACATCAGGTACAACAACCCATAGAAGTCACACAACTGGCTGGTGCCCAATCCATCCAAAATAAATACATAAACAAATGAAATTGAAAGTCCTCACCAAAGTTTACCAAGAACCTTAAGAATACTAACAGAAAGAGCTTGTGGGCATTGTCCCACCTATCCATGCAATCTTTTGTTCCTTTCATGCCATTTAAACCAAATTGACGCTGTCAGCATCCCCATGGTGAAAGTTTGACGCTGAATGCAAGTCAGAGATGCTTCAGACCACGCCTGGAGAGGACATGGGCCAGGGAGAAAACCATCCAGAATTTGCAGCTGAACTCTTTGCGGCATATACTTCTTTGGATAATAACAGACAGGGAAAAGATAATAAACTGATTCATCCCCACATTGCAAGGCAAACATAATGCATTAACATCAAACTCCCACTATCTAAGTCAGTCTCTGGTGGGAAGCCAAAATCTTTAGCAGCTAGCCAAGCGCAAGCTAATGTCCAAGATGCTTCCCCTCAAACAGTCCCAAAGGATGCCTAACTCGAGGAAACCATCGATGGGGACCGGCCATGGCCAAAAACATCCAAGAAAAGAGAGTCCCAAAGTTTGCTTTACTTAGATCACTCCTGAGCATAATAGCATTATCAAGTATTGGATACCATGGTCATTATCGAGCAATTTCGTGTAACAGGAGAAACAGATATGTCGATATCGCCAAGCACATGCAGCAAAACACGTACAACCCACATCATAAAAGAAATTATTTGCATCTGATGGCAGCAATCGAAAGTAGACCCAGCAACTACCCAATGCATATCTAGACCACGTGAAAGCTTTTCCATTTATTATCTCATCGTAAGCCAAAAAACTATAAATCTAACAAGTACGTAAATACTACCCAAGGGAAGCACACACACCCCTAACCTGAATCAAAACCTGGCTTCTTTCTTAGAGCTAATTATAGAAACAAACCAAATTGCTCTTTCTCTGGAAATTTTGCTGCATCTCTTTGAGACATCACATCTGTTACATAGATTCTGGTGAACCAAGGAGGAACCTCTTCACACTCCTCAACAATGGGATGGCAGCGAGAAGAGCTATCTGAAGCTGCTCCGAGCTGTTTATTCGAATACCAACTTGCCCGGTGCCTTTGCTGTTCAAGCTTGCATGCCCAACTAGATTCGAGCTGCGACCTATCGGGACCTGGGATTGAACATTGCCTGAGAGTGCAAGATCACCATGCCAATCCATCACAGAAAGAGCGAGAGTGCAAAGCATCCTTCCTATAGGATAGTCCTTGTCTCTGTAGATCGCCTCAAACCGACCTCCGTATGCGACATCCCCTCTGCCAGTCATCATGCCACCATTTACAAGCATACTTAACATTTTGTTCACTACTAGTCTGTGTTCCATCTTCAGCCCAACAGATGATGTACCGCCAAGAAAATTCATTGACACCCCAGCGACTGTGCTATGGCACTTACGATTGTTGAGTTTAGTTTCGCAGCGTACAGTGTAGGCAACATCCTTTCCAACAGTCTGCAAATCCATACAATACGAAGTAACAACACCTTCTCTGGGCTTCATTGCCGTCGCCAAATCCATCTGAAGTGTGCACTCCTTCTTATCCTTCACAAGCTGTCCAGAAATGGACACTGGAATGTTGTCTTTGACAACAAACATCTTCTCAACATTCACACCCTCGTATCCAACATCGTGATCCCAACCCTGTGTCTCCAACACTGGCCTAACAAGCCACTGGTTAGCATCCAGGGAAAAGTACCTGTAGGTGGGATGGTCAGAATCAAAAGAGGCTGGCAAAGCCATATCTGGCATAGGAACTGGAACAGAAGCTGGCCCAACACTTTCTTCCTGTACTTTTTTGTTGCTAGAATCATGAGGCTTCTCTTTATCTGCTTCCACTGCCCTTTTCTTCAATAATTTTCTCTGTTTCTTTTCCTCCTTAATCTTCTTCCTGTAGAAGAGTCTCACTCTGTAATCAAGCTCCCCATAATAATCTCTCTTCTGAGTTTTGCTCAGCATGGACAGTTCTTCCTTTGTTAAGTTTCTAAATGGAGGCAACTTGTCGTAATCTAAGTCATCATCGGAATCAGTTTCCCCGTCCATATCTATGCCCATGCTATCATCATCATCATACATCTCGTCTGGCAACTTCAATTGCGGCTTCGATTGCAGGAGAGATGACAAAAAGAAAGGCAAAGGAGGTGCACGTGAGCATGCACCAAACGGTCTGCCCGGTGGAGTATCTTGCAGCCTCAGAAGTGCATTTGCTTCCGCCAAAATTTTTGATGCAAATGACAAGAGCAACAAGTGAGGCTTCCACACCTGCCCATTTGGTAAAACCCTCTGACCAGCCCGGTTCATCCTGCACGCCGAGTGGTTCTCCACCAAGGATACCGGATTCATTAGACGTGGATCGCCAACAGCATGACGTATAGCACTCTGAATGACATGAGTATGCTGCGATACATACATCTCATAACTCAGCGGGTTTCCATCTGCTCCCTCAGGTGGAGCAGAAGCTGCATGGGTCAAAACAACTATGGCATTAAGCCAGATGGATGGCCCAAACACATTGGTGATTGTCTGTAGTAAAGGGATGTCTCCCACATCCCTATTCTGAATATCGAGCCGGTCAAGATACATGATGACATCAGGTGGTGTCTTCTTAATGAAGCTCTTTATGGATTTGAGGATCCGCTCGTTCTTCCCCTGTTCTGAGAAGGAAGGCAGCAGGCCCGGAGTGTCGATCACTCTGACTTTTATATCTTGCACCACCCCTACCACGTCCTGGACTTTCCTCGTACCCAAACCAAAAGCATCTGTTCTGAACTTGGATTCATCTAAAATTGAGTTAATGGTTGCACTCTTTCCCACTCCTGTCTTGCCAATAACCATTATCGTGCAGGAAAAATCCAGTGGCTCCTGTCCAGATGCCTCAAGCTGCTCGGCCAAGGCACTTGCTCTGTCAAAACTGAATGCACTGGCCCTGGTTGCACCACCCCGAAGCTGTTCTGCCAACCCAAGCCTGTATAAAACCTGTGCAACTACGACATTATGAGGAGTCTGACCAAGTCTGTGTGCAAGACGCAGGAAATTGACTCGAATCACTTGTAGTATCTCACGTGTCTTGTCATACTCCTCCACAGCAGCATGAACTGTATTTTCGGATAAAGGGACTTGACATTGAGTTGTGGACCCATTCAACCTTGGTTGCCGAGAAGCACGGGAACTAGGTTCCAACAAAGGTTCAGAATTACCTAGACCAGCAGGTCTAGATGGAAGGGACTGTGCCGATGATCTGTTCCCTTCTGCTCCCCCAGCAGCCATCGACGGAGCTTCCATCTCACCAAAATCATTACCAGAAGTTGAGTCATAAGCATCTTCAACTATAACAGATTCTTGTGACCCATTGTTTACTTCAGGCAGCTCACTCAAGTCGGGTCTCTCATCATCTGTATTTTGTCGTTCTTCTGCTTGCTCAGGTAGAACGACATGTTTGGATATGTTTTGACACAAATCCAAGCCAATGTCTCTGTCCATTTCAGTCTGTCCATCTAAAGATGCCGCATTCGTGCCAATCCGGTTATCTGCATTCCTCTTCAAAGAGTCAGTGTCCTCATTGTCATCAGCCCCTGAAATGCCACTCAACTCTGACAGAACCACTTCAGGTTGGACATTGATGCCACCTTCAGAACAACTTCGCAAATTTTCATCCCTTTCCCTTTCAACAATACTATCCTCCAGTACCGGTACACTCCCATTTGAGATAAAATTGTCACAATCGTGTGAAATCCCATGATTAGGATGCCTGTTTACAAGGTTTTCTAGATTTGCGAAATCTGAGCTACTACCACCATAATCTTCCTCCAACTCGACCGTTTCAACAGGTGCAGACATGGCCCACTTCACATTAGCATCCTCCACGTTCTTTCTACAACTCGCTTCCACTTCTTCAGTGGTGTGTACACCTACTCCAACATTACCGACATCTGCTTTCCCACGACCGTTTGCTTCCACCATCGTTTCTCCATCTACTACCCTCTCACTCCCCTCTTGGGATCTCGCGAAGTTGCCCTCCATCTTACTTACTTCTGCTCCAGCTACTTCACCGTCACCATCTCCACCAACACCATGCAGTCCCCCAGATCCCTCATGCTCGGAAACTTTCATCGCAGCCACATCGCCACCATCACTCCTCCCATCGTCATATTGCTGCTCCAACACTGGAGGCTGCTGGAATCCCCCCTCTGCCTCTTCAAAAGCCTCGCCTTTCCCGTCTTCCATCAACTCACCCCTCTCCCCCACATCAACCCGACCACCATCCTCTTCGGCACCAGCCGCCATACTCGTCATCACCGCACCTCAACCCGCGAGGACCCAGGGCCACTGACACCCTACAAAACAACCAAGAACGAACAAATCAGCGTTAGCCCACGAGTTCCCAAATCGAAACAAGCATCGCAGACAACATCAAACAACCAAAGATCGGATCTTGCGCATCAATTCCACAAAAGGGGGGTCATAATCGTTCAAACTTCCACGAGAAAACACCGAGCAAATCACTACAGGGAGCGAGAGAAGAGATGGAAGCCACCAACCTCGACGAGTTTGAGGAGACCTTCGAGATATGGGGGCGAGATCGTACAGTGTCTTCCCCGCTTCTATCTCTCTCTCTCTCTCTCACTGCGTTGGCCTCTCCGGTAAATGAGAGGGGAGAATTCCAGGGTGGCCTACAACGTGGGTTGAATGAAGGGTTCGGAGGGGAGTGGACGGTGAGGATGAGTTTGGAGACGGGATCGGACGGGGGAGATGGGCTTGGTAAAGGTGCAGGGTTGGGAACCGGGAAAGTTCATCGTGAGAGATTAGGGTTTCGGTCGGCCGTAGGATGGGTGGCTTCAAAAGGAAAAGCGGATGCGGGCCACCTGTCCGGGTGACTCGATGGGGCATTGCGTGATGGCTGTCCACATCGGAGGGAACAGTTTCGTGCCGAGTCCAGAAGCGAAAGGGTATGTTATGGTGTATGTCCCTGTTACAATAATTTCGAGTTTTTGACTTATATTTAGAAAAGGATGATGATTAGAGACGCTGATGGGCCCGCAGGTGCTCAAAATTACTCGGTTATCCATATACCCAATCATATCCGACTATGTTGTCATTGCAATTTCATATTCCAATTTGCACAATATACTATCTCGTAAACATTCACGAGCATCACATCTCCTATCTAGAGGTCTACCTTTATCTCTTTTAGGCTTAGTTTATGATGTAGGTTAGTTAATCTAAGTTAGTAAATTTATATTAGGGGTTAACTTTTATTTGTGTTTACTTAAAAGAAGGATTAACCTCTGTTTGTGTTTACTGATAGAGGTTAGAAATGAAGATTATCTTATAATTTGACATGAGGGTTTTTACTTGGGAATGGTGATTAAAGTGGTAAAAGATATGTTTACCTTTAGAATGTTAGATAAATTAGTTAGGGTTGTTTTTTATTTAAATAATAATATTTTAAATAGGAATGTTGAAAGACAAATACAAAAGAAAATTAATTTATATTGGAGAGATTTTGTATTCTATTGTTAAGTGATTAATCAAATTTATCAGAAGAAATATTGCATCATCACAAATTACATTGCTAAATATAAATAAGAGAAATAAGAAAAGATAATGAACCATTTGAAAGAAATATCATGTAATTACACTACGTACATACTCAATTCATGTGAATGATAAGTTTGTTAGAAGTAATATTGCTGCATGACATATTACATTGAGAAAAAAAAATAACTTAAATAAAATAAAGATATTATTCCTTTGACAATAATTGAGTTGAATTTCCCTTTAATAATCTAAGTTATGAGGATGTCCGATCTACATTTGAGGTCTTCATCTTTGGCATAGCAAATATGACAAATTCTTCAAATCAAGCAAGTGTTGCAATCCACGACCTTAAACAAGAAGAAATATATTATGAGACTTCCTCTCAAAATCCAACATAAATGGAAAGTTAAGTAATTATAGTGGATATTTTTGTTAATTTATCTGGGAAACCATGAGAAGTTTTAGTGTCATCTTTAAGAAGTGATGGTTAATTATAATTGATAAGAAAATAAAACTTGTATAAATAAGTTAAATGCATTATTTGTGAATCAACGGAGATCTTCATTCATAGATATATAAGTAAGAGAAATTGTAGGCGTAAAATTACTAACATGTAATAGCACATCTAGGTAGGCAATACAAATGGATTGTTAAATTTACAGTAGGCTCAGATTGCTTCATTATAGAAATTTTTAGTAGTAGTCATCAGGCAAATTCTATCAACTATGGATGGTTGTTTGTCGTGCTTGATCAGGTTTTAAAAAGGTCGCATTGTAGTACAGCCAAAAAAGTGTTTGAAACAAATATAGTTTTATTACTCGAATTTTAAAGTCCGATGTCGAACACAGAGAGCAAATTGTGGTTTAAAAATCAAGATCACAACTTAGAATTTAAAAGAATATGCAATAATATCAATGTCTCAATGCAAAAATATCGGAGTAGATGTGTAGCACAAAATATTAAAGAAACCAATGTATGCAAATTGAACTCAAAATTGGACGTCTGATTTTAAATTAGCCGTCTTAAAATGTTGATGCTACAGTGCTTCTTCTGCTGGCTGCCTTTGTCTTCAATCTTCTTCTTCTTTCTTTCTCTTCTTCTTTATGTTACTTCTTCTCTATTCTCTGGCTTCTCCTTCCTTCTTCTTCTTTGGCTTTCTTCTTTCTCTCTCTCTTACCGGCTACCTTTCCTTTGCCTTCACTTCTTCTGCCATCAGTTTCTTCCTTCCCTTCCTTTCTCTTCTGACTTATGCCTTCTCTGCTTCCTTGCCTTCTCCTTCGTCTTCCTTAGCTTCTCTTCTTCTCCTTTTTGGCCTACAGAGCAAAACCAACCCCCTACCCACGCGAGCCCTCTTCTCTCTTTTCTCTCTTAGGTTCTGCTCTCCCAGAGCCACGCTTCTCGGGTAATCGGGTCAGGTATGTGCCCGGGACCAGGCCCACCGGCATGCGGTGGTGGGCAAGGTGTGCTAGTCGGGTCGGGTCACTAGGTCCGCAGGGCGTGGTCACAGACGAGGTGGTTGGGTCGGGTGAGAGGGACCTTACCCCGTGAGTTGGAGGCGAAGAGACTAAGGCAAGAATTCAACTTATGCGGGTGAAGCGCCTCAAAGCTTTCCGAGGTGGGACTATCTTCCCACCCCCTTCGCACGTGCCTGTAGCAGAGTGGCTATCTTTGATTGCAGCTACAGTTACGGTCCTCGACACCAATTGGATACCTGGAGATGTTCGCGAAGACTTTTCGCGCAATCTGGGACTGTGACCTAGAGCGGGCACGGCTTGGAGCAGCTTGCAAGCAAGCTTTAAGCCTGGAGTCAATGGCGGAGAGCTCCTGGACTTGAAATCACCACAACGGCCTTGCGACCACGTTAAAACGCTCAGGGAGCTTCGCTAAGGTGCAGCGAGTGTGCAGAGGTGGTCAGCATGGCATGGGAACGCCTGTGGGAGCGTGCCTAGGGAACATTGTGGCCGTGTGTGTGGGTGTGTTCGGGGGTGCGTTTGGGTGAGTGGTGGAGTGATATGAGTGGGGGGTTATGATCAGGGGATCAAGGTGATGCTTGTGGACTGGTTGGCGAGGAGGGAGGTGGTCTGTGGAGGTGGATCGAACTCGTTGGAGTTGGTGGCTGGAGGTGAAGGGGATGATGGTGGTGGAGTGCGACAGTAGTCGTTTGAGAGAAGTAAAGAGGGGGAAAGGGAGTAGAAGGTGAAGGAGACTTATCTAAGAGGTGAAGAGACGAAGATGAGACGGAGGTGGCGTCTAGTGCGTATTGCCGATGCCGGAGACGAAGATGCTCAGTGAAGATGGTCGGCGAGGACGAAGGGGATGCAAGGGCATTGACGGGTACTGCGCGACGCGGACGAACGTGAGGGAGAGGAACCTGCCACCAGTATTGTGGCTAGGCGACGAGGGAGAGTAGGAGATGTCGCCGGAGCTTGATGAGAAAGTCGGTCGGAGGAGAGACAAATTTGAGGGGGTTCGCCAGCTGATTTCAAGCTTAGGAGATGCAGGGGTAATTGGGGTTGCTTAAATAGGTCTCTGGAAGGGGTTTTGTGCTTGAAAGCCAAGCTTCCAAGCAAGGTAAGGTTACCGACGATGGTAACTCAAGAGATACCCAAATCTCTCATGCGTTCGCATGAGAGATTGGATACCAAGTAGGGTCTCAAATTGGGTTCACATTGGAGGGGATTTCTCAGAGAATCTCCCTTTCAGTTTTGAAGGGGATTCTCTGAGAGATCAGGGAGAAATCACCTTCTAAAAGTCTTCAGAGTAGGATTCCTCTGCTATAATGGCAGAGAGACTTAATTGCAAAGAACGATGAAGAAGTTAGGGGGTCAAATGCAAGGATTTTTGAAAGAAAGGGGTAGAAATGTAATTGGGTCGGACCTATTTGCAAAGTTGGTCAAGATGAGTTCCCCTTAGGTCCAAATTTTGGTAAAAACCTAATTTGGACCTAAGGAATCCAATGATGAGGTTGGATTTTTGTTTTGACCATGTTTGACTGGGCAATTTACGTAAAAACTCAATTTTGGGCAAATATATTTCTAAGACCCCATTCTAGGTCAAAATAGGTTCAAATGGCCAATTTGAAAGTTATAAATCATAGATAATATTTTTATATGATTTTTAGAGGATTTAGGTGAATTTTATTCTAACTAGAACCTTGTTTAATCAAGTGGGTCTATTTTAGGGTTACAAGAAGTCATTTAATTCTCAGAACTCACACGAACCCTTTTCTGTCTGATTCAACCCACTTATTATCTTGTTAAAACCATTTGACTTGTGTTTAGCCCTTGAGAAAATCCGTTGTTGTACTGCAATGGTAAAATTACAATTTTACCTCTTTTTTCTTACTTTCCTCTCAGAAAGGTTATTCAGTGAATTAGGACCTCCAGTTGGTTATGTAGGAGCTTTTGTTTTCCTTTATGGGTCAAAATGAGCTAGTTAGGGCTCATGATGGTGTTCCCATCAATGGTCTAAGAAATTTAGCCCTCGAATTTTGTGTTGCATGGGTTGCTGCGTTGCAGCCATTCATCCATGCAAACACAATTAATTGTCAACTTTTGTGTTGCATAGGATTGCTGCACTACAGTCATCCTACGTATGCAAGCACATTCACAGGGGTTGCCTAGTTTAATTTTCCCCACACAACCAAATCAACATCATCTAATTAGTTAATAAGTTTGCCCTCAACTGTTAGAAGCTTTCATCATTGACTATATAACCCTCGTAAAGTTTTTTTGCAATGCATCCTGCAGTAGTATTAGAAATCTTGGGAAGATAATATATTATTAATCTATATGATTTCAAGAAAGAGACATATATATATAAAGAAAACCACATAACTTGCGAGATAAAAGAAAACAACATCCAAATAAAACAATATCCAAATAAAGCATAGAACATTCAGAAGCATTCAAGAAGCAAAATAAATTAAAAATATAAAACAATATGCAAAGTTGCTGATAAAAAATTATCAGTCACCACGCTTATTACATAATAATCACTAAATTAAGATAGAGTTCTGTCATCGAACTGTAGACAGATGAAAAGATCCCAGTAGCGATCAAACAGATATGGAAACTAATCGACGAGCTCATCCATAATTTCCAGGAATGAAAATTGAAGACCTCGTAACCTTCTGTACTTGTCATTAACCTACATAGTGGAAAAAAATTAAAACCTATATTTGCAAGAAGGTAAATAAAGAGAAGAATGGTAGACAGAAGGAATCTTACATTTTCTCACTAGGTTGGATCATCTGGGACGATGACATATCATTCAATATCCCATGTCTATGTCTCCTCAACTAACAATTCCATGACCAACTGATAGCTCTTCTTTAGGAACTTCCAGCGGTTCATAATTTTAGTAAGTGGGATCTCCTCATTGAAATGATATTCCATGTGATCTCTCAAAAGGTGCCAGACACTTATTGTGAAAGTACCGTTAACGTAGTCACCATCCGCTTTTAAATTTCATAATGCAGTGGTGAGGCATGTATCTTGTCGAATGGTCCAACCCCTAAAAGATGCCATTCCTATGACGAAAAGTATTGAAAATGGCATTGAACTTAGATAATAGTGGAGAATTAGTAATGAAGAAAATATTTGTAAAGAAGTCGTTCTCCCAAACAGTGGTTGTCTTTTATAGGAACCTCTTCATCATATAGTAAGTGACATTATCAGGTACTTTGAGATTTGCATCTAGTAATTTCTATTAAACTAATAATAATTATTTGATGGTAGAATTAACCTTCATAATTAATGCTTTCTAATTATTTCTGAACATATGTAATTACTGCTCCAATTCAAGTCTCTTCCTTTTTTCTTCTCGCAACTCACAGCAAACTTCTTAATACATGAAAGCCATAAATGTTAGCTCGACCTTTTGAGATTTCAATGTTAGTTGGAACTTGAGAGGAGATTTTCGAAATCCACAACCCTAAAACGAAAAAGTCAATATGAGATTTCACTGGAAACTTCAATCGAATGGTAGTAATTTGGAAGCTGCATTTTATGCTATTCCCATAAGGTCACTTGTAATTTAGTCTGTCTAAGATACTATGTATACTTGTTTCTTTCTCAAAGACAAGTTTCACCAAGTGCCTATAATTGCATTTCCTTTCAGGTGTTCTTAATTCTCATGACATAGACATTCCTGTGAACTAAGAAGTTAAGATAACTAATTTGAAAATAGGGAATTAAACATGATTGCAGAAAGGCACTTTCTAATAGATCATGAAAACAAGTCCTGAAAAAAATGTTGGTCATGAAGAAAACTAAGACATTCAAAATGGATAATAAGTTTGATACAGGACTACTCTATGGAAGAGAAGGATGCATTCACTAATCGTAGTTAATGCGTTTTATGGAAGACAATAGATCATCGACTCCGGTGTCTATCTTCGCTTTCAATTCCTCCAACTTAGACTTCAGGCGTTGCACCTCTGCGTATGCACTCTGCAGCTCTGCACGTTGCCTTAAGGTAGTTCCTGCTTCCAGCTTCTCATACAAGCGGACCATGAAGTTACACTCAGCCTTGAGCGTATGGAAGTTAGGGAAGTTCGCTCGGGCAGGTTATTTGTAGTTGCAACTTTAAATCGAAATAAATAATAATCCATAAGCTTAATTTAACCCATATTATAAGGATGAAGGGAAATTTTGATTTACTTACTCCATCTCTACGAGGACACCAATAAAACAAACGGTCTAGGGGATCCGTAGTTCGAACATTTTCCAATTTGAAACCAATTTGCATGGTTTATAACATAAGCACTGATGTCCATGATACTAATCCTTCCATTGTAGTAAGAAGCAGTCTCCATCCCTGAAATTATGTTCTTAGACATCTAATATTGGAAGTGGATAATTTGCACGTAAGTCCAAAAATGTATTTTTCTTTGCATACAACAGACAATCTATTACATTAGTAATTAAAGCCTTACAAGTGGATATGAGTGGATGAAAGCGAGAAACCCCACATTACATTATCCTCGTGCATTTCTCATTTCGAGGTCCTCCCACATTACATCAGCTATGGACTCCCTTATCTGTCCGCCCCTTTGAATATTTGCCTGACTCAATTTCACAGATGCCTTCGATGTTGTGTCGCCTGGGTTATCAGTTCTAGGAGGTGATCATATCTCTCCAATAGAATCTACATATGGTGTCTCTTCAAGGTTTTTGTTGTAAAATTCATCCTTTCCCCATCTCTCAGCAAAAAGTTGTGAATAACACAACATGCAGCAACCACATCTCGATGGACCTCAATGGAGTGGAATGAGGGGTACTTAAGGCAAAGAAATCTCTTCTTCAACACTCCAAAACACCTTTCAACACAATTCCAGATCTTTGCATGGCGGTGGTTGAATAGTTCTTTTTTATTGTGTTATCTATTAAGTGCGGATCTTGAATTATACTCAGTGATATGATAGGTGACATTCCTCTACGGTGCTAGGAATTGATGGGTATTAGCATACCTGCAATCTACAAGATACACTTGACCAGGTGGTATGGGAATATTATCCTCTTGTACTGCCCATCGAAGTACCGTCATATCAGCAGCAGATCCTTCCCATCCACTAGCGACGTACTGTATAGAGAGATCCAAAGATGCAATACACATCACATTTAATGAACACCAACCGTGTCTGTTTTGGTACCTCCCAGCTTTCGTGGGGTTGACACATATCTCAACATGTGTTCCGTCTATAGCCCCAATGACATCCTGCAAGGATTGGATCCTAGAGATGATGTCGTTTGTAATATATAAAAACATTGACTATAGATGTAAAGAAGCTTACCTTAAAGTAGGGATACAAATCCTTGTTTCTCCTTATCTTATTTGGGACATGTGTGGAATCATTGGGTATGGCAATGAACTCAAATTGAAGCTTCTTCATAGCTCGGGTAACTTCTTTATAGTAATTACTTATAGTTCTAGATGATTGTTCAAATCATCCTTGCATGTTACGATTTGTAGCCCCCTGGCTAGCACCATATAAGAAGATAGCAAAGGCTTCATTCGGGTGCATCTCCTTTGTTGGTTGTAAGTACTTCCTCTCCATTAACATGTCACGTAACTTGATAAAATTGAGACCTTTTCATTTGAAACATATCCATACAACATTCATGGTGTCCTTCTAAGACCCTATTTACTCACACCAAACCTTTCAAATCCCCGGTGTGCTTTCGTACGTGTGGAATGCATGTAGATCATTTCATGGCATCGGCAACATAATGCATGGTCTCTTCCAACATGACTTCTACGATTTGCTCTCCCAACTCATCACTATCAACAGAATGTCTACCAGGCTGCATCTAATGGGTAGTTCCAGAACGAAGAATACTACTGAGTAAGTAATTCATTAAAGATAACTTTCATACACCCATAAGAAATTAATGAAGACAACATCACTGTAATTAATGAAACATAACACCTCAAGAATTACTATAACATGGTAGATTTCAATGTTTATAATAAAACATATGACTAACCAAAGATACATACTAAATGAACCAATGCACAACGATGACTAGAATAAAACGGGACAATCTTCAAATGAGAATGGATGCTACGAACCCCATCAAACATCACCATTCACCACCATCTTCACTAGCTCCATCATATCCTCTACATTACTTTGGAGAAAGACCCTCATGATATCTCTAAAGGATGGATTAGAAAGCTGTGCAACCATCCTTGCTCTTGGACCAATCTGTAAGTCCGGTAGCATGGAGGACAACCTAAGAACACAATTGTCAATTTCTTCTCTTTCAAAGTCACAAAGTCTTTTACTCTTGCTAAACATAAGGAACTCTTCCATCATTGTTGCCATTTTTTCAACCCCATTTGAAGTAGACGCCCCACTACGTCGATGCTTCTCGCTGCTCCTCAATGTGTTCTCCGATGGATTGGGTGCTGACCTCAATGATGGTGAACTATCAATAACATTTTGCAGGACCTCAGGGTCCTGGGCCATCCTAAATTCTGACGGTCCTTCTTGCATATTGTTGTTGTTCCTCATGATGGGAGTTTGGGACGATATTGTAGCATTGTCATTAATAGAGAATTCCATTTGAGAGAGATTGACATCGCCTTCACCTTCATATTCACGAAATTCGTCATTCTCTGTATGCCTCATACTAGATGTAGCATTGACCCCCCTAGCAGTCTCCCTTCTGACAATAACCTCCAATTCCTTGTAGTAAGGAAATGTCTTCCATCGCAACTTTTTCAAATGCTCAGGAAGCTGCATGTACATAGCATGCATTGCAATTATAAGATTGTCTTAGTAAAGTTGGACTACTTTAATCAAAGTACACTAACCTCATCCCATGCACTATCATCATACGGGAGGGGACATTTCTGACGATCATCCCAAACCCACCTACTTCTGTTGATCAATGCAATGAAAGCATTGTAGTCCTTCTTGAGATTCTTGGAACGATTTTGTAGTTGCTCCTTCACGTGCGTCAAACCACTCTCTGAGTTGAACTCTTGAAGAATCTCAAGCCACCCTGTTCTAGTGAATGACCCATTAACGAAGTCATTCTCGTAGTGGTCACTGAGAAGCCTTATCAACAACATATTCCGTTGAAGTGTCCAGTTGCCAATCTGTGGAGCTCCCCTCCTATTAGGAACTTTCTGGACAGCCTTCCCCCAATTGGAGCCTTCTCCGTTCATCCTACAACAAGAATTATAAGTATGCTACCCATTGCATTCTGTAAGCAAGGCACCATATCTGAAGTTAAGTTGCAGTAATCCTCTGGAAATTGTTTACTCTATAACTTTGTTTGGGTAATCGTTTGTCCAAATCAGGGTTGTGATCTTCTTGCATCACCAAAGCAAGGATCATTACAACAATTGCAACGATCATTTGGGCTATGTAATTATGTTCATGTTCAAAGCTCCTCTTCCTTTTAGGGTACAAACAATGGTTGACCCAACTAGATTCGTCAACCAATTCTTATCTCAACAAATTTGGTGGGAAATCCATGAAGACTCTACCTAGACATAATTTTGACATAGTTTATGGTAGTTAACTATAAAATTATGTACGATACTCAAATCAATCGAGCTATGAGTAGAAACCATATTCTTCCTGTCATTTGTTCAGATGAACAACCAGACATGAAACAATGTACATATTCTACGATAAGAAATAGCCTCCAAACTTATATTACACCTTTCCACCTATGGCCCTATAATCGACATTTAGGTTACATCTCTCCTTTCTAAAGTCATGTTATTTGGATCCTGGTCAGGACTTTCATCCAAAGTATCAACCAAAGGATAATGTTTACCACACCTAAGATGTGACCAAAAGACCCACCCATGGAATCTGAGCCATCCGTGGTGGGGGGTGGGGGGGGGAGATAAGACAAAAACCAAGAAAAAGAGAGGAATTCCAAAGGCTTGGATAGATGCATCATGCAAGGAATATGAGTATCCAAAAAAAAAAAAAACTACCATTGCCCTTTTTGAAACAAATGATTGATTGGGGATCTACTGTTCTTTCATTAAGCAAAGTTTATATTTTGTACTTGATTCTTTGTCAAATAAGATTTTACAGGATTTTTTTCTTGGATTTTTCCATGATTTTTAACATGAATGAAACTCTTTCAGGCAATGTCATAGAACATGGCGTAGGACAAAAGAATGCGACTGTTGGGGTTAGTTGGCAGCTTATGATAATTGAGGACATGATGATAGTAATTCCACACAACCAGGAATCTGAGAGGGGTTGTTGGAAGGACCAGCCTTTCTGCAAATTCTTGATTGTGTGAATGGTGGTAGCCTTTATACTCCCTTGGTTCATTCGAGTGAGCATGTTTTGATGCATCTCCTACATTGTGGTTGCATACTTTACACGAGTGACTTGGTATTTCATTTATTGGTTTGGACATCTTATCTATACTCCATCCAGCTGCTTTCCAATCCAAGTTGATAAGTGCCTTCAATATCTCTCTACTTTAACCTCCATAGTAATACCTTGTAAATGACTTTCTCATTGTCTTTGGGCAATCCAACCAATCTTGGGGTAGGAATCCATCGTCATTTCTATTCCAGCTCATAAATAATTGGCACTAATAATGTCCAACACTAGATGCAAAAATCCACCCTCGGCCATCCCACCATATCATCACCTATGTGATTTTAGCTCTCTCATACTCATATTCTAATCTCTAAACCAAATAAAGACTCGTGTCCATCCAGAGGATCTAGTTTAAGATGGTGCAGACACTTAACAAATATTCCAGTGGATGTATAGCAAGTATGCAATAGTTCTGAAGGGGGGTTTAAGTGTCAAACTAAACAAGGATCTAATTAAAATAGGGTGGAAGTTCCCTACTAAAAGTGTCACATCCATGTCCTATCTTTCCCTCATACCTTACAACATTGCAGATGTAGAATATATCACCAAGCATAAAAACAATCCACACTCCTGTGGAAATATTACTGTTAATAAGACACCACAACAAGGAATTCAATTGGTAACTTGTTAGAATAGAATAATTATAAATCAAAGTGATAAAAAAAAGACCATGATAACAATCAACCAATCCATGAGCAAAATTCAGAAAACCCATTGCTGAAGGAACTCTAGATTAGTAGTGCCAGCTTCTATGACATTTTTAAATGGATATCAAAATAGAAGAAACATGTTCAATAATCAATTATCGAGAGCGCATTCAAATTGAAAAATAACGCAACAACCTTTTTGCAAACTACAAAGATCAATATGTAATTACTCAAAAGGATTTAACCCTTTCGACTGAGATCAATCATTCTAAAACCAAATGAGGATGCCCTACTAAGTGGCATGATACCCACCAACCAAATCAGAGCTACAAGATGCACATCCTATGATTATTTACCAAGTATTTGAATCCCATACTTGGTCGCAATGATCAGCTCAGAGACCTTGATTTTACAACAATTTCAAGTATTTAGATTCCACAAAAATAATTTTAGCTACTGCAAACCATCTAGTTGATAATCCATCCCACCATTGTGAATAAATTTATCTATACTCCATCCAGCTACTTTCTAATCCAAGCTGATAAGTGCTTTCAATATCTCCCTACTTTAAACTCCATACTAATACCTTGTAAATGACTTCCTCATTGCCTTTGGGCAATCCAACCAATTTTGGGGTAGGAATCCATCATCATTTCTATTCCAGCTAATAAATAATTGGCACTAATAATGTCCAAAACTAGATGCAAAAATCCACCCTCGGCCATCCCACCATATCATCACCTATGTGATTTTAGCTCTCTCATACTCATTCTAATCTCTAAACCAAATAAAGACTCGTGTCCATCCAGAGGATCTAGTTTAAGATGGTGCAAACACTTAACAAATATTCCAGTGGATGTATAGTGAGTATGCAATAGTTCTGAAGGGGGTTTTAAGTGTCAGGCTAAACAAGGATCTAATTAAAATAGGGCAGAAGTTCCTTGCTTAAAGCATCACATCCGTGTCCTATCTTTCCCTTATACCTTACAACATTGCAGATGTAGAATATATCACCAAGCAGAAAAATATTCCACACTCCTGTGGAAATATTATTGTTAATAAGACACCACAACAAAGAATTCAATTGGTAACTTGCAAGAATAGAATAACTATAAATCAAAGTGATAAAAAAAGACCATGATAACAAGCAACCAATCCATGAGCAAAATTTAGAAAACCCATTGCTGAAGGAACTCCAGATTAGCAGTGCTAGTTTCTGTGACATTTTTAAATGGATATCAAAATAGAAGAAACATGTTCAATAATCAATTATCGAGAGCCCATTCAAGTTAAAAAATAATGCAACAACCTTTTTGCAAACTACAAAGATCAATATGTAATTACTCAAAAGGATTTAACCCTTTCGATTGAGATCAATCATTCTGAAACCAAATGAGGATACCCTACTAAGTGGCATGATACCCACCAACCAAATGAAAGCTACAGGATGCACATCCTATGATTATTTACCAAGTATTTGAATCCCATATTGGGTCACAATGATCAGCTCGGAGACCTTGATTTTACAACAATTTTAGGTATTTAGATTCCACAAAAATAATTTCAGCTACTGCAAACCATCCAACTGATAATCCATTCCACCATTGTGAATAAATTTATCTATACTCCATCCAGCTGCTTCCCAATCCAAGCTGATAAGTGCTTTCAATATCTCTCTACTTTAACCTCCATACTAATACCTTGTAAATGACTTCCTCATTGTCTTTAGGCAATCCAACCAATCTTGGGGTAGGAATCCATCGTCATTTCTATTCCAGCTCATAAATAATTGGCACTAATAATGTCCAAAACTAGATGCAAAAATCCACCTTCGGCCATCCCACCATATCATCACCTATGTGATTTTAGCTCTCTCATACTCATATTCTAATCTCTAAACCAAATAAAGACTCGTGTCCATCCAAAGGATCTAGTTTAAGATGGTGCAGACACTTAACAAATATTCCAGTGGATGTATAGCGAGTATGCAATAGTTTTGAAGGGGGTTTTAAGTGTTAGACTAAATAAGAATCTAATTAAAATAGGGTAGAAGTTCCCTACTTAAAGCATCACATCCGTGTCCTATCTTTCCCTCATACCTTACAACATTGCAGATGTAGAATACATCACCAAGCAGAAAAACAATCCACACTCCTATGGAAATACTGTTAATAAGACACCACAACAAGGAATTCAATTGGTAACTTGCTAGAATAGAATAACTATAAATCAAAGTGATAAAAAAATGACCATGATAACAATTAACCAATCCATGAGCAAAATTCAGAAAACCCATTGCTGAAGGAACACCAGATTAGCAATGCTAGTTTCTATGACATTTTTAAATGGATATCAAAATAGAAGAAACATGTTTAATAATCAATTATTGAGAGCCCATTCAAGTTGGAAAACCTCATAGATTTTCATACCTCGGTGCTTGATTGAAGATCAAACAAATAGACCTGCCAACCACATTGCCTCCATGGAACCAACCCACGATAATCTTGCACGAGGTGCTTCACCAAGAAAAACAAACAACAAATTTGTTAGGTGCCAAAAAATACACCTCAACCAGATGAACAAGCAAAATAGAATGAAGCCACACCAGAGTAGGGTTTCTGGGTAGCGTAGAGAAGAGGATGGTTGAAGATAAACCCTTTTATAGAGGTTGGAGGCATCGAAAATATGGATGCATTCAACAACGAAAGACAAATGAGTTGGTAGAAATAATAAAAGTGATTTTAGAATCTGTTGAATGTGCAGATTCAAGAGAAAGCTGCACCAACAACCCCTTGATAAAGGGGATGTAACAAGAGAAGTGTTTTGGGAATGAAAAGACGAAAGTAATGGCTACCTATTGTGCCTTTGTTGTAGATCTAAGACAAATTGACACACATGAAGAAGGGAGATCAGTCAAACCTCGTGAAAGGGTGCCTTTGTCGACAACCGACAATCGTCGTTTGAAATGAGGGTTTTGATCTAAGACGGTTGTCGACATAGATGAAGAAGGGGAAGCCTCGCATGGTGCGAAAGGGTCGTTGGAAACGAGCGTTGGTTTCTGAAATCGCCGCGGTAGCGTGAGATTCCAGAGGAGGGTGATGAAACTCGAGGAGCGGGGCATCTTCGGAAGAGTAAATCGCGATAAGAGGGGTAGCGAGAGAGAGAAAATGAGGGTCAGGATGCAACCTGTGAGGCAACCTGGGTTGCCTTAACACCGAATACCCTGGCCAACACCAGTTCACCTGACCCCCTTGGTAAACAGGGGATAACCCTTAAAAAGAGGGGTTATCCCCCTCCATAAACCACCCCTTAAGACCTCCCCTACCCTCCACTCCCTCGACATTCATAACAATTATATAATTATACTCCTTTTTTATAACTATCCTAACTTTGCCTTCACCTTCACCTTCACGGGCACCCCCATATTTTATGTTATCTCCACCACCTCCAACTCTCTTTACACATTGATATATTTAATGTTTTATGCACGATTCATGCTTAAATTATGTTAATTTTACAACATATTTTTTATAATTAGAATCACATAGCCAATGACGTTGCATTTGGTAATTTAAATAATCATTCACGTATTTTTAGTTAATGTACATTACAAGAGGCATGTGTAATAAAATTGATGAGAAAGAAAAAATTACTCTCATAGGCCCAATTAAAAGAGCCTTATGATAACCCTTCGACTCAATAGTTGATCCCTAAAAGCTAGAGGGATCCTCACCCAAATAGGCGAGTCAATTGTCTCAAAATGATAGATGATGTATACATAATTATGAGTCATAACTTGCTTATTTTATGATTAGTTCTAAGCTAGTATAGTACATGTAGGCTATATATATTGCATTCTAGGTGTACAAGCATAATTTGGACATGTATATATTTGATGCATAATTTGTATATAATTGTGACATTTGTGAATTTCGCAGGAGTTGGAGATAAAGCTAAATCGAAAGGAATAAGCTAAGAAGTTGTTAAAGCAATTATGAAGAGAGAAATAAAGAAAGCTCAAAAGAAAAGACAAGACATCAAAGAAGAACAGATAAGGGGACACATGACACTCTCATAACCCCTCTACACCTTACACCTTAAGACAACCTAATTTAAAAAATTAGTTTTTTCCTAAGCCATCCTAATGTCCTCTCCACCATCCTTCATCCTTGATCTAATGTCCACTATAAACCTACCTAATTTTAATATTAGAACCCTCTAAATCTCCATTTTACACCTTCCATCCAATGGCCCAAATAGACTTCCTAATTTTAGCCAAGTGACACCTAGTGTGGCCAGCCACTTTGGCTTCTTCTCCACCCTTGATTCTACTTTGGATGGCCTTGATTTATATTCTAAAACCAACCCTAACTTCTCCTCAAACCCCTCCATAGTCGGCCAAAGATAGGCTTCAATCTACATCCTTCACCTCACCACAACAACCCTTTCTTGGCCAACCACACACCCTCCTCTAGAACCATCTATGGTTGACCAACGTATTCCTTAATCACCACCCTTGAAATCCCATCCTATGGCCTACATTAAATCACTAATTCTATAAAAAAGCCTCCCCTCCCACCATCTTCATCATCTCTCCCTCTCCGTCATCTTCCTTTATACTTTCTTCCTTCGTATTGATGAGTTGTACTCTTTCTTTCCTTACAGGACACTTAGTGAAAAGTTTTGAGGGTTCGATCCTCTCCCCAAACATGCATCTTTTGAGGTGGAACTAGATTACCAAACCTTCTATTTTCCTATATGCTTATGAACTTCTAATCGAATTCTCTTCCTAGTTGAAAATTGCTGGTAGAGTATACTTAAGGGCTCCTATCAATTGGTGTCATCTGTGCGAATAAGAAAAACTCAACTGTAACTATTATTCTCGTCCATCGTTAAAGATTGTTTAAGACTTATGGCTCCTACAACTCAAAATGGTTCCAAGCTTAACCCCAATTTGGTGGTTGATGAGGAATCAAGAGTCATTTAATCGCACCACCAATGTCGAGTGGAATAAGGTGTCAACCCTAAGAATAAGGAGGTTGTCCAACTTGAGGAAGAACCTCCCCTCATTGCAAGAAAAAAAACCTTTGGCGACATTTCTTTAACGTCATCATAAGTGAAATAAATGTCGCCATAAGTTTTCGTAAACATTAAAAAAACATCGCCTTTGGTACTTCATCTAAAGCCTATATTGACGTCAACAATCAAACGTTTGATAATTCCATATTTATTAGGGTTAACATGCTTCTTTCATGGGTAGTACATTTAGATTATAAATATCACATTGATTCATACAAGCATTTTAGGAGTATGCATCAACTTTGTCTATAATTTGTGCTTATTAGATGTTTGTGAATAATGCATGATCTCATGAAGGACATAAGTAATGAAGATGTGAAGCTAGAAGCCAAGTAAAGGACACTTCTTTGGGACACATTTAATGAAGTGCTACATCATTATGCCACTTAGGATACTGCATCACCACCCAAGTTCCACCTAACCTAGATCTAACTCTACTTAGCTTCCACCTCACCCATGCTCCATGGCACCACATTAATGAAACCCAATCCCTTCTTAACTACCCAAGACTCCACATCAACTCACCCACCACCTACTAACCAACCAACACAATCCCCTCAACCTAGCCTTCTTAATTAATAAAAACCCCATGATTCCCTCCTCCTTGATATCCACCTATTTATTCTTCCACTCTTTGGCACCAACCCCCCTCCACCAAGAAATCCAACGACCATCAATTACACCTCCATTGCCAACCTATTCCATTAACTTCCATGATTTGATTCCCTTGTCTTACTCCTCCCTTTACTACACCCTCCATGGCGTCGAGTTAACTTAATGCCAACTTCACCACCATTAAAGTCCCATGATCTTCTACTCATGTCCCCCTCTAATTGCAAGGTTTTTCGCTTGCAGTAATAATGTCGGAAAGATATGTCCTCGCAATATGTAATGTGGTAGAAAAAACCTCGATCAAAGTGACTAAAATACTGAAATAATACCACTCTTTAGGTCGTATCATAGGGAGACATAGAACCAATAAGATCATCAATAATCATGTTCAAGAAAAATAAATTGCCATTGAATCAATGCATCATGGGAGGAAAGAAAACAAAACACATTAACTAGTAATTCCAATCCTTCAATATTGACATAAATAACCAAGAACAGAAGGGCCTCCCACAAATTTTTTGTAATAAAATAATCAATATCAAAATCCCATTCTTTGGCAATGGCAATCAATGTAATTTTTAATTGAGCCAAAAATAGGGGATTCGCTACCGTGGAGGAGAGGACGCATGTGGAGGAGGAGAGGACGGTCGGCCTTGTCGTGCTCGGAGGAGGTTGGTGTTGCTGAGAACTTCACGTCAGAGGTCGTGCCAAGGAAAACGATGGCCGATGGCAGTCAACCGGCAGTGGTGCGTGGTCGAGGGGTTGTTGTCGAGCATGGTGAGGTGGCAGAGCTACTGTCTAGGGAGAGGTTGTTGCTCCGGTGACGTTGGCAGAGAAGATGGTGGCCAGGAGGGGTAGCTGCAAGTTGGAGGTGACCAGCCGATTGATGGGTGCTTCTTCCCTGTTGGCGGTGAAGGAGGATGGAGGTACTGTAGCCGCGCACGTGTGTGGTGGCTGGCAGCGACGACTGGTTGAACGTGCACGCGTACCTGCGTGTGGCAGATGGGCGACGGCGGTGGGTCGTCGATGCCGAGGAGAGGACTGCTACGAGGAGAAGAGGTTAGAGGTGGCGGTTTCACAGCGATGAAGACCGGCGGCTACCGGCAGTGATGGCTGCTGTTGTTCTTTGTGGAAGTCGGTGGAAGAAGATAACAAATGAGGAAGGTGTTGTGCATGCGAGGCCATCACATGTGGAGTGGGAGTGATGCGTGAGGCAGAGGAGAGTTGGACGGTTGCTTTTGAGGAGGATGGTCGTTGTGGGCACGGTGGTTGCTACGTGTGCGTCAGAGCAAGAATGTAGTGGCGCGGTGGTCTCCTCTATGCATGGTTGTTGCTGCATCGAGGAAGAGGAGGCTCATGGTAGCGGGAACGTTGGGGTCGCACGGTGAGGTGGTGGCTCACGATGGTGGTCACGACGCAAGATGAGGGTGTTGGCGGTGTCGACGGAGGCTCGCAGTTGTGGATGGGAGCGCAATGAGGGGAAGGAGATGGAGGCCATTTTCTTTTTTTTCTCTAGGGAAGCTGTCACCCTCTTTGTCATTCCTTTCCTGTTAAATACGGAGAAAATGAGAGAACGAGAGAGAGAGAGTCAGAGAAGGAAAGAAACCATCAATCAACCGTGATTTAGTGTTGCCATTTGAGGGAGAGAGACATAAGGAATCAAAGAGATTTTAGGGCAAATAAGGAAGGGATTAAGAGATGCCAAAGAATGATTCTTTTGCCAAATTTTACCAAGATAAAAAAAATCCCACAATGTAACATCTCAAATCTATATTTGATGTGAAGTCCTTGCCTTTAAAGTGAATAATCAGTTCTTTCACATAAATATTCAAGTCATTAATGCATGAAATGATACATTCAAAGCTTTCACATTTTGTCATTATCAGCATGCCTTAGATTAAATTATGCTCCAAATAATTCAATACTTAACCGCTAAATTAGTCCACTCAAGTGGACCCATCAAATACCCCCATGCCTAAGTTTTGCTAGTCCCGAGCAAAATCATATGAACCAGACCAGGTCTCTAGGCCATATTTTACCATCAAGATGCCTTATCGTGCCACATCTCTAGAAAATAGATTGAAATACCAACTATAGGCCTAAAGGTACTCAAGTACCAGCCAAGATACGGACCTGACCAGCCTCAGTCTTGAGTCTGCCGTGAAGGTTTCTAAGGCCCGCAAAAACTGCCCAGAGGTTCATTGACCCCAGCGGTTAAAACACCCATGCATATGTGCAGAAAGGTTAGGTTCAGCTTTGCTAGCGCATTTTTAGTAAGAGAGAGAGGGAGGAATATTATTTTGAGAGTTTTCTCTCTTTCTTTTTAAATTCCCCTAGACTTAACATTGGATTGGCCCTACACATGATATGTATCATATTTCTTGTCCCCACCATCAATCCTCGTAGGGTCCTTGGCAATCGATGCTTCGAGATAGCACTGCCCAAGGCAACCCCCAGAACCCTGGCTTTCGACACTTCGGTATAGTGCTGCCCATGGCGTTCTGTAGCTAAATTCAGACCCTAGCAATCGACATTTCAGGATAATGCCACCCACAGCATCTGAACCAGCACAAGATGCTTTTGTGCCCCTAGTAGGATATTTAAATATCCTAAGAGATAAGCATTGAGGAGACGATATGTTATAACGCATCTTCGAGGGGCTTATTTTACATTCCTCCTCTTCGCGTCGGGAACTCATCCAATCAACTTGTGTCTTCAAGCCGCTCCCAAGTCAACTTCTCGAGAAAACATTTTCAGAACAGACACTTTTTGGTATTATTCTTTGTTATGTGCACTAAACCAGACCAGTGTGTGATTTTTGGGTGCTCAGGTTACCAAGTTCTGCAAACCAAAGGGTAGGTAATGGGGCCGAATACTCCCTAAGCCTTAGACTTAATACATCAGCCTCGCAACTCCCTCAACCTCTTGAGGAATAGTCCATATCTTAATAAATACGTGAGTGTTTAGGCCCTAAAATAGACCCAGAAGGCCTAAAGTCGGTATCCCTCACTTATCTCCTTTTCTTTAATACTTTAGGACTTAATTCATCATCTGATCCAGCCCGAAACTTAGGTGACTCTTTCATAATCACATGCTGGGACTAACATGATTTTTCCTTGCCTATCTTTTTCTTCTGGCTCTTTCCTTTTCATCTCTCTTCTTCTTCTCTCTCTCTCTCTCTTTTTAGAAAAATAAAGTCCTAATTATGCATGCAGAATATGTATAAATGCTATAAACAACCTCAGGTTATACCCCCCATGCCTAGATCTGACAACATCCACATTGGAAAGCCAAAACAAGGAAAGACACAACCTGAGGTGGCAAGCAGCTGGAGTTAAGGCTCCTCCAATCTGTAGGTATCTAATACCTGGCCATCAGAAAGTGTAACATAAGGTTTCAAGCGTTGACCATCTACCTTGAATGTCTCACCAGATGAGGGATTCTGCATTTCAACTGCACCATGTGGGAACACTTGCATGACAGTGTACGGTCCATCCCAACGGGACTTCAGTTTCCCAGGGAAAAGCTTGAGTCTGGAGTTGAAAAGCCAGACCCGTTGGTGGGGCTCAAAGGTTTTGCGAAGGATGTGTTTATTGTGAAAGACCTTAGTAAGCTTCTTATAAGCTTGAGCAGTGTCATAGGCCTCATTCCTCAATTCTTTAAGCTCGGTCAGTTCTAATAAGCGTGCCTTGCCTACGTGTTCTAGATCCATGTTGACATTCTTAATAGCCTAATAAGCTCTATGCTCAATCTTAACAGGAAAATGGCAAGCTTTTCCATACACTATACAGAAGGGAGACATACCCAAGGGGGTCTTATAAGTTCTATATGCCCATAGAGCGTCATCTAGTTTCTTCGACCAATCTTTCTTGTCGGGTCTTATAGTTTTTTCTGGAATTCGTTTGATCCCCCTATTTAACACTTCAACCTGTCTGCTCATCTGCGGATGATACGGGGTGGCCACCTTGTGGGTGACACCAAGACTTTTGAGGAGATAGGTGAAGTGTGCATTCCTGAAATGAGGTCCCCCATCACTAATGATCGTCCTTGGGCAGCCAAATCGGGAAATGTGGCCTTAATGAAAGGTAGGACCACGGAGTGATCGTTGGTCCTTGTCGAAATAGCTTCTATCCACTTTGACACAATCAACTGCCACGAGGATATATTCAAAGCCATGAGATGACAGGAAAGGACCCATGAAATCTATGCCCCAAACGTTGAATATCTCGATCGGAAGAATGGGTTGTTGGGGCATCTCATCTCTCTTGCCAATAGTTCCAGTTTGTTGACAACGAAGACAAGCCTCCACAAAGGTGTGTGTGTCCTTGAAAAGTGAAGGCCACCAGAAACTAGATTGGAGAACCTTATATGCAGTCTTCTTAACACTAAAGTGTCCTCCGCAATGCAATGTGTGGCGAAATTCAAGACACTCTGTTGTTCCTCTTCCGGAACACATCTCCGTAACACTTGATCATGACCTATTCTAAAGAGCTCCGAGTCCTCCCAGTGATAATACTTGATGCTAGCGAGAAATCTGTCTCGCTTATGCTTATTCCACATACTGGGGGTTTCACCAGTGACCAAGTAGTTGCAAACATCAGCATACCATGGTGTTGAAGGTTGTATTGCCATTACCATTTTGTCAAGAAAGATGTCACCAATGTCTCCTGATGAGGTTGAACCCTCAACTGGGATCCTAGACAAATGATCTGCAACAACATTTTCGACCCCTTTCTTGTCACGGATATCAAGGTCGAACTCTTATAATAATAGAATCCAACGAATCAGCCTAGGTCTGGTGTCATTCTTTGTGAGCAAATGTTTTAAGGCTGAGTGAACAGTATAAACCACAACCTTGGATCCCAGAAGATAAGACCTAAACTTCTCGAAAGCAAATACAACCGTAAGAAGTTCTTTTTCTGTCATAGTGTAGTTTTGTTGTGGATCCGTAAGAGTCTTACTTGCATAGTATAGCACATGAGGCTTTTTATCAACCCGTTGACCAAGGACCGTACCCACAGCAAAATCATAGGCATCACACATTAACTCAAATGGGAGAGTCCAATCAGATGCTTGTAGGATTGGCGCAGTTATGAGGGCCTCCTTCAAAAATTGGAAGGCCTTGTCACACTTTGCATAAAAAATGAAGGGAGTATCCTTCTCCAGTAGGTCGCAAAGTGGCCTAGAAATCTTACTAAAGTCTTTAATGAAGCGCCTATAAAAGCTAGCATGGCCTAAGAATGAATGAATCTGCTTGACATTGGTAGGCGGTGGAAGCTTAGAAATGGACTCAACCTTGGCCTTGTCCACTTCTAAACCTCGCTCGAACACTACATGCCCAAGAACAATGCCTTGTTGAACCATAAAATGGCTTTTCTCCCAACTAAGCACCAATCCTGTCACCTCACAGCGGGTGAGAACCTTTTCTAAATGTGAGAGACAGTGGTCAAACGACGAGATGTATATGGAAAAATCATCCATGAAAACCTCAACGAACTCGTCAATCATGTCTGAAAAGATGGACATCATACACTGTTGAAATGTTCCTGGAGCATTACATAGTCCAAATGGCATTCGACGGAAAGCAAGGACTTGTAAAAGTCGTGCGCTCCTGGTCGTCCGAAAAGATGGCAATCTGATTGTACCCAGAATATCCATCGAGAAAGTAGAAGTATTTATTCCCCGCCAATTTTTCCAGCATTTGATTAATAAATGGCAAAGGAAAGTGGTCTTTCTGGGTAGCGGTGTTTAAGCGACGGTAATCGATGCATACCCTCCAACCTATTGTGGGTCTGGTGGTGACGTGCTCCCCTTTCTCATTAGTCTCCACCGTGAATCCCACCTTTTTGGGCACCACGTGAATAGGACTGACCTATTTACTATCAGAAATAGGGTAGATTATCCCCACATCCAACCATTTTAAAATTTCCTTTTTCACCAATTCCCGCATGTTGGGATTTAACTGCCTCTGCATATCTCTGAAAGGTTTCACAGAGTCATCCGTGTAAATGTGATGCATGCAGAGAGTTGAGTCAACCCCTTTGATATCAGCTATAGTCCAAGCAATGGCTTCCTTGTGCCATTTTAGGCATTCAATTAGTGCTCCCTCCTACATCTCAGATAGAGCAGTCGAGATGATGATAGGGAGCGTATCATTGAGCCCAAGGAAGACATATTTGAGGGTCTCAAGAAGTGGTTTAAGCTCTAATTTGGGAGCTTTCTGAATCGAGGGAATTATGTTCGATGTCCCCACCTCTGGTAGCGGATCTACCTTGATTGTTCATGGTGGGGAGAGGGACTCAGCTTTGACACCCAATAGCTCTTCTAATTCAGGCATATCTTCCCCTCCTTCAAAATTCAGAGTGCGGTCCTTGGAAATGACCATTTGGAGAGGATCATCACATAAAAGAGCTGGTGTCATCTCCTCGATAATCTCATCGATCACCTCGATTTGGGAACAATCTTCTAATCCTAGTTGTTTATAGGCATCAAACACATTGGGCCGGATCTTTCGGTTCCCAAAACCCATCTTGAGTGCCCCTGATTTGTAATTGATCGATGCATTGACTGTAGCCAAGAAGGGATGCCCTAGGATAATTGAGGGTTTTGTGGGCATGTTGGAAGGGTCAGTGTCTAATATCAGAAAGTCGACGGGAAAGAAGAAGTCCTCTACTCTCACTAGGACATCTTTTAAGAGCCCACGTGGTGTCTTCAGCGATCTATTAGCTACTTGGAGGATTACAGGACTAGGCTTCAAATCACCTCCTCCTAATAGCTCATAGACAGAGCTCGGCAATATATTAACCCCTGCGCCTAGATCGAGGAGAGCCTCATCAATGCGTTGGTCTCCAATGACCACAGAAATATACGAGGCTCCTGGGTCCTTCATCTTGGGGGGTGTACCTTGCTGTAGGACCGAGCTGACTAGGTTGGGCAAAACGACCTTAGCTTGGACTTGTTTCCTAGATTTCCTCTTCTGGGTGCACAAGTCCTTTAGAAATTTAGCATAGGATGGTATTTGCTTGATAGCATCGAAGAGAGGCAAGTAATGTGAACTTGCTTGAATGTCTCCATTATTTCATCCATCCTATCCTTGGATCTAGATGAGCCATCAACAGGTGCCGCAGGGGCGGATAAGCACTCAGGAAAAGGCACTCTCAGCCTCTGAGTGGAGGGGTTGTCATGGCGAGATAAGGGTGGAATGGAAACAACATCCTCCAGATAGGTGATTTCAAGTGAGGAAGGGCTGAGTGGTTCATCCTTGGTGGATGTGTAGGTGCTGGTTGGAGTGGTAGGAGGGGTGACCGTAGGAGCAAGTTCAAGTTTGGAGAGTTGCTTACCACTCCTCAAAACGGTCACAGCCTTAGCGTGCTCCCCTATGAAGGGCCCTTTACCCCTTGGGTTCTCCTCAGATGAGTTGGGCAATTTCCCAGGGTCGCATTGTCTAACAGCCTCAACAAGATGGTCAATTTGAGATTGCATTTCTTGGATAGCCTTATTCTAAAATTGAATGATCATACTTTGATTTTCTTGCATGGCCTTCATCATCGCTTTCAGATCGTCCATCTCAGAATTGTTAGGTTGAGGAGGAGGCTGGAATTGTTGTGCCTGAAAGGGTTGGGTGGGTTGGGCTCTTATATTCCCCGAATTTGAAGCATCACCTTGCTTCCATGAGAAATTAGGATGGTTTCTCCATCCAGGATTGTAGGTGTTTCCAAAAGGATTGTTTCTAGGTGGTGGACGAAACCCTTGGGCAGCATTCAGGTCTGCCTATACTAAATCGAGGAATTAATTAGCCAAATGGCACTCAACAGTGGCGTGAAGAGTGCTTTGGCAAATGGAGCATTCAGAAGGAGTCTGGACTTGGGTAGCAATTTATGGGACAGTGTGTGGGTTAGTCATGAGTCTTTCAAAGTTCTGGTTCAACAATTGTATCTGAAAAGCCAAATTCTGAGCTGCCCCGACTTCACTAGATTCAGCTTTCCTTTGGAGGATGGATGGTTTCCTATCTTGATAAGCTGAGGTCAAGTGGATAGAATTGTTGCTCAGTGACTCAAATAATATTCAAGCCTCATCCTCCGTTTTGGTGAGAAAGGTTCTAGCACAAGCAGCATCCATGGTTTTCCTATGCCTATCAGATAGTCCAGTATAAAACCTTTCTACCAACTGCCATTTAAGCACTTATGGTGGGGGCATAGTCGAATTAGATCATTGAATCTCTCCCAAGTCTCATGGAAGTGTTCCCCATCTAATTGAGTAAAACCCATGATTTCCCTCCTGAAGTGGTTGGTTTTGCTCATAGGGAAGTATTTTTTCAAGAATTCTCCCTTAAGGGTGTTCCAATCATTCACCCTTGCATCCAAGGTGTGATACTAGTGTTTTGCCTTGTCCTTAAGGGAGAAGGGGAAGAGGGTTCTCATCAGAGCTTCATCAATAAAGTTCTGAAGTTTCATCGTAGAGCTGACCTTGGTGAATTCCTCTAAATGCCGGTAGGGGTCCTCCCTAGTAGTACCATAAAAGGATGGCGACAAAGATATGGTACTGCTCTTGATTTCATGTGGAGGGAAACAAAGATATGGTACTGCCGCTTGAGCGAGTTGGTTGGTTGGAATAAAATAGTCCCTTAGGGTTCTTTGTTGATTTGCTCCTTGATCAGCCATGTCTTCTCTTTTCTCTCCTTGGTGGGCTCTCCTAAGAATTCTCTCGGGTTCAGGATCAAACACTAGACTGCCCTCAAGAGAGCGTCTACCAAGCATACAATAGCAAACACAATTCAAGTTCTTGTTGATTGAGTAAGTGAAACCTCCACTCCAAAGATAGGTCAAAAGGTCAAGGCATTATCCCTCCATTCCTACGTAAGTGGTATAAGAGGGGTGATGACTTAAGATCTTGACCTTCTTTGTTGTTGAGGTAGGATTGGTTGATATAGATGGCCAAACAAGTTATTCACCGTAATTACGTAACCTAATTCAACCTTCGAGTGCCCTAGGACCTATACTTTGCTTAGATGATACTCCCAGGTGATCAAGTGAGAAGTACTCCAAGGACGAACAAAGGGATCCAAGTAGGGTGAACCCTTCCTTTGAGGTGATGCGTGCACGGTGCCTCTCAACTACCCTTTTGTTCTTTAAGGGGTGTCCCCCTCCATGAAGTATCAAAACACTTGGTCAAAAGATAGTACCACCACCGCAAAGCATGATAGGAGGGTCTGCACTGATAAAGAGATCGGTGCCTATAGCCTTAAGGGATCGAGCCTAATGTGCGTGCTTAGTGCCAGACGTGTGCATCACACCACAAATCATTTTTATTTTGAAAACGCAGATAAATCCCTTTGAATCAGATCAAGTGTGATTTGGTTTTAAGGTCAAATCTGATTAACAGTCCCAATTGCAGTTAGGCGACCACTGGATTAAGTAATTTTAGTCAGCTTTGTGATCTTGAATTTTAACCCTAATGCAAATGCGTGAACAAGAGCTGGATGCAAAAGTTAAAAAGGTGTACCTGTCTCCAGCAATCTTCGTGCAAATATGCTCGTAATGCAACAATGAAATCTAATGTGCTACTCAATCACCCCTAAATGCATGCACCTATGGGCATGCAACTCCTAAACAGGCAGCTCGATATTTTCTTTTATTTGTTTTAGAGGCAAGCAAGTAGAAATTTAACTTTCACATGTAGAAAAAATATAGCCCTAGCCTCTAAAGAATGTGGGGACAGACCCCTGAAAATAAGCCCCAATTACTACAAGGTTGAGAAGACAGAAATAAAACTAAGCCAAAGGAGAATCCCCTATGAGAGTGGGATCCAGGTCTCCTACGTCTTCTCCTCATGTGAATGCCGCTTAAGGTCGATGTTGTCGCTCTGCTGCATCTGTCGCCCTGTCAGATTCCTTGCACAGAAAGATAAAGAATGATTAGATAAATGCGCAACTCAGAATAATCAGAATTAAAAATCAGGTGAATCTATTGCGTCTGTTGCCTCCCCGGCAATGGTGCCATTTAATCGCGAGGTTTTTCTCTTGTAGAAATAATGTCGGAAAAATATGTCGTCGCAATATGTAATGTGGTAGAAAAAACCTTGATCAAAGTTACTAAAATACTGAAATAATACCACACTTCAGGTCGTATCACAGGGAGACATAGAACCAATAAGATCACTAATAATCATATTCAAGAAAAATAAATTGCCATTGATATCAATGCATCATGGGAGGAAAGAAAACAAAACACATTAAGGAGTAATTCCAATCCTTCAATATTGTCACAAATAACCAAGAACAGAAGGGCCTCCCACAAATTTTTCGTAACAAAATAATCAATATCAAAATCCCATTCTTTGGCAATGGCAATCAATGTAATTTTTAATTGAGCCCAAAATAGGGGATTCTCTACCGTGGAGGAGGAGAGGACGGTCGGACTTATCATGCTCGGAGGAGGTTGGTGTTGTCGAGAGCTTCACGTCGGAGGTCGCGTCGAGGAAAACGATGGCCGGTGGGAAGTTTGGGCGGCAGTGGTGCGTGGCCACGGGGGTGTTGTCGGGTGTGGTGAGGTCGCAGAGCTGCTGTCGAGGGAGAGGTTGTTGCTTCGGTGACGTTGGCAGAGAAGATGGTGGCCGGGAGGGGTAACTGCGAGTAGGAGGTGACCGGCTGGTTGATGGGTGCTTCTTCCCTGTTGGCTGTGAAGGAGGATGGAGGTACTGCAGCTGCACACGTGTGGGGTGGCTGGTGGCAACGACTGGTTGAACGCGTGCGCGTACTTGCGTGTGGCAGATGGGTGATGATAGTGGGTCGTTGATGCCGAGGAGAAAACTGCTGCGAGGAGAAGAGGTCGGAGACGGTGGTTTCACGGTGATGAAGACCGGCGGCTACCGGTAGTGATGGCTGCTATTGTTCTTTGTGGAAGTTGGTGGAGGAAGATAACAAAGGAGGAAGGTGCTGTGTGTGCGAGGCCGTCACATGTGGAGTGGGAGTGATGAGTGAGGCAGAGGAGAGTCGGGCGGTCACTTTTGAGGAGGATGATCGTTGTGGGCACGGTGGTTGCTACGCATGCGTCAGAGCAAGAACGTAGTGGCGTGGTGGTCTCCTCTGTGCGTGGTTGTTGGTCCATCGAGGAAGAGGAGGCTCATGATAGCGGGAACGTTGGGGTCGCATGGTGAGGTGGTGGCTCGCGGTGGTGGTCACGACGCAAGATGAGGGTGTTGGTGGTGTCGACGGAGGCTCGCAGTTGTGGATGGGAGCGTAATGAGGGGAAGGAGATGGAGGCCATTTTCTTTTTTTTTCTCTAGGGAAGCTGTCACCCTCTTTGTCATTCCTTTCCTGTTAAATAAGGAGAAAATGAGAGAACGAGAGAGAGAGAGAGTCAGAGAAGGAAAGAAACCATCAATCAATCATGATTTAGTGTTGCCATTTAAGTGAGAGAGACATAAGGAATCAAAGAGATTTTAGGGCAACTAAGGAAGGGATTAAGAGATGCCAAAGAATGATTCTTTTGCCAAATTTTACCAAGATAAAAAAAAATCCCACAATGTAACATCTCAAATCTATATTTGATGTGAAGTCCTTGCCTTTAAAGTGAAGAATCAGTTCTTTCACATAAATATTCAAGTCATTAAATCATGAAATGATACATTCAAAGCTTTCACATTTTGTCATTATTAGCATGCCCTAGATTAAATTATGCTCCAAATAATTCAATACTTAACCACTAAATTAGTCCACTCAAGTTGACCCATCAAATACCCCCATGCCTAAGTTTTGCTAGTCCTGAGCAAAATCATATGAATCAGACCAGTCTCCAGGCCAAATTTTACCGTCAGGATGCCTTATCGTGCCACATCTCTAGAAAATAGATTGAAATACCAACTATAGGCCTAAAGGTACTCAAGTACTAGCCAAGATACGGACCTGACCAGCCTCAGTCTTGAGTCCGCCGCGAAGGTTTCTAAGGCCCGCAAAAACTGCCCAGAGGTTCATTGACCCCAGCGGTTAAAACACCCGTGCATATGTGCAGAAAGGTTATGTTTAGTTTTGCCAGTGCATTTTTAGCAAGAGAGAAAGGGAGAAATATTATTTTGAGAGTTTTCTCTCTTTCTTTTTAAATTCCCCTAGACTTAACATTGGATTGGCCCTACACATGATATGTATCAGATTCCTTATCCCCACCATCGATCCTCGTAGGGTCCTTGGCAATTCGATGCTTCGAGATAGCACCGCCTATGGCAACCCCCAGAACCCTAGCTTTCGACACTTCGGGATAGTGCTGCCCATAGCGTTCTGTAGCTAAATTCAGACCCTGGCAATCGACATTTCGGGATAATGCCACCCACAGCATCTGAACCAGCACAAGATGCTTTTGTGCCCTTGGTAGGATATTTAGATATCCTAAGAGACAAGCATTGAGGAGATGATATGTTATAATGCATCTTTGAGGGGCTTATTTTACATTCCTCCTCTCCGCGCCGGGAACTCATCCAATCAACTTGTGTCTTCAAGCTGCTCCTAAGTCAACTTTTCGGGAAAACATTTTCAGAACACACTTTTTGGTATTATTCTTTGTTATGTGCACTGAACCAGACCAGTGTGTGATTTTTGGGTGATCAGGTTACCAAGTTCCGCAAACCAAAGGGTAGGCAATGGGGCCGAATACTCCCTAAGCCTTAGACTTAATACATCAGCCTCGTAACTCCCTCAACCTCTTGAGGAATAGTCTATATCTTAACAAATATGTGAGTGTTTAAGCCCTAAAATAGACCCAGAAGGCCTAAAGTCGGTATCCCTCACTTATCTCCTTTTCTTTAATACTTTAGGACTTAATTCATCATCTGATCCAGCCCGAAACTTAGGTGACTCTTTCATAATCACATGCTGGGACTAACATGATTTTTGCTTGCCTATCTTTTACTTCTAGCTCTTTCCTTTTCATCTCTCTTCTTCTCTCTGTTTTTTTTTTTTTAAACAAAATTAAAGTCTTAATTATGTTGGCTCTAATTCAACACAAGTGTCCAACATTCTCTCCGTTATAGCCACTTGTTAGGTCCAACATTCAACACTAAAGTCCAACACTAGTTAGGTCCCAGATAAGCACTTGTGTTGGCTCTATCCAACATTCTCTCCGTTACAACTCCGTTACAGCTTCTTCTTCTCTTGTTGTAATTGAACATTTAGTTTAATTCAAGCTTATGTTGGCTCTATCCATCTCTATCTCTCTCTTTTTTCTTGTGCATTATTGACTTGTGATATTTTTTTTTTTTTGAAAAAGGACTTGTGATATTATTTGGAAAAGAGTAATGATATAGACACTCTCTTTATACACACTTTCATACCTGAGATGACTAGGATGCCTATGTGGACAGTATATGTGTCATTCCCCTCCCCCCCTCCCCATGAGAGCAAGCTAAGATAGCAGGAACTGTGGGGACCGCCATTCGAATTTGAAAATTTTCTCTATAAAAGGAGGACCCCCCAACCCACCAACCACATCCCACCATGGTCCCATACCAAACCTGCCTGCTCATAGCAAGTATCTTGTTGTGCAAAGGTGCAAAGCATTGTGGAATCGTTAGAAGCAGGTGACGATGGACATGCATATTCCATCATGCCATTGTCGGTTGATCATGAAGGTTTCCATTCAAGGAGCCACATTCCTCCGCGAACCAATGAGTGCAATGTCATATACATGTTCTCGAGATGTGAGTATCATTTATAGAGAGTTAAGGTATATTACATCAAAGTAGCATTGACAATTTTTTTTTATGGATTAGTTATGCGATTATGATGTTCCTACATCGTGCTTTTCAAAGGCACCAAGTTTGATGAAGCTCTAGCTGAAGACCATATTGAACACACTTGGGAACGCTTTAGAGCTTCTTACGGAGGTAATGAGGGAGAAAAGGGATCTTGAAGCCCAGGTGACCTCAAGGAAAGAGCATAGCAACTTCATGAAGAATTGTGCAGCTAAATTGGAATTAAGGAATTTGTGGAGGAAGATGTTTATAGAGAAGTATAGTATTGGGGAGGATCTAGTGGAGGATAGTCATCCACCATCATACTGTAGTTCTACTCAAGGTGGTAGCTTCGCCCAAGCGACAAGGGCTTCGGTGTCAGGAGTTGTGTCACCAGGACCAACTAATTAGGTGAGGAAGTTGCATTAAAGTGGTTGGAAGTTGCTGTGCGGAGGAATGATCTTATATGTGTAGTTGGATGCTTCTACTGAGGGCATCAGTAATGGTGTTTTGGTTTTATGATGAGGAGTGTTTAACTTACATCGTAGTATTGTAGTTAGCTATGGCATTATGTGTCTAGGAGTTTGTCGTAGGTTTCTAAAAGTATAAGAGTGGGTACCTATCGATGACAGCTGCTATTGCATTGTTTGTTTGTAGTATGATTGATATGAAGATACTGAGAAATCCAAATGTTGTTGACATTTATGCACTTTGCACTGTGATTATGCGACATGTGAAATGTATGTAGTTTGAGATCTGTGATGACTTTTGTTTTGATGAAGCCACAAATCACATCGTCGTGATAACTCGTCTGTTGTATGAATAAAAGGGAAGCGTGTATTGGAAGAACAAATAAAATGTTTGGTTTTGTAGGGCAAAAGCAAACATTTTCTACGGAAATCAAATAGTTCTGAAATGGAGGAAGTTGAAGAAGGTGTCAATTATTTCAAAGTTCCTTTAATGCTTGAAGCAGAAATCATGAAATAAGGTAGGGACAATGTAGGAGGCATGAGAGTTGCCTAGGGTAGGATTGACCAATAAATGGGGTGATTATGTGGTTGTGAGAGTAGAAAAATGGAATGACCTATTCAATGTTGTCTCAATGAGAACAAGATATCTGAAACCATACATTGATTTACCTAAATATATACCTATGCTCTTAACGAGGAGTGTTTTTTGGGAAACTTACTTGAAGTATCGATAATGTGTAACTCTATTCAATCTGCCATTGGCAGTAATAAATAAGTCACGTAAGTGATGTGATGGCATGAGAATGGAAGTTGTTTAAAATTTTTAAATTTGAACATATGATATGAATTGTAAATGGGGTGGGTGTGTGGCAATGTAGTGAAGTGACATGTTGTAGGGGTAACTGCTAAATTAGTGTAAGAATGGGTGTGTCCCTTAAGGGAGGTGATTTATAAATGTGTGGGGAATCGTAATCGCTTGACATACTTAAGTGCGAGAAGCAAAGAAAACACGAAATGATGGATATCTGCCTTTTGATACACGGGATCACATAAGAGAAAACTTTCCCAACTCATTGTTTGAATATTGCAATGTCAGGGGCAGAAGCCAATAACAAAGAGAGGTTTTGAGGGGAACCTGGTCAACAATTCAAGACCATCATAAGACACAAAAGAGGAGGGTGAGCGCAAGTGCAACCCTACGTATGAAAAGTAAGATTTCCTAAGTGGGGAACCCTAAACGATGCTTAGTTTTGATTTAAGGCACGGGATTTCTTGCATAGTCGATACCCCTCAAACTCGTCGTCATCAGAAGAGGAATGCTTCTTCAAGGAGGCTATGGTAGATGTTGGTGAAGTGGAAGTACTTGAGGTGAGTGCTGCCACCGACACGTCGATGGTGATTGAAGCCCTTAAGGCAAGTGTTGCTGCCGGCGGCAGGGGGACGAGGAGTGAAGTGATTGTGGGTAGTGTTGTTGAACAAGAGGCTATATTCGGGGGGGGGGGGGGGGGCTTCGACAGGAAGTTGAAGGGATGTGAAGCTATCGACGCCTAGTCACTAGCAGCAGGAATGGGAAGTAAGGATGTCGTCGAGAAGGATGATGTTGAAGAATACTGATGAGTGGCTACTCATCATGGCTAAAAAGCTGAAGTTAAGCTAGACACTAAGTAAAACAACATCAGATTAACAGAAAAAAAGGGTTAAGTGTGGGAATTAAAGAAAAAGACCTAAAACCTTTACTCTGTGTTAAAACTTCATAATTAGGTCACAAAAATGAGATATTCTGAAAGCAAAGTATAGATGATGATCCATGCATCAATTGAACACATAAATAAGTTTGAAAGGCCAAATCAGAAGTAAAATCAATGTCTTAAATGTTCAATTAAGCACATATAAAAATTTGAAGGCAATTAGGCATCATTTAGGTTATGAAATAGGTAGTTTACACTTAGGTCCTTCATGCATTACACTCCTACCCTTAAAAACCCCTCTTTGGACCTACTTGTAAGCCGTAGGGACCCTTTTGAAAGGCTGCAGGGCCCTTCCAGTTATAATTCTTTTCACTTATGGGCCTGCACGCTATTCTTCTACCCTTTTGTTCAAGGGTCTGTCTGCAAAATTTCCTTCATTTCAGAGAGAAGCCTGCTGTTCTTCGCATGCACTGTAGCGCGCGAAGAACACGGCCAATCTCAGCTGTCCGTCGCTCTTCAAGATCTCGATCTGCGGTTAGATTCGAATGGAAGTTCCGCGCGATTTGACGCGTGCGATCACCCCTCTCCCCAGATCTCATCTGATAGTTAGATTTTGTGCTTGGCTCATCGCGTGCTCCGCCCTCTCATCCTCGCCGTCGATTGCATCTTGTTTATTCTCACCTACGCGGTGACCTTAGCCACTGAGCTTGCTACTTAAGCACCTTAGTGGTGTCGCGCGCAAGGGATCGCTCCCTCCTACACCTCTTAGCGATCATTCGTCCACTCCAGTTTCCCCTCCCCATCCAGTCTCTGATTTCACAGCCACCAGCTGTGAAATCATCACCTTCTCTTGACCTCCTCGTCGCTAAGGACTTCATAGCACCTGAGGACGACCCTGGAGCCTCACTAGCAGACTCTCCACTCCGTTGGAGTTATCTTCCTCCTTAGCCACTGGCTAAGGACCCATTGGTCCCATTCTTCCTGTTAGATTAGGTTTTTAATTCTGCATAGTAGTTTTAGCTATAGTTAAGTAGTTTAGAGTAGAATTAGTATAATTGTTAATGTTTAACTTTTGCTGTAGGATAGAGTAGCTGTAGTAGTAGAATTAGGCTTAAATTCCCCCCCCCCCTCACCTCCTCTGATCATTCCAGATCAGAGGGGAAGATTTCATATATCCATGTTTTCAAATTCTCTACCTCCCCATACTGTCATATCCATTTCTGATTTTCCACGACATGTTTTTCATCTTCCACCCATACACTCTGACCCAATTTCAGATCTGATTGGTTTTCACCTTAGATCTGAAATTGGCGTCAACAAGCACTTAAGGGGCTTCCCACTCACCTCACTCTTGGTCACAAAAGCCCCTGATTTTGGGTCGAATTTTTCAGTTTGTTAGATTTCTCCTCAATGTGGATTTTAAGGATTTTTTGCTTTCTGGATTTACTGCCTGATCTGACAAATTGAAGTTGATTTGAATTCCCTGTTGGCAAGGATTCTGAGAGGATTTCTGGTGACAGAAATCCTCTCAGAATCCTTGCCGAAATCATCTCAGAAGAGCCATACTTAAATCTATTTTGATAATGTCTTGAATGCATTGAATGCAAGTCAGATCTAAGGATAATTACTGTGGTAATTTGAAATCTGATCTTGCATTCATAAGTTTTTTTTTATGGCTGTCTGGTTTGTCTGGTGATTTCCTAACCTAAGGAGTTCTCAATACTCCTTAAGGTTTCAAGAAACTGGGATTTGATCTTATGGCTGTATTTCATTAAATTAATTCTTCATTCTTGCTGTCTATAGCATTAGGAAGAGTTGATTTAGTGATATTTGTGGATTTCTTCTGAAATGAAGCTTTTGATGAGGGTTTTTGGCATTTGAATTGAGATACTTAGTGATTTTCGTGAGAAATTGAACCCTTGTCAGATTTGGGATCTACTTATTTGCTTTTCAGTTGGTTTTGATTGACTCTGATCTCAGTAACAAAGCAAAGTGCTGCATCTTGCTGCTACATATTTCTTTCTCTCCAAGCTCACCTTTCTTCTCAAATGGACTAACTGCAGCATCAGTTAGCCCATTTGGACAGTGGCTTAGGCTGTTGTTAAAAGACAAAAAAATCTGAACTGAGGACTCTCTCCTCAGTTAGCTCTTCCTATCTCATCTCCTACTGCTGTAGGATTTTTAGAACCAATCAAAGTGAGAAAAACCCCTAAACTTAACACCATACATTTAAAACTCTGTTAGCCCATTTGGACAGTGGCTTAAGCTGCTGATTAAAAGAGAAATCTGAAAACCATGCATATAAAACTCTGTTAGCCCATTTTAACTCTTCCCTTCTTACCTTTTGGGTAGTAAATTAAACTGCTTCAGAGTCTGGAAGCTGACAATAGATTGTTTATCTCATTTAGCTCTTCCTTTCTCATCTCCTATTGTTGCCAAAAAAAAATACATACAAAATTCTGATAGACAGTATATATAGAAAATTACTTATTTATATTACTCTGTATACTCCTATATACATAAGTTCTATGTAAATATTAAACTCTATATATTACTATATATATATATGTAAATAGGCATTATATACATATAACTGTATAACTAACTATGTAAGTATATTGTATACTGTAATCTGATTTAAAATAATATATGTATATTATTCTGTATATAGGTAGTATGTAAATAGTATATTACTCTGTAAGTATATATATGTAGTATATTGTATATTCTATAAAACTACATATATATCTATGCATATGTAGATTACAAGTAAATAAAATCCTATACCTTAATTTAATCCGTTATATATAATAAATAATGAATTTATTTAGTTAATAGCTAAGTGGTTAAATTAAATTAGATAAATTAGTAATTTAGGGTTATAATTAAGTTAATTGAATCTACATACTTAGGCTAATATATCTTAAGTAATTTAATCTAGTTGAAGTATATTTATACCTTTTTTATATTACTTTAAGTTAATTTATAAGTAAAACTGTCAAAAACTGCTATTTAAATGTAAATAAAATAGAAATTAATTTGGAAAAATATAATAAAAATGTGTATAAAATACTTATGTATGTAATCTAACTCTGTATAAGGTCAATTAGACCATTCACTAACTAATTTATAAGTAATTAACCAAGAAAACACCTAAAACAGTGTGTAAAAATAGCCCACTTTAGTGAATTTATTTATATAGTAAATCTAATTAAAATTTCAAATTAATTGAACAATTATATAGTATAATGTAAATACTTTATTTTCCATAATTTATTTTTATTTTTAATTAAATTATGGCCCTCGAATTGAGGGCCAAAATCACTTCCAGCCACAGCTGCACGCGATTTCCAATGCAGATGTGGCGCTCGAATAGCGCCACATCGTGCATTGCAAACCACACGCAGCAGTATATATTGTTTTTATGCATTAGCTGTTCAGTAGTCACGGGCGTCGGGAGCCCGAAACAATCGAATATTTGATCCGATTATGAGCATATTGTCTGAGCGTATGAGATAGCATACAAACATATGTGCGGGGCCGGGGGCTCGAGAGGCGTGCGTGCGTGGGGCTTGAAGGCCCTGCGCTGAGTTAAGAAAGAAAAATATAATTAAGCAGCCTAATGAGAATTAGGGTGTGCTTAGTAGAGGTTTGGTCCCACCCTCTGGGTGCGCTGTGTATCCCTCGAAAAGCTCACCCACAAATTAAATACATTTTTAACTGCTTAGAGAGAACTAATGACGGTTGATTAATCACTTTTATGCCGCTGTATCTGAAACTTGTTAAGGTAGAAACAAAGGAGAAGAAGAAGAACAGAAGAAGCTTAGTGAGGAGTAAGAGAGAGAGAAAAGACGTACATACAAGAGAGATGTTGTGAATACGTAAGTAAATACGCATACAATAAAAATATAAATAAATAAATATATATATGTATACGTAGTATAGCCAATTATTTGTTTAAATAAACCAATATATTTACTAACAGAATAAAATGTCATCATAAGTGTCGCTACAGACACCAGTTTCCTTAGGTTTGTATATAGTTTTTTGAGATCTAGCGACGCTTATGTCTGTCACTAAAACTGTTGTATGTGTTACTGTAGATAACAGACTAGTAAGTTAAGTTAATATACTATGTAATCTTAGTCTATTGTGTACTTTCATGTAAGTATTAATACTATAACTTGTAAAGACATAGTTTAAAGTATAGTGATAAATTGTTTGGTGCTTGTTTATAGTTAGTTTTTGCAAGCATTACAATTAATTCTTAATAAGTAGGGAAACCATGTTCACATTCACTCATTTTTTAATAAGATGTAAAGCTTCTTTTTAGAACTAGAGGATAATTTTGAGATCAAAGAGAGATGTAATTCAATAAATTGCCTCACAGTGAACGACCTGGAATAAAACCAGTTAAAATTAGATAAGTAAATAATAATAATGGTTGTAATGACTGATACTCCATACAACTCACCACAATGACACTCATGATGTTTCAAATCACAACATACTACAACACACCATTATACATTACCACATTAGTCATTAACAAATCCACCCTATGTATTATTATTTTTTGGCGCCGTTGCCGGGGAGGCAATGCTCTTTACGCCAAAATTACCCTTTAATTCTTTTGTATATAGAAATTCTTCATTTCATTTAAATTCATTGATTGTAATTGCTTTCTTCCATTGATTTATTTGTGTTTACATTCTTTGATTCGTTTACTAATCATTTGTTATTTTCCACAACACTTGAGGAGGAGGAGAAGCAGTATCATCATCCAGGTAGAGGTCGTCTTCCTGGTGGAGTCGCTGCGCTCCTGACCCGTCTTCCTGGTGGAGTTTGCCCTCGGAGTAGCTGTAGGATTAGTAATAATAGTAGTTTAGTTTAGATAGTTTTAGGTATATTAATTAGGATAAATTGTTAGTCATAAGTTGTGAGAGCCTGTTCTCACACATTCATTGTAATAATTGTGGACTGTCTGGACTTTTATTTTCCATTGCGATTTTCCAAATCGATTTCTTTCCTTGTTTTTGCTTGTTGCATATAAAAAAATCAAAAATCAAAAAGATCTCATCCTTATCTTGCAGCAGCATAACCTTAGGCATCCATCTTAGGTTGCATATTTTTCTGCTAGATTTTAATTCAAGTCAAATCTGCATATAGAAGATTGCTGGAGTTAGGTACGCATTCCTTACTTTGCTCTAACTCCTGTCATCATTGCATTTGACTTAAAATTAAGAAGACCATCTCTTGTACTGGACTGAGTAAAAAGAGAGACGAGTAGCATAGAAATCATTTCATAATCACTTGAATTAAGTCAAAAAGAAGATATTAACTTTGGGTGAAACCATGATTGAGATTTTCATCGTCTTGTGTTGATTGCTATCGTGCACACAGCACGATCACTTAAGGCCACAACACACGGGTTTCTACCTCATCTCTTTTCTGCAACCACAGGATCTAGATTCGCACGCTAAGTCTTATCTAGATTCCCAGTGGATTTTAGAGGTTTGCACATCGCTAGGTTTATCTTAGGACACGTAAAATTGTTTAAAACAATTGCTTGCGTACAACATAATTTTGCGTAGCAGCCTCTAGGAAAAAAAATTTTTCGATTTATCTCGCTTGATTGGTCTTCTGAATGAATTGAGATTTAATTGGGATTTTTCCGCTTTCTATGAACGTGGTTAAAATTTTTCCCATTGAGTTGGAACGAATTGTAGTAAACGTGATTTCAAAAACCAACTCAATGGAAGGTAGGAGATCCCAAAACCTAGAACTTGTACTCCCCTTGGGTACTAGTACCCAAGCTACTGCATCTTTCTCTTTGCCCTCCACTTCTAATCCTTTACCTCCCGAGTCTCAAAATCCTATTCACAATCCCATTCACCAAGAGGATGATCTTGAGTCGTCACAATTCGAGGATTTTGAAGAACTTCCTCTAGACTTAGTTGCACATCCTCCACCACAGCAACCACCTATCCCTAGGTTCCAACCTCCACCTTATCCTAATTATCCTAATCCACCCCCGGAGAGAGGACCTATGCCTCATCTTCAGCACCTTTTCGACACACAACTACAAATGAATACCCTAACCCAACAGGTGCAACAGCTTGCTCATGCTGTTAATCTTTTAGCTAACCCCCAACCACAACCACTTCAACCTAGAAATCCCCAGGCACCACCCCAACCTCGTAGACCTCAACTACAGGATTATTATAATCCCGCAGTTGCCCAACTAATGCCTGTGGTACGTTATCCCAATGGGGGTCGTGCTGCTAAACTGAAGCCAAACATTATAGCACTCATTCCTCACTTCCATGGACTTGCTTCTAAGGACCCTTTTCAGCATTTAGAGGAGCTGAAGAATCTTGCCCAAACTTTGGGTCGGCAATGACATGATCAGCACACGCTTTTAATGAAAATGTTCTCCTTTTCATTGAAAGATAAGGCAGCCTTTTGGTTTCGGACACTTGCACGGACTACACCTATAGATTCCTGGGCTTCTTTAGAACATGAGTTCTTAAAGAAGTACTTTCCTGTAGGCCGCACTAACGCCTTAAGGCGTGCCATCACTACATTCACTCAGAATTCAGGAGAACCAATGCACGAGGCTTGGAAGAGATTCCACGAGCTTCTGAGAAAATGTCCCCACCAAGGTGTCCCACATTGGCAACATGTCCAGATCTTCTACCATGGGCTCCATGATGACACACGGAATTTCGTAGATGCCGCTTGTGGAGGCAATTTCCTGTGTCGAGATAAGGACTCAGCCTTTGAGCTCTTTGAAGGCATGGCCGAAAACTCTATTAATAATGCTTCAATGAGCATGTTTAATAGAAAGTCCTCACATTCCCACTCACATACTGGGGTACACGAAGCCCAATCCAGTAGCAAAGACTTAGAGATAGTGGCTAGTCAACTGGATAAAGTGGGCTTAATCGAGAAGAAAGTAGATGAAATATGGAAATTTCTCTAAAAACCCTCATCTTCTTCTTCTCAGTCACCAGCACAAAACACTTCTTCTCAGTTTCCCACAGGGAGGGAAACTGTAAATAACCTTTCTGTGACACAAACCGCATTACCGGATTTTCCATTTCCATATCCTTCACCAGTTGGAGGAACCTTTGTTCCTCCCTACACTGACTTCCCTGCACCTTCTGGAGTTTTGGAGGAGCTCCATGCCATTCATAATGACCCTTTCGCACAAACCTACAACCCTGGATGGCGCAATCATCCAAATTTCTCATGGTCGGGAAATTCACAGAGACCTCCTTTTCAACAACCTTCTGCACCACCACTGCACAACCCAATCCGAGCACCACCTCCACAATCACACGGTTATCCACTGCGTGCCTACCAATAACTCCAACCCAGGCCCACCCAATACTCTCAATCTGGGCCTACACGAGATGACCAGTTGGGGTCTATCATGAAAGCTCTTGCTGATATGTAACAACAGAATATTGCTATGCAGCAGAGACAGGATGCAGCCTTAGCTGAGATGAGAGCCCAGCTATCACACTTGACGGAGTCCCGTCAACCACATTCACTCCCATCTCAAGCACAACCCAACCCTAGGAACATACCTGCTCAAAGGTATGTCCAACCTAGACCAGCAATGCAAGACCAAGCACATGTCATTTTACAACCAATGCACAACATTGAATTCTTCACTGACTCAAATTCCTCTCTTGCACAAACACAACCACCTCTGCTACCTAACACTGATTTACCATCTACCTCTAGGGCTGAACTAAATGCCATAGTCACTAGGAGTGGTAAAAGCACACTAGATCCATCTCTTCCAACACCTATCACTTCTAGTTCTGCTCCTCCACTTCCTACTTCTCCTCTACCTTTGACTAAACCTCTTATCACCAATCCTATACCTTTTCCTGAAGCTTTAAAGAAGAAGGAGAAAGGAAAGAAAAAGACTTGTGTGGCACCTGAGGAGGATTTGCTTAAGCTCTTTGAGCAAGTCCACATAAACATCCCCTTGTTGGATGCAATCCGCCACATTCCTCTTTACGCTAAGTTTTTAAAAGACCTATGCACACCTAAGCGTAAAGTAAGAATTCAAAAAGGGAGTAGTCCAATCATTCTCTCAGAACAAGCTAGTTCCATCATCTCTAGTACCCTCCCAACTAAGATGAAAGACCCAGGCACCCCTCTCTTATCCTACATGATAGGTAACACCACATTTAATAGAGCACTACTTGACCTAGGTGCTTCCATCAATCTTATCCCAACCTATCTGCTGACACATTTTGAGGTTGGCAATCTGAAGCCAACCGAGGCGTCCCTGCAATTAGCTGACAAATCAGTTAAGACACCTCAGGGAGTGTTGGAAGATGTCATAGTGCGGGTCAAGGATTTTTACTTTCCTGTAGACTTTATAGTCCTTGACATGGAAGTGCTTGAAGATATCCAGAACACACCTATCATTTTAGGAAGACCTTTCTTGGCTACAGCCAAGGCAAACATCAATTGTGAGGAGGGCCTTATAGAATTGAAGTTCGGAGATCAGAAAATAAAAATTGATATTTTTCATGCCCAAAGAGGACCGACCTGTAGTTTAATTGAAGAAATCTTTTCTCTGGATTCTTTGGATCAGTTGGTTGAGGATACCTTAATCAATTCGTTAAATTTAGAACCTCAACACTCTTTGGACTCTGACTTGACTTCCACTGAGATACCGAATTTAGAGACTGAGGATCTACCTCCTATTCCTTTAGTATCTCTAGGATCTCTTGAAACTTTCACACCTTCTCCTTCTGATCCTGTGCCTGTTGAACTCAAACCTCTTCCTGACTCTCTCAAATATGTTTTCTTAGGACCTGATCAGACCTATCGGGTGATTGTTAACTCTTCTGTATCATCTGATCAAGAATCACGACTCTTATCTATCTTAAGAGCACATAGACAGGCTATAGGATGGAACCTTTCTGACCTAACTGGCATCAGTCCTTCTTATTGCACACATAGGATTTTTACTGAAGAAGGATCTAGACCTACTAGATAGCCCCAGCGTAGATTGAACCCTACATTACAAGAGGTGGTAAAAAGTGAAATGATTAAGTGGTTGGACAATGGAATTATCTTCCCAATTTCTAACAGTAAATGGGTAAGTCCTGTTCAAGTTGTGCCAAAGAAGGCCGGACTTACCATCATCACCACTGATTCTGGAGAAGTCATCCCTACATGCATTGCTAGTTCGTGGCGAGTATGAATAGATTACCAAAAACTCAACCAAGCCACGAAGAAAGATCATTTCCCTTTGCCCTTCATTGATTAGATCTGGAAAGACTGGCGGGGAATAGATTTTTCTGCTTTTTGGATGGCTATTCAGGATATAATCAGGTGGCAATTCACCTCGACGATCAGGAAAAAAATGACATTCACCTGCCCCTACGGAACCTTTGCATTTCGTAGGATGCCTTTTGGATTGTGCAACGCACCTGCTACATTTCAGTGGTGTATGTTTGCAATTTTTTCCGACTTAGTAGGTGATTGCTTAGAAGTCTTCATGGATGACTTCTCGGTCTTCGGGAGCACATTTGATGCATGTTTGGACCACCTGACTAAGGTCCTGCAAAGATGCATAAATGTGAATCTGGTACTTTCCTGGGAGAAATCTCATTTCATGGTAACTGAAGGACTAGTATTAGGTCACCTTATTTCTGAGAGAGGAATTGAGGTTGACCGCGAGAAGGTAAAGTTGATTTCTGATTTACCACTACCTTCGTCGGTTAAACAGATTCGATCTTTTCTTGGGCATGTTGGTTTTTATCGCCGCTTTATAGCGGATTTCTTGAAAATAGCCTGACCTCTCACTACTCTCCTCTCTAAAGATGTAGACTTCCAGATCTCTGACGAGTGTGTTCATGCCTATATGACACTTCGTGATCTGGTTACCAAGGCCCCCATACTGCAACCCCCGAATTGGTCTCACCCTTTTGAGATCATGTGTGATGCCTCTAATTCTGCAGTAGGAGCTGTCCTTGGTCAAAAATTGAACGGGAAACCCACAGTCATCTATTACGCTAGCAAGACCTTAGATGAAGCCCAGAGGAATTACACCGTCACAGAAAAGGAATTGCTAGCTGTAGTATTTGCATTGGAGAAATTCAGACCTTATCTTTTAGGTTCCCACATTATAGTCTACATTGACCACACGGTAGTTCGACATCTTCCCGCCAAGAAGGACGCGAAATCTCGTCTGATTAGATGGATCCTGCTTTTATAGGAATTTGATTTTGAGATTCGTGATAAGGCTGGAAAGCAGAATGTGGTAGCTGACCACTTATCCCGCCTTCCTTCTGAAGCGATTTCTCCTTCTTCACCCATTTCTAATCACTTCCCTGACGAGCAATTGCTGGTCATTTGTTCTGATCTTCCCTGGTATGCTGACATTGTCAATTACCTGGCTTCTGGAATCCTCCCCACTGATTGGGTTCGACATCAAAAAGACAGACTTAGATTCAAGGCCAAGCACTATTACTGGGAAGAACCCTGGCTTTTCAAGCACTGCAAAGACCAGATCTTTAGGAAGTGTGTTCCAGATAAGGAGATTAGAAGCATCTTATCATTCTGTCATGACCAAGTGTGCGGCGGTCACTTCTCTGGCAAAAAGACCACTGCAAAGATTTTGCAGAGCGATTTTTATTGGCCCACAATCTTTAAAGATGCACACGAATATAGCAGGGCATGTTCACGCTATTAGTCTCTCAGCAGTATTGGCCGCCGAGACATGATGCCCTTGAATCCGATCATGGTGTGCGAAATCTTTGACATTTGGGGCATTGACTTCATGGGACCTTTTCCTAAATCTTATGGCTTCGAGTACATATTATTGGCAGTTGAGTTTGTTTCAAAAAGGATTGAAGCCATCCCCTCGAGGATTAATGATCATAGAGTTGTGACACAATTTGTTCAAGACTTCATCTTCTCTAGATTTGGGGTACCAAAAGCCATCATTAGTGATGGAGGGTCTCATTTTAGAAACACACATTTTCAGTCCCTACTTCAAAAGTATGGGGTGTCACATAGGATTGCTACACCTTATCACCCTCAAACCAATGGACTTGCTGAATTTTCCAATCGGGAGATCAAGAAGATTTTACAGACTACCATCCGACCTGATAGAAAGGATTGGTCTTTCCGCCTTTCTGATGCATTGTGGGCATATAGGACAGCCCACAAAACCCCTTTAGGCATGTCTCCTTTTAGACTTGTGTACGGAAACACTGTCATCTTCCCGTAGAACTAGAGCACAAAGCCTATTGGGCCATCAGAAAGTGTAACTTGGACTTAGAGAAGGCCGGTGATCTTAGGAAATTGCAAATTTCTGAGCTCGATGAATTAAGGAATGAATCTTATGAAAGCTCAAGGATTTATAAGGATAAACTTAAGGCCTTCCATGACCGTCACATTCTTAGGAAATCTTTTCACCCTGGTCAAAAAGTCCTTCTCTTTGACTCTAGACTAAAACTCTTTCCTAGGAAACTAAGATCAAAATGGACTGGACCTTTCAAAATCGTAAGAATATTTGACAATGGAGCTGTTGAGATCACTGAAATTGACAAATCTGAACCTTTTACTGTAATTGGTCAAAGACTGAAACCTTTCATTGAGCCGCATGATCTCAGACTTGTCAATTCCACCATTTTGCTCCTACATTTTGAACTACCAACTAAGTTTTCGCCTAACTGAAGGCGTTAAACTTAGCAAAACCTATCCTTGTACATAGTTGCTTTTCACCTTTCTTACTCTTTCCTTTATTTGTATATAGTGTCTACCCTTGCATTTTGAGCATACTTTCATTGACACACATGTCATGCATTTCACTTCCTAGCCCGACTGTTCACTCTGATCCTAGATCAGACTTAAAATCATCCGCACAGAGATTTTATCTCCTCATTCCGACTTCCTTCCATCACCCAGTCTAGGATAGTGAAAAGCAGAGCATGCATTTGCATCCACCCTATTCATTCAACGAGGACATTGCAACATTTAAGCATGGGGGGGTGTAAATGGTGAACTATTTAAACTGAAATGCAATTGTAGACACACCTATAGTACCTATAGTATTATCAAACAATATATATACTTAAAAAAAAATTGAAAAATTTTGAAAAATTTTGGAAAAAAAATATATATTACAAACCTAAAAATACAAAAAAAAAAAACAAATTACAAAAAATTCCAAAAATACAATAAGGGACATGCACCCTATTGTCAAGGGAGGACAATAATTTCAAGGAGAAAGGGAGAAAAAGACAAAAGATAAGTGTTTAACTATGATCTTCTAGCTGAAACAAAAATTTGAATAAGTGTCTATGGACATTCAACCGTTACTGGTTTGACCTGCCTGGCCATAAGAGCTTGATACAAGCTTGGGCTTAATACACTTCGAGCCTTGACAAGATAGACCACAGTCTCTCCTAACTTTAGGACATATTCTTGTACCTGAGTCACCAGTACAAGATTCGTTGGTTTGCTTTGACTTAGGAGTCTAAGTAACCTTGGCTTACACTACACAATGTCAGGAAAGACCACTTGAACCTAAACCTCAACCCTTGTGTTCATTAGGGAAGGTGGAGTCATTACCTGTGCGTGCATGTAGACTCTTTGTCCTAATCTTTAGTCTTGTATCTAGGAGAAACTCTTTTCATAAATAAATTCACCCACCAAATGCAGTGCGCTCTACCAAATAAGTTCCGGAGACATACTGTTCAAAAAAAAAAAAAAAGTCAAGTATGTTCTCCAAAAATCTGGAAACACAATTGTTCCACCAAAATTATTTTCAGGGTTCAAAACAAATACCCTATTTGTCCACCAAAAAGTTCTCTGAGCCACAAACATAATAAGGGTTGGGTTTGAATATCCATCAATTCTTGAGAGTCATCCGAAAACATGAGCTGAAGTTAGGACCAACCTGGACCTAAAAAGAAGTGAAACCCCGAGAGTGAGCTTTAGAATTCACTTGGTTAGTCCTGACTTATCACAAAGCACAACCATAACCTCATAGCATTCTGAGTCTCTGTAAAACCCCCTGAGTCCTGGAATTTGACTTAGGTTTAAATATCAAGAGTCCTTGTTGGTTGAGAGATGGTCTATGTCATTTAAGCCTCGAGTTCTGGTTGGTTGTCCTCAGTAATAAGGTTCTCACAATGTCCAAAACACAGTTGGTTTATTGAAAAATCTTTCAGCCTGAAGACCATGATCAAACACTTAAAAATTTTTGAAAGAAGAAAAAGATATCTCTTCACACTTACCTTGCTGATACTCAAATTGCCTTACACTTCAACAGATTGTTTGCTAAGGGACTAGCAAAACGTAAGCATGGGGGCATGATGAGTGGCTACTCATCATGGCTAAAAAGATGAAGTTAAGCTAAACACTAAGTAAAACAACATCAGATTAACAGAAAAAAAGGGTTAAGTGTGGGAATTAAAGAAAAAGACCTAAAACCTTTACTTTGTGTTAAAACTTCATAATTAGGTCACAAAAATGAGATATTCTGAAAGCAAAGTACAAATGATGATCCATGCGTCAATTGAACACATAAATAAGTTTGAAAGGCCAAATCAGAAGTAAAATCAATGTCTTAAATGTTCAATTAAGCACATATAAAAATTTGAAGGCAATTAGACATCATTTAGGTTATGAAATAGGTAGTTTACACTTAGGTCCTTCATGCATTACACTCCTACCCTTAAAAACCCCTCTTTGGACCTACTTGTAAGCCGTAGGGACCCTTTTGAAAGGTTGCAGGGCCCTTCCAGTTATAGTTCTTTTCACTTATGGGCCTGCACTCTATTCTTCTACCCCTTCGTTCAAGGGTCTGTCTGCAAAATTTCCTTCATTTCAAAGAGAAGCCTGCTGTTCTTCGCATGCACTAGAGCGTGCGAAGAACATGGCCAATCTCAGCCGTTGGTTGCTCTTCAAGATCTCGATCTGCGGTCAGATTCGAATGGAAGTTTCACTCGATTCGGCGCGTGCGATCACCCCTCTCCCCAGATCTCATCTGATGGTCAGATTTTTTGCTTGGCTAACCGCGCACTCCGCCCTCTCATCCTCGCCGCCGGTTGCATCTTGTTTATTCTCACCTGCGCGGGACCTCAGCCACTGAGCTTGCTACTTAAGCACCTTAGTGGTGTCGCGTGCAAGGGATCGCTCCCTCCTACACCTCTTAGCGATCATTCATCCACTCCAGTTTCCCCTCCCCATCCAATCTCTGATTTCACAGCCACCGGCTGTGAAATCATCACCTTCTCTCGACCTCCTCGTTGCTAAGGACTTCGTAGCACCTGAGGACAACCCTGGAGCCTCACTAGCAGACTCTTCTCTCCACTGGAGTTATCTTCCTCCTTTCTTCCTCCTTAGCCACCGGCTAAGGACCCATCGGTCCCATTCTTCCTGTTAGATTAGGTTTTTAATTCTGCATAGTAGTTTTAGCTATAGTTAAGTAGTTTAAAGTAGAATTAGTATAATTGTTAATGTTTAACTTTCGCTATAGGATAGAGTAGCTGTAGTAGTAGAATTAGGCTTAAATTCCCCCCCCCCCCTCACCTCCTTTGATCATTCCAGATCAGAGGGGAAGATTTCATATATCCATGTTTTCAAATTCTCTACCTCCCCATACTGTCATATCCATTTCTGATTTTCCACGACATGTTTTTCATCTTCCACCCATACACTCTGACCCAATTTCAGATCTGATTGGTTTTCACCTCAGATTTGAAATTGGCATCAACAAGCACTTAAGGGGCTTCCCACTCACCTCACTCTTGCTCACAAAAGCCCCTGATTTTGGGTCGAATTTTTCAGTTTGGCAGATTTCTCCTCAATGTGGATTTTAAGGATTTTTTGCTTTCTGGATTTACTGCCTGATCTGACAAATTGAAGTTGATTTGAATTCCCTGTTGGCAAGGATTCTGAGAGGATTTCTGGTGACAGAAATCATCTCAGAAGAGCCATACTTAAATCTGTTTTGATAATGTCTTGAATGCATTGAATGCAAGTCAGACCTAAGGATAATTACTATGGTAATTTGAAATCTGATCTTGCATTCATAAGTTTTTTTTTATGGCTGTCTGGTTTGTCTGGTGATTTCCTAACCTAAGGAGTTCTCAATACTCCTTAAGGTTTCAAGAAATGGGATTTGATCTTATGGCTGTATTTCATTGAATTAATTCTTCCTTCATGCTGTTTATAGCATTAAGAAGAGTTGATTCAGTGATATTTGTGGATTTCTTTTGAAATGAAGCTTTTGATGAGGGTTTTTGGCATCTGAATTGAGATACTTAGTGATTTTTGTGAGAAATTGAACCCTTGTCAGATTTGGGATTTACTTATTTGCTTTTCAGTTGGTTTTGATTGACTCTGATCTCAGTAACAAAGCAAAGTGTTGCATCTTGCTGCTGCATATTTCTTTCTCTCCAAACTCGCCTTTCTTCTCAAATGGACTAACTGCAGCATCAGTTAGCCCATTTGGACAGTGGCTTAGGCTGCTGTTAAAAGACAAAAAAAATCTGAACTGAGGACTCTCTCCTCAGTTAGCTCTTCCTGTCTCATCTCCTACTGCTGTAGGATTTTTAGAACCAATCAAAGTGAGAAAAACCCCTAAACTTAACACCATACATTTAAAACTCTGTTAGCCCATTTGGACAGTGGCTTAAGCTGCTGATTAAAAGAGAAATCTAAAAATCATGCATATAAAACTTTGTTAGCCCATTTTAACTCTTCCCTTCTCACCTTTTGGGCAGTAAATTAAACTGCTTCAGAGTCTGGAAGCTGACAGTAGATTGTTTATCTCATTTAGCTCTTCCTTTCTCATCTCCTATTGCTGCCAAAAAAAAATACATACAAAATTCTGATAGACAGTATGTATAGAAAATTACTTATTTATATTACTCTGTATACTTCTATATACATAAGCTCTATGTAAATATTAAACTCTATATATTACTATATATATATATGTAAATAGGCATTATATACATATAACTGTATAACTAACTATGTAAGTATATTGTATACTGTAATCTGATTTAAAATAATATATGTATATTATTCTGTATATAGGCAGTATGTAAATAGTATATTACTCTGTAAGTATATATATGTAGTATATTGTATATTCTATAAAACTGTATATATATCTATGCATATGTAGATTACAAGTAAATAAAATCCTGTACCTTAATTTAATCTTTTATATATAATAAATAATTAATTTATTCAGTTAACAGCTAAGTGGTTAAATTAAATTAGATAAATTAGTAATTTAGGGTTATAATTAAGTTAACTGAATCTATATACTTAGGCTAATATATCTTAAGTAATTTAAGCTAGTTGAAGTATATTTATACCTTTTTTATATTATTTTAAGTTAATTTATAAGTAAAACTGTCAAAAATTGCTATTTAAATGTAAATAAAATAGAAATTAATTCAGAAAAATATAATAAAAATGTGTATAAAATATTTATGTATGTAATCTAACTCTGTATAAGGTCAATTAGACCATTCACTAACTAATTTATAAGTAATTAACCAAGAAAACACCTAAAACAGTGTGTAAAAAGAGCCCAATTTAGTGAATTTATTTATATAGTAAATCTAATTAAAATTTCAAATTAATTGAACAATTATATAGTATAATGTAAATACTTTATTTTCCATAATTTATTTTTATTTTAAATTAAATTATGGCCCTCGAATTGAGGGCCAAAATCACTTCCAGCCGCAGCTGTGCGCGATTTCCCGCGCAGATGTGGCGCTCGAATAGTGCCACATCGTGCGTTGCAAACCGCACGCAGCGGTATATATTGTTTTTATGCATTAGCTGTTCAGTCGTCACGGGCGTCGGGAGCCCAAAACAATCGAATATTTGATCCGATTATGAGCATACTGTCTGAGCGTATGAGATAGCATACAAACATATGTGTGGGGTCGGGGGCTCGAGAGGCATGTGTGAGTGGGGCTTGAAGGCCTTGGGATGAGTTAAGAAAGAAAAATGTAATTAAGCGGCCTAATGAGAATTAGGGTGCGCTTAGTAGAGGTTTGGTCCCACCCTCTGGGTGCGCTGTGTATCCCTCGAAAAGCACGTCTGCAAATTAAACACATTTTTAACTGCTTAAAGAGAACTAATGACGGTTGATTAATCACTTTTACGCCGCTGTATCTGAAACTTGTTAAGGCAGAAACAAAGGAGAAGAAGAAGAACAGAAGAAGCTTAGTGAGGAGTAAGAGAGAGAGAGAAGATGTACATACAAGAGAGATGTTGTGTATACGTAAGTAAATACGCATACAATAAAAATATAAATAAATATATATATGTATACGTAGTATAGCCAATTATTTGTTTAAATAAACCAATATATTTACTAACAGAATAAAATGTCACCATAAGTGTCACTACAGACCCCAGTTTCCTTCCTTAGGTTTGTATATAGTGTTTTTTGGGATCTAGCGACGCTTATGTCTGTCACTAAAACTGGTGTATGTGTTACTGTAGATAACAGACTAATAAGTTAAGTTAATATACTATGTAATATTAGTCTATTGTGTACTTTCATGTAAGTATTAATACTATAACTTGTAAAGACAGTTTAAAGTATAGTGATAAATTATTTGGTGCTTGTTTATAGTTAGTTTTTGTAAGCATTACAATTAATTCTTAATAAGTAGGCAAACCATGTCCACATTCATTCATTCTTTAATAAGATGTAAAGCTTCTTTTTAGAATTAGAGGATAATTTTGAGATCAAAGAGCGATGTAATTCAATAAATTGCCTCACAGTGAACGACCTGGAATAAAACCAGTAAAAATTAGATAAGTAAATAATAATAATGGTTGTAATGACTGGTACTCCATACAACTCACCACAATGACACTCATGATGTTTCAAATCACAACATACTACAACACACCATTATACATTACCACATTAGTCATTAACAAATCCATTGTTGTATTAAATACGAAGCGGTGATTTCTCGTGAAGAAGGGTTTGAAGGAGAGGAGCATAGAAAGGGGAAAGACGAAGATAATGGTCATCCCGAACCATCAAAATGTGGTAATCGTCAACAAGGTAAAAAATTTTTATTTTTAGAGATGTTGTTCTTATGTCATTATGTGTGGGGTGAATGCTGTCCACCTGCTTTCGCAAGCATGCAGTCAGTGGTAAATAATCCTAACATGGAAGATTTACGCTTCCATTGCATAAAGAGAACTTGATAAATTGTGGATGTTTTTGGATGATCAATCATATTACATGTAGTGGGATGACATTAATGTTGCTAGTATGATTATAATGACTTCGTATATGTTTTCATTATTCCTAGTATAGTGCTTAGTGGTTGAATAGTAACCAAGTCAGACCAATCTTAGAACATCTGGAAAGTTGCCATAAACATCATAAAAAATGTAGCAAGCAAAAAATGAGTTAGGGGAAAGAATCATAGTGCTGGTAGCAAACATTTTGGTTTAAAAATTGTCGTGTTGTATAGATCGAATCAGTGCGAAAAACAATTAAAATTTATTACTCGAAGGAAAGGCTGAGGTCGAACACAAGGAGCAAATAGGAATTCAATCGCTAATCTCAATAAATAATGTAAATGAGCACAATAACTTAAACTAAATAATGATACTAAATAAATATTAATCTGTCACATTAGAGAAGCTAAAACAATGGTGATTTAAATCACCAATTACTCTCTAAGCACATATATATCTCAATCATTCAACCAATGTAAATTTCTCAACAGTAATTTTAAACCAAGCTTTCACAGTATCAAGCCTCAAATCAGATGTCGAGTCATTTAATCAGACAGCTTAACTGACAGTTGCTATAGTGCTAAGGAAGCACTGTTCTTCTTCTTCTCTTTTCTTCTTGGCTTCTCTTCTCTTCTTTAGCTATTCTCCTCCTTCCTTCTCTTCTTTATGCATGAGTCTTCTTCTGCTCTTCTCAACTTCTTCTCCTTCTGTTCCTTCTCCTTTCTTCTCACGCACAAGGGAGGCACTCTCAGATTTGGCTAAGTGTCGCACAGGGAAAAACCCTCCATTGCCTTATTCTCTCTTTCTTTCTCTCTTCCTCTTAGGTTCCGCCCTCTTAGGGCCACAATTAGGGTAGTCGGGTAAACGGGTACACGCACACCCAGGACTAGGGCTACCGGCCGTGAGTGGCAGTCGAGGAGTGCTTAGGTTAGGCGAGTATACGGATCTGCCAGACCCACGTGTAAGGTGTCGCAGGAGAGGTGCATGTAAGGCACGTGCGGGGACCTCACCCCCTATGCTTGCTGAGGCGATAAGCCTATAGGACAAAATTAATATATGCGTTGCGATGTGGCTGTCAACGCTCGATGTGGGACTATCCAGTCCTCCTCCTTCGCGTGCAGTTGCGGTGGATGGCGCCTTCAATTGAGGTCAGAGCAACAGTCAATGCTCCCAATTGACCTACACTTGTGTTGCTGAGAAGGTCCCGCAGCACCTGGGATCGAGAACTAGGGATATCACGACCTTGAACACGAGGAACAAGGCTGAAGATGGCGACGGTGGCAGAGCATGATGGCGAGAACCTGAAACACTGAATAAGGCCTCACGACCACATTAGAATAGCTCAGGAGCTTCGCCAAGGCACGGTGAAGGTGCTGATGGTGAATTCATGGAGGATGGGGGTCTATGGTGGCCAGACAGAGTTGGGAATGACGACGAAAAGGTGGGTTGGTTGACAATGGGTTTGGGTGGACAGGAAGGCAAATAAGGAGAGGGGTTTGGTAGAGGGTGGTGTGGCGAAGGTTATGCGGTGGTCGACGAGGTGGATGGAGTTGTGTAGTAGTGGAATTGCCTCGCTGGAGTGGTCGTTAGATGCGGAGAAGACGAGGGTGAGCATGCTGAGTCGGGGTTTGAAATGAGGGTAGAAAGAGGGAAAACTAACCTATGATGCTAATTAAATCTAACTAGCTATTCTAGTGGATGAAAGGGGGGAGATTCACGTCGGTTTTGGCACATCGGAGATGGAGAAGATGGACTCTTCGGTAGGGGAGGAACGACGATGACGACGGGAAGAAGGCTCCTGCTGGTACGACCAAGAGCGGACGAGAGAGAGGAAGTGAATCTAGCCACTGGTATTGTGGATAGATGACGAAGGAGGTAAAGAGGAGTCGCTGGAGCTTGCGGAGCTTCGTAGCCGGAAGAGGAAGGAGGAATACGGGGATTTCACGGCCGGAATCAAGTTCGAGATGTTCGGTTTGATCTAGGGGTCCTTTTATAGGCCTTTGGAGGGAGTTTTGAGCTTGGAAGCTTGCTAGGAAATGTCGCCAGAGTTGGAAATTCTAAGATACCCAAATCTCTCATGTGTTCGCATGAGAGATTTTTGGGCTCATGGATGGATTCAATGGAAAGAGGACTCCTCAAGGAATCTCTCTTCCAATTTTGGAAGGGATTGATTGATCAGAGAAGGAGTTCTCTTCAATCAAACGTCTCCGAAGTTGTAGGAATAGGATTCATGGCGGAAGAGACCTTTTTGTGAAGAGGACAACAAAGTTGGGGGGCCATTTGTAAGGAATTCAAAAGTTAAGGATCAGAATGAGATAAAAAGAGTTTAATTGGACCAAAATGCAAACTTGGTCAAGATGATCTTAGATTGGGCCCAAATTTTGGTACAAACTTAATTTGAACTCAAGGAAGCCAATGGTGAAGTTAGATTTAGGTTTTGACCTCGTTTGACTGGGTAATTTATGCAAAAACCTAAATTAGGGTAAATGTCTATTTAAGATTCTGTTTCGGGGCAAGACGGGTTCTGATGGTCAAATTGAAGTTACCAAAACCTAGAGAATATTTTTATATGAATTTTAAAGGGTTTACGTGAATTTTATCCTAACCAGAACCTCAGTTAATTAAGCGGGTCTATTTTTAGGGTTTCGGAAGTTATTTAATTCTCAAAACACGCGAAAACTCTTTTCTGTCTGTTCTAACCCACTTGTTAGACTTTTAAGACCATTTGACCTTTATCTAACCCTTGAGAAAATCTGTGGTTGTTCTGCATTCAAGATAGGATGGTAAAATTATAATTTTAACCCTGGTTTCTTGTATTACTTTCTGAAAGGATTTGCAATGAATTATGACATTCTGATGGTTATGTAGGAGCATTTAATGACTTAATCAGATCAAATTGAGCTAGTTATGGCTCATGATGGTGTTCCCATCAGTAGCATTTGTTTACACGTTGGTAGCATGGTCTTGTTGGCAAGATTAGAATAAATATATCTAGATGGGTCATGTTGGCAGCATACAAATAATGGATGTACTGCTTCTGGCAGAAAAGTGGTAAAATATGATGTTGCTAGCATCATGAATTAAAGGAAATTAGTAATCATGCTAGCAGCAATGAGGTGTAGTTCATACTACTATTAGCAACCTCCTCGTTTATTTATGTTAGAATGACATTTGTTTGTCTTCTATTATTATTGTAATTGTAATTAATTTTAACATTTAGGAGAAGATGAGGAAACACAAGGAACAAACTCAATAGAAAGAGATAGATGAAAGGAGAGACAAAAGAAGAGGAATGGTTCTGAGAAGAGGAGAGGAAAAGTATACAAGGAGATAGAAAATTCAGATGGAAGACGTGGGAAGAAGAGAGGGAGAAAGGAATGTACGGATGAGGAGCTTGAGGGTGTTCCAGGAAAGAAGGAGAAAGGGAAGAAGGGAGGTAAAGGGAAGAGGAAGAAGGTTGCAAGAAGGGATGCTGATGAGGGTAGCTCATCCAGAGGTGCTCGTAATAGATCTAGGAAGAAGGTACACGCTAAGAGGAGAAGAAGAGTGGAGAGGAGGTCTGATGATGACGATAAGGAATTTGATGTGGACAATGAGGAAGTACAGGAGGCGAAGGAAAATGCAGAATGGAAGAAGTTAAATGCAAGATGCTCGTACAAAAATTTTGAGGATGTTTATCTCAAGCAATGCCCGACACATCTGAGGGAAGCATTCTTGGAGATGCCCTTTGCAAGCATTACAAGGGATATTTATCCGAAGAAGGACCTCCAGCTTTATTATCAATTATTATGTTGTTATGATAAGGAGAAGCAAACATTTAGAATTGGAAGGAAGAAGTTGAAGTTTCTACTGGAACATGTATCGCACATTATAGGCCTTCAATTGAATGGGAATGAAGTTTCTCTGGATGCTAAAGGCAGTGATGGTGCAAACTTCTTAAAGAAACACTTCCCAATGAACAAAGTGACAGTGTTCAATGCCAAGATAGCCCTAAGTAAACTACTTAAACTGCAGAGGGAAGCAGTTGATCAGGTGGTTATCAGGAAGGAGCAATTGCAGCTTCTAATACTGATTTGTTTAGGTGTATTTTTGTTTCCTCACGAAGACCACAACATCTACCACCGCCTATTTCATTATGTAATGAAGGTGGAAGAACTTCATAGCTATGCATGGGCAAGGGCAATTCATGCCCACATCCATTCGTCATTGAAGTTCATCGTCACAAACATGGCCAAAGGAAGGAGTTATGGGTACTTGAAAGGATGCAGTTCTTTGTTGACTGTAAGGAAGTACATACCTGTTCATTTAGTAGAAATGAATAATATCATTATGTTTATAGTATCTAAGAAATGTAAATTTGGTTGATAGCAAATCTGGTTATATAAGAATGTTATAATCGATGCTTCATTAAATGAGAATGTGTCTCCATTAGTTGGGAAATGGAACCTAAATCTGATGATATCAAATCTACTAAGAAGGGCAAAGTTGAAGTTAGTGAATTTGCCTAATTGCAAATTTAATATGCACCCTTTTCAAATTCTAGATGCTAGTGACATCAATGGAGAGGGTAACAATCCTGATAATGACGATGGAGGAGGACATCCACCAATAGAAGCTGATGGTGCTGAACAACTACCAGCAGATGACACAATGGGAGCTAACATGCCAGAGGTAGCAGTTTTGAGTGAGGATGTTGAGGGCAGGGAAGGAGACCAATTGGCAGGTCTAGGGTTGCAAGACCTGTAGGGTAAGCCATCAAGAGAGTATCTAATGGAGATAAAAAAACAAGTGGAAGAAAGAGATGAAAAAATTAGTAGTCTCCAAGAAGAAGTTACATTCCATTTGGAGCAGTACTTAAAGATGAAGCAGGAATGTCAGGAAATGAGGGAGAGGTTGATAATGGGGAATGATGAGGTGTGGCTCATCATAGCTAAAATGCCTGAATTAAGCTAGAAACTAGGTGATGGGAACACCATCATGAGTCTTAACTAGCTTATTTTGACCCAATTGAGAGAATAAATGCTCCTACATAACCAAATGAAGGTCCTAATTCACTATATAACCTTGCTGAGAATAAAATAAGAAACGAGGGGTAAAACTGTAATTTTACCAATGCAATACAACCATAGGTTTTCTCAGGGGCTAAACAAATATCAAATGGTCTTAATAAGATTATAAGTGGGTTGGATCAGACAGAAAAGGGTTTGTGTGAGTTCTCTGAATTAAATGACTTCTTGAAACCTTAAAACAGACCTACTTGATTAAACAAGGTTCTGGGTAGGATAAAATTCACTTAAACCCTCTATAAATCATAAAGAAATATTCTCTAGGGTTTAGAATCTCCAATTTGGCCATTAGAACCCATCTTGACCTAGAATGGGGTCTCAAACAAATATTTACCCTAAATTGGGTTTTTACATAAATTTCCCAGTCAAACATGGTCAAACCTAAAATCCAACTTCACCATTATATTCCTTAGGTCCAAATTAGGTTTATACCAAAATTTGGACCCAAGATGAATTTGACTTGACCTAGTTAGCAAAAAGGTTCAGCTTGATTACATTTCTACCCCTATCTTTCAAAAACCTTTACAAAAAGGCCCCTAGATTCATCTTCATTTTTGCAATTAGGTCCCTCCACCATTATAGCAGAGGAATCCTACTTCGAAGAGCTTTGGAAAGAGAGTTCTCCCTGATTGCTTAGAGGATCTCCTCCAAAATTGGAAGGGAGATCCTCTGAGAAATTCTCTCGTCTGAACTCTCATTTGAGATCTGATTTCCTCCCAATCTCTCATGCGAACGCATGAGAGATATGGGTATCTCAACGACTTCCTTCTCCGGCGAGCCAAGCCCTAACCGACCTCCAGGGCTCTATTTAAAGAAGCCCAGATCGGCCCTACTCCTCCATGCTCGAAATTGGCTGTGAATCCCCACAATTTGTCTCATCTCTGCATGGCCGAAGGCTCCTCAACGTCCGGCAATCTTCCCTACTCCTTCTCATCATTCGACTGCCATACTTGTGGTGGATTCCTCCTCCTTGACTTCAGCCGCGTCTCGCCGTACCAGCAGACGTTGGCTACACCTTGACCAACATCACCTCTGCCCCCTTCGTCTCTTAACACCCTAGCTAAGTTATCTCTCCCCTCTACTTTCTTCTCCACTCTCTATTTCCCAAAATCGATCACTGCCGCCCCTCGCACCTTCATCTCCTTCATCTCCGGCCACCACCTCTAGCGAGGCCATTCCACCTCCACAGGCCACCGCAACCCTCACCAACCCTTGTAGAACCTCCGCCACACTTCATTGATCATTTCCCCTCACTCATATCACCGCGCCACTCACCCAAATGCACCCCTAAACACACCCACTCACATGCACACAGTTTGATCTAGATACGCGCTCACAGGCACTGCCACTCCATGCCACCACCCCCAACACATTCGCTGTGCTCTGACGACACTCCCTAAGTGCTCTGACGAGGCTGCGAGACCATTCTTGTGATTTCAGGTTCAGGTGTCACTGCCATTGGTGACCGAGCTTGAAGCAAGCTCCAAGTCGCTCCAGGCCTTGCCAGTTCCAGCCTTCAGATCTAGGTTGTGCGGAATCACTTGGCACATGTACCCAGGACATCAATTGAAGACAAGAGCCTTAGCAGTTGAGGCAATTGGAGGCAACCACCCTCTGCTGCAGACACGCAAAGAAAGGTGTGTTTAGTCTCACATCGGCGGCTGCGAAGTGCCCGAAGGTGCATAAGTTGAATTTGTGCCATAGCCTTATCACCTCAGTTACCACGGGGTGAGGTCCCTCTCACCCGACCCGGTCTCGTTCGCGGCACTGCCCACGTGGATCTGGCCTGACCCAACCCGACTGCACTCCTCGCCCACCACCGCACGCCGGTGGGCTTAGTCCTGGGTATGCATCTGACCTGATTACCTAATTATCTGTGTGGCTCTGGGAGAGCATATTCTAAGAGAGAAAGTGAGGAGAGCTGCATGCAGGTAGGGGTAGGTTTTGCTGCAGGTTCTTCAGGCCAACACTTAGCCACAGCTAGAAGGAAGAAGAAGTGAAAGCTGAACAGAAAGAGGAGAAGAAGAAGGAAGAAGGAGAAGCTAAGGCAGAAGCTAAGGCAGAAGCAAGGCAAAGGAAGAAAGAAGAAGAGAAGGAGAAGAATCGTGAAGGCAAAGGAAGTTAGACAAAAGCCAAAGAAGAAGAGGAAGGAAGGAGAAGACAGAGAAGAGAAAGCAAAGAGATCAGACACTTTAAGTCGTCTGATCAAAGAATCAGACGACAGATTCTAGTCTCATTGCATATTTATATATTAAATCATTTGGTGATATTGTAGGAGTATTTGGTGATCTACATCACCATTTTACTCCCATATTTTTGCACTCTGATACTGCTATTATTGTAATTTCTTTCAGTTTAAATTGTGATCTTGATTTCTAAATACCAATTTGCTCCTTGTGTTCGACCTCAGAAATTCTTTCGAGTAATAAAATTATGTTTGTTTTGAATACTATTTCAACTGTACTATAACGCAATACTTTTAAAACCAGACTTAGCGTTCTCAACATTTTGGTGTCATTGCCGGGGAGCAACGACAATTTAGAATTCTTGATTACAATTCTTGATTTGGTACTAACTTGCTATATCTCTTCTGTTGTGGTTGTTTCAGGGAGAAGATTTAAAGAAAGACAGCTGCACATCAAACATGCCAAGGGTAGGTAACTTTTGATTACTCTCTCTCTTAAGCCCCTCATTCTAAAAAGGAAAAAAGGATAAAATCAATTAGGGCTACTTGCTTTACATTCTTAGCTAATTCATCAAGTTACCTGATTTGATTTCAACAACAAAATTGATTTGTGCACCCATTTAAGGTAACTAGGTCTACCACATTCTTGTTTGAGCCTTAGATACCACATTTGGCAAATTAAATTGGACCAAAATTAGAGCCAATTAAGGATTTCAATTTAGGGTTTTAGAGACACACTTTCATAAGCAAAAATCAACTCTCCAAAATGATGTGTGCCTAAGCCTTAGTTGAAGTGATTTATTCAAGCAAACCCTAAAATTCAGGCTCTTAATCTCACTTGAATCCTAAAAGAAGGGACCTAAAACTTCTCAAAGGACAAATAGGTGAAGTTGACCCACCTTGTTGGGTCAACCAACCTTGAAATTAGGTCACTTTTTGTGCTTAATACATATGAAGTTCAAGTGAAATCTTAAGCACCCTTGCTCTTTAATAAAATTGGTAGACTTAAGAGGTCAAGTCCCCATTCTGGTCTACCTGGAACATCAGTGAGAAGAGAGGTCGAGTGGGGGAAACCCTATAACCCGTGGGGGTGCTCTACCGTGTAGGGGTCTTTGTGAGACTCCCTCTCTGGTTGCCCAAGTATTTCTCAGGTGGACGGCTTTCTGACTAAGGGGTATCATCCGCCCCGAACCTCTATAGTCATCCAAATTTTTTGGGTGTCTTGATTGGGTCCATCACATTCTACTCTCATCCAGACCATTTGTGCATGTTCAGTAGGAGGTCCTTAAGACCATCCTTAAGTCCTCCTTTAGTTATTCACTCCCGTCGAGGCCAGGACTCGACCTCCGTGTTTGTGTAGCAACCCCATCACATAGACATCTCCTTTGATTCATCTGAACCCAATTCTTCTTCTTCCATCATCATGGCACAACCATTAGAAGAAGAGAATAGCCTTGAGAACCAACTTTAGCGCCTTAACGATTTATTCCAAGCCTTTGTGAATCCACCACAGCATCCTATGATGCGAGATCATTACAATCCCGTTGCGATGGCGATTGAACCTCGAGTCCAAATCCCGGCTGGAGGTCTTGATTCTGAACTCAAGCCCAACATGATTCATGATATTCCAAAATTTCATGGGCTCAATTCCGAGGATCTTTTCCAGCACATCAAACAACTCAAGCATCTGGCCCAGACCTTCGGGTTAGATGTCCAAAATCGGGATATTCATGTCATGAAGATGTTCTCCTTCTCTCTCATGGACAAAGCAGTTCACTGGTATCAGACTCAAATGCGTCCAATCAACACATGGGTTGAACTACAATTCGAGTTTCTGAAAAAGTTCTTCCCAGTTGGTCGGATGAATGCCTTACGACACCAGATCACACACTTCACACAACGGCTTGGAGAACCACTTCACGAAGTATGGGACCGTTTCCTGGATCTCATGCGAAAGTGCCCCCATCACGGAGTTCCTAAATGGGAACAAGTCCAGTCTTTTTACAAGGGACTCCGTGAAGATATCCATTTATTCATCAATGCAACTTGCGGAGGAAATATCATGGGTCAACACGAAGACACTGTATGAGAGATTCTCGAGAATATGTGCAAGAACTCTATCAATAATGAATCCATGGGCTTATTCGACCGGACGAATACCCACACATCGACGAATCCAAGGGGAGCACATGAGACGCAGGGCCTGTACGCATTCGTCGACTTGGAATTGATGGCCAGTCGTTTGGATAAGGTCTCTATCATTGAGAAGAAGGTGGATGAGCTAACTAAACATCTGCAGTGAGCCACCTTTGCACAAAACCCATTCGCACAGCCACTCTCTGGGAGGGAAGCTGTGCATAACATCTATCACCGATCTTCTCAGGGGATGGACCCGTATCCACCCCCATTTGACTCTAGGACTGGAGGAAACTCCAACCCTGCATACTCTAGTTGGGGGAACTCTGAACCCTCGTACTCTGATTTTTCCGAGGTTCCTCAGACCTGCGAGGACCTCAATGTCATCCAGAATGACCCATTCTCTAATACCTATAACCTTGGATGGCGGAATCATCCCAATTTCCTGTGGGTGGGAAATAATCAAAATCAGAGACCACCATATCAACCCCGTCCACAAGCTCCTCGTCCATATTAGCTGCCTCAGCCTCGGCCTAACCCCACCTATCAATCTGGGCCAACTCAGATAGATCAGATAACTCTCATCCTCCAAACTCTAACTGACATTCAAAGATAAATGCGGCTATGTAGAAGCAACACAAAGATGAGATCATGGAGGTTCGCAATCAACTTGCCCATATGGTGAATTCCCACCAACTTGACTCACTCCCTTCGCAACCTCTACCGAATCCGAATAACGTGCTGAACCAGAGGCGTGCTATGAACCCAAATCTGGGCCAAGCCCACATGATTTATCATGCTCCTTCTGCTCCATTACTTGACGGAATGGAAGCTTCGACATCATACTCGGGATTTTAGCAGCAGCCACTTATTTTACCAACACCGAACTAGAACCAGGCAGGACTAAATTCAGTTACAACCCGTAGTGGCAAAGTAACATAAGACCCACCTCACCCAAGCTACTTTCAACCTGGTAGTAACCTAAGCCTTAGGATAGTCATCCAGGGTACCCCTGTCCTAGATCAAGAACCTGGACCTATTCCAGAGGAACCATTTAAGGTTCCATTTCCCGAGACCTTGACCAAGGGAAAGAGGACAACCAAACCCATGGCACTTGAGGAGGATCTGGTCAAGCTCTTTGAACAGGTCCAGATAAACATCCCCTTGATGGATGTGATTTGCCACGTACTGACTTACACACGATTTCTGAAAGATGTGTGTACACCTAAGCGTAAGCCGTGAACCAAAAGTGGGAGCCCAATCGTATTGTCAGAGCAAGCTATCTCTGTAATTTTGAGCAAACTCCCACCTAAGGCAAAAGACCCAGGTACTCCCCTGATTTCCTGTACAATTGGTGATATCCAATTTGATAGAGCTTTATTGGATCTAGGAGTCTCCATAAACCTAATACCTACATCCCTAGTTGACCATCTTGAGGAATTTGAGCTCAAACCAACATAGGTGACATTACAGTTAGCAAATCGATCTATTAAGTCACCTAAAGGAGTTCTTGAGGATGCATTGTTAGGGTTCGGGATTTCTATTTTTCAGTGGGCTTCGTAGTCTTGGATATGGATGCTCCAGAAAATCCAAGGGACACACCAATTATATTAGGGAGACCCTTTCTGGCCACTGCTAGGGCCAACATAAATTGTGAGGAGGGCCAAATTGAACTAAAATTTGGAAACCAAACATTAAAGATTGACATCTTTAAGGCCCAACAAGGGATCAATTGTGGAGTTATAGAACATATATGTGATATCAAGGCTGTGGTTGACGATCCATATATTGAGGAAAACATGACTACTCCTGATCAACCACAAGCGAATCAAAACTCACAATCATAGGAGTCCGAACTTGACCTAGACACACCCATAACTCCCTCTCTTGCTCCTAACACACACCCTGAACCACCCGCTGCTGCTGATAACCTTGTCTTGGAACTCAAGCTTCTTCTCGAGCATCTGAAGTACGTATTTTTGGGTTCCAATCAAACGTTTCCTGTGATTATCAACTCCAGACTCACACCTGATTATGAATCCCGTCTGATTACTATTCTCCAGCAACATCGAAGAGCCATTGGATGGACTCTCGATGATTTGACTGGCATCAGCCCCTCTTATTGCACACATCGTATCTATACTGAAGAGGGCACACGACCTTCCCGTGAAATGTAGAGACGTATGAATCCTAATCTGTAGGAGGTCGTGAAAAAGGAGATCAGCAAGTGGTTAGATGCTGGGATCATCTACCTGATCTTCGAAGTAGGTGGGTGAGTCCAATCCATGTTGTGCCTAACAAGGCGGGACTCACCCTTGTAACGACCCGGTTCCTGAGTCCCTACGAGACACGAGAACCGGACCGACTCGACTAATCCCAAGACCTAGTCGTCCAACGAGGAAGTAATCAAAAGAGTAGTAAAATAAACCCCATTCAGCATGAATATAACTAACAGTAAGAAAGTACAGCAGTAAGGAAAGAAACTACTACAGTAGATACCACCACAACAGTAGAACAACATTTATCATATAACATGAACTGCAGGTAAAGAATAGTACAGCGGAAACAAGAACTACTCACTATAACGGAAACAAAGAGGTACAAAAGATAGTAGTAACTCTACTGGACCCTTCTCGGCCCAGCGTCCTCTGCAGCCGCTGACCCTGGCTGCTCAACACCTGGTCCTGAAAAAGGTAACGAGTGTAACACGTCAGCAAAACGCTGAGTGGAGTGGCAACTAAAACTAAAGACAACAGTAGAGTGTACAGTAGCTGTTATGTTCTATTACTTTCTTTATTTACATCTTTCAATTGTCTCACTATTTCATTTATTTCTCAGATCTTTTACTTGATCTCGAATGTTCCTCGTGGGAACGATCTTGATTGCAGTCTTTTCCAAAAAGTAGAAGTAGCACGTGGTGCTCTCCTGGCCGGGAGAGTCCCCTGTGGTGATCCTACCCTCAGTCAACCACCCCAAGGTCACTGACAGACGTAACGGTGACTACGGCACGCGCGATAAACACACAGGTAGCTAACACGTACTGGCACGCGGTTAGTCGTTTCCATTAACGGGTGCGCCCAAAGCACAGCACGGAACCAGTCCAGGGCAGAGCCCTCTCAGTAACAGGGGTCCAACCCCTCCACAGTAACCAAACCGGGGCCTTGCCCCTCCATAGTCCGCGCACCCTCGCCTGACTACCCAGGTTTGCCCCAGCGGGCCTAGCAAGTCGGTGTGGGAGGCTAGCAGAACCCCGGGGCTCGTGGGGTAGCTAGTACCTCCCTACACTAGTAGCTTTCCTCGGTACTACGTACGCGAGGGCAAGCAAGTCGGTACAGAGTGGCCAGTCCTAACCCCGGGTCCCTGGGGCGGCTGGCTCCGCTCTGCACTAAATAGGGGGACAGTCACTCTCCTTGTTACTCCGTACTCAAGGGCCAGCTCACTTCCCCAAAACTATTCCATTCACTTTCCAGGAGTTCTACTCCTACTTCCCCGTAGGGTTCCATCCTTTTTACTCAAACATCCAGGTTTCACTTTCCAGTTTCACATTCTTACAATCCATGTTCTCAACCACGTTATCTATTCACAACTGGCAACTGTTAATTCAAATTACAGGCAGCTTTATATCTCTTTCCATTTTCCAAGACTGCAGTATTATACATTCCACTAGTTTTCCCATCCTAGGATTCATGCCATATCCTAGGATCTATCATACAATCTAGTTTTCCAGTCCTAGGATTCATGCAACACCTAGGAGCTATCATTCCATCTATTTCTCATTCCTAGGGTTCATGCAATGTCCTAGGTTCTATTTATGGTTTCATAATTTAACAGATTTTAATAACTTAAAGCCACTCTACCAGGTACAACGGGAGTAATGGGGGCGTGATCGGGAATCCCGCGTGCCTCCGCGACTCCCAAGACTGCAACTGAACGAGGTCCTATCACAAGGATCAAACACAAGGAAAGTCTCAAAACAGTGTATAGCTACTGTAGACGGGTAGAGGAATTAATTATGAAAAGAACGCAACTCGAATTGCGGAAAACGGAGCCCGAACGGGCCCTAAACGGGTTGAAAACGACGACATTGTGTAAAATCAGACGTCTGGAACTTCTTCCAGACGTCTTAAAAAGTGGATCAGAGAATTACCTGCTCAGCGTGGTTTCCCAGATGTCCAAAAGTCTGCGGGGATGTCTGGCCTAGCTCACAGATGTCCGATGGTCACCCCGGACGTCTGGAGGTCACTCCCGCCGTCTGGTACAACTTCCAGACGTCTGATTCGCAAAGGATGGCGAATCAGCGAGCCTGCGCACAGCCAACTCCCTCCCTCAGTACGGTCAGTAGACAGGAAGGAAGAAGAAAGCGGAATACTCACCTTTTAGACGTCTGTATGATCTTCCAGACGTCTCCCTCGCCGTCTGTCTATAAACCCAGACGTCTGATTCTGGAAATTTTTCTAGAACAGGGCACCGCTCGGCCTCCGCTCGCGACGCCGCCCGCGTCGCACCTCGCGCGTCTGCTGCTCAAACCGCAGCAGGTCCCTCTCCGCGTCGTTCCGCACCCCCTGCGCCCTCCGTCGGCCGGCCAAGCCGCTCCGGCGAGCTCGCCCTCACGGCAGAGCTCCGCCCTCGCACGCCGCACCTCCTCCGCGCTCACTGCGGCCGTCGCTGCCTCCCTCGCGCTTTCTCGCTCTCGCGCACAGGAAGGAGAAGAGGAAGGGGACGGTGGAGACGACAGGAGGGGAGGCGTGGCCTTTTAAGGCCGCGCGAGGAGGAGGGAGAGAGAGCGCGATAGGTCTACAGCCGCAGAGAGAGAGGGAAAAAGAGAGAGAGAGAGGAATCGCGGGTCTGCGCGCACAGGCATGCAGACGAATCTCTCGTGCAAAAAATAACTGTTTTACAGACGTCTGGAAACGATCCCAGACGTCTGGTCAGACATCTGGATGTGCTCCCAGACATCTTGTCAGACGTCTGGGCCACCTCCCAGACGTCTTAAAAGACGTCTGGGGCACGCGTTCGTTACACCGTGATCACAACTGAAATCGGAGAAATCATACCGACCCATGTGGCAAATTTAAGGAGAGTCTACATTGATTACAGAAGACTCAATACCTCCACAAAGAAGGATCATTTCTCACTATTGTTTATTGATCAGATCCTTGAGAAACTAGTGGGAAATAGATTCTTCTGCTTTTTGGATGGGTACTCCGGTTATAACCAGGTGGCAATCCATCCTGAGGACTAAGAAAAGACCACTTTCACCTGCCCCTTCAGGACGTATGCATTCCGAAGGATGCCTTTCAGTCTCTATAATGCACCCTCTACTTTTTAGCAGTGCATGCTTGCCATATTCTCATATATGGTAGGTGATTATCTAGAAGTCTTCATGGATGACTTTTCAGTGTTTGGTGAATCATTTGACGATTGCCTCCTACACTTGGTCCAGATCCTTAGGCGGTGCATTGACATGAATCTGGTTCTTTCCTGGGAAAAGAGCCATTTCATGGTGCTTGAAGGAATTATCCTAGGACATCTCATATCAGAAAAAGGCATCCAGGTCGATTGAGCCAAGGTGAATTGGATTTCCAAACTCCCTATGCCTAGCTCTATCAAGGACACCCGATCTTTCCTGGGGCAGGTCGATTTTTACCGTCGATTCATTTCTGATTTCTCAAAGATCGCGCGCTCCCTGACCACTCTACTATCTAAGGATGTTCCCTTCGAAATCTCCAAGGAATGCACTCAAGCATTTGAAATCCTATGTGATCGAGTTACTCAAGCTCCAATCCTACAGTCTCCTGATTGGTCTCAACCCTTTGAGATCATGTGCGATGCATCTGATTTCGCTGTAGGAGCGGTACTTAGGCAGAAAATTGGCAGGAAACCTGTGGTCATCTACTATGCTAGCAAGACACTTGACGAGGCTCAATGTAACTACACAGTTACTGAGAAAGAGCTGCTAGCCGTAGTATTTGCCCTGGAAAAGTTTAAATCATATCTTCTGGGTTCCTATGTTATCATTTACTCTGATCACACAGTTGTGAGTCATCTCCTTGCGAAGAAGGGTGTGAAACCTCGACTAATCCGATGGATCTTGCTGTTGCAAGAATTTGACCTTGAGATTCGCGACAAGGAGGGAAAACAGAACATGGTAGCTGATCACTTGTCCCACCTTCCTTCTGATATTATCGACCCTTCTGGACCCATTATGAAACATTTTCCAGATGAGCACCTCCTGACTATCAGTACAGGGCTTCCATGGTTTGCTAATCTAGTAAACTACCTAGCATCACATTAGATCCCTTTTGATTAGTCGAAGGCCAAGAAGGACAAATTGCTTTCCAATGCCAATTATTACTTCTGGGAAGACCCGTATCTTTTCTACATCGGTGCTGATCAAATCATTCGACGATGTGTCCTGGAAGCAGAAATTCAGGGCATCTTGTCCTTCTGCCATGACCAGGCATGCGGCGGACACTTCTCTGGTCATAAAACCACAGCTAAAGTCCTTTAGTGCAGCTTCTATTTGCCCACGATTTTCAAAGACGCATACAATCACTGTAAGGCATTCACTCGTTGTCTGACCTTAAGCAACATGAGCCACTGTGATATGATGCCCTTACAGCCGATTCTCGTACGCAAATCTTCGACGTCTGGGGGATTGATTTTATGGGACCCTTTCCTATTTCAGACGGCTTCGAGTACATTCTACTCACTGTTGACTATGTGTCCAAATGGATCGAAGCCATTCCAACCCGAACCAATGATCATAAGGTGGTTATCAAATTCATTCATCAAAACATCTTCTCACGGTTCGAGATTCCATAGGCTATAATCTCTGATGGAGGGTCCCATTTCACTAATGCTCAGTTCAGGTCATTAATGACCAAATACGAGGTGTCACACCGAATCTCTACTCCTTATCACCCCCAAACTAATGGTCTACTAAGCTTTCAAATTAGGAGATCAAGAAAATCCTCTAGGTTACTGTTCGACCTGATAGGAAAGACTGGTCATCCTGACTTCCGGAAGCTTTGTAGGCTTATAGGACCACCCACAAAACCCAATTAGGTATGTCTCCCTTCCGATTAGTGTACGGGAAGGCATGTCACCTCCCCATCGAATTGGAGCACAAAGCCTATTGGGCAGTACGGAACTGCAATCTAGATCTTTCTAAGGTAGGAACCCACAGAAAGCTTTAAATGAGCGAGATCGATGAATTACGCCACGATGCATATGAGAACTCATGAATTTACAAAGAGTGGGTTAAAGCCTTTCACAACAAGCACATATCCAGAAATATCTTTCACCTTGGTCAAAAAGTCCTACTCTTTGATGCTAAACTCAAACTGTTCCCAGAAAAACTAAGATCAAAATGGATCGGACCTTACCTCGTCCGACGAATCTTTGGAAATGGAGCCATCGAGATCAGTCAACTCAGCCCCGATTTAGAACCTTTCATCGTGAACGGTTGGAGACTCAAACCGTTCATTGAACTTACCGATACAAATTTGGCTGAGACATCCTTTACCCTCCATTCTCCCTGAGCTCATTGCACCCAGCCGATGGCGTAAAACTCAGCGCTTAACAGGAGGCAACTCATCATTTTTGAAAAACTCGGAACCTTTCTTGACACATCCTATGCTGAACTCATATTGCACTTTAGGGTTCATCCATTAGAATAGTCGACTCCACCTCAAGTACCCGTACCCGAGCTTAAAATCATCCGCAAACAATCATCTCGACCTGTTCGCCCACCCATAACCTGTTCTAATGAATGATCTAAGCTGAACTCGAACCTACCTAATTTACAATGGGGACATTGCAAATTGTAGGCATGGGAGGGTATGAAAGTGAAAAACGCAATAAAAATCATCTCACAAGAAAAGGTTTCATAAAAAAAATCACATATTCCAAAAATACCAAAAAAAATGAAAAAATTCTTGAAAAAGAACAAAAAATTTGAGAGGAGAGAAAATTTTGAGGCCATACAAATCTTGATGAGAAAAAGGAGAAAAATGAAAACTGTCAAAAAGGAGCACAAGTTGTAAAAGAAAAAGAGATAGTCATTAGTAACAAATTAAGAAATTAATTGAGTTCTAGTCCATATCAAGAAAAGGAAAATGAAAGGCAAAAAGTGCCAATGAAACATAGAAGATATTAGTAGGAACGCTGATTTTAGGCCTCTTGGGCTATACTCCTAGGCTTAAAAATTTAAGTATCCGCTAAGATCTGGATAGTCCTCAAGAGGTTGAGGAAAATGCAAAGCTTAAGTATTAGGTCTAAGGCTTAGGAAGTATTTCGACCTCATTAACTGACCTATGGTTTGTGGGACTCGGCAACCTAAGCAACCCAATCCACACACAGTCTGGTTCAGTGCGCATAAGTATCAAAATCACGCAAATGTGTTTAAACTGTTATGAAAAAGTCGCCTAGATTAGGAGCGGCCGATCAACACAAGTTGATTTGGACGAGTTCCCGGTGCGGAGAGGTGAGAAATTCTCCTCGAAGATGCGCAATAACATATCATCTCCTCTGTGCTTGTCTCCTAGGATATCTACATATCTTACCGGGGGCATGTAAGCACCCTATGCTAGTTCAGATGCCAAGGGCGGCATTATCCCGAAATGTCGATTGCCAAGGTCTGGATTTAGCTATAGAACGCCATGGGTGGGATTATCTCGAAATCTCGAAAGACAGGGTTCTGGGGGTTGCCATGGGCGGTGCTATCCCGAAGCATCGATTGCTAGGGACCCTTTGAGGATTGATGATGGGGACTAGGAATTTGATACAGATCATGTTGTGAAGCCAATTCGAAGCTAGACATAAAAAGAAAAGAGAGAGAAAACTCCCCAAACAAAGAAAATCCCTCTGTCTCTCTCTTACAAAAAAAGCACTGCAAACTGAACTAAGGCTAAAACATGTTACAAGCACGGGTGCTTTAACCGCGGAGTTCAACGAACCTTGGGATAGTTCCTGTGGGCCTTAAAAACCTTCATGGCAGACTGAGGCTAGAGTTGGTCAGGTCCGGATCTTGGTTGGTACTTGAGTACCCCTAGGCCTACTATCAGCATTCTAACCTAATCTACAGAAGAAAGCACACATCATAATTTTGAGCATCAAAAAGATTACATGGTCTAGAATCAAAGTTAAAACCTTAAAATTTTGCTAAGGGACTAACAAAAGCTAGGCATGGGGGTATGATGGGAACACCATCATGAGCCATAACTAGCTCATTTTGACCCAATTGAGAGAATAAATGCTCCTACATAACCAACAGAAGGTCCTAATTCATTACATAACCTTGCTGAGAATAAAATAACTAACTAGGGGTAAAACTGTAATTTTACCAATGCAGTACAACCATGGGTTTTCTCAAGATCTAAACAAAGGTTAAATGATCTTAATAAGATTATAAGTGGGTTGGATTAGATAGAAAAGGATTTGTGTGAGTTCTATGAATTAAATGACTTCTTGAAATCCTAAAATAGACCTACTTGATTAAACAAGGTTTTGGGCAAACTAAAATTCACTTAAACCCTCTAAAAATCATAGAGAAATATTCTCTAGGGTTTAGAATCTCCAATTTGGCCATTAGAACCCATCTTGACCTTGAATGAGGTCTTAGACAACTATTTACCCTAAATTGGATTTTTACATAAATTTCCCAGTCAAATGTGGTCAAACCCAAAATCCAACTTCACTATTGGATTCCTTAGGTCCAAATTAGGTTTGTACCAAAACTTGGACCCAAGATGAATTTACCTTGACCTAGTTTGCGAAAAGGTCCAACCTAATTACATTTCTACACCTATCTTTCAAAAATCTTTACAAAAAGCCCCCTAGCTTCATCTTCATTTTCGCAATTAGGTTCCTTCGCCATTATAGTGGAGGAATTCTACTCCGACGAGCTTTGGAAAGAGAGTTCTCCCTGATTGCTTGGAGGATCTCCTCTAAAATTAGAAGGGAGATCCTCTGAGAAATTCTCTCTCGTCTGAACCCTCATTTGAGATCTGATTCCCTCCTAATCTCTCATGCGAATGCATGAGAGATGTGGGTATCTCAACGACTTCCTTCTCTAGCGAGCCTTCCTTGCTTGGGAAGCTTGCTTCCCAAGCCCTAACCGACTTTCAGGGCTCTATTTAAAGAAGCCCAGATTGCCTCGACTCCTCCACGCTCGAAATTGGCTGTGAATCCCCATAATTCGTCTCTTCTCCTCATGACTAAAGGCTCCTCAACGTCCGGTGATCTTCCCTACTCCTTCTCGTTGTCCGACCGCCATACCTGCGGTGGATTCCTCCCTAACTTTAGCCACGTCTCGCCGTACCAGCAGATGCCCTTTCCCCCTTCATCCTCGCCGTCCAACCCCCATTGGAGCCACTTTCATCTCTGACGTCGGCTACACTTCGACCGATGTCACCTTTACCCCCCTTTGTCTCTTAACACCCTAGCTAAGTTCTCTCTCCCCTCTACTTTCTTCTCCACTCTCTATTTCCCAAAATCGACCACTGTCGGCCCTCGCACCTTCATCTCCATCTCCGTCCACCACCTTCGGCAAGGCCATTCCACCTCCACAGGCCACCGCTACCCTTGCCAATCCTCACAGAACCTCCGCCACACTTCACTAATCATTTCCCCTCACTCATATCACCACACCACTCACCCAAACGCTGCCCCGAACACACCCACTCACACACACACAGTTTGACCTAGATACGCACTCACAAGCACTTCCACGCCACGCCACCACCCCCAGCACCTTCGTCGTGCTCTGGTGACACTCCTTGAGCACTTTGACGAGGCTGTGAGGTCGTTCTTGTGATTTCAGGTTCAGGCATCATCCGCCATTGGTGACTGAGCTTGAAGCAAGCTCCAAGCCTCTCCAGGCCTTGCCAGTTCCAGGCTTCAGGCCCAGGTTGTGCGGAATCACTTCGTGCACGTACCGAGGACCTCAATTGAAGACAAGAGCCTCAACAGTTGAGGCAATTGGAGGCAACCATCCTCTGCTGCAGAACGCAAAGAAAGAAGGTGCGTTTACTCCCACATCGGTGGCTGCGAAGTGCCCGAAGGCGCATAAGTTGAATTTGTGCCATAGCCTTATCACCTCAGTTACCACGGGGTGAGGTCCCTCTCACCCGACCCGGTCTCGTTCGTGGCACTGTCCACGCAGATCTGGCTTGACCCAACCTGACTGCACTCCTCGCCCACCACTGCACGTCGGTGGGCCTGGTCCTGGGTACGCACCCAACCCAATTACCCAATTGTCTGTGTGGCTCTGGGAGAGCGTATCCTAAGAGAGAAAGTGAGGAGAGTTGCACGCGAGTAGGGGTAGGTTTTGTTGCAAGTTCTTCAGGCCAACACTTAACCGCAGCCAGAAGGAAGAAGCGAAAGTTGAAGAGAAAGAGAAGAAGAAGAAGGAAGAAGAAGGAGAAGCTAAGGTAGAAGCAAGGCAAAGGAAGAAAGAAGAGAAAGAGAAGAATCGTGAAGGCAAAGGAAGTTAGACAAAAGCCAATGAAGAACAGGAAGGAGAAGACAGAAAAGAGAAAGAAAAGAGATCAGACACTTTAATTCGTCTGATCAAAGAATCAAACGATAGATTCTAGTCTCATTGCATATTTATATATTGAATCATTTGGTGATATTGTAGGAGTATTTGGTGATCTACATCACCATTTTACTCCCATATTTTTGCACTCTGATACTGCTATTATTGTAATTTCTTTCAGTTTAAATTGTGATCTTGATTTCTAAATACCAATTTGCTCCCTGTATTCGACCTCGAAAATTCTTTCGAGTAATAAAATTATATATGTTTTGAATGCTATTTCGGCTGTACTACAACGCAATACTTTTAAAACCCGACTCAGCAATCTAAACACTAGGTTAAACACTATCTAATTAACACAATAAATGGGTTAAGTGTGGAAATTAAGGAAAAAGACCTAAAACATCAAATTTGAGTTAAAAATGCATAATTAGGTCAATTAATGAGATATTCTATTCACAAATGCAAAATGATGATCTAATTGTAAATTGAACACATTTTTGGGTTCAAAAGTTCAAATCAAAAGTGAAATCATGTTCTAATATATTCAATTAAGCTATCATAAAAATCTCATTGCATTTGAACATCAATAGGACCTTGGAATTAGTTGTTTATATTTAGGTCCTCATTCATTGACATTTTCCTTAGGCTAAAAAGTAGTAGGGACTTCTTTGAAACTCGTAGGGACCTCTTTGCAAGCATCCGGGGACTGGTTTGATCTATTCTTCTTACTTATGGGCTTTTACGCAATTCTTCTACTACTTCACACATTTAGGGCTGATGTGCAAAATTCCCAACTCGCCTGATAGTGTTCACACTTCTTCAGCGTTGATGAACACAGGCCATCTAGGCCATCGTTCCTCTATTCCATTGATCAATGATGGATCTTTATCAATTCTTCTCACGCCTTTGCTCGAAGGATCGTTGCCTCACCTAGATCCCATCCTACTGTGGGTTTACGGTGGGTTTTCGTCCTAATTCTTCCCACGCAAATATCCTCCTCATCCCACCATCAATGCCCTAATCATGTAATCCCACCTTAGCGGTACCATGATCTACTCCAACACCTATATAACTATGGTCCTTGAGCTTGACAGCCCAAATCAACTCCCTTCTCCTCTGAGTCGATCCCCTCATCCATGTTTCCAATTCCTCTACCTCCTTGGCCAACCGTCGATGACAAGGGTGGTATCTCCTCCTCCAATTCATCGTTGTAGCGACCAGATACAGCCTAGGGACTCCATTCCTTGCTAGAGACCCTCGCATCCCCCTTCGTCACCATAGTAACTCGCCGTGGATCCAGGCATCCCATTCGTTCACTTAGCTAGGATTTTTAATGCTTTCATAGATTAGATTTATTCCTTTCTAGGAGTAGAATTAATTAGTTAACTCACTGATGAACTGTTAGATTAGTTAGGTGTTTTTGAATGCGAAAAGAGAGTTTTAAAGGTGCATTCGTTGTAGTACACTCCTAAATTGCACAACAAGACATTTAAATTTATAAACTTAGAATGTAAAAAGAGTCCGAGGTCGTTTGTAGGGAGAAAATATGGAATTCACAACACTAATCTTAAATTGAAATGAATAAGCATAATAAACGGAGCACAATAAAGATATTCAATGAATAATATATGTAGAAATATATTTAATGAGAACCAATGTATGATGGAGAAAAAAGAATAAGAGAATAAAAAATAATGGTGATTTAAATTACCATGTATATCCTCTTAATTTAAGCATGCATCCAAAGTATTCAAGCAATTCAACAATAACTCTAATCAATCATTCAAATAATGCCACAGTGTTCACAACCAAATTGGACGTCGAGTATGATGACTAGACGCCTTGTCATAGCATAGCACAGAGGCTCTTAAGCTTCTCTTCTCTCCTCAACAGCTTCTCTTCTCAAGGCTTTCTTCTCAAGCCTTTACCTTCTTTAGCACAAGAGCACCAATTTCCTTCAGCAGCTAACTGTAGAGCCCTAGTACCAAGAGAAAAACCCTCCCCCCTCCTCACAAATCCCTTCTCTTTTCTCTTAGGACTGGCTTAATCAGGCATATAATCAAGTAAATGGATCCGAGTATCGGGTCCTAGCCCATGTGCATGTGTGCACGGGCGAGGGTGCGTGGTGAGCGGGGACCTCACCCCTGAGTGTCTGAGGCAACGAGGCTATGAGAGGAATTCCACTTATGCACTGCGTTTGGCCTGTGTTCCCACGATGTGGGATTATCTGCTCACGGCTCCTTTGCGCATCTGCGGTAGAGGTGAAGCTCTTCGATTGTGGATGCTGCTACTGCTGGGAAGCCAACAAGAGATGCGGATGGAGTCATGAGGTGAAACCGCATCTCCTAATGTTCGATGCAAAGGGTTTGGCAGTCGGGTGAAGGTGGAAGATGTCAACAATGGTGGATGCACTAATGTCTCTAGCGAAGATACCTGCGAGCACAAATACCGGCTAAAAGCTCGGATTAAAAAGCTTAAAGGCTTCGCTGGATGATGGCGAAGGTGGTAGTGGCGGTTTTGTGGTGAATTAGGGTGTGTGGTGGCCGGATGAAGGTGGAAGGGGTGAACGGAGAAGGAAGTGTCCAGTGGAGGCGTTGAGTGCGTGAATTGTGGAATAAGGAGAGGGGTTTTGTGCGGATGGATGATGATGATCGATTTCGCAGTGTTTGAAAAAGATACGCATTGTAGTATATCGCGAAAAACAATTTTCACATTTTATTTATTTATTACTCGAAATTCAAAAACATTCCGAGGTCGAACTCAGGGAGCAATTTGGTATTTAGATGTAAAATATCACAATCTCAATTATGTTCAATACTAATGCAAAAATAAATGCTAGAGACAAAAAGGAAATAAATTCTTTTTCTTCTCTTCTCTCTTTCTTCTTTGTTCTCTCTCTTTTCTTCTTTCTCTATCTTCAGACGTCTGATTTTGTGAATCAGACGCCTTAAGTGACGTCTGCTACAGTGTCAATGTCTTCTTTCTTCTTCTCCTTGGTTCTCTGCTGCACTTCTTCTTCTTTCTTTCTTTCTCTGCGGCTGCTCCTTCCTTCAGCGGCTCTTCCTCTTCCTTCTTTTTTGGCCTAATCCTTCTCTTTCTCTGAGGCTGAGTCTCCTTGGCTTCTTCTTCTTCTCTTCTTGCACTGTGCTACGCCTCCTCCTTCTTCTTTGGCTCCTTCCTCTGCCTTCTTCTTCTTCTTTGGCGTGGCTAAGTCTTCAGCTGCTTCCTCTTCTTCCTTCTTCCCTGCACAGGCACGGAGAAGCAAAACCTACCCCTACCCTCCCTGCATCTCTCTCTCTTTGTTTCTCTCTTCGCTTTCTCAGAGCCAGCCGGGTAATCAGGTCAGGTTACGCGTGCCCGAGTCCAGGCGCACTGGCGTGGGTGGTGCGTGAGGAGTGCAGGGTAAACGGGTCAGCTAGGTCCGCGAAGAGTGGGTCGCGGACGAGGCGGGTATACGGGCGAGGGGACCTCACCCCGTGTAGTTGGAGGCGATAAGCCCTATGCAATTTTACAACTTTTACCATAGCGCTCGCACGCAAATGCCTGAGGTGGGACTAAACATTCCACCTTCCTGTTGCATGTGCCTTCAGAAGTTGAGCCTCTCAATTGCAGCTACTGCGAGGGTCTTAGAGGCCAATCAAAGGCCTGGGTGTGTGCGTGAAACTAAACGGTGTGACCTGGGAGTGTAGGCCTAGAGCAACAAGGCCTGGGCGAAGCTTCAGGCGAGCTTCATGCTTCTGCGTCAATGGCGGAAGGGGCGGCGAACATGAAAACACGAACACAGCCTTGTATCCATGTCAAATCGCTCGGGGAGGTTCGCCAGAGCATAGCGAAGGTGCTGGGGGTGTTGGCGTGGAGTGGCAGTGTTTGTGAGTGTGTGCCTAGGGTGCACTATGTGAGTGCGAGTGGGTGTGTTCGAGGGGTGGTTCGAGTGAGTGGCGCGGTGCGTGGAGTGCGGGGAAATGATCAGTGAGGTGAGGCGGTGCTTAGGGACCAGTCGGCGAGGAGGGAGGTGGTCTGTGGTGGTGGAGCGAACTCACTGGAGTTGGTTGCCGGAGGTGAAGGGGATGATGGTGGTCGACGTATGGCAGTAGTTGATTTAGGAAATAGATAAAGGGGAAATGAAGAGGGGAGAAAGGGGAACTTATCTAAGGAGTTCAGAGCGAAGGGGGGAGGTGGAGGGTGAGCGGCAGGTGCCTGCCATCGCTGGAGATGAAGATGCCCAGGGGAAGAAGCGGCGACGAGGAAGAGGGCCTGAGGATCTGCGCTGGTACGGTGCGGTGCGGAGGAGAACGGCGTGTAGGTTTTGGCCCTACAAGGAGGGGTGACGTAATAAAATGCGGAAATAAATATAAACAATATCACAGAATAGACAACCACACAAAGTACACAAAGATTTTTAGGTGGAAACCCAAACCGGGTAAAAACCACCACCTAACCCTCTCGAGTTAGGATTTTCCGATCAACCTAGTTGATCAAATCCACTAACCGAATCACTTTAAAACGAGGGTGATTCAACCTCAGTACAACCATGCTACAAGTACAAGGGTAGCGTTCCTCAACCCCTTCTCTCCACGAGAAGGATTTTGTCCCACGAAGGAGACGGGAATTCGCAAAGCGAATACCCAACCAAAAGACAAAGATAAAATAAAACAAGTAATCCTATAGAGCCAACAAAGGAATTATGAACCTAGCTTCTATAGGAAATAGGAAACTCCCCTTTGCAAGGAGTGCGTCGAGTTGATGACGCGGTGCGTGTGCCACGCGATGGCGCAATGTCGCTCTCGTAGACAACGGCGGGAGAGCGGGTGCGCGAAGGGAATGTAGCTCTCTAGGTGATGGAACTTAAGCTTGGAGAGAAAGATCTTTTCTGGACACAAAAGAGTGTGAAAGTGTGTAGCTAAGTGTATCCAAGTGTATGTTATGTTTCTCTTTGTGTATCTTGGTGTGTCTTAGTGTTGCAAAGGTTTCCCTCTATTTATAGAGGCCTTAGGAAGGCTTTGGAAGGCTTAGGAAAGGTTCTATAGCCGTTGGGAACAAAGCCCAAGAGAATCAGGCCGAAATCAGGACAATGATTACACTTGACAGGGTAATCAGACGTCTAATTATTGCATCAGACGTCTGGAAGGCCACTTTAAGACGTCTGATTCCAAGGTCAGACGTCTGATTTTGGGCGGGTCTCTCCCTGACTTGAATCAGATCTAAACAGGGTTTTTGCGCAAGTCCATCAGACGACATACAGGACGTCTGGAAACCTACTTTTACTGTGGAAATTGATTTCCAAACGTTGTAACGGCTAGAAAATCTCTGAGAAGAGATTTTGGGTCAGCCGAGGCAAAACGGTCAATTATCAGACGTCTGGAAAGGCTTAAGGACGTCTGATAAGGCTCTAACGGTCATATTCTTGAGTGTATGCTAAGCCAGCCAACGGTCCACTAATTCGACATCTGGCAAAATCATCAGACGTCTCCTAAGACGTCTGGTCTAAGGTCTGGACGTCTGATTTCATCAGACAGAACTAACTATGTCCAGCCTAACAGTTATCAGACGTCTGAAACAACAGTCAGACGTCTTAAAATACTTTATCAGATGTCTGATTTGGGAATTAGACGTCTGGAAATGCTGTTTGAGCCCTATATTGGTTTTCTAAGTATTCTACAGAAAACCTAAGTATCCTAGGGTTGTGCCGGTGTTCCTAGGACTACTGTTAGGGTTCTTTGAGGCACTTTAACATAATATTCTAAGGAAAATAAGAGCAAGAAAATAAAGACAAGAGATACAAGAAAGGATTAAAAAGAATCTATCCTATTCTTCTTATCTTCTATCTTCAATCTATCGCTCCACGCGAACCTCCTCTGTTTTCCGTCAAGCTCCTCCAATCCGTCCTGGATGCGAGCTCGAACTCCGTTTAAGTACGTCTACATTTGCAATTGACCTGAAATCTAGGACTCAAATTGCAAATGTTAAATAACACGTGTTTTGTTATCATCAAAATAAATGATCGTGGTGCTCTAGCACCAACAATCTCCCCCTTTTTGATGATGACAAAACCATAAATAATAATGCAGAAAAAACCTCCCCCTTTTTGACATTATCAAAAATGTTTAATTGGTTTTACATTTCCTATAACTCCCCCTTAAAACATGCTCTTCTATGAATTTATTTTAACAAAGGTGATATTCTCCTCCTTTTTTGTAACAACAAGATAGCTATTATTTTTCTCCCCCTTACTAAAGGAAATTTTGCTACCTTATATCTCCCCCTTAAAAATTGACAATTAGCTCATAAATTTTTCATTTTTTAACTTCCCCTATCTAAATGCTTATAAAAAGATAGGGTTAAGAATTTTACCTCACCTACCATGGCCAATAAAGTGGCCCGAATGGTGGTGGTGGATGCCACATCGGATGGGGCTCCCATCCGTAGCATGGAGGCCCGGGCATCGGAGCCGGTCTCCAGTCTGGTGGTCGACGTGCGGCGGGTCCGTTGCTTGTTCGCTGTCTCGTCGGTCGTCTTGTTCTCCTCCTTGGTCTACTCCTTGGTTCTCCCAACTTGAGTTGACCAGCTTTGAGTTTGTAGGTCCAGTCCTTTGTGTTGTAATTATCCCTAAACCCTACAAAACAAGATTCTAATTCTTTCTTTGGTATCTAAGTGGGCTTGGATCTGGATCTGTTAGCGGGTCTCCTTGATGGAGATCCTTTCTCAATCTTAGGGCTATAAAAATTATCTACTTTATTGATTAATTTGTTGGAGTTTTCCCTAAGACATGCAATTGCTTTTTCTATAATACTCATCTTAGTCTTTAAATTAGAGATTTCTAACTTTAGACTATCATTTTCCTCAATCAATTTATTATTTTCATTGATGAGGTTTTGATTTTCTAATAATAGGTTATCAATTCTAGGACTAGCTTCTATGTCCTTAAGTTATTTTTCTAACCTATCATTTTCATTTTTAAGAAAACTAAGGTTCTTTTTAATGCTTTTATTTTCTATTTTTAGTGATTTACTAATCTCAAATAGTTCATTAAAAGCTTCTTGTAAATCGAAATTTACCTTGTTGTCGCTGTCGTCGCTTCCTCTTTCGCTGTCGCTGTTGCTTCCTCTGGCCATGAAACCAAAGCAAGTGGTTTCTTCCTTTTCTTCTTCTTCTTCCTCCGAGCTGGAATCGTCCCAAGTGGCTTGGAACGCCTTCTTCTTAGAATTCTTTTCCTTTTCCTTTTTCTTCTCCTTTTTGAGAAGAGGGCATTCTGGTCGTAGGTGCCCTTTCTCGTTGCAATGGTAGCAACGTCTCGGGCTTTCATTCTTCTCCTTTTTCTCTTTCTTTAATTCCCTACAAAACTTGGAAAAATTTTTAAGTAAAATTCTAAAGTCTTCGTCGTCGGAACTTACCTCGCTATCCGACGCGGCTCTGTAGGCAAGAGTCTTCTTCAGTTTGGGCTCCGGTGTATCCTTCTTCTTCTGCTTCAACTTTGTCTCGTAGGCCATTAGATTTCCTAAGAGATCTTCCATGTTGAGCTCCTCTACTTCGTTCGCCTCCTCGATGGCGGTGACTTTTTGTTCCCACTCCGGTCCAAGGGAACGAAGAAGCTTCCCTTGAAGCTCCCCCTTGATGAAGGTCTTCCCTAAAGCTTTTAAATTGTTTACTATGAGAGTGAACCTAGTGTTCATCTCACTTAAAGTTTCATTAGATTTCATAGAAAAAGCCTCAAATTCTTGTGAAAGTAAATTGAGTTTAGAAGTTTTTACCTTAGAGGTACCTTCGTGAGTTACCTCAAGTGTGTGCCAGATCTCGTATGCGGTGGCGCATTGCGAGATTCTGTTGAACTCCTTCGAGCTGAGCACGCAATACAACGCGTTCATTGTTTTCGCGTTGAGAGAGAGCTCCCGGATCTGCTGCTGCGAGTATCCTCCGGCGGGTTTCTCTAGGATGTCGAAGGGGGTCTCGCACCTGGCCCAGACTGTGAAATTGGTGGCTTGAAGCCACGTCTTCATCCGCAACTTCCAGTAGGGGTAGTTGCTCCCGTCGAAGAATGGTGGACGGGTTGTGGACTGCCCCTATGAAATCCTGCTTGTGGAATAGCTTCCCTCCATGTGATCTTTCCGCGGATGTTACTCCTGTAGGCGGAAAACCTGCTCTGATACCAAATGTAGGTTTTGGCCCTACGAGGAGGGGTGACGTAATAAAATGCGAAAATAAATATAAACAATATCACAGAATAGACAACCACACAAAGTACACAGATTTTTAGGTGGAAACCCAAACCGGGTGAAAACCACCACCTAACCCTCTCGAGTTAGGATTTTCCAATCAACCTAGTTGATCAAATCCACTAACCGAATCACTTTAAAATGAGGGTGATTCAACCTCAGTACAACCATGCTACAAGTACGAGGGTAGCGTTCCTCAACCCCTTCTCTCCACGAGAAGGATTTTGTCCCACGAAGGAGATAGGAATTCACAAAGCGAATACCCAACCAAAAGACAAAGATAAAATAAAACAAGTAATCCTATAGAGCCAACAAAGGAATTATGAACCTAGCTTCTATAGGAAATAGGAAACTCCCCTTTGCAAGGAGTGCGTCGAGTTGATGACGCGGTGCGTGTGCCACGCGATGGCGCAATGTCGCTCTCGTAGACAACGGCGGGAGAGCGGGTGCGCGAAGGGAATTTAGCTCTCTAGGAGATGGAACTTAAGCTTGGAGAGCAAGATCTTTTCTGGACACAAAAGAGTGTGAAAGTGTGTAGCTAAGTGTATCCAAGTGTATGTTATGTTTCTCTTTGTGTATCTTGGTGTGTCTTAGTGTTGCAAAGGTTTCCCTCTATTTATAGAGGCCTTAGGAAGGCTTTGGAAGGCTTAGGAAAGGTTCTATAGCCGTTGGGAACAAAGCCCAAGAGAATCAGGCCGAAATCAGGACAATGATTACACTTGACAGGGTAATCAGACGTCTAATTATTGCATCAGACGTCTGGAAGGCCACTTTAAGACGTCTGATTCTAAGGTCAGACGTCTGATTTTGGGAAGGTCTCTCCCTGACTTCAATCAGATCTAAACAGGGTTTTTGCGCAAGTCCATCAGACGACATACAGGACGTCTGGCACTATGTCTGGACGTCTGGAAACCTACTTTTACTGTGGGAATTGATTTCCAAACGTTGCAACGACTAGAAAATCTCTGAGAAGAGATTTTGGGTCAACCGAGGCAAAACGGTCAATTATCAGACATCTGGAAAGGCCTAAGGACGTCTGATAAGGCTCTAACGGTCATATTCTTGAGTGTATGCTAAGCCAGCCAACGGTCCACTAATTCGACGTCTGGCAAAATCATCAGACGTCTCCTAAGACGTCTGGTCTAAGGTCTGGACGTCTGATTTCATCAGACAGAACTAACTATGTCCAGCCTAACAGTTATCAGACGTCTGAAACAACAGTCAGACGTCTTAAAATACTTTATCAGACGTCTGATTTGGGAATTAGATGTCTGGAAATGCTGTTTGAGCCCTATATTGGTTTTCTAAGTATTCTACAGAAAACCTAAGTATCCTAGGGTTGTGCCGGTGTTCCTAGGACTACTGTTAGGGTTCTTTGAGGCTCTTTAACATAATATTCTAAGGAAAATAAGAGTAAGAAAATAAAGACAAGAGATACAAGAAAGGATTAAAAAGAATCTATCCTATTCTTCTTGTCTTCTATCTTCAATCTGTCTCTCCACGCGAACCTCCTCTGTTTTCCGTCAAGCTCCTCCAATCCGTCCTGGATGCGAGCTCGAACTCCGTTTAAGCACGTCTACATTTGCAATTGACCTGAAATCTAGGACTTAAATTGCAAATGTTAAATAACACGTGTTTTGTTATCATCAAAATAAACGATCGTGGTGCTCTAGCACCAACACGGTGGAGCTGGCTCTGCCACTGGTACGGTGGCAGAGCGACGAGAATAGGGAGGAGGAGTCACTGGAAGCTTCGGGCAGTCAGTCGAAGTTGGGAGGAGACGAATTTGAGGGAGATCTCTGGCCAATTTAAGCTTGAAGGAAGAGGCGTGGTCTGTGCTTCCTTAAATAGGTGCAGGCAGAGCGGGAAGAGCACAGAGACGGTGGGAAAGCCACGCCGGTAGTAAGGCTGGAGGGAGACCCATACCTCTCGAGCATTCGCACGAGAGGTATGGTAGGTTTCAGGGCATGGGGAGCTACCCATGCAGTAGGGGGCTCCGCAGGGAGTTCCCCCTTCAAATCTGGGGGCGGCTCCCCATGCAGATGAGGTGAAAACCTTCGCACGAAGTCGCCGGAGGTATGGCCCCCGCTGCAAATGGCAGAGGGACTGAAATGAAGAAAGGGACGACGAAGTTAGGGGGGATTTGCAAGGGTTTCAAAAAGTTGAGGGTCTAAAAGTAATTTGGAGGACCAATTTGCAAAGTGGGTCAAGACGACCTTCCCTTAGGTCCAAATTTTGGTATAAACCTAATTTGGACCTAAGGAACCCAATGGTGAAGTTGGATTTTAGATTTGACCACGTTTGGTTGGACATTTTTCATAAAAACCCAAATTAGGTCAAATATTATGCATGGACCCTAATCTAAGTTAAAACAGGTTCTAAAGGCCATATTGAAGGTTCTAAACTCTAGAAGATATTTTTCCATAAATTTTAGAGGATTTAGTTGATTTTTATCTTGCCTGGAACCCTGTGAATTTAAGTGGGTCTGTTTTAGGATTACAGAATGTCATTTAATTCCTGGATTGCACAATAACCCTTTTCTGATTGAACCATCCCACTTTTTCTCTTATCAAGTCTAATTGACCTATGTCTAGACCCTTAGAAATCTTGTTGATGTACTGCAATGGTAAAATTGTAGTTTTACCCCTTGTTTTGTGTTCTCTTCCCAGATTAATGATTCCTTGAATTAAGCCCTTCTTTTGGTTATGTAGGAGCACTTGTTCACTTTATTAGTCCAAAATGTTCTAGTTAGGGTTCATGATGAGGTTCTCATCAATGGACGAGGCAGAGCTTTTGGAGGTGAAGCGGGCGCGTTTGGTGCGATATGGACAGCGATTGACCTCGTCGGAGCTCGGTCGAAGCAAAGGAAGACAAAGGGGGAGGAGGTGTGGTTTATAGTCGAAACTAGGGTTTAAAGAGAGGGTAAGCGAGTAGAGGGGAATAGGAAGTTAGGGAACCTAATGTTAATGGTGGAAAGGGGTAGGAAGGCATCGTCTTTGATTGGCCAGCATTGTGGAAGAGAATGCCTCTAGTGGGGGTAGACAGCGCGACGAAAGGGGTTAAAAGCCCTAGCTTTGGCCTACCAGGAGCGGATGAGCGTGAGGAAGAGTTTGGCACTCCTAATTTGATGGTTGGGAGGCTGTAGGAGGACTGGGGAGAGGGTCGTCAGAGTCGAGGTTGGAGGTGGCTGAAGTTGAAGGTGCAGACTTGTTTTTGGCCTGAACTTGACTCGTTTGAAGCGATTGTGCACGAGGAAGCTTTATAGAGCTCCAAGGAGAGCTCTAGATCAGGAAGGAAGGTTTTCATGGCTTGGGATTGGAGGAATAAGACCTATGATTCTTGTGCATTCTCATAAGCAATCAACAAAGATTTGGGACTCAACATTGATCCTAGATGATTTTCCTAGGTGTGAACATCAATCCCACCAAATTTGGTGGGATTTGGTGTTGATTTGAATAGGATTCATGGAGGACAAACCTTGCTTGGAGGTCGGGTTGACCTCAATGGCAGTGGAGGACTAGTTGTGAAGGAGACAACAAAGTTGGGGGGCATTTTGTAGAGATTTCAAAAGTTAAGGGCCTAGATGAAAGAGAAAGAGTGTGAGTGGACTGAAATGCAAATTAGGTCAAGATAGATTCTGATTGAGCCCAAATTTTGTTATAAACCTAATTTTGACCTAAGGAATCTGACGGTGAAGTTGAATTTTAGTTTTGACCATGTTTGACTAGGCAATTTATGCCGAAATTGAAATTAAGGTAGAATTGTGTCTATGACTCTATTTATGGTCAAAATAGGTTCCAAAGGTTAAATCAAGGGTACCAAACCTAAAGGAATATTTTTATATGAATTTTAGAAGGTTTAAATATATTTTATTCTGACTAGAACCTCAGTAATTTAAGTGGGTATTAAATTAGGGTTTTAGGAGCTATGTCGGTTCTCGAAATGCGTAAAATCCTATTTTTGTCTGTGTGGACCCTCTTATTAGACTTTAATGCTTATTAGACCATAGATTAACCCCTCAAAAACCCCGTTATTATTTTGCATTTATGATATGCTGTTAAAACTGCATAATTAACCCTGATTTAATGTATTCCTCTCAGAATGGATATGCGGGGAATTACGACTCTCAGGCGATTATGTAGGAGCATTTGTCAATTAATCCTGACTAATTAAAGTTGGTTATATCTCATGATGATGTTATCAGCAGGAGTAGAGTTAGAGATTGACTTCGCCCTCTCTGATCAATTCTAATCAGAGAAGTGGTTTTTTTCCATCGTATCGATCCACTGATCTCCCTCATCACCGCACACTCGCTTCTGAATATTTTCCTCGATGTTTTAATTCACCAATCACTCATTCATTAGAGAATTTAATAGATTTGAAGCTCTTTAGCTTTTAGATTTGTTGGAGCGCTCAAACATCAATTTGAGGGCACGCCATTCAACCAAGATATCCACTAATATCCTCCTTCTGGTTTGAATCAATTAGATTTGACTGATTATGTGGGGATTGATTTCAATAGCTGATCAAATAATTTTTGAGCCAATTGCAGTCTATTTGGATTTAATCAATGAAATTAGGTTTATCTGAGTTTGATTGGAAATATTGCAATTATTTTAAATTCAGGCTTTCATTGCTCATATAATCTATGCTTCATCTTATGTCAAATCCTGATTTTTTATTATCACCTGGTAGTTTGGGTCAATGAGAATTAGATGAAATGATTCAAAGCCTAAGCATTGACCTAATGATCTTTAAAGGATTGCCTACCCTTTTTGAATACCAATTAATGGTGTGCAAAAAGTATAGATGATCAATTCATCTTGGCGAATCTAGATTAATAGCCCATTTGGGTGACATTATTGATGGGTCGATCTTCACTCTCGATGAAATTTTAAACATAAAATGACATGTTGTTGTAAAGCTTTTGTGGTGGAAAATAAACTATCAAAATATTTAATTATTCAAAATCTAACCATGAAAATAGTTAGGTTGTTTCCGCAGGGAGGAATAAGCCTATTAAATTATGTAATGGTACCTAGTCCAATCTGGAATTACACTAGATAAAGATATGACTCTTTTCACTTCATTTTCCCCATAAATAACATTCCATGTAATTACCTAAAATAAGGAGGAATTCTCATGCAAATCTATCTTAATATAATAATTAGATAAATAAGTAAATAGTAAGTTGCAATGGCATTAATGGTAAATTTTAATGGGATGAAAAATAGGGGATTTGCTACGGAGCTTGCGGGCGCATGGATGAGGGCATTGCCGGTGGCTTGTTTGCTAGTGGTGGTGCATCAGCGAGGGTGCTTCGCGATGGTGTAGGCGATGCGACCAGAGGCGGTCGACGGTGGTCGGATGGAGGACCCAGTGACGTTGAGGTGGCTGCTAGCGTGGGTCGCGTGAGATCGAGTGTGGCCCAGGTGGTCGGCGAGGGAGGTTGTGAGCATTTGGTGAAGCTAGCATGAGTCGAGGAGGTTGGAGGCATGTGGACGGTGCTGCTCGTTGTTGTGTTCCTTTGGGATTGCAGGTGGTGAAGAAGAAAGAGAAGAGGAAGATGAAGATGAATCATGGATGGTGGTGGGTTGTTGAGTTGGGTGGTGATGAAGATGGGGTTACTGTGGTGGTGGACATGGTGATGGGCTGGGTGCGCTGTCATCGCACGGCCAGTTGCGGTAGCAGAGGCAGAGACTCATCATGCACGCTTCAATCACAGTGTATGCGAGTTCCGCAGTGCCCGTGGGATGCATAGTGGCGGAGCGAAGAAGATGATCCCCCAAAGGGCGGTGAAGGTTCTCTGCGGATGGTCGGCCTCCTTTTTAAAAAAATCTTCATATGTTTTCCTTCGACCGCAAAGTTCTCTAACCACTCGGGAAGATTGTGAGTGGTTGGGACAGTAGATGAACATTGGCCAGTCTTTATCAGACGTCTGAACTTATCACTAGACGTCTTAAAAGTGTAAAATCAAGGAGCTTGTGCTAGCAGTTCCTAGACGTCCATCCTTATCTCCAGACGTCTTATAGATGCAGAATGAACGTTTGATTCTTATACCTAGCCTACATCCAACATATAGAATATGTTATTTTATCATTTGTTATTAAATGTAAAATTGGCGTACAAAATTATATGCAGACTAAGATGAATTACCATATAACTCCTAATCAATTAGAAACTATGAACAGATAATTAAAGAGTCCTTAGGCCAAATAATGGTCCACTAAAGTGGACTTATCAATTATATTTTTGGATTCAAAAGTTTTAGTCCATCAATGAGAAGTTGAATGAGGTTTTAATGATTGAAAGGGTTCATCAGTGATTTCAGAACCTGATTTGATCCAATCTTCTTGAACTGTCTATGGTAAAGAAGGGGGAATCAGAATGGGGTTTTGGATGTAATGTTCATCAATTTGATTTCTGGAGGTTTTTACATGTTCAAAGAAACATTTGCGATGACTTGGTTATTGTTTGATGGATTTGAAAATGTTTTAGTGCTTTAATTCAGGTTTGAGAAAGGTTCTTCAGTTGAGTTAATACTTAATTAATCTCTTCTCTTCATGTTGTCTATGGCATAAGAAAAGGATTGATTAGGGTTTTATGATTGTGAGATGATGAATCTTGATTGGATGATCTATTCTATAGTGTTTGCGATGATTTAAATGGAGTTTTATGGATTTTAGTTAAGATCTGGATTTAAATTGGAATTAGGGATTTAAAAAAGCTGACATTTGTATATTGTTAGAACACATGTGTATAAGCATTCATGTACTTTTATGGGCTTCAAATATGTTTTAAATGTCTTGTAAAATATGTTCTCAGTTATTGTCAACTATATTTCAATATAATTCACTATCCAAAATTTGTTTTGAAATGAATTTGAGATGAAAGTCATGCTTAATTGCTCTAACACTTTTCATATTGTGTGCTGGCAATTTCTAATTGTTTAAGATGCATTTCTAGCCACTTGAGTCCATTTTTAGGTCGTAGGTTCTTTGTTTTAAACTCAATTAGGCCTCTTTTGTGTTAGATTTACAAATAAATAAAAATCATTAAAAAATCACAAAAAAATAAAATAAACCTGCCTTGAGTAAGATTAGATATTTTTTTAGGTGCATGCAAAGTTGCAAAGTATTTCGAACCCCTAACTTAGTAGAACATATCAGTCGACGGTTCGATATACTTTAAAATTTAATAAAAGAACCAAGTTCAAAAATCACAGAAAGAATTCTTCTCTCTCGTCTCACCTTCTCTCTCTCTTCTCCTATCCATATTAAACACAAAAACACCATAAAAATCGGAAAAAGTAAAAGAGTTCATAAAAATACCATGTATATAGTATTTATACTTGTAAATATAGCTTAATAATATGCTAAATATAAATAGTAAGGTATATAACTTAAATGTATACAAATAACTTACACCTATATTATATCTATTTAAATAATTATTTATGTTAAGTTAAACTATATATACTGTAATTATATAATTATCTAATTATTTAATTATATTAAATGTATATATTATTAAGTAATTATAAATAACTATGTCATACCTATAATCATATCTATTACTGTACATATGTAATTAAGAACTTATTGCATACCTAATTATACCTGTACATTAATTTATTTATGTATTTATTGTAGGTAATTAAGTTATTAAGTTAAATAGGTAAATTTTTAACTTAAAATAAAATAAATTAGTAATTTAAGTTATTATTGAAGTAATTCAGATTGTAAATTTGTATATTATTAATTTAATTATTTTCATCCTATTTGTAACATATTTATACTGTATTATAGTATTTATAGCTTAATTATATATTTACCTCTTAAAAACATGCATATAAATGTATATAAATTAAAATAAATGTTCTAAAATAAATTAAAAATGTATAATAAATACCTTAGTATGTTAATTAACTATTTATAAAGTCAATTGAATGATTAACTTATCAATTTGTACATTAATTAAGGATTTAAACCCTAATTTAAAGTGTATAAATCCCTAACTTTAACTCATTTTATATATAATTAAATAACATACTTTTGTATATTAATTATATAATCATGAAGTCCTATGTAAGGGCTTTCCATCTATGTAATTTATTTTAAATTTGGATGTCAATTAGGTTCTCAAATCGAGGCCTCAATCTCAGATATGGACATTGCAAAGCACTGTACAACGCTCAATTTGGCGCAAAGAAAAGTACCCTATCGTGAATGATGGAATGCGATGAGCGGTATAAATTGTTCCGCGCTCAATGACAACCTAGTCATCAAGTGCTCAGCACACCTTAAACCCATTACATCCCCTCTTCTCTGAGCATACTGAAATGAGCACTGATTTAGCACATGGGCTAGGAGCCCATGTGCATTGTAGTGGGCCTATTAGGCCTGAAAGAAATTGAATCAAAATGCTCAATAACAAAACTAGAACTGGGTCTAGTAGTGGTCTGATCCAGCCCTTAGGGGTGCTGTGTATCCCACAAAAAACCCGGTTCGTCAATTAAAAATCAAAATTTTTGTTAAAGTGAATAGTGAGGAGAGTTGTGAGTCGAAAGAGAGAGACCCAAAATTGGCTAAGTGTTGGAAGTGGAGTGTGGTTGAGCGACGAAGTGTTGAGTTTTTGTGTGTGGCTGTGTATGTGTAGTGTTGTGTGTGTATACGTGTATGTATTTGTACAAATATATTAGTACATAGTATATGTATATATTTATGTATATGTATAATAAAATGTATATATATAATGTATACGTGTATGTATGTATAATATATATATATATAAGTATAAATAGAGTAGTGTATACTATGCATATTGTTTGAACCTTATTATGTATATATATTTTTGTAAGGTCTTTTTGGTGACATATGTATCTGTCACTGTAGGTATATATATATATATAGAAAATGTAGTTCTTTTGCCTTATGTTTTGTACATACTTTTACTAAGGCTATAGTGACACTTATATATGTTATTATATATATAGTATATGTTATTACAGTTGTTAGTATAGGTTAGTATATTTAGTCTAGTATATATTAGTAGTTATTTTTGTACCTATGCTTAGGTATTATTTAGATTAGTTGTACATAACTAACCCAGAGTAGTTTTTCATGCCTGTTTAGTTATAAATATGTTTGAGGCATTGTAGTTAGAATTAATTGATTCTTTTGTGCATAATTAATTCATTTATTCATTCTTTGATTCATTTATTCATTTTGTAAATATAATTGACATTTTTGGAATAAAATAATATTTTTGGAACATAAAGAGTGATGTATATAAATAACTGCCTCCCACTAAACGACCTAGAAAAAATTAGTAAAAATTATGTAAATAAATAAAATGACACGAAATTTATTTGCATTGTGACAACTATACTACAATAATGAACCATTAAAACATCATTTTTAACACACAGACAGTTCTTGTCATGTGATCAGGGGACAAGGGTGGAGGGGAAGAAAAGAATCAATCGAAGAAGAGACTCATCAAAGAGAAATGGTAAGAGTCTAAATTTTATTCATTAAGAAGATTGCAATGTGAAATGTTTGTAACTAATGTACCTGCAATTTATATTTGAAGGGTAGGAATGATGAGGAAGTTGAAGACGTCAACCAAGTAGTCATAGGTGGAAATAGAGCAATTGGTAATGAGAGAAAGGTTGTGGAGCAAAAGAATTTGGGAGATTGAAGATCTCCATCAATAATTAACATCCCATCGAACACGACATCACAATCGGTGTCGCCTCACATTTTTGAAGGATTGAAAGCTATAATGGGTTCCGTTGATGCTTACGGCAAGGTTTTTGCAAGGGATGATGACATCAAGAGCACTTCTATTGAGAAAATGCCAGAAGCAGAAAGGGAGACGACATAATCAAGATACTTGAATGAAGTAGCTACAGGAATGTCGTGTCCCATACTTGACGAAGAAATCCCCACCTTTGACTTAAAGCTGATGACAAATATGAAAGAATTGAAGGAGGTAGCAAGAACAAAGGAGAAAGAGAAGGAAGAAAGATGAGGCAAAAAATGATGTTTGTAAAGTGATTATTGTTTATTCACCACTTGGACCTTTCACATAGGGAGTTGTGGAAGTAATATAGAGAATTGAGAAAATGCGGGCAGCAGATGCAGATGCAGGTGCTGCTGCTAGCAGCTTGAAGAGGAAATTTGAAATGACTCGTTGCCTTTTTAGCTGGATAAGACTTCTGGATACGTGCTTGAATGTTTGAAAGTGAGATTTTCGTATTGCGCTTTGCGCTCTGCGTGCGGGCAGCTCGCAAAGGTCTCTCTCCCCGCATCCTCACCCTTTAAACCCTAACTCCCCTCCTATATAAACCCCTCACCTCTTCTTCTCACCTCCTCGCACCACTCAAGCCACCTCCACCTCCACCTTCTCCTTACGACTACTGCGCCCTCTAGCCTCCCATCCCTGCTGCTGCAGCCGTGATGAGGAAGAGAGGAGCCGGTGAGGGAGAACGGGGAAGAGCGAGAGCGAGAGAGTGCGAGGGAGAGGGAGCGGGGGAGGAGGGCAACGGCCGCGGGAGCTCGATGGAGCTCGTGGAGGAGTCGTAGGAGAGAGGAGGATGTCGGTGAGGAGTTTCTCAAGCTCCTACATCTACTAGAGCTGCCACTGTAGGTAGAGGGCGAGTGGGAAGAGCTGCGTGAGTGAGTTCTGATACTGGAAGTTTTCTATTATCAGATGTCTGGAGTGGCGTCCAGACGGCTGGCGGGGCACCAAGACATCCGGAGCTGAAGCTGGACATCGGAAACATATATCGCGCGAGGTACGTATCTTCCTACGCTACCTTTCCGCCATGCAGATTGTAGTGTAGAGGATGTCAGCTGATTTTTGGTGCCTGCATTGTTCGTATGTAGGGAAGGCTTTGGGAGGGTGCATGGTGAGCTTTCCCAAGTACTTTTGGACGTTTGATCACGTCGCTAGATGTCTGGAGGTACTTCCAGACAATCGGAGACCTTGTTCGACATCTGAAGTTGCCCCTAGACGGTTGTAGAGGGAGTCTGGACATCTGAAGCATCCACAGAAAGTGTAAGGTGAGTTCTTACATCTTTTAAGACGTCTGGGACTAGTCCCAGATGTCTGATTTTGGTCAGTAACTGCATTTTTGGCCCATTTAAGGCCCAAACGAAATCGGATTTCTGTAAATGAAGTTCCACTGTTTTCCACCTGAGTTCATCTATGTGTTCGTGTTGAGTATCTACCATTTTGAGCTCGTCTAATGTACATTGGTCGCTGGTACAGGTTACCAGCCGGTGGCGTGTTTGGGGCCCGCGGAGACGACGAGATCTTTGGTGCAGGCCCCCATTCCTCCCGTGATACCCGGTAGAGTGGTTTAATTCATTTGTTAATATTTAAATAAGAATGTACTTGGTTGAAATAATCGGATTGGACTGTAGGATGTGGAATGAACCTTAGGGTAGAAATGAATGAGCTTGTTTGAGTTGTACTGTTTACTTAAATGCATGGTTAAAATGAATTGCTAGCAAATGCCTTTAATTTAAATACGAGATGCATGTTAAAATACGAGCTGCCTGTATGTAAATGAGAAATTACACTGTGAAATCACAACTTGCATGTTTATGATTGAGAACTGAATTAAGAAAACACGAGTTGCCTGTATATGGATGAGGAACGAGTTATGAAACATGAGATCTGAATATGGATAAATGAGATGGGTATCAGCATCCCTACGAGGAATTAGGAGTTGAACTCCTGTGTATGAAAGGAACCTGGAATGTAGATGGGAAGTGTGCTGGACCTTTTGTATGCGGTACTAGGGAGAGAAATTGTCCCTTTTTAGTGTAGAGCAGAGCTAGCCTCCCTTGGGTTGAGACCTGGGGTTAGGATTGACCACTCTACACCAACTCCTGTTGGCCCTCGCATACATGGTACCGAGTCGTGCTACTAGTGTAGGGAGGAAGCTAGTCACCCCACAGGGCCTGAGGTTCAGCTAGCCACCCTATACCGACTTTGTTAGGCCCTTTGGGCAAACCAGGGTAGTCTGATGAGGGTAAGCGGACTGTGGAGGGACGAGACCCTTGTTCGGTTCTGAGGGGCGAGACCCCTGTTCTGTGATTTTTAGGCGTACCCGTTAGCAGAATCGACTGATCGCGTGTCAGTGCGGGGTAGCTACCTATGCGTTTATCACGCGTGCTGTAGTAATTGCTACATCTTGATAGTGACCTCGGGGTGGTTGACTGTGTGTAGGACTACTGCGGGGGACTCTCCCGACCAGGAGAGCACCACGTGTACCTCCTACTCCACGAAAAAGACTGCAATCAAGATTGTTCCCACGAGGAACATGCAAGATCAAGAGAAACTTGGATACTTTGAGAAATAGATGAACCAGAAATACATAAATGAGATAAATAGAAATGAGAATAAAACCTACTTGTTGTTCTTACTTTACTTGTACATAAATAATGTAAACACCACTCTACTCCGCATTCGCTGACTCCCTCTTTTCGTAACCCTGTTCAGGACCAGTAGTTAAGTAGCTCGAGTTTCCAGCTGCAGAGGGAGCTGGGCCCAGTCGAGCCCAGCCGTAGTCATTTTTCCTTCCAGTTCTTTAGTTCTTGCTGTAGTTGTGAGTACTGGATCCTTAAGCTACTGTTTCTGTTACTTTCTATTTTCTTTCCGCTGTTGTTGTTGTGGTGGCATGTACTGTTTTGAGACAGTTGTTCTACTTTTGTTTACTGCTTCGTTCTTTCCTTCTGCTTAGTTATATTGCATGTGAGAATGTGTTTTATTTTCCTGCTTTTGGTTATTTCTCGTTGGATGACTAGGTCTTGGGATTAGTTGAGGCGAGCCAATCTCGGGTCTTGTAGGGATCCAGGAACCGAGTCCTAACAAGATGGTATCGGAGCAAGGTCATCCTGAGAAATGAACCAATTGGTTTAAGGATAACCACTCATGTGCATATAACTAGGATAGCCACCACAATGTATCGCTTTGATGTTCATTTCCGAGTTTTTTTCTCGATGTAACCCTATATCATGACATCTCTTATTCTATCTCTTCCATCTCCTCGTAGGGGATGCCTCTTCAGGGAGTTCCTAAGGCAGGCCGTGGTCATGGCTGTGGACGAGGTCAGAGGGGCGGACGTGCCGGACTTGAGGCACCAGTTGACCCACCTCTCCTCCCAGGCGTTCAGGCCCAGGATCTCGCCTAGCTGATCCGAGACATCATGCGAGAAGAGCTCTGTTGACAAGGTGAAATCAAGTTTAGAAAAGTCGCGTTGTAATAAAGTCGAAATCACTTTGAAAATAAATAATTTTATTACTTGAAGTTTTAAGTCCGAGGTCGAACACAGGGAGCAAATGGAATTCATGCACTAAGCTCGATGAATGCAATTTAAACACATAATATTACTCAAAAATCTAATGATAAATGTAAAGCATGAGTATATGGATAATAAAATGTAGCTAAAAATATAAATGAGGACTTGTGAAAAATTGGACGTCTGATTACAAAATCAGACGTCTTAAAAGTGACATGCTACAGTGTCTCTGATTTTTCCTTCTTCTTCTTTGATTTCTCTTGCTCTTTATCTTCGCTGTTCTTCTTTTCTCCTTGGCCATTCCTTGCCTTGGCTTCTTCTTTCTTCTTTCTTTACCTTTGGCTCCTTCCTGCCTTGGTTTCTTCTTCATTCTTCTCTTTCTCTTCTCTTCTCTGTCTTTGGCTACTCTCTTCCTTCTTCTTTCTTTCTCTTCTTCTAATCTTGTCCCTGTGCCTTAGCCTTTCTTTGTCTTCAGCTTCTTCCTCTTCAGCCTTGCCTTCTCCTTCCTTAGCTTTCTCTGGCCTCTGTCTTCTTCCTTGGATTCTTCTCCTTTACTGTAAGAGCAAAACCTACCCCTACCCACACATGCTCTCTCTTCCACTTTCTCTGTTAGGTTTGCTCTCCCAGAGCCACCATCTCAGGTAATCAGATCGGGTACGTGCCTGGGACCAGGCCCATCGGCGCGTGGTGGTGGGCGAGGAGTGTTGGTTCGGGTAAATGGGTCACGCCAAGTCTGTGGAGGCAAGGTCACCGATGAGGCTTTGAGATGGTGAGTGGGACCTTACCCCGTGGTAGGAGGTGAAGAGCCTAATGCAGTTTTCCCTCTTATGTAGGTGCAGGTGGTCACTCTTTCCCGAGGTGGGACTATCTTCCCACCTCTCTTGTGCGTGCCTGCCGCATGGATGTCTTCGCTTGATTACAGCAGCTGCTAAGTCCTTCGACTGGATTAGAGGCCTACAGCTGGGCGCGAGCATATCCCGCACAACCTGGGACTCTGAACTTGGAGCAGGGGAACCTGAAGTGAGCTCGCAAGCAAGCTTCTTGCGGTTGTCAATGGCGACAGACCTCCAAACCTGCTAACATGCAAAACGGCCTTATGGCCTCATCAGAAAGCTCAGAAGGCTTCACTAAGACACAGTGAATGTGTTGCGGGGGTCGGTGATGTAAACACATTTACATTACTTAAAATGTCTATTTATGCATGTTCTTAAGCATAGGATTGCATTTCATGATATAAATATTGCATAACATGCATCATCTTGCATTTAGAGTAGTTTGAATAAAATGGAGGTTAATTATCTCCTTTTATGTGCTTGGACAGGGCAAACATTTTATTGGGGCCTCAGATCAAAGATCCAACCATATGGATGTGATCAGGGCGACGGTTGAAGTTCAACGACTCCAAGATCGCCCTAATCAGGCATCTGTAGCATCAGATAGTGACCGGGGAACCCTAGAAGATCAAGGGCTAGGATGGTGAAAATCCACACTTCAGATGACAAATCTGACCGAACGGATGAATTCGGATCGACGATCGCAGCTCAACGACACAAAAATCGAGTCAATCCGGCATCCGTGGCACCATCTACAACTTTCAGAAGATGGACGGCCAAGATGGCGCCACGTGGCGCCATCTCGGCCACCCAAATGGCCACCTACATTCCATGAAGACCGCGCACCCGCCCCCTCTCCACCGTTGGATCTCGATCCAACGGCTGTGGATGCGGCGCTTTAAAATCATCCTTGCAACCTTCTCGACGGCGTAGCACAGCGGAGACGCAGCCGCGGGCGAAGCGGAGGTCGCGGGATCGAGTCCCGCGAGCCTGAAATTGGGTGTAAGATATCGGGCGCGTGGAGCGTCAGATGGAGATCGGACGGCCGCGCGCGCCCAATAGCGTCGACGCGCGATTGAACGCGCGGCGCAGACGCGCAATCGGACGCGCGGGCGGGCGCGTAATGCAGCGGGAGAAGACGCGACTTAAGCCGTCCGATCATGAGGATCGGTGGACGTGCGTGTACGTTGGGCGCGCGGGCAGCTGAAGCGACGAGAGTGGGCGCGGAAGCTACGCCCACGTCGGGGCTTTAGTGACGGATTTATCCGTCACTAAAGACGCCTCATTTATTGTTTTGAAGTTGTAAAGTCCATTTTGCCCCCACTCCTTGCAACTATAAAAGGAGACCCCCTCCATACGAAATTTTCATCCCTTCCTTCTCCTCTTTACCCCTCCAAAGCTCAAGAGAAGCTTGTCCCACACCCGGGATGCTTCTCGCGAGATAAAGTCCAATTTTCATTCCCCTTCGGAAGTGGATCCGGCGACGACGACGGTGTGCTGCTTCATTCCCGTTCTTCTGCTTCGTCCTGCTTCGTTCTCCTTCGTCCAGGCATCATCCCGTCCGACTCGTCCTCCAAGCAACTGTCGAGGAGGATTTCTCTCTCTCTATTCTTTTTACTGCTTTCTAGTATAGATTTACTGCTTTCTAGTGTAGTTTTGTTTGTCCTCCAAGCAATCGTCGAGGAGGATATTTCTCCCTCCATTCTTTTAATGCTTTCTAGAGTAAATTTATCGCTTTCTAGAGTAATTATTTTATGCTTTCTAGTTGTAATGAACAATCTCCTTAATGAAAAATTCCTTATTTATTCTATATCTCATTTTGATTTCTCTGTGTAATATTTTCTTTCTCTCTTACTCTCTCTCTCTTCTATTTATTGCAAATAATTAGATAGTTTTAAATTGAATTACTCTGTGACAAATAAAAAGAAATGCGTAGTTTTTAAATCAAACGTCCGCCTCCCTGTGTTCGACCCGGAATTTTAATTTCAGTATAAATTTTATTCTTTGAACACGAATTCTTCGCTTTCGAATTACAATGACAGGTTTTCCAAAATCGAACACGTTAGCGTAGCGTTCGTATACGTTCAACATTTTGGCACCGTTGCCGGGGAGGCGATGCTCTTTGGTTTCTCTTTGCGTTTTCTAACTTACAAATCATTTACCTCACTTTTCTCCTTTCTTATTGTGATTGCAGGTACTCTTTCGAGACATGCAAAAGCGGTAGATCGGAGTAAAATGCTGTAGAAGGTTTTGTGAGTTATCCCCCACCCCCCACCCATTAGATTTCATTCCAGAACATAATAATTCAAACATCAATCAACCTAGGTGTTTTTATAAACTCTAAGGTTAGATTGTTTGTTGGTTGACACCCATACTCACCCCAACCCCCATATTAAAAAAAAGAAAAAAATTAAAAAAATCTCAAAGAGGTACACAACCTCATCTGATTTTCAAACTCAACCGGTAAACCGACCTCAGGAACCGGTACACACATTCAAACACATAATTGAGTAGAAATCAAATTAGGTAATCATTTGTGTGCCTAATTAAGTGGTGCATCAGACCAATTGTTTGAGTTGATTGGGCCGCACCACTTCAAATAAAATAAACTCATCAAGTAGCTACCAATTAGGTTCAACTCTTAGGGATTTACCAGCCACTCCACATTCTTTTTAAACTTTAAAGTAAAACATCTTCACCTGTGCTTGCAAAACCTGGTGTGCCAACGAAACCTGTTTGAAAACACCTAAAGTTGAATCCTAAAAGCTACTAAGCAAGATTTGAACCTTAAAATTCACCACATCAAAAAAATAATCTTGCTTGAAAACCACTGGTTGTGCACGCACACACAAATCAATCAATTATTAAGGGCACAACCCATTTAAAGGGCCCATCACATTCCAAAGCACATTCAAACCTAGCCCTAAATAAAATAGAGTAGACGTTGGCCTTAAGGATTGGACTCGCTCTTCAGAACCCAGAACGAGATTATTTTCGATTAGTCTGTTTCTACTGTTCAATCTGATGTCTAGCTTGGGGAGCAGAGTCAAACGATCACAGCTGGGGGGTACACTAGGAACCGGAGGCGCAAGCCAAAGGAAGAACCTTCTCCTCAGTCCCTCCTTCTAACTGGTTGGATTGAACAGACAGAAGTAGATCAAATCATTCCTTTATCTCAAGACGGGTTTTGGGAGTCTGTAGGTCTGTAGGCTAACCCATTTAAGGACAGGTTTGATTGTTTGTATTGCAGGGTACCTTTCTTCCTCCCGTCTCATGAATCCTTCCACATATTTCACGCATTCCCGCTCTTTCCCTCCTGTTGTGAATTATCCTCAACATGACGATTATCCCAACTCATATTGTAATCAACCATCAGTCAGTTGGGATAATTCAGATTGGGGATACAATTCCGGACCCCCGTGTTTAGGGTCTAACCCTGAACACTTTGATTCTGATTTCTATCCTTCTCAGAGCTACATCGATTATAGATCGTCTTCCTTTCATGCACAACCTAATACGATCTACAATCAAGAAGGATACACCGATCCTTACCCATCCTCTGATTTCACTGCCTTTAGGTCATCACCATCTTTTCAACAATCTGAAATGACCTATTATCAGGAAGGGTATAACGAATCTAAATTCGTTAATTCCCCTGCATTAAGCCCAAACCCGCCCAACCCTGAACCAACTCATTTGGTTTAGGTTAACCAGGTTCAAGATAAGGTTTTGGCTAACTTGAGGAATATCATTCAAACTTTAGAAGTTCAGCTAATACCTTGCATCGAGAGATTGGAGCCCCTGATTGAAATGATTAATGATTTAAATAAGTCTTTGTTGGATTGGCTCCAGGATGTTAAGGATAAGAACCCGGGTGAGTTTCTACTTGGGAAATTAGCGAAATTGAGGATGAGATTCGTGGTTGCTTTAATTCAATCTTGGAATAATTCTCAGGATGAACCCTCTTCAGGAAAGCCAATGACAGAACCTGCTCAGGCACCTGTTGGGGGGGACACGTGTTATGAGGCTGACCAGATTAAATTAAAGCAACCAATTAAGGATGATCTGATTTCTTCACCTGAGATCCCTAAGCCGGGTTACGAGGAAACGTATGTCTCCTTGGAACAGAAAGTGACAAATGATTTTGGGACATACATTGATACGGATCTTGATGGTGAAGATTCAAGTTGTGAAGTCTCACGCGAGTTTTCTGAACATGATTTCTATGAGACAATTGGGCCTGAGGAATCTGATAGATTATTTGATAGCCCAATAACTGAGGACACTGATCTTATTAGGGCACACATTACGGATCCAGAATCGCATTTTCTGGAGAAATCAATTCAATGCCCTGATTATCAGTTACACCCTGTTGAGCTTATTGATGATTCTAATTCTGAGATAATTAGACCCAAGTCAATTTTGATTCTACCACATCATTTAGACTTGGAGATTTCAGACGGGGTGATGAATATACAAGAGGTCCTGGAATTTGATATGCTAAATGAGGAGGATAGGAGCTGGGAAGTTTTGATTTGGGAAGTTAATTCTGGAGGAAATGGAAGATTGAGTCTAAGGGTTCCTTTTAAGCTGAAACCATCAAATAAGAATCCTTACGACATTTGTTTCGAGGATGTTCAACTCAAGCACACATTCAACGATTATCCTTTTGAGCTTCAATTCTCTGTAACCCGACTTTTTGGTCTTGGGTTGCATCCTCATAAATCGCAGGCCTGACCCCGCTTGCATTTGGATTTTAGGTTTTGGGTAATTTTTATCCAGAACCTAAGATATTCTCGATTATGGGGTGTAGGTCTGCACCACAATCTGGTCCACATTTGTGGACCTCTGTTGACAGGTCGGAGGATTCTTTTATGTATTCTAATTCTGACCTGCACTTGTGAATTCTTCATTTCTTTTCTTTGTATAGTGTGCCTAGCTGAAGGCACTAAACTCAGCACATATACAGTTCTTTTTAATTTTTCTTCTCGGAGCGGACCTGATATTCACGCAATTCAGGTGCTTTCTTCGCTTTTCCACTCTGTTTTATGTCTTTTTAATACAATGAGGACATTGTATTAGATAGGCATCGGGGGGTGGATATTTATCTCTGAATTCATTCATCAGCTCCGTAGATTTATTTTATTTTGATTAAAAAAAATCGAAATTAGGAAAGAGAATTTGGATTTAAGAAAATTTTCAATCTTAGGAAAAACTACATTAAGATCTAAACACAAAGACCCTTCAGGTCTTTGAACTTAATTAGCCCGTGTATCCACTAAAATGTGGATTTGTTTTTCGAGTTATCGCCAACTTGAATTTTATTTTAATTAGAGTAAATAAAGTTTGGGTGATAAGTACACGACTTATCAACCCGCCCTCTGATTTGAGGGAATTTTGAGTCTTAAGCATCTACACACTTTCTTTGCACTGACTCGTTGTTCGACGATTTTAACGAAAATTGGGTAGCTAATGAACCTTCTAGGGTGATGTGGCTGGAAAGTTATCGTGGGTAACAGCCCATAGGTAGGTTGTCCAGAGCACAGTCACTGGACCTTTCTCTTTTTCCTGCCCTTAGGTAAATCTTAGACCAGGGAAGCCACCTATTTAAAAAAAAAAAAATCAAAAAGAAAAGGAGAAAAGAACAAAAAGAAATAAGTCACACTTTGCCGCACGAGTATGGCTGGCAAGTTGTCGGTGGTAACAGCTCATCGACCAGTTATTCAGAACCCAGCTCAGTAAATGCACTAAAAAATTCCCAAAACACTTAGGAAGAAGTGGAGAAGTAGAATAAACTGGGGAGATATACACTGGATTCACCCTTGTGTTGACCCCGTAAAAAATAAAAGTAGGGAGAAAGCTACTGGTTGTAAAGATACACCTTTAGGCAGAAGTCTTGTTGAGGTCACCTAGAGGCGTAGAAATCCGAAGTCCGTTTTAATTGCCAGTCAACGAGTCTATCACAATCACAATAAGATGCTTAAAACTTAGGGTTCTCATCAAATCTTGGGTGAGTTGAATGGCCGTAGAAAGCCACTCTTAAACCCTAAAATTTGAAAATCCAAAAAAAATTAGAAAAGAGTAAAAAGAGAAAAAGAAAATTTTCTTTGAATAAGGCGAGGGCTTGAGGCGGTCTGCATTTTGGCTGATACCCGGGTGCTGTTGTGTCTTTGAAAGTTCAGTTCCTAAGTAGACAATTTCTTAATGATTGAAAATAACTTAGGTCCAAATAATCCAACCTAATTCTTTTATAAATAGCATATAGTTTTTGCTAGGGACTAGCAAAAGATAGGCATGGGGGTATGATGTAAACACATTTACACTACTTAAAATGTCTATTTATGCATGTTCTTAAGCATAGGATTGCATTTCATGATATAAATATTGCATAACATGCATCATCTTGCATTTAGAGTAGTTTGAATAAAATGGAGGTTAATTGTCTCCTTTTATGTGCTTGGACAGGGCAAACATTTTATTGGGGCCTCGGATCAAAGATCCAACCGTATGGATGTGATCAGGGCGACGATTGGAGTTCAACGACTCCAAGATTGCCCTAATCAGGCATCCGTACCATCAGATAGTGACCGGGGAACCCTAGAAGATCAAGGGCCAGGATGGTGAAAATCCGCACTTCAGATGACAAATCCGACCACACGGATGAATTCGGATCGACAATCGCAGTTCAACGACACAAAAATCGAGTCAATCCGGCATCCGTGGCACCATCTACAACTTCCAGAAGATGGACGGCCAAGATGGCGCCACGCCCAAATGGCCACCTACATTCCATGAAGACCATGCACCTGCCCCCTCTCCGCTGTTGGATCTCGATCCAACGGCTGTGGACACGGCTCTTTAAAATCATCCTTGAGACCTTCTCGACGACGTAGCGCAGCGGAGACGCAGCCGCGGGCGAAGCGGAGGTCGCGGGATCGAGTCCCGCGAGCCTGAAATTGGGCGCAAGCTATCGCGCATGTGGAGCGTCAGATGGAGATCGGACGGCCGTGTGCGCCCAATAGCGCCGACGCGCGATTGAACGCGCGGCGCGGACGCGTGATTGAACGCGTGGCGCGGACACGCGGGTGGGTGCGCAATGCAGCGGGAGAAGGCGTGACTTAAGTCGTCCGATCTCGCGATCGGACGGCTGGGGATCACTGGACGTGCGTGTACGTTGGGCGCATGGGCAGCTGAAGCGGCGCGCGTGGGCGCGGAAGCTACGCCCACGTCGGGGCTTTAGTGACGGATTTATCCGTCACTAAAGACCCCTCATTTATTGTTTTGAAGTTGTAATGTCCATTTTGCCCCCACTCCTTGCAACTATAAAAGGAGACCCCCTCCATACGAAATTTTCATCCCTTCTTTCTCCTCTCTACCCCTCCAAAGCTCAAGAGAAGCTTGTCCCACACTCGGGATGCTTCTTGCGAGATAAAGTCCAATTTTCGTTCCCCTTCGGAAGTGGATCCCACGACGACGATGGTGTGCTGCTTCGTTCCCATTCTTCTGCTTCGTCCTCCTTCATCCTGCTTCGTTCTCCTTCGTCCAGGCGTCGTCCTGTCCGACTCGTCCTGCAAGCAACCGTCGAGGAGGATCTCTCTCTCCCTATTCTTTTTACTGCTTTCTAGTATAGATTTACTGCTTTCTAGTGTAGTTTTGTTCGTCCTCCAAGCAATCGTCGAGGATGACATTTCTCCCTCCATTCTTTTAATGCTTTCTAGAGTAAATTTATCGCTTTCTAGAGTAATTGTTTTTTGCTTTCTAGTTGTAAAGAACAATCTCCTCAATGAAAAATTTCTTGTTTATTCTACATCTCATTTTGATTTCTCTGTGTAATATTCTCTTTCTCTCTTACTCTCTCTCTCTTCTATTTATTGCAAATAATTAGATAGTTTTAAATTGAATTACTTTGTGACAAATAAAAAGAAACGCGTAGTTTTTAAATCAAACGTCCGCCTCCCTGTGTTCGACCCGGATTTTAATTTCGGTATAAATTTTATTTGTTGAACACGAATTCTTCGCTTTCGAACTACAACAACAGGTTTTCCAAAATCGAACACATTAGCGTAGCATTCGTATATGTTCAATAGTCGGCGTGGAGTGGGGCTACCGGAGTGCATGTGCCTAGGGCACCCTGTGTGCGTGAAAGTGGGGTGTTTGGGGGCCCTTGTGGGTGCGTGGCGCGGTGAGTGAATTGAGGGTTTATCATCAGTGAAGTGTTGCAGAGCTTATGGGATGGTTGGTGAGGCGGATGAAGGTGCGGAGCAACGGGGATGCCTCACCGGAGGTCTAGCCGGAGGTGGAGAAGGTGGTGGTGATTGGTGGCATCGAGGGATATTTTCAAGAAATAAAGAGGGGAGATAAGAGTAGAAGGGAGAGAGAAGTTAAACTAACCTAACCTAAGGACGAAGGAGGCAGGAGAGGCTTCTGGCTGGTGCGGCTGATGCCGAAGATAAAGATCTCCGTAGGTGAGGCGGCAGCGAAGACAGGGGTAGAGGTGGGGTTAGGGCTGGTATGGCTGACGCCGATGAATGAGATGAAGGTAACCCAACCATTGGTATTGCGGTTGGGTGACGAGAGAGAGGGGACGGAGCCGTCGGAGCTTGCAGAGAGGTTGTGACCAGTGAGGAGAGAAGAAAGTGGGGGAATCAGCCCAATTTCAAGCTGAGGCCATGCAAAATGAGTTGGGGCTTCTTAAATAGGTCCTGGAGGTTGGGTTTATGCTTGGAAGCCAAGCTTCCAAGCACGGCAAGCTCGCTGGAGTTGGAAATTCAAAAAGACCCAAATCTCTCATCTGTTCGCATGAGAGATTGGGTACAAATTAGGGCTTCAAATTAGGTTTATACTGGAGGAGATTTCTCAGAGAATCTCCCTTTCAATTTTGAAGGGGATTATCTGAGAGATCAGGGAGTTCTTGCCTTTGAAATCTCGTTGGAGTAGGATTCCCTCTGCTATAATGGTAGAGGGACCTAATTGCAAAGAACGAAGACAAAGCAAGGGGGGTTTCTGCAAAGGTTTTCAAAAGATAGGGGTAGAATGTAATTGGCCTGGACCTGTTTGCAAAGTAGGTCAAGATGAATTCCCCTTAGGTCCAAATTTTGGTATAAATCTAATTTGGACCTAAGGAATCTAATGATGAAGTTGAATTTTTATTTTGACCATGTTTGATTGGAAAATTTATACAAAAATCAAATTTAGGGCAAATATTTGTCTGAGACCCTAATTTAGGTCAAAATAGGTTTCAAGGGTCGAATTGAAGGTTATAAACCCTATAGAATATTTTGCTATAATTTTTAGAGGGTTTAGGTGAATTTTATTCAGATCAGAACCTTGTTAAATCAAGTGGGTCTGTTTTAGGGTTACAAGAAGTCATTTAATTCTCAGAATTCACATGAACACTTTTCTGTTTGAACCAACCCAGTTTTTATCTTGTTAAGACCATTTGACCTATGTTTAGCTCATGAGAAAACCTGTTGTTGTACTGCAATGGTAAAATTGCAGTTTTACCCCTTGTTTCTTGCTTTTATCTCAGAATGATTATTCAGTGAATTGGACCTCTAGTTGGTTATGTAGGAGCTTTTGTTCTCTTCTTTGGGTCAAAATGAGCTAGTTAGGGCTCATGATGGTGTTCCCATCAAACTCCACCAGCCTCCACAGGCACCTCTCCCTGAGGACGTGGAGGGGGAGTCCTCGGTGGGATAGAGAGACCGTCGCAGCGTTGGGCGAGCAGGCAAGGGAGGGGGTGATCATCCACCACCCCCACCACACTCTGACACTTCTGAGCATGAGCCCTCCTTGCCTGGAGGCACACCCGTTCTCCCAATACAGCTACACCACGAGCTTTTCGGACAGTTCTGGAAGGTGAAGCCTCCTTCCTTCAAGGGGGATAAGGACCCATCTGAGGCAGAGAACTGGCTAGAGCAGATAGAGAAGGTGTTCAACACCCTTCGCCCTCTCGCGGAGTGCCATGTAGCCTTTGCCACGTGCTAGCTAGAGAGAGTAGCACACAGGTGGTGGAAGGCAGTTAAAGGCCAGGAAAGGAGAGAGCCGACGTGGGACCAGTTTGTGGCTCTCTTCTGCGAGCAGTACTTTCCACTGACCTGGCAGGACTAGAGGAGGCGAGAGTTCCACACTCTCCGCCAGGGGACGATGACGGTTAGCGCATACCACACATGTTTTCTGGAGTTGCCACGTTTCGCCCAGACAGTTGTGTCTACTGAGGAGGAGCGCCTGTGGAGGTTTACTGAGGGGCTCCGACCTGCTATTCGGGGGTATGTCAAACCCTTGAAGCTGCCCACTTTCTCTCATGTGGTTGAGGCAGCCATGACTTACGAGGAGACCAACCCAGCCATGCGAGACATTGACAGCGGACGGAAGAGGCCTTACTAGCTAGAGTACTCTTAGGGCTGTCGGGAGAGGAGGCACACAGCACCCACAGGAGAGCCGTCTCATTCTGCAGGGCCATCAGTGGCCTTTGGGGGTCGTAGACAAGGGCCAATTGCCAGCACCGGTCCCCCGCCCAGCCGCCAGCAGGGACCTACGGAGGGGGGAGGATGTGTACCCCTCTGCTACCAATGTGGCCAGCCAGGCCACATCAGGAGGGACTGCCCATCTAGGGTCGAAGCACAGCAGATGCCCCCCGCACCGAGCGCTGAAGGCCGAGCTGGTGATCGAGGTCACAAGGTGCGTGGGGGAGGACAGCAGTCACGAGGATGGTACCGGCCAGTTGCTGCTCGCTAATGATGGTGGTCGATGGTTTAATGAATGGTGATGATTCCATTATTATTTATATAATGAATTGATGTTGTTGTAGTAAATGTAGGAAATACAAACCATCTTTACAACCATTATTATTTAATTAACTAATTTTTGTTTTACTGGTTTATTCCAAGTCATTCACTGGGAGGCAATTATTGATTTACATCACTCTCTAGGTCTAAAATTATTCTTTAATTCCAAAAAGAAATTTTATGTCCAACAAAAAATGAATGAATGAATGCTTGGTTTAATTGTGTTCAAAGAATCAATTAAAATGCTTGCAAAAATTAATTACAAATAAGCATCAAACACTTCGTCACTACACTCTAAACTATCTATTTATAAGTTATACTGTGAATACTTACACAAACATACATTACTAACTCATACTACATATCATACTAACTTAACTTACCATCCTGATATATATAGTAACACATATAAGAGCTATAGCGACAAATATAAGCGTCGCTAGACCCTAGAAAAACTATATACAAACTAAAAGAGGGAAATTAAGATCTATAGCGACGGTTATTTTACCTACAGTGACACTTTATTTTGTTAGTGAAGGTCTGAAGTTATATATAGAAATACATAATTATACTACATGTACATACATATATATTATAGTTATCTTGTACAGTTTTATTTATACAGGTTTCAATCTATATATAGTTATACTTATAAGTATCTGTACTCTCTCTCTCTGTGCTTCTCCTCTGCTTTTCTTCTTCTTCTTCTTAATTTTATTCTTCGTTAGTTCTCAGCGGCACTTAAGCGTTAAATACGTAGGTGATTAGTCAATGTCATTACAGCTCTTAATTAATCAAAAATTTGTTTGATTTGCGGGCACACTTTTCGAGGGATACACAACACCTAGAGGGTGGGACCAGACCTCTACTAAGGGTGCCCTAATTTCTCATTAGGCCGCTTAATTACGTGTTTACATGCTTAGATCAGTGGGCTTCCCAGCCCGCACACCCCCGGGCCCCCAACCCCACACATCATATGCTCAAGTACGCTCATAGGTAATAGGATGATTGGTTGTTTGGGTGCCTGGCTCCCATGATGACTGATCGTCCTATGCAACAAATTCCATTTAAAGCGCTGCGCGTGCTCGCCCGCCCACGATGTGGGACTATCTAGGCGCAAGCGCAGCGTAGAAATTCCAGCAGCAGAGCGGCAATTATGATTTTGGCCCTCGATTCGAGGGCCATAATTTATTAGTTATTAAAAATAAATTATGTGAAAATAAAGTATTTATATAATACTATACAATTGTACAATTAATTTGGAATTTTAATTATATTTACTATATAAATAAATTAGCTAAAGTATACAATTTATACATACTTAATTTTAGGTTTTGTTCCTTAATTACGTATAAATTATTTATTATATGGTCTAATTGACCTTATACAGAGTTAGTATACATGTATAAGTATTTTATAAACATTTTTATTATATGTTACAGATTTGATTTATGTTTTATTTACATTTAAATAGCCAATTTTAGGACTATTTTGTTTGCAAATTAAATTTAAATAGTGTATAAATTATAAATATACTTAAATTAGGTTAAATTAATTAAAATATAGTAGTATACATATACAGTATAAATTACTTAATTTTAACTTAATTTACTAATTTATTTTAATTTAATCTAATAACTTAACTATTAACTTAATAAATTAATTATTTATTCTGTATACATAATTAAATCAAGGAAAAATTTTAATATGTTTATAATATACATATAAATACATATATACAGTATTATAACTTAATATGGTTATTTATAGTGCTTATTACTTTATATAGCTTATGGTACATATACATTAGTTTAATTAATAATTAATTGTATAATTAAGATATATATAGTGTAATCTAACTTAAATATTTGTGTTACATACTACAATATATACATAAGTTATTTAACTTATAAATATGTATACTTTACGTTATAGATAATTAAGCTTACTATATAGCTTAAATAATTACTTCTATACATATTATCCAAAGGATTTTTACTATTTTTGGGGTTTTTTCAGTTTTTATGATTTTAATTATATGTTATGGAGGTAGGAGAAGAGATGGAAAGAAATGGATGAGAAGAGGACATATTTTTGGTGTTTTGAGAGGTACATTCTTTTATTAAAGCTCATGGTATACAGAACTGTTGACTAGCAAATTATGCTAAGTCGGGGGTTCTGCATACCATGAAACTTGGTATGCAGTTAGAAAACTATCTGATATTCAATTAAATAGCTTTATTTTATTTTTTTAGATTTTTCTATATAATTTTTATTAACATCCAAAGTTCACTCATCTTAAACCTTTAAAAGGTTGTCTAAAGTGTCCTAAGGGCTTAAGGTGAGACTTAACTATCTAAAAGGCAGGAAACTGCCTTAAACATGCTCAATCTAAGTTATGAAACATATACAGGAAATTAAGCATGTAATTCAAGATAAATTTCAATCAGTTCAGATGGTGGACAGTACAAATTCTTTGTTTAGCTGACAAAGATTAAAAAGAGTTGATTACAACCTTCAACAGATGTTACAAGCCAATTAAAGTAAAGGAAAGCTTACATACAGTTTATACAACAATTCACAACAGTCAGCTTCTAATATAACTAGATCTAAACTACTGTCACCATGGGGTTTATTTAGACTTGGGATTTCTTGCTAGATCAACAGGAAGAAACTAGCAACTGCAACAGCAGAGCAGAAAGTTAATCAGCAAGCAACTGTTGAACCTACTACCACAGATTTGGTTCTACTTTAGATGTCTTAACTGCTGCTGCAGTTAAGACATCTTCCATAGAATCAAATCTGCAACAGAAAAGACTCAGAACCAGCTACCTAATAACTTGAATCAACCAATCAAATTCCAGATCAGGCTATAGACAACCTGATCAGGAATTTTAAATGGTTGTTTCAGGAACTATATAGCTGGATTGAGGGGAAATGTAGTTGCAATTGCAGCACTTTGCTCTAAATCTGGGATTAAAACACAACTCGGAAATTCCCTCAACACAATCTGACAAGGGTTTCAATTCAAATAAAAACCACTCGGGAATACAAATCAAAACCAAGATCCCTTGTCAGCAAAATCCCTTTAGATCCAAATGAAAGCTGATCTATCTCTTCCTAATGCTATAGACAACATGTAGGAAGAGTTAAATCAGTAACTTTAAAAACACACACTCAAATCCCAGAATTCTAAGATCTAAAGGAATATGGAAAATTCCTTAGGTCAAAACATCATTCTTCAAAAAATAATTAACTGATGAATACAGGATAGGACTTCAAATCACCAAAGTGATTTTCATGAGCCCTATCATGCAATCAAGGCATTGCAAACCTCATGAGGATCCAAATTAAATTATGGCTCCTCTAAGGTGAATTCTAATTTCAGAATCACCTCAGATTCCTAGCCAAAGAATTAATCAACTGATCAGAAACTCAGTTTGCTAGATCATAGAGTTTAGAGCTCACAAACATATAAAACATTGAAATCTGACTCAAATAAATCTGGCAAATCGGATCTCTTTCAAGCTCAGATTAGGGGCTTTGTGACAAAACATGAGATGAATGAGAAGCCCCTAACATGATCTATGACGCCAATTTCAGATCTGATATCAGAAGATAATCAGATCTGAAATTAGGTCAAATGAGTGGGTGAATTGCGAGAAATATATCGCGAGAATTAGAAGCGATATGGAAAACATGAAGAGGGAGAAATCTTATGAAAAATGGCTGTGTGAACCATCCCCTCTGATCTGGAATGATCGGAGGTGAGGGAAGTGAATCTATTCTACTTCTACTGCTACAGCTAAACTAACAGAACAATGAAATTAAACACTACAAACTACTTTAATTCTACTTCTAACCTACTTAACTACAGCTACAACTAAATTGTAGAATATTAAATCTACTCTAACAGGAAGAATGGGACCTATGGGTCCTTAGCCGGTGGCTAAGGAGGAAGAAGGGAGGGAGATGACTCCAGCGGAGGGAAAAGCCTTCTAGTGAGGCTCTAGAGTCATCCTCAGGTGCTATGAGGTCCTTAGCGACGAGGAGGTCGAATAGAAGTCGGTGATTTCACAGTCGGTGGATGTGAAATCAGGGATTTCATGGGGAGGGTAGCTGGAGTGGACGAATGACCGCTAAGAGATGTAGGAGAGAGCGATCCCCTGCGCGCACGACCACTGAGGTACTTAAGTAACAAACTCAGTGGCTCAGATCACCATGCGGGTGAAAATAATTGATGAAGCAACCAGTGGCAAGGATGAGAGGAGAGGGGCGTGCAGTTTGCCAACTAAAAAATTGACCGTCGGATGGGATTTGGGGAGAAGGGTGAGCGCACGCGCCGCTTCGTGCGAAGCTTCGATTCAGATCAAGCCGCAGATCAAAATCACAAGAGAACGGACGACCAAGATCTGCCATGTTCTTCGCACGCTACAGTGCGTGCGAAGAACAACAGGTGGCAGTGGTCTGTTGGGGAAATTGCAGGGGGAACCCCTTCACGAACAGGTAGAAATATTGTACGTAGGCCCATAAGTGAAGGAAATTGTAACAGGATGGGCCCTGAGGGCTTTCAAAGGGATCCCTGTGGGTTACAAATAGGTCCAAAAAGGATTTCTAAAGAAGAGAATGTGATGCATGAAGGACCTAAGTGTAAACTCTATATTACAAGACCTTAATGATGTGCAAATGCCTTCAAATTTTTATATATGCTCAATTGAACATTTAAGAAATTAATTGTACTTTTGATTTGGCCTTTTAAACTTGTTTATGCGTTCAATTCATGCTTGGATCACCATTTTAAGAATATCTCGTTTCATGACCTAATTATGCAATTTTAACACAGAATCAAGGTTTTAGGCCTTTTTCTTTGATTCCCACACTTAACCCTTTTTATCTATTAATTTGATGTTATTTAACCCAGTGTCTAGCTTAACTTCAGCTTTTTAGCTATGATGAGTAGCCACTCATCACTCGCCCCGCCCAGAGTGTAGCTGCTTCATCTGCATCGAGAGCTGAGGGACGTATCAACACCCTGACACATAGAGATGCCAGGGCTTCGGGTTCTATGGTGGTAGATATGGTTACTATTTCTGGCAGATTAGTGTACGCACTTTTTGATTTTGGCACCTCACACTCCGTTGCTACAAGTTTTGCCATTAGTTTGAGGCAGGGCAGTGTACTGTTAGAGGATTCATTTGTGATCAGAGGCCCAGGTGGCCAGTTGTTTGTAGCCGAGGAGGTCTTCACGAACTGCGAGGTCAGTATCGGGGGACATAGCCTCCCCGCTGACCTGATTGTGATCTAGATGGAGGACTTTGGCGTGATCCTAGGGATGGACTGGCTGTCCGCCTATCACGCCTTGGTGGACTGTTTCAGGCGGAAGATCGTCTTCTCCATACCGGAGTTGCCTCCCTTTGAGTTTCATAGATAGCCAGTGGATGGAGGTTTCTGATGCATCTCTATGCTTCGGGTAGCTAGGCTTTTGAGCCAGGGGTGTGAGGGCTTTTTGGCTTGTGTAGTGGCAGAGCTTAGCCTCGTGGCTGACTTTCAGAGTATCCCAGTGGTTTGCGAGTACCCCGACATTTTTCCAGAGGAGCTGCTAGGACTACCACCTGAGTGTGAGATCGAGATTGAGATCTCACTGGTACCGGGGACCAGCACCATTTCTACTGCACCGTACCAGATGGCACTGCTTGAGTTGTGAGAGCTCAAGTCACAACTATAGGACCTATTGGAGAAGGGCTTTGTGAGTCCCAGTGCATCCCCATAGGGAGCCCTATGCTATTTGTGAAGAAGAAGTTTGGTACCCTGCGACTTTGTGTCGACTACCGATAACTGAATAGGGTCACCATCAAGAACAACTACCGACATGCCGTTTGGGCTGACCAATGCCCTTGCTGCCTTTATAGATTTGATGAACCGTGTTTTCAGGCCGTACTTAGACCAGTTTGTGGTGGTGTTCATTGATGACATACTCATTTACTTGCAGGGTCAGGTGTAGCATGGACAACATTTGTGCATGATCTTGGATACCTTAAGACAACGTAGGCTGTATGCTAAGTACAGCCAGTGTAAGTTTTGGTTGAGGCAGGTGACCTTCTTGGGCCACGTGATTTCAGGAGATGGATTGGTTATGGATCCAGCCAAGGTAGAGGTCTACTCAGGTGGGAGAGGCCACGCATAGTGACAGAGATACGCAACTTTTTGGGACTAGCAGGTTGCTATCGGCGATTTATCAGAGGATTCTCTTAGATCGTCCGTCCTATGACCCAGCTGACTCGGAAGGACGTGCCCTTCGCTTGGACAGATGAGTGTGAGGCATGTTTTCAGGAGTTGAAGGAGAGACTGACTTTAGCTCCTGTACTTACCATCCTAGACAACAGTGGCAATTTTATGGTTTACACCGACGCTTCGTTGCAGGGGTTAAGGGGTGTGCACATGCAGTGGGGTCACGTTGTTCATGGAAACTGAAGCCCCATGAGCATAGCTACCCTACCCATGACTTAAAGTTGGCAACAGTTGTCTTCGAGTTGAAGACAAAGAGGCACTACCTTTACGGTGAGACTTTCAAAATTTTCACAGATCATAAAAGCCTCAGGTACTTGTTTGACCAGAAGGAGCATAACATGAGATAGAGACGTTGGTTAGAGCTCTTGAAGGACTACGACTGCAGCATCTCCTACCACCCAGGGAAGGCCAATGTGGTGGCCGACGCCTTGAGTCAGAAGGTGCCCGCCTACTTGGCCAGTTTACAGGCGCAGAGTTGGAGGCTCATGGAAGAGTTGGGTAGTTGGCAGTGACAGTGACGCGGGGGTACTGTGGGGCAGTGACAGTGATGCGGCAGATACGACCGGAGCTGATAGACCGCATCATCGCAGGGGAGATGGCCAATCCGTACTTATAGATGTTGCGAGACAGGGTGTTGGCAAGGGACCCAGGAGACTTTTCCTTCTTAAACAAGATACTATGCATGAGGGGACTCTACTGCATCCCTAGGGACGAGGAGTTGTTGAGAGAGCTCCTAGCTGAGACGCACAGGTCTAGGTTCACCATACATCCTATGAACACAAAGATGTACCATGATTTGTGATGCAACTTTTGGTGGAAAGGGATGAAGCGGGATGTTGGTGAGTTTGTGCAATAATGTTTGGTATGCCAACAGGTGAAGCCGAGCACCAGAGGCCTGCAGGGCCATTGTAGCCCCTTTTTGTGCCAGAGTGGAAGTGGGAGAGCATCACCATGGACTTGGTGGTAGGTCTACCAGTTACCTAGCGAGGACACGATGCAATCTAGGTGATAGTAGACAGGTTGATGAAGACAGCGCGTTTCCTATCGATCTGAGTCACCTTTGGACCAGCACAGCCAGCAAAGAGATACATCCGAGATGTAGTGTGCCTGCACGGAGTCCCATGTGAGATTGTATCCGACAGGGATTCTCGTTTTACTTCCCAGTTCTGGGCTGAGTTTCAGTAGGCTTTGGGGACACGTTTGAGGTTCAGTACTGCTTACCACCCCTAGACGAGCGGATAGTCAGAGCACACCATACAGACACTTGAGGACCTTCTACGTGCCTGTGTGGTAGACTGGAGAGGCTCCTGGGAGGAGCATTTACCCCTGGCATAGTTTGCATACAATAACAGTTACCACTAGAGCATTGACATGGCACCTTACGAGGCTCTGTACGGATGGAGTTGTGCTGCACCCTTGAGTTGGGTCGAGGTGGGGACCAAGTGAGAGGTTGGTCCCAGGCTGATCCAACAGAGTCAGGAGGTGATAGAGTAGATTCATAGATGACTCCGCACTGTCAGGAGCAGGCAGAAGAGCTACGCCGACCAGAAATGCAGAGAGGTGCAGTTCAAGGTTGGGGATCACGTCTTTCTTCGTGTTTCTCCCATGAAGGGCGTGTAGCATTTTGGGGTGAAAGGGAAGCTTGCATCGAGGTTTGTTGGGCCCTTTGAGGTCCTGGAGCGTGTAGGATCCATTGCTTACCGACTTGCCCTTCCTCCCCAGCTTTCTGGAGTGCATGACGTGTTCCACATGTCCAACCTCAGGAAGTACGTCGCCGATCCTAGTCACATTCTGAGCCACGAGAGCATTGAGGTGGGTGACGACTTGACCTACCCCGAGAGACCAGTACAGATACTAGACAAAGATGTTCGAAGTCTGAGACGGAAGCGGGTACCACTGGTGAAGGTCCTATGGAGAAGCTAGCGGTATGAGGAGGCGACTTGGGAGCCTGAGGCGGCGATGTGAGAGCGGTACCCAGAGCTTTTTGAGGGTACATCTTTTTGAACCTACTTTGGTCCTCTTTAAGTTTGTTATGCATTTTAACGTTCCTTTTCCGTACCCTAGATAGCTCAAGTTTTGGGGACGAAACTTCCTTTAAGTTTGTTATGATGAAATGACCCGTTGTCTTTTTAGCTGGATAAGACGTCTGGAGTTTTAGTCAGACGTTTGTCCAGGCGTCTGGACACGTGCCTGGACGTTTGAAAGTGAGATTTTCGTACTGCGCTTTGTGCTCTATGCGCGGGTGGTACGTAGAGGTCTCTCTTTCCCCGCACCCTAACTCCCCTCCTATATAAACCCCTCACCTCTTCTTCTCACCCCCTCACACCACTCAAGCCACCACCACCTCCACCTTCTCCTTGCGACTGCCGCACCCTCCAACCTCCCATCCCTACTGCTGTAGCCGTGGCGAGGAAGAGAGGAGCCGACGAGGGAGAATGGGGAAGAGCGAGACCAAGAGAGTGCAAGGGAGAGGGAGTGGGGGATGAGGGCGACGGCCGCGGGAGCTTGGTGGAGCTTGAGGAGGAGTCATGGGAGAGAGGAGGACGCCGGCGAGGAGTTCTCAAGCTCCTGCAGCTGCTAGAGCTACTGCTGCAGGTAGAGGGCAAGTGAGAAGAGCTATGTGAAGGAGTTCTGATACTGGAAGTTTTCCAGTATCAGACGTCTGGAGTGACGTCCAGACGGCTGGCGAGGCACCAGGATGTCTGGAGCTGAAGCTGGACATCTGGAAACACATATCGTGTGAGGTACGTATCTTCTTGTGCTACTTTTCCGCCATGCAGATCATAGCGTAGGGGATGTTGGCTGATTTTTGGTGCCTGCGTTGTTCGTATGCAGGGAAGGCTTTGGGAAGGTGTGCAGTACACTTTACCAAGTACTTTTGGACGTCTGATCACGTCACCAGACGTCTGAAGGTACTTCCAGATGACCGGAGACCTTGTCCGACGTCTGGAGCTGCTCCCAGATGATTGCAGAGGGAGTCTGGATGTATGAAGCAGCCACAAGTGTAAGGTGAGTTCTGACGTCTTTTAAGACATCTGGGACTAGTCCCAGACGTCTGATTTTGGTCAGTAACCGCATTTTTGGCACATTTAAGGCCCAAACGGAATCAGATTTCTGCAAACGAAGTACTGCTATTTTCCACTCGAGTTCCTCTATGTGTTTGTGTTGAGTATCTACTGTTTTGACCTTGTCTAATGTACATTGGTCGCTGGTATAGGTTACTAGCCGGTGGCTTGTTCGGGTCTTGCGGAGACGATGAGATTTGCGGTGTAGCCCCCATTCCTCCCATGATACCCGGTAGAGTGGTTTAATTCAGTTGTTAATATTTAAATAAGAATGTACTTGGTTGAAATAATCGGATTCAACTCTAGGATGTGGAATGAACCCTAGGGTAGAAATGAATGAGCCTGTTTGAGCTGTACTGTTTACTTGAATGCATGGTTAAAATGAATTGCTAGCAAATACTTTTAATTTAAATACGAGATGCATATTAAAATACGAGCTGCCTGTATGTAAATGAGAAATTGCACTGTGAAACCACAAGTTGCATGTTTATGATTGAGAACTGAATTAAGAAAACCCGAGCTACCTGTATATGGATGACGAACGAGTTATGAAACATGAGATCTGAATGTGGATAAATGAGATGGGTATGAGCATAAACCCTACAGGGAATTAGGAGTAGAACTCCTGTGTATGAAAGGAATCTAGAATGTAGACGGGAAGTGTGCTGGCCCTTGTGTACGCGGTACCAGGGATAGCAACTGTCCCTTTTTAGTGTAGAGCAGAGCTAGCCTCCCTTAGGTTGAGACCCGGGGTTAGGATTGACCACTCTACACCGACTTCTGTTGGCCCTCACGTACATGGTACTGAGGCGTGCTACTAGTGTAGGGGGGAGCTAGCTACCCCACGGGGCCTGGGGTTTAGCTAGCCACCCTACACCAACTTTATTAGGCCCTTTGAGCAAAACGAGGTAGTCAGATGAGGGTATGCAGACTGTGGATGGGCGAGACCCCTGTTTGGTTCTGAGGGGCGAGACCCCTGTTTTGAGAGGGTAAAGCCCTATACTATTCCGTGCTGTACTTTGGGCGTACTCACTAGCAGAAACGACTGATCGCGTGTCAGTGCGGGGTAGCTACCCGTGCACTTATCACGCATGCCGTAGTCACCATTATGTTTCGATAGTGACCTAGGGGTGGTTGACTAGGTGTAGGACTACCGCGGGGGACTCTCCCGGCCAGGAGAGCACCACGTGTACCTCCTACTCCACGAAAAGGACTGCAATCAAGATCATTCCCATGAGGAACATGCAAGATCAAGAGATTCTTGGATACTTTGAGAAAGAGATGAACCAGAAATACATAAATGAGATAAATAGAAATGAGAATAAAACCTACTTATTGTTCTTACTTTACTTGTACATAAATAATGTAAACACCACTCTACTCAGTGTTTGCTGACATCATCTTTTCGTAACCCTGTTCAGGACCAGGAGTTGAGCAGCTCGAGTTTTCGGCTGCAGAGGGAGCTGGGCCGAATCGAGCCCAGCCATAGTCATTTTTCCTTCCAGCTCTTTAGTTCTTACTGTAGTTGTGAGTACTGGACCCTTGAGCTACTATTTCTGTTACTTTCTATTTTCTTTCCGCTGTTGTTGTTGTAGTGGCATGTACTATTTTGAGACAGTTGTTCTGCTTTTGTTTACTGCTTCGTTCTTTCCTTCTACTTAGTTATATTGCATGTGCGAATGTGGTTTATTTTCTTGCTTTTGGTTATTTCTCATTGGACGACTAGGTCTTGGGATTAGTCGAGGCGAGTCGGTCTTGGGTCCTGTAGGGATTCGGGAATTGGGTCGTAACAAAATTATTTAATGAGACTGGATCCAAAAATCACAAAGGACAAGAGTTGATACCTGATGATGATGATGATGACCATAAACTGTTAGCAGAGCGAGTAATCTTTTATTAGTTCAATTAATTACTTGAAAATATTTTTTTTCACATGAATTTGAGTAGCAAAGGAGTGGCCATTTTTGATAGGGAGTAGTAGGGTATATTCGATAGGTGGTAGTGGCCATTAATTATACAATGTATGAGTAGTGCAGGTAAGGAATAAACGCAATGGAGGTAGAAATTGCCAAGGAGTAACTAGTAGATATCAAAGTTATGGTTACATTGCAAAGGGTATGTCAATATTTAATGTTTACCCATATTTGATATGAGGTATTTGTATTGTTGCTTTCAGCAGGGATTATGTGATGGGAGGGAAATAATTTAGTATCTATAGTTTAACATCATATTTTAATGATGAAAGCAAGTTTATATGTCGTTGCTTAAAGCAGGTGTTGTGTGGGAGGTAGAAAGTGGGTAAGTAATCAGATACTTCTGGCATTGGTGAGAAAATAGGCTAATTAATTTTCCTCTCTATGATGTAGTGCAAGTCAATCAACAACGGCAAAGAAACCCCAAACATTCCTTCAATGATTGCGAGGATAAAGATGAGGACAAAGGAGAGGAAAGAAGCAACTAGACCAATTGACGTTGAGAATTTTGTCCTAGTAACAGATAAGAGTGTGCCTCAACAACTAGCTGGAAGTAATGACTGTGCCTTGTACATGGTACAATGGATGGATGAAATATGCATGAGTGGTCAAGTGTTGAATACTCAGTTGGAAGATTTTCATAGGCTCAGAGCACATTACATTACATTAATTATGAAGCACAAGTGGGCAAAGCCCTACAATTTCTTATGATTCTAGACAATTGTGAATGATGCAGTTGGAATTTATTCTTTCTACATTTTAGTTTCTTGCAGTTGAGACTGTCGAAATTTAGGTTTGGGGTACTATTTTTTGAATGTACTAAGTGTGAATGGTAGTTGTTGACTGATTTCACTTGGTAACTATTAGCGGTGTTGATAGTAGTAGGTTCTAAATCCCTTGTAAATGTGGGTCTTTTTGTTGGCTACTTCTTAGAATGGCATGATAGAAGCTATATTGCAAATGGCAGTAAATCATAGCATTGTAACTTGCAATTTCAATGTTTTAGGTAGTTACCTCTCAGTATGTTGGGAATGATATTTTCAGTAAATTTTCAATTTTACCTATGTTGTGTGTATGTAAATTATGTTGTCTTTGTTATGGTTTGAAAGTACTTATTTGGATTGTTGTTTAGATGAGAATTAGACTTGGTAATAGTTTTCTGTGATCATCCAAATAGCCTTAAAGTCATTTCATAGGCTAATTTATATCATAGTAAGAATCAATGGTAGGGTGTGAGAGTTCATGCGAATACGTCAAAGGCAGTTCCTTGAATGTTGTAAGCAGGCAACATTCTATTTGCGGTGAAGTACTTGTAAGGATACAAAAAGGGACTTATTTGTTAATGCTGCCAGTAGGTAACACTCATATAAAAGGTACTAAGAAACCTGCTAGCGGCAGCTCTAGGTATGCTTATTTGTCAATGTTGCCAGCAAGACGGACAAATTCGACAAAATAAAAATGGTTCAGGTAGGATGACTTTCATATTAATTCTATTGGCTAGGTAACATAAAAAATAATGCTCCAATGTAATTGCCTTAATTTGATTTATTATGGTATTTACATAAGAATGTGATGGGTTGTAAACGTAAAGCTCATCTGGTAGAGGTAGTGGTGAAGGAATCTAACACTAAAAGCATAATTGCTATATGACAACATGAGGAAATTGGATCTTGTAAGTATATTAAATGTGAAATAAATCTGCTGATGGTAATACCATCATTGGCGTTCATGAACCTAATTTAGCCTAACTACAGTAATAAATGCTCCTTAATGTTCATCTAAGGGTTATAATTCCACTCTGAACTAAATTTAAGAAGATGAGAAAATAAGTTAATTTTGTCATTTTAACACCTAATCACAATTGCAGATTAGCTAAGGGGTTAATTGGGGCTTAATCCATGGTCAAATGAGCTTAGTTTCCCAAGAAGTGGGCTTGCACTAATCAAATTAGGGTTTTTTAAGTTCTGAGGATTAATTTTATTAATAAAAACCCTAATTACAACCTCACTTCAATTAAATAAGTTATGGTAGAAATAAATGCAAACTAAACCTCCTAAAAATCATTTAAAAATATTCTAAGAGGTTTGGTACCTTTGCTTTGACCATTGGAACCCATCTTGGCCAAAAACAGAGAGTCTAGCGAGAATTTGATCTATTTTAGGATTCTTTGTAATTTTTCTAGTCAAACATGGTCAAAACCCAAATTTGAGGTCACCAGTAGATTCCCTAAGTTTAAATTAGGTTACACGAAAAATTTGAGCCCAATCGGAATTCATCCTGACTCGGTTTGCATTTTAGCTCATCTGACCTTATTCCTTGCATAATGACCCCTAACTTTTGATTTACAATGCAAATAGGTCCCCACCTTCCTTCTTCTCCTTCGATTCCCAACACAGTAGCACCCATGAAAAAAGAAACCCATGCACAGGTTCCTTTGATTGAGGGATTGAGCCCGCAAATCTACATCAAATCCCTCTAAATTTGGAGGGTTTGCTCCTGAGATCAAGGACTCTTGATTGCACACGATCTCAAGTGCTAATTTGGCATACGCGAATGCCAGTGAAGATTGAAATCCTTGGAGAAAAAGTGCCAAAATGCTCAAGCAAATCTTGCAAATTTGTGGAAATTGAATGTGCAAAACACCTCTATATAAACTCAAGCATGCTTTTAAGTGCTGGAGAATTGTGAATTGGCCAAAAAATCACTTTCTCTTCCACCTTCGACCAACCCATCATGCACTCTGACGAGCCCACTTCAACCTCCTCTTCCACATGTGTTCCCCAGCAACGACGCCAAAATGTTAACGCATTTTCATCGAGTTTGAAATATGTGTCGTATAGCAACGAAAATAATGAATAACACTTAAATTTATATGCTCAAAATTTGATTTCCAAGGTCATTCGTAGGGAGTAAAATAATCACAAATTAACCTCTAATCAAGTAATGAAATGAATATCAAATCACATAATGAGAATGATATAAAAAAATGAATACTCAATTTATTGTAATATCAAACTCGAAAATAAAAACCAAGTGTTTGAGTGACAAAAATATGATTTAACACTACTAGAAAAATGGGATATGCCATCGGTTCCTTGTCGTCGATTTGTAAAACCGATGGCAAAGATTTTTTTACCATCGCTTAATTAAATAAGTGACGGTGAAGGCATGTACTAGACCTATTGTCAATTGAAAAAAAGCGATGGGTGGGCAGTGGTCATTAATATTTGCCGTCGCTTTATAAAGGGATGGTAAATATGTTTTTACTATCGATTAGTGTACAAAGCGACGACTAAAAGACGGATACAATTAGTGCCTTAAATTTGGGCAGGTTTAGTGGTTTAATTTTGACTTATGTCATCGGTTGGTGGAATAAGCGACGGTGAAATGAAGGTTAAATTAGCCCGTAATATACGGGCGGGTTTGATTTTGACTTCTGTTGTCGGTCAGTGGAATAAGTGATGACAAAAAATATATGTGTCGTCGGTTAGTGTAATAAGCGATGGTGAAAAGAAGTTTAAAATTACAGCTTAAATTTGGGCGGATTTGATTTTGACTTCTACCGTCGGTTAGTGGAATAAGTGACGGGGAAAAGTCGGTTAAAATTTCCAGCCAAAATTTGGGTGCTATTGATGAGGGATTTAATTTATCCTTTACCGTCGGTTGGTGGAATAAGTGATGGTGAAACAAAGGTTAAAATTAGCGTGTAATATATGTGCGGGTTTGATTTTGACTCCTGTCGTCAGTTAGTGGAATAAGTGACAACAAAAATATATGTGCTGTCGGTTAGTAAGTGACAGTGAAAAGAAGGTTAAAATTAGCTCTTAAATTTGGGCGGGTTTGATTTTGACTTCTGTCGTCAGTTAGTCGAATAAGTGATGGGGAAAAGTCGATTAAAATTTCCAGCTAAAATTTGGGCACGATGGAGGGATTTAATTTATCCTTCTTCATTTATTTCTGAAATAGCTGATAGGAAATATCTGTTCATCATACTCACGCGTAGAGTCGTATCATCCCTGCACAACTCACAAAAACCCTCACCGCTCCTCCTCTCCTAATCCTCCTTGGTGATCGCCCTCCGTCGTCTGCGCGTCGCTCCTCGCCCTCCGTCAGTTGCCAGCGCGCCTCCTCCTTAGGTAGCTCCTTGCTGCCCCATCCTTCTCCTCCTCCTCATCCCTGTCATCCTCCACCTCTCCTCCTCCCCGCCGTTCTCCTCCTTCTCCTATTCCCCCTCCTGCCAACAACCTCTTCCTCCTCGATCGCTCCTGCTACCCTCTTCCTCCTCCCCAAGCCCTCTTGTCGCCCCGTCCTCTCCTCCTCCTCTTGCCAACAACCTCCTCCTCATCCTCCCCCTCCTACCTCCCTCCTCCTCAGCCCTTCCTGCCGTCCCCCTCCTTCTCCTCCTCTTGCTGACACCCTCCTCCTCCCCCTTCCCCTCCTACCACCCCCCTCCTCCTCTCCTCCTCTTGCCGTTGGTTCTCCTCCTCCTCCCCCTCTTGCTACCCTGTTAGTGAATTTTGGAAGTGGAAGAATGGATTTTAAAGGGAGCATGCATATGAATTTTATAAGAGTGATTGATCTAAAGGGCCTTGGATTAATGAGATGTTGATCTAAAGGGCCTCCTCCTCCTGTTGGTTGATCTCCTGTTGGATGAATTTTATAAGATGTGAATTTTTAATCATTTAATTTTATAAGATTGAAAGAGAACCTCTGGATGGGAGATGGATGGTTGAGATGTGGCCGACCAATTAAGGTGTTTCTTATGGTGATATGGCCGACCACTTAGGTTGGTTTTTAAGGGATAAGGTTAGGGTTTCCTAGGTGGATTTAGGGCCATTGGTTATAGGTTTAATTGTTGGAATTTTATGCTAGGTGGTCGACCTTAAGGAGTGGATAAGTGGTAGGAGGGGGCAACTAACATGGTTGTTGGGAGAGGATATGTGCTAAGGTTTATCTAAAGGAGCAGGCCATAAGATATAGGATAAAGGGTGGTGATTAAACCTAAGTTTTAGCTAAGGTGACCAACCATATGAAGGATATTAGGCTTACCTAGGGCCAGCTACTTAGGTGTTAAATTGATGGCTAGGCTAGATACAGGTGGCAACTAAAGTAGGAGGATAGGATTGGGTTTGTTTTAGGTTTTAGGGATTGGGTTTTCCATAGGATATGAACCTAGTTTGTCCAACCATTTAGGTTAAGAATTAAGGTCCATGGTCAACCAAGAGGGTGACTGAACGGGGAAAAATCAATCATCAATAATTAAAATAAACCACTCACAGGAGAGCGGGTCATATCCACAGGGAGGCACAAATGCAATAAATTCACGGGTATGTAGCCATCATGTTCGCAGAAACATGTGCTAAATTAATTTAATGAATATGCTGCTCTAAATGTAACTTTTAATTTCATGAGAAGTTAAGGGCTAGTTACGTAAATTTCATGTCAGAAATCAAGCTCCCAAAAATATGTAGATGATGCATGTGTAGTGGCAGAGTATGTAATTTTTAATTGCATGCAAATCAGAATCCAGTTTCAATGTGAAATGATGTGCATAACAGGAGCCAATTAAATACGAGAAAGAATAAGTGCAATGTCACAATTTCACCACATTAATTTAATCCAAAAAATAATTAAATAGTGCTCCACAATGGCATATTTATTAAATTTTAATATAGCCCAAAATAGGGGATTTTTTCTCTTTCATTGTGCGCGAAGAAGAGGCGATGGCGGAGGTCAAGGAGCTCGAGGAAGGTCGAGGCAAATGAGGGCTTCGCGTTGGTGTTGACGGTGTGTTGGGAGATGGCTGTCAGTTGTCGATCAGAGAGGAGAGGGCCGCTGGCATTTGGGATTCCCACCGGCGTGCGTGGGCGATCTCCGTCGACTTTGGTGGCATGGTCGAGGTCGTGGTGTCGAGGAGAGTGAGGTGGAGTCGATGACACGGATGATCGTGGCCTGTGGTGGCGACGGCGAGGAGGTGTTCACAGTTGGGGTTCTTCTCTGTGGAGAAGATGAACAGTATGCTCGAGGTTGCTGCAACAGCTGATGGTGCAAGGGTGTGCGTGGCTGTGGGCATGTAAAGAAGGACGACAGTCGAAGTTGATAGGTGAGGCACGATCGATGGTTGAGTTACTGCTGCGTGGAGGTGTGGCCGTGGTGGTGGGTTGCTGGGTTCTCGGTGGAGAAGGTGGTGATGGGTGCTTTAGGGGAGAAGATGAAAATGAAGAAGATGAGAAGGGGAAGTAGAGGCCACGGTGAAGGTTTGGTGATGCACATACACATGCTGTCACCGTGTGTGCGACGGTGGGGGGGGGGCGAGGATGATGTTGGTGAAGCAGAGGCCACGGTGCACGCGACGAGCACAGGGAACACCTGAGCCACGGTGGTGATGGAAGATGATGCGCCATGCTCTGTCACCACACGGCCATAGCAAGAGGAGATGTTGCACACGCTTAAACCAAAGTGTTGGCTCCTTCCATGGTGTGAGTTGTATGCATGGTGAAGGTTTTTATTTGAAGCTCCCCCATCCTCCGTCCATCCTTCTCTTTTTAAATGCCTCTCAAGTTTTGTTTCCTCCCTCGAGATCGTCTCCAACAATATTGGCGATGAGGCGGTGCCACAGGTTGTTGCGAGACTCGGCTGATTTGGGTGGCCGATCTGTTGAGGTCGACAAGAAGGAGGCGATCTGTTGAGGCAGTCAGATAAGGCCAGTGAGAGCCAGTGCACTTCTGGTGATGGAGTTGGATTTTGGACATTTGCGCATATAACTTTGCATAAACATATATATATATGAAGTTTTAACAAAATATCTTCTAATTAAGATAAACTATCACTTAATTCTACTTGCAATCTAATGAGGCGTGATTTAAATGTATTTAAGCTAATTAAGTGTCCAATAAATTGGACTCATCAAATACCCTCATGCCTAAGTTTTGCTAGTCCCGAGTAAAAGTGAAAAATAATGCAAGTAACCAAAAGATTTCTTCTTTCCTTATTCGAAAAAGTAAGAGATCTAGACAAATGTGAAGTGATAGTAGCCTAGGTAACGGATCTAAGTGAAAAGCTAACTTACATTTGAAATTCATACTTAACCCTTGATAAAATTCTATCAGGATAGGCAACTACCTCCCTCAGGGATTAGGTAGAAAATGATCTATAATTTGACCCTGGCTTTTTTGCTTAGGTAGGAGATATTGAGTTGAATGGATTTATATTTGGTGGCTCACACTCATCTGGTGCTACATGTAGTCTAGTACTACAGACTCTAGATTTCTAGACTATCAAACAAGTCAACCCAGAGAAAGGATAAACATTATGCTCTCTTTGCTTTCCCTTGTGCTCACTCTCTCTCTCTCTCTCTCTTCTTTTTCTTTTTCTTTTTCTTCTTTCTTTTCTAGGATCACATATCTTACTAGATTTTGTAAATGTACTCACTGTTTGGTGGGCTCACTTGGCATTCATACTTCAAGTAAAGTCCTTATAACCCTAAAACTAAGTTAGAGGTCCTCAGCCAGTATTCGTATGATCAGAAATACTGAAAATTAGGTATGGGTCATATTTGGTGGATCGCAATGGGTGTTTTTATTGTTGCCTCGAAAACATCGACACAATGAAAAATGACACAAAGATAAAACTGTAAACCTGCACTCTTTTCTTTTTCTTTTTCTCTCTTTTTTTTTTCTTTTTTTTGTTGCTTTTATTTGTTTTCAACACAAAACAATGCATACTTTTATTTATGAGGAATTATTAAGGATGATGATGGTCAAGAGGATATTGTGTGGCTTATTTGATGTAAGTGACTACTCTTGCCATTAGAAAAGAGTGGATAGGATAATTGTATTTTTGACCTTTGACACTATTGCCCTCCTTCAGCCGAGGACTCTATGAAGGACGGTCGTAACCATCCACCATAGTTATAGTTTTATTTGGACTCAATCTCTATGCATCTGCCTTATTTGGTGACTCTCAGAACTTCACACATTGTTTGCACACAGGAACAGAGAGTGAAAACTATGCCTAACTCTGAGATATCATCATCTAATTATCCAGAACTTAAAAGTCCTTACACTAGATTTAGTGCACCAGTAGTCTCTCTTCTTTCTTCTCACAAATATTAGGTGGATCTAATAGAAGATAGTATGCATGACTCCTTATTAATTGTTCAAGGGTTTAGTAGACTAAAAATGCTTGTTAGTTTTCTACAAAGATCCATTACCTAGTCTACGTGCAAGTGAAGTAACTATACTGAATTCTAAACTCAAAAATATTTTAAGAAGAAAATCTTTAATGACACCTCCTTGATAGAAACTTCTGCTAGGGACTAATCCATTTAGCTCAAGAAAACAAAAGAGAATTTTTTTTTAGACTAATGCACCTATCTTAAATGCATGCAAATATTTATAAATGCTATAAACATTCTCAGGTTATACCCCCCCATGCCTAAGATTGATAATGTCCTTATTGAAAAAATAAAGACCTAGAAGAATATCACTTGAGGAGGAGAGTAGGAGGAGCTAAGGCTCCTCAAGCTTAAGTGCCTCCAAAACCTCGCCATCTAAAAGAGTAACATAAGGTTTAAGTCGTTGGACATTTACCTTAAAGCTCACACCATAAGTAGGGTTCTAAATTTCTACTGCTCCATGAGGGAAGGTATTGATAACAACGTACGACCCATCTTAGAGGGACTTGAGCTTTCCTAGAAATAATTTAACTCTGGAATTGCAAAGCCAGACCCACTAGTTGGGCTTAAAGGTCTTTCTAATAATGTGCTTATCATGGAAGACCTTTGTATGTTGCTTATAAGCTTGAGAAGTTTCATAGGCTTCATTACGAAGCTCCTCAAGCTCACTTAACTCCAGCATGCATGCCTTTCCCACTTTATCTAGATTTAAGTTAACCTTTTTAATAGCTCAATAAGCTTTGTGTTGTATTTCAACCGGAAGGTGACATGCTTTTCTGTAAACAAGATGGAAAGGAGACATGCCCAAGGGAGTTTTATACGTTGTTCTGTAGACCCAAAGAGCATCATTTAATTTTTTAGACCAATCCTTACGGTCAGGCCTGACAGTTTTTTCTAAAATTCGTTTAATCTCCCTATTAGACACTTCAACTTGTCCACTTGTTTGGGGATGGTAAGATGTGGCTATCATGTGGTTGACTCCCAAATTTTGGAGTAGTTTTGTGAAGTGCACATTCTTGAAGTGAGGTCCTCCATCACTTATGATCGTCCTTGGGCACCCGTATTGAGAATGATATTAGCCCTAACAAAGTCCAAGACCACAGAATGGTCATTGTTCCGTGTGGGTATGGCTTCTATCCATTTCGATACATAGTCCACAACGACAAGGATGTATTCATATCCAAAGGACATAGGAAAGGGACCTATGAAGTTGATGGCCCAAATTTCAAAGATCTCAATGGGGAGAATGGGTTGCTGGGGCATCTCATCCCTTTTTTCGATGGTTCCCATCTGTTGGCAACGTAGACATTCGCCCACATATATATGTGCATCTCAGAATAATGTGGGCTACCAAAAGCTAGACTGAAGAACCTTATGGGTAGTCTTTTTTCCATTAAAATGCCCTCCACAGTGGAGGTCATGGCAAAAACTCAGAACACTCCTTTGTTCTTCATCAGGGATGCAACGACGGAAGGGCTAGTCAGGGGCTATTCTAAAAAGCTTAGGTTCTTCCCAGTGATAAAATTTAGTGTCAGTAAGAAACCTGTCTCGCTTCTGCTTGTCCCAAGTACTGGGGGTAATGTCCGTGACCAAATAGTTCACTATGTCAGCGAACCAAGGAGTTTTGGCCTCCACGGCCATCAAAGACTCATCAAGAAAAGTCTCTTGGATATCGCCAGTAGGGGTTGATGCCTCAATGGGGGTCCTAGATAGATGATCTGCTTCCACATTATAAACTCCCTTCTTATCTTTAATTTCTAGGTCAAACTCTTGGAGTAGCAGAATCCAACGAATTAAGTGAGGTTTGGTGTCCTTTTTAGGAAGAAGGTGTTTTAAGGTAGAATGATCAGTGAACATCACAACCTTGGATCCCAAAAGATAAGACCGAAACATTTCCAAAGCAAACACTACAACAAGAAGTTCCTTTTCAGTGACCGTGTAGTTTTATTGAGGATCCGTAAGGGTCTTGCTGGCATAATGCAAAACATGAGGTTTGCCATCAACCCTTTGACCTAAGACTGCTCCCATTGTGAAATCAGAAGCATTGCACATTAGATCAAATGGGAGGGTCCAATCTAGTGCTTGGAGAATTGGTGTGGTAATAAAGGCTTTCTTCAAAACTTGGAAAGCCTTGCCACATCAGTCATCAAAATCGAAGGAAACATCCTTCGCTAACAAGTCGCAGAGTGGCTTAGAGATTTTACTGAAATCTCTAATGATGCACCTATAGAATCCAACATTGCCAAGAAAAGATCTAACTTGATGAACATTGGTGGGTGATGGAAGCTTAGAGATGAAATCAATTTTGGCGGTATCCACCTCTAATCTTCTCTCAGAAACTACATGCCCCAAAACAATGCCATGCTGGACCATAAAGTGGCTTTTCTCCTAACTAAGCACCAGCTTTGCCTCTTCGCAACAGGTTAAGACTTTATCAAGGTGCTAAAGGCATAGGTTAAATGACGAGCCGTAAATGGAGAAATCATCCATGAAAATCTCTACAAACTCGTCATTCATATCAGAATAGATAACCATCATACAACGTTGGAAAGTGGCAGGAGCATTACATAACCCGAATGGCATTCGGCGAAACGTAAATGTGCCATATGGACTCGTGAAGGTGGTACGCTCCTGATCGTCAGAAAAGATGGCTATCTGATTATACATAGAGTACCCAACAAGGAAATAGAAGTACTTGTTCCCCTCCAGACGTTCCAAAATCTGATTGATTAACGGTAAGGGGAAATGGTCTTTCTAGGTAGCCATGTTCAAATGGTGATAATCAATGCAGACCCTCCAGCCAATTGAGGGTCTAGTGGTCACCAACTCTCCTTGGTCATTTTCTTCCACAGTGATTCCTGCCTTTTTGGGCACCACATGTATAGGACTAACCCATTTACTGTCTGAAATGGGATAGATAATTCCAACATCTAGCCATTTTAGAATCTTCTTTTTGACAACCTCCCCCATATTGGGGTTAAGCCTTCTCTTCATGTCTCGAAAGGGCTTTATGGATTCGTCTGTATATATGTGATGCATGTAGAGGGAGGGATTAACACCCTTAATATCAGCTATCAACCAAGCAATTGCTTCCTTGTGCCTTTGTAAACACTCAAGCAGAGCTCCCTCCTACAATTCAGATAATGCAGATGAGATAATGATAGGGAGTGTGTCGTTAAGGCCAAGGAAAGCATACTTCAATGTGCTCGGGAGGGGTTTCAACTCCAACTCAGGAGCCTTTTGGATTGAGAGATTCAGTTGAGATGCCCCCACCTCAGGTAGCGAATCTACCTTCAAGGTCCAAGGTGGGGACAAAGACTCTGTGTGTATTCCCAGCAACTCTTCCAATTCGGGCATATTCCCCTTATTCTCTTCAATACTCGGAGGATGGTCCTTAGATATGACCATTTGAAGGGGATCTCTGCATAAGAGTGCTGGAGTAGTCTCCTTAATAATTTCATCAACAACCTCAATCTGGGAACAATCTTCAAATCCAAATTGCTTGTAGGCATCAAAAACATTCAACCAGATCTTCTTGTTTCCAAAGCTCATTTTAAGTGCCCCTGATCTACAATTGATAGAGGCGTTGGCTGTGGCCAAGAAGGGGCGTTCCAGAAAAATGGATGGCTTGGTGGGCTTATTCAATGGGTCAGTATCTAGCACAAGAAAATCAACAGGGAAGAAGTCCTCCACTCTTACCAGGACATCTTCCAACAATCCTCGCGGTGTCTTAAGTGATCTATCTGTGACTTGGAGAATGAATGGACTAGGCTTTAACTCACCTCCTCCTAAAAGGTCAAAGACAGAGCTTGGTAAAATGTTTACCCTCGCGCCCAGATCGAGTAGAGCCTCATCAATGTGTTGGTTACCTATAACCACTGAAATATATGGGGCCCCTAGGTATTTCATTTTGGGGGGTGTTCCATGTTGGAGCACCGAGCTAACGTGGTCAGGCAGGATGACCTTGGCTTCTACTTGTCTTCTAGATCAGTATTTCTGGGTACACAGGTCCTTTAGAAACTTGGCATAGGACAGGATCTGTTTGATAGGTTCAAACAAAGGCAAGTTGATCTAGACTTGCCTAAAAGTGTTCATGATCTCATCGGTCCTATCCTTGGCTCCATATGAGCCAATGGAAGATTCCCCAAAAGCAGATAGGCACTCTAGATAGGGCACCCTCGGCTTCTGGGTAGAGGGGTCGTTGTGGCAGGAAAGGGGTGGTGGAATGACAACATCCTTAGGGTGGGTGATTTCAAGCGAGGGAGAGAAGTGTGGCTCTTCCTCGGTGGAGATGGAAATTGGGTCTGGTGTAGGAGGGGAATCCTGAGAGGTGACCATAGGAGTGCTATCAGGCTTGTCGATTTTCTTTCCACTCCTCAGCACAATCATAGCTTGGGTATGCTCCCTGAATATGAACCCCTTACCCTTTGGGTTTTCCTCAGAAGAGCTAGGTAATTTCCTCGGATCCCGTTGCCTAACTGCCTTAGTAAAATGACCAATTTGGGATTGCATATCAGTGATCATTTGATGTGTATACATCTAAATAGCCAAAAATATCTATTAATGCATGCTCTTAGTACCATATTAGCATCATGCATTGTAAATATTGCATAACATGCATAATCATGCATTTAGGTCAAATTGTACAAATTGTATAGTAATTATCTCCTTTTATGGCCAGGGACAGGGCGACTTTTAGTCAGGGCCTCAGACCGAGGATCCAACCATATAGATCTGATTAGGGCGATGACTGGAGTTCAACGACTCCAAGATCGCCTCGATCAGACATCCGTAGCACCAGATATAGTTCGAGGAAGCTCAAAAATCAAGGGCCAAGATGGTATCAATCCACACTTTAGATGAAAAATCCGACTACACGGATGGGTTCGGATTGACGATTGTAGCTTAATGACGTGAAAATCAATCAATCCGACATCTGTCGCACCTTCTGGAAGTCACAGAAGATGGACGGCCAAGATGGCTCCACGTGGCACCATCCCAGCCACCCAATCAGCCCAAGGACCCACACTGCCCTTTCTCTCCTCAACAAATCGATCAATCTTAGCCGTTGGATCTTGATCCAATGATTGAGATCAACGCCTACTGCTCTCTCTATCCTCGCACGCACAATCGGATCTGGGCAGTTGGATCTTGATCCAACAGCCGTGAGTGTGAGTGCCTTGGTGAGAAACATGACAATCCACCATGACAGTGCAATGGTCATGTAGCTGCAGGTGAGACAGAGGTCGTGGGTTCGAGCCTCTTCAAGTGCCTCAATTCAGCCGGGGAGCGGGGTGCATTGATTTCGGCCGTCAGATGAAGATTGTGCGGGCGAGGAGCGAAGATGTGGCACGTGGAGGTGCTTTGGATCGCATACGCACACGATGATGCGCTTCTGCATGCTCCATCGAATGCATGGGCACCGCAGCTGAAGAAGATGAAGCGGGTGTGGAATGACTTTAAGCCCTCCGATCTTGAGATCGGACGGCTAATCTTGCGAGAACGTGGCTTTTGCATTGAGGCACGAGGAAGGAGAGAGGGCACGGGTGGGTGCGCACGTAAGGCCACGATCGTGTCTTTAGTGATGCTTAATTCTGTCAATAAAGACCCCCTCATTTAATGTTTTAAATATGTAATGACCAAATTGCCCCCAATCCTTGCAACTATAAAAGGAGACCCCTACCCTACGAAATTCTCATCCCTTCCTCTCTTCTCTCACCCCCTCCAAAGCTCTAAGAGCTTGTCCCAAACTCGGGATGCTCCATTAGAGTTAAAATTAGAATTTTTTCCACCTTCTCCCCCCTCATGGAGCATCCTGCGGCTGTCCTCTCACTCCATTTGGGAAGCGGATCCTGTGACGACGACGATGTCCTACCTCGCCCCCAATTCCTCCCGCTTTGTCCTCCCTCCTGCTCCGTCCTCTGTCTTTTAGGCGTCGCCCCGTCCGGCTCACCCTCCAAGCAATCGTCGAGGAGGATACTTCTCTCTCCATTCTCTTTACCGCTTTCTAGAGTAGGTTTACTGCTTTCTAGCATAGATTTCCTACTTTCTAGTTGTAATGATTAGTGTAATGAACAACATTTGATGATCAAATCCATGTTTATTCTATCTCTCTTTTGTAATATTCTCTCTCTCTATTCTATTTATTATTTGTTAAATAGATAGCTAGTTTTCGACTAGCTAATCTATTTCGTGACAAACAAACAAATGCGCATTTTTAATCAAATGTCTGCCTCCCTGTGTTTGACCCAGAATTTCTTTACGAATTTTGATAAAATTTTATTCGTTGACGGATTACTTCGTAAATCGAACTACAACGGCTGGTTTTCAAATCCAACTCGGATCGCGTAGTTTTCCACTATCAACATCATCTTATTCTGAGATTTGATGACCATATTATGATTCTCTTGCATCGCTTTCATCATGGCTTTCAGTTCATCCATCTCAGAATGCTTATTCTGAGGTAGGTTTGCATAGGATGGCTGGTATATGGGTTGGGGAGGTTGGGGTCTTGCATTCCCTGAGTTAGAAGCATCAACTTGCTTCCATGAAATGTTTGGATGGTTCCGCCACCCTGGATTATAGGTATTGGAATATGGGTTATTACGAGGAGGTGGGCAGAAACTTGGGCAACATTTAGGTCATCCTGAATTAACTCAGGGAATTGATTTGCCTGGTAGCACTCCGTAGTAGTGTGCGTGATGCTTTGGAAAATGGAGCATTCACTTGAAGCTTGAAAGGTAGAGGCTACTTGCAGGTTCATGCTCAGGTTTGCTAAAAGCCTATTAAAGCTTTTGTTTAACAATTGAATCTAATAAGCCAAATCCTTAGTAGCCTCGGCTTCATGGACCTCTATCTTCCTCTGCAAGATTGATGGTTTTCTTTCTTGATAGGTCGAGGACATATGTATGGAATTGTCACTTAATGATTCAAATAATGCCTAGGTTTCATCCTCAGTTTTGGTTATAAAGGTTCTTGCATAGGCTGCATCGATGGTTTGCCTGTGTCTTTCATATAATCCGTTATAGAACCTTCCGACCAACTGCCATCTTGGCACCTGATGGTGGGGCCATAACCTAAGAAGGTTATTAAAGTGCTCCCAAGTCATGAAATTTCTCCCCTTCTAGTTGAGTAAAACCCATGATCTCTCTTCTGTAATGGTTGGTCTTACTCATAGGAAAGTACTTTTTCAAGAATTCTCCCTTGAGAGTGGCCCAATCATTAACCCTTGCATCAAGGGTATGATACCAGTGCTTGGCCTTATCCTTTAGAGAGAAAGGGAATAGAGTTCTCATCAGGACTTCATCAGTAAAGCCCTGAAGCTTCACCATGGAATAGACCTCAGTGAATTCCTCAAGATGCCTGTAGGGATCCTCCCTAGCAGTACCATAGAAAGAGGGGAGCAAAGATATGGTGCTGCTCTTGATTTCATAAGGATTATCCACTCCAGGTCTTCAGATAGGTAGGGTTTGGTGGGTTGTAGGGAGGAAATAGTCTCTCAAGGTTCTCTGATTTTCACCAACCCTAATCTCTTCTTCAAGTCTTTCTTCAAACATTTTTCTTCTTTCTTGGTTGGCTTTCCTAATAATTCTCTCAGACTCAAGGTTGAAAAGAAGACTATTTCTAAGAGAGCAACAACCAAGCATACACCAAGCAAACATAGGGCAAGAGGTCTTTTATTGAGTTAAAGCATTTTAAGCTCTCATCCAACCTTTCTAGATTGGCCAAATGGAGTCAAGGCAGTATTTCTCTGTTCCCACATAAGTGGTATAAGAGAAGTGAGGCACTTGAGATTCCTGGTAAATGGCTATTAAGGAGGTTGAGGTTACTTTTAGTTCTTTTGGGTGACCAATCAAATTGTCAATCAATTACACACCCTAAATTGACCTTCGAGTGCCCTAGAGACGTACACTTTGTTGCAATGATATTCTCAAATGCTTAAGTAAAAAGGTACTCCAAAGATGGAACCAAGGGATGCAAGTAGGGTGAACCCTTCCTTTGAGGCGATGCGTTAGTGGTGCCTCTTAACTACCTTTGAATTCCTTTATAGAGTGTCCCCTCCTTGGAGTATCAAATCACTAAGGAAAAAATTAATACCACAGTTTCAAAGTGAGATAAGAGGGTTTGCACCAATAAAGAGATCGATGCCTATAGCCTTATGGGTCCAAGTCCTAGTGCAGTGCCTATAGTGCGTGCTCAGTGTAGGAAGTGTGCATCACACCGCAAAAAGTTAATTTTCTTTTGAAAATTGCAATCAAGTTCTTAAAACACTTCTTGTATATTTTATTTTCTTTTCGAGAAGCAATGTGACCACTTGATTAATCTTTTCAAATCAGATTAAGTGGGCTTCTTAAATTATGTCCAGATGCAATGCATGTGTAGATAATTGATGCAAAAAGGTAAGAGATACGTACCTTACTCCAGCACTCTTCTATGCAGAAATGCACGCAATGTAATAAAATAAAAAATATGTAGATGCTGCTCGAGCAATCCTAGATGGTCGACCTATGGATATGCAGCTTCTAGCAGGCAGTTTGGATTTTTATATATATATAAATAAATGTGCAATCAAAAGATCTAACTACCATACACAAAATAATCCTAGAATCTAAAGAATCAGGGACACTCCCCCAAAAACTGGCCCCAGAGTACAAGGGCGAGAAAATAAATAACTAGACTAAACCTAAAGAGTCTACTCTAAAATGCTAAATTAGAAGTCTAAGAGGAAGAGTCCTCCTAGATGGTCCTCCGTGCATCTCCACGCGTGTGGGATCAAGGCCCATAGGCTCCTGTGATTATCTCTGAGGTGGCGGCAAGGTCCACCAAGATGAACGTTTGTTGCATGCACCTTCTCCTTTGATGTACCTCACATAGAAAAAATAATAGATCAATGAATATAATCTCAATCAGAACTTAATGTAGACAAAAAGAAGACTCACGAGTTTACTAGGCTTGCTGCCTCCCTGGCAATGGTGCCATTTGAACAATCGATTTTCGCTTAAGAAAATAAGTTGTCGAAGTAGAGATTGAGTGACAAAAAATCAATCGTCAATAATTAAAATAAATCACTCACAGGAGAGCAGGTCGTATCCATAAGGAAGCACAAATGCAATAAATTCACAGGTATGTAGCCATCATGTTTGCAGAAACATGCGCTAAATCAATTTAATGAATATGCTACTTTGAATGTAACTTTTAATTTCATGAGAAGTTAAGGGATATTTACGTAAATTTCATGTCAAAAATCAAGCTCCCAAAAATATGTAGATGATGCATGTGTAGTGATAGAGTATGTAATTTTTAATTGCATGCAAATCTGAATCCAATTTCAATGTGAAATGATGTGCATAATAGGAGCCAATTAAATATGAGAAAGAATAAGTGCAATGTCATAATTTCACCACAATAATTTAATCCAGCAAAATAATTTAATAGTGCTCCACAATGGCATATTTAGTAAATTTTAATATAACCCAAAACAGAGGATTTTTCCTCTTTCATCGCGCGTGAAGAAGAGGCGATGGAGAAGGTCGAGGAGCTCAAGGAAGGTCGAGGCGGACGAGGGCTTCGCATCGGTGTTGACGGCGTGGCAGGAGACGGCTGTCGGTCGTTGGCTGGAGAGGAGAGGGCCGCCAGCAGTTGGGACTCCCACCAACATGCGTGGGTGGTCTCTGTTGACTTTGGTGGCGTGGTCGAGGTCTTAGTATCAAGGAGAGTGTGGTGGAGTCAATGGCACGGACGATCATGGCCTGTGGTGGCAATGGCACAGAGTTGTTCATGGTCGGGTTTGGGTTCTTCTCTGTGGAGAAGATGAACAGTATGCTTGAGGTTGCTGCAACGATTGATGGTGCGAGGGCGTGCATGGCTGTGGGCACGTAGGAAGGACGATGGTCGACGTTGATAAGTGAGGCGTGGTCGATGCTTGAGTTACTACTGCGTGGAGGTGTGGCTGTGGTGGTGGGTTGTTGGGTTCTCGGTGGAGAAGATGGTGATGGGTGCTTTAGGGGAGAAGATGAAAACGAAGAAGAAGAAGAAGACGAGAAGGGGAAGTGGAGGCCACAGTGAAGGTTTGGTGACGCAGACACACACGCTGTCACCGTGTGTGTGACAGCGACGGGGGCAACTGTGATGTTGGTGAAACGGAGGCTGCGGTGCACGTGAAGAGCATAACAAGAGGAGATGATGGTGATGGAAGATGATGCGTTATGCTCTGTCACCACACGACCATAGCAAGAGGAGATGTTGCGCATGCTTAAACCAAAGTGTTGGCTCCTTCCATGGTGCAAGCTCTATGCATGGTGAAGGTTCCCCATCCTCCGTCCATCCTCCTCTTTTTAAATGCCTCTAAAGTTGTTTTCCTCCCTTGAGATCGTCTCTAACAATATTGATGTTGAGGCAGTGCCACTGGTTGTTGTGAGACTCGGCTAATTTGGGTGGCCGGTCAGTTGAGGCTGGCGAGAAGGAGGCGATCTGTTGAGGCAACCAGATGGGGCCAACTTGAGCCAGCGCACTGCTGGCGATGGAGTTGGATTTTGGACATTTGCACATATAACCTTGCATAAACATATATGTATGAAGTTTTAACAAAATATCTTCTAATTAAGATAAACTATCACTTAATTATACTTGCAATCTAATGAGGTGTGATTTAAATGTACTTAAGCTAATTAAGTGTCCAATAAATTGGACTCATCAGTGACTAATTAGGTTAGGTAGGTGAGTGCTAGGTTAGGATGATTAGGCTCACTTCTAGAAAAATGGGATATGCCGTCAGTTCCTTGTTGTCAGTTTCTAAAACCATTTAGGAATGTGGTTTCTAAACCGTAGTGTTGGAGAATCTTTGATATACATGCATTCAAAATTGATGATCGTGGATGATGAGTACGTGGTGGTGGGGTCGCCAACTTGAACTAGAGGTTGATGGATGGGAGGAGGGACACGGAAATCAAGGTCAGTGTTGGGAGAGTGGCGGTGGGGTTGTGAGGGGGTTTAGGTTGGGGCTATCAGGGGAGCACATGGGGGAGCGGAGGTGTTTTGGTGGCCGAAGGGGTTGGAGTGTGTGAGGAGGGTGAGGGAGATTGGGGACTAGATGTGGAAAGCGTACGGTGGGAAGAATGTGGTGGATATGGGAACGGTGCATTTGGTCAGCTATCCTGTAGGGGTCGAGGAGGATGGGAGTGTGGGTGTACAGTGGGAAGAATGTGGTCGGGGAGGATGGTCGGACAACACTGATAACCCTTGGATCTTTCTAGAACCCCCTACCTACCACGTGTCACAACCGTAGTTCTCCTTCGCGACCTCTCCTCCTCCCGTTAAAACCCTCCCGTCCCCTTGCCCACTCCACATCCCCTCATTTCGCTATTTATCTCCATTCCATCCTCCCCTCCAGTCTTCACCTGTATGCCTCCTTATCTCTTCGCCTCTTCCTCACCTCCAACACCACTCCTACCCTTTTCCTCCAAAACCCTAACCATGGCATCGGCCTCCGCTCCCCTCCCCTCCTTATCTCTTATAACATTTAAGATTATAATTTATTATTTAATTAAGTTTGATTTTGAAATTGTAGGTTATCAATGTCGGGTACACTCGGAGGCTTGAGTAGTTAGAGATATATATACATTCAATCTTTTTAATTTAATTAAATGATATTTTAGTTTTTTGTTGAATTTCTTTAATGTTCAAATTACTTATTATTTAGATACACACACTTGCTAAAGAAGATATATGCATGCGAGGCCAAACATTAGTATTCTAACCCTTAGGATAAAAGTCCTTCGAGTCAAATTGTGTCCAAATTACTCGCCCGTCAAGACTTATGAACATGTTATATGGACAATGAAGGAAGTGTCTGTATACCTCACTTACATGCATGATATGGTGTCTTTGTACCATGCTATAAGACTCGATTGACTTTAGTTCGGTGAAGTACCGAACTAAAGAAGGTCCTCAAAGATTTGATGACAACTTAATTTTGCTCGTTACATGTAACCTTGTGTGGTGAAATTTCGGTTGCTTCTTCATGCTCTTCTCTAGTATACCAACCAATCTTATCTAGTTTCCTGTGGTGCCCTTAATTGGGCGTTAAAGGAAATCTAGCTAAGGATAGTATTAGGGGGTATACTGGAAAAGTGCGGGGAGATGCTGCCGAAATTTCACCTTATTAAGGTTACATGTAATGAGAAAACCTAAGTTATGATCAAATCTTTGAGGATGGGCTATAAAGTGAAAATCTTAATCAAGATACACATCATTCAATCCTTTCCCTTCCTAATAAGTGATTTGTTTACATTAAATTTTAGGTTACAATGGATAAATCTTGGATGGGATTGCAGGGTTCAGATTACACCAGATATAAGGATGGAGTAATTTCATTCCTGGATTAGGCCTTTGATGATGATCGGAAGATATTTAGGCGAGGAGGTCAACTTGATAATATCTTCTGCCCATGCAGAAGATGTTTGAATGGTTCCTTGCATGATTGTAATACTATGCTCGAGCACTTGATTTGTAATGGGTGGTGGTAGCATTACACTACTTGGGTGCTCATGGAGAGGAGTTGACTGAGAAAGTCATAAACAATGAGAACACTGTTGACAAAGAGATCGACGAGGAAATTGCTGATAGTGGAGGTGAAGAAATACAAGAAATGTTGAACAAGATGAGAGTAGGAGGGGATAAAAATATAAATGAGGAAAATCCATTCAGTTGTGATCCGTTCTATGATGCTATTAAGTCGGTTGAGGATCCTATTGCTCCCGATGTTACGAAAATGTCAAAGTTGTCATTTTTGTTGATGTTTCAACTGAAGGTTATGAATAGAGCTAGTGCTAAATTCATGTCAGAAATACTTTAGTTTATTATTGAGCTGTTGAATAACCCTAATGGTTTTCCGGCTTCATGGTATGAGGCAAGGAAACAGATTCATAAGCTTGGTTTGGACTATTAGAAGATCGATACATGTTTGAATGACTGCATTCTTTTTAGAAATGAATTCGCAAACTTGAGTAAGTGTCCCGAATATGGACTTAAGAGATATAAGGAAGGTAAAGATGAAAGTAAGAGGAAACAACCTCAGAAGGTTCTTCATTCTGACACCTAGGCTTCAACGCATTTTTATATCAACTAAAACTGAACGGTGGATGACATGGCACCAGGATTGTAAATCTCAAGATGTAAGAATACATCATCCTACTGATTCAGAGAAGTGGAAGAGATTTGACAAAAGAAACAATTCATTCACTTTATAAGCAAGGAACGTGCGGTTGGGTCTTGCAAGCGATGAATTTAATCCATTTAAGAGTATGTACCTGTCGTACTCTGTATGGCCAGTGGTAATGGTCACTTATAACTTACCTCCTTGTTGTGTATGAGATCGTCATTTATGATGCCGATGCTATTAATCCCCAGTCCAAAACAACTAGGAAATGCAATAGATATTTATCTCTAGCCATTAATCGATGAACTAAAACAGTTGTAATACATCGGTGTGAAGACGTATAATGCGGAAGAGAAAGAATTTTACAATATGCATGCAGCATTGTTGTGGACCATAAACGACTTCCTGGCTCATGCAAATTTGTTAGGTTGGAGTATTAAAGGAAAGCTTGCTTGGCCAGTCAGTATGGAAGACACTCATCACCTACGACTGCTGGAGAGTAAGAAATTCTGTTACTTAAGGCATCGCAGATTTCTACCTATTGAATATAGATGACAAATGTCACAGTTCAGGAGTAAATTTGATGGCAGGACATGTTTGTATTCAAAGAAAAATCCAAAAAATAAACTTAGTACAGATTCTATCAGGTTGCCAGGTTAGGTTATAATGGAGAGATTACAAGAAATGGGTGAGATACGGTTGGGTCAACCATTCAAACATGACCAGACGACCTTGAGGAATTCTGGATTTTGAAAGAAAAGCATTTTCTTTATAGAGCTGCCATACTGGAAAGATCTTACAATATGTCATAATTTAAATATTATGCACATCGAAAAAAATGTGATGGATAACATCTTAGACGTATTAAATCTGACCGATGATCCAAAGGACACGGTGAAAACAAGAAAAGACATGAAGAGTTTGGGGATACGTTCGGAGTTGCATATTCATGAGGATGATGGCTACTTTCTACCTGCTATTTACAGCTTGAATCAGGATCAGAAGAGTAGATTGTTCTCCTTCTTAAAGGAAATCTGGGTGCTAGATGGGTTTTCCTCGTAGCTTTCTCATTGTGTGAATGAAGCGTAGAAAAAGATATCTGGCTTGAAATGTCATGACTCTCACGTTTATATGAAAGTATTGTTTCCACTAGCAATACGAGAGATACTGCCAGAGCCAATAGTTGATTCATTCATAGAGATGAGTAGGTTTTTCAAAGTTATTTATTCGAAGACACTACAAAATGATACGCTAGATCACAGTGATAAACAAATAGTCATTACTCTCTGTAAGATGGAATATATTCTTCCCCCAACCTTCTTCGATGTAATGGTTCATCTCACGTTGCATCTTGCAAATGAAGTGAGAATCAGTGGACCTATACAATTTAGATGGATGTATCCTGTGAAGTAATTTTTTAAAAAGCTTAAAGATTATGTTTTGAACAAGGCAATGCCAGAAGGGTTAATTGTAAAAGGCTATCTCATGGAGTGTATAAATTTTACCTCCATGTACATGAATGAAATAGACAACCGCTTTAATAAACTTCAAAAGAATTATAAAGGGGAATATAATGATAGTGATGAAGAATGTTTGTCAATTTTTGATATCAGAGGAAGGTCGATTCTTCATACAGAGTACAAGGCTATTTTAGAAAATGACAGACGTTGCGTACATCTATATATTTTAAAGCAAATTCTTGAAATTGATCCATTTTACGAGGAATTCGAACGATTACCTCTTTCAAGGACAACCGAATTTGGCTTCTTAGATTGGTTTAAAGATCGAGTTAATAAATTGAAAGAGGATAAGGACCTACAATGGGTACCAGATTTTGATGTAATTGCCAATTCACCATTACATTATACACATTACTACTCTGGGTATATAATAAATGGGTTTAGATTTAGAATAAAAGAAATTGATGATAGAAAGGTTACACAATAGGCCCAGAGTTATTGATTCAGATCTTTCCACCAGTCCAGATAGATATTAAGGTGAAATCAAAGAAATTGTGGAGATCAGTTTCAGATATGATTGCAGAGTTATCCTATTTAAATGCCATTGGTTTGATACTTTTAAAGAGGGAACTAGTTTCAAAATTGACAAGAAATACAATTTCTTGAGTTTAAATTCAAATCATCAAATTCTTCAGTTTGATGAACCATTCACATTGGCATGTCAAGCGCCACATGTTTTCTATATCCTCGATAATTGCCAACGGGGATGGGTTATACCAATAAGAACAGTACCGCACAATCATTTTGATGCATAGTTTGAAGCATACCAAGAATTAACGGAAGAAGGTCATGTAGATTCAAATGTAGTAGATGTACACATCTAAGGTTAGTAACAACTTTTTTACTTTGTTTCATTTTTGTTTATATCAAATTCATATTCAAAATTAAGAAACATAAACTTTTATTGGCATTTTCTATACATTATAAATACCAAAACTTAAACCAATCACACACACATGTTCAAAATATGTTACTCTTACTCTATTGACATTTTAATTACTTTTGTTTTATAAATTACAGGTTATCGGTGATGGGCATACCTGGAGGCTGTTGTACTTAGAGGTATGTTTTCAATGTTTTAAATTTAATTAGATGAAATTATAAGTTTTTGCTAAATATGGGGTGTGCCCACATATTGTTTTTTATTTCATTGAATAGATGTAAGGTGTACGCATTTGTGTTACATATTTTATTTGGATGGATGTGGGGTATACCCACTTATTTGATTTATATTTCGTTAATTTGAATGGATGTGGGGTGTACCCACTTATATGTTATACAGGTTTATAGAAAAGCTTCTGATCTTAAGGGGAAATTCTGTCAAAATTTTTTAAATGACATTATCACATCACCTATAGGTAGAACTTAAAGTAACTTGCATTTACTTTGAGTTGTAACTATGCAAGTCCTTGTGGTTTGTCTTTGCACTTTTTTTTATGTGTGGTGAGCCCACTTTAATTTTAATATGCAAGTTTATAGATAAACCTCCAAATTTAAGGGGAAACTCTACCAAAATTTTTAAATATTTTTTTTATGTTTGGCAAACTTTTTTATTAATGATTTATATATTAATGATTTTCAACTGTATTAATTATTGCATTTTATACTTGTTACAGATGAAGTTTAAGAAAAATCCCAAAAGAAAGGGTCCTGAGACATAGCTATCCACCCAGCCCGATTTTTCTCCTCAGGCTTAGACACCCCCCCAACACTAGGCTCCCCCTAGTCACGTTTCGTACGTCTCAGGGAAATGGCACGTTTACTACATGCGGGGGGCAAGAGAAAGGGGAAGGAGATTGCTCAGACCTTGCCAGAGTGAGTAGAAGATGATCAAGATTATAGAGCATTAGATGAGGAGGGGAAGGAGGCAGGAGAGGACGAGGGGGAGGAGGCCGAGGATGTGATGGTGGGGAGTACGTCATCAGTTCATGTGGACCACTTAGCAGCGGGTACAAGTTTCGGTAAGAACTCATATATCTTTAAGTCGTAAATTACTTATATATTTTAAAGTTTATTATAACTTCAGAAATATATAATGAATATGATTAATGTTTACGCAGATAAAGTAAGAAGAGGATAGGGGAAGATAAAGAATCTAGACCTCCAGCATGTCCCCAAGGGCCTGAGAATAATGATCAGGCTTAGAACCATAGGGGATGCGGAGAATTACCTAGGTTGCATCAGTCGAGTGGGCACAATTGTTAAGTCCATTGTGCCCATTTACTACTTTGACTGAAGGAAGGTACCAGCAGAGCTTAAGAGGCAGTTCCTCCGCCAGTTAGAGGTAATTTCATTTATCAAAGTTATTTCTTTTATAACTTTATCTTAAAATTATTATAAAGTAAGATTGACATATTTTTTTAAAAAAATAATGTAGGAAAATTACGATTAGGGTGACGACTCTAATCCCTTCTGATATATTCTTAAGCATGCCACCAAAATCCACAGAGATTGGAGGACAGAGACCAAGAGAAGTGTAATATCTTTTAAAAATTTACACTTTTATTATATACATAATTTCATATATTATTTCTAACAATTTTTATTTGGTATTTAGGTTTTTTCAAACTGTAGTTCATTCGGGGAGGCAATGGAGAATTATCCTCCTGATGTCATGCCTGATGATTGGAAGAAAGCATGCGAGCATTGGCTGGATCCGAAGACGGAGGTTAGTAAATGATTAAAAATTATTTTATTAATTTCATATATCTTAAATTCATAAAAAATATTATTGTATATGTATACAGCAGCAAATAAAAAAAAAATAGGGCCATTAGGGCTAAAGCTCCACCACAGACCCATTGTCTGGGTCAAAGGAGCATCAAGACTATTAGGAGCCATTATGTAAGTATTGAAACTACTTTTCAGTTGAATCTTACTTAATTTTTAAGTTATTTTAATATAATTGTATCATTTTGATATTTTCAGTTTGCTACATATGATGGGATAGAAATGACTAAGATGGATATCTACGAGGTCACTTACAGTAAGGCTGCAATTGAGGGTGCTCGTAAGTGGATTCATGAGTCATTGATGTGCACACATCTAATTGACCTAAAATGCCTATTTATGCACGTTTCTAGTGTCATAGAAGCATTCATGCATTATAAATATTGCATAACATGCATCATCATGCATTTAGGTTAGATTGTATAAATTTTAGGTTAATTTTCTCTTTTTTGGTGGTTAAGGACAAGGCGATATTTAATCGGGGGATCGGATTTAAGATCCAGTCGTATGGATCTGATTAGGGCGACAATGGGAGTTCAATGACTCCAAGATCGCCCTGATCGGACTTCCGTAGCATCAGATGCAGTTTGAGAAAGATCAGAGGTCAAGAGGCCAGGTGGTATAAATCCGTGCTTCAGATGATAAATCCGACCGCATGGATGGGTTTAGATCGATGATCGTAGCCCAATGGCACAAAAATTAGTCCAATCTGATATCTGGATCAAGATGGCGTCATGTGGCACCATCTCAGCCTCCCACATTAGCCAAAGGTGCCTGCTCCCTCTCTCTCCTCAACTGTACAATTAGATCTGGGCCGTTGGATCTTGATCCAACAGCCATGGGTGCATGCGCATTGGATGGAAACTCGATGAAGTGGTAGCCTTGGTGCGTTGGTCACGCATCCACGAGCGAGACAGAGGTCGTGGGGTCTGTTGTAGTGATCTATCGAGGGTTTATATCATCGTCGTCGTAGTTCAAATTCTCAATCGATCCAACAACAAATACAATTATAACATGAATTTGAAAGAGTATCCGAGGTCAAACACAGGGAGCAAATAGGAATTCAAGCGCTAATCTCAACGAATATATATTCGAGCACAATAATTAAGCCAATAATGATTTGCATCGAATAATAATTACTCAAAATTGATCATCAATATATAATATGAGTATATGAAGAGTTTGACATAGCAAAAAGAATAAAAATGATCCTAAAAAGTGGTGATTTAAATCACCTTTGAGATCCACATTTAAGCATGCATCTTAACTATAGTACTTAAATAATGCACCAATAACATAGATAATGCTTAATCAGATGACAAGTACTTAGATGCTACAGTGCATAGGCACTGTTCATCTTCTTCAACTCTTCTCTTCCTTCTTTCAGAGCTTCCCTTCTCTCTTTCTTTCTTCTTCTTTCAGCACGGATAGGCCCTCTTCTTTTCTTCTCAAGCCTTCTCTCTTCACACACAAGGGCTACTCACCCTTCAAGCTTGGCTAAGTGTTAGCCATTCCATAGAGCAAAACCCCCCTTCCCTGCACTCTCTCTCTTTCCTTCCTTATCTTTTCTCCTCTCAAACCCAAAGCATAGTCAGATCCATATACGGGTTAATAGGTAGTCGGGTTTGGACTAGGCCTGCATGCCATGTGCATGGGCAAGGTGTGAGGCGTAAGGAGGCACGTGGGGGGGACCTCACCCCTCGCATGTGTCTTGAGGCGATATAGCCACTTGACAAATACAATATATGCACTTCTACTTGACTGAGATCCCATGATGTGGGACTAAATTTGGTCCTCTTGTCATGTGCGGCTGTAGGTAGAGTGGCTTCCAATTATAGCTGAAGTAGCGCTCGGTGCTCCCAATTGGAAACCTGGATCGCTTCCTAGAATGAATTCGTAGCGCTTGGAGGGTGTAGCCTGGAGGTTGCTTGGCCTTGAGCATGAAGAACACGTCGGCGGTAATGGCATGGCGGCAGAACGACAGTAGAACCTGAAATGTCAAAATATGAGCTTCAAGCCCAAATTAAAAGGTTCAGAGGATTCACTATGGCGAGGCGACGTTGGTGGTGACGGAGAAGACATTGCAGAGGTGTGGTGTCCGGTGGTACTGAGGAGAGGCCAAAAGCCTCAATAACCAGCGGGCTTTTGCTCTCTGGAATACAGCAGAGCTAATGGGTGCGGAGTGGCGACATTTCGAGCAGTGGAGTGGTGGGAAGGCATCGCCGAAGCTTCGCTGGAGCGGAAGAAGGCGAGGGCGTCAGGGGCAGTAGCGTGGTCGTTTGGAAGTGTAGGTGAGAGGGAAATGATGTAGAGGGATAGGGGAAGGACAAGGGGTCCTAGAGAAGAGGAAGGAGGCTGGAGAGCTCTGATTGTGTCTGACTGGAGCTGGAGAAGGAGAAGAGGACAGTGAGGTGGCGACGACGAGTGAGGCAGAGGAATGACCTCTCTTTGGCTGGAGAGGTTCGTGAGGAAGAGGGGAAGAGGATAGGTCATCCAATTTGATGGTTGGATGGTTGGAAGAGGGGGATCGAGGGTGGTCACTGGAGTAGAGGTTTTGGTTTGCTGGAGGAGGAAAAGAAGGGTATTTGGCTCGCCAAAACTTGCTAAATAGGTGAGGTTTGCATGACAGGTCCATTTATAGGCCATGGGGAGGGGTTTCAAGCTTGGAAACCAACCTTGTAACTCCACATTTTTTGCGCGAGTAGACTAAAAAGGCTTGAAAATTGACTTTCTGTTTTAAACCTTTTTAAAAGGAATTAAAGCCTAGAATAGGATCTCTTCATCCTCAGGAATTCATCCAACCCTTTAAACAGATGATTTAACCCTAGAAATTAGGGTTCCATGCTCATCACCTGAACTCTAAAAGTGCTTTGTTCGTCAGAGGAATTGAGAGGTTGCTACACTACTTTGAGGGCATGAATAGCTTCAGTGCACTGCACTGAAGCTTCTAAACACCTTAAGTGTGGCTTTTAAGCTTCTGTATAGGCCTCTCCAACTCTGCCAGAGTTGGGGAAGATGAAGACTGATGTGTAGCTCCAGATGTTAAAATCCCAATTTAAATATCTCAGCATAATCAGTGATCAATATCATGTCAATCTGGAGCTTCTTAATAAATTCTAAAGACTGAAGATAAAAAATGACTCACCAGAGCTCCGGTGAGTCCAATAAAAGATGAAAAGTGTGTTCAGAATGAAGAATTGGGCCATTTTTTATTTGAAAAGGTTCCTGAGGTTGCAAGGAACCTCAGGATCTCATTAAATTCCTTAATTGATCATTAGAATTAAGAATTAGCAGTGAATTCAGTTTGAATGAATTTTTAGTGGTTTGAAGCACAGGACTTGTTCTCCCACTCAGAAAAGTGGTTGAGACAAGTCTAAAGAGAATTGTGATGATAAATATATATATAATTTAAAGCTTTAACTACTCCTGAGCCGCCAATGACAGCGAGCTCAGGAGCTTAATTAGATTTGGGCGTTTACATTATAAGTGGTAATTATACAAATTAAAGTGTAAAATAGGGTCCTTAGGTTGTGAATAGGTGGTGGACCCTATGGAGGTGGATCTAAGCTCAGTACTGTTGCCATGGACAACGACAGTCGTTGTGAAGGTGAAGGTGAATTAAGCGAAACAATGAATAAATTTGAGTTTTACTGGATTAGAAATGGTTGTGAGGGTTAGAGGAAGGTGAACAATGGCTTAAAAAAGATAAAACAAGAGCTCCAGCAAGCTCAAAGAGCTCGCTGGAGTCGAAGAAAATGAACATTAAACTTTGAAATTATGACTAAACTATCTAACTAACTACCTACCTAAACTACTTCTACTCCTACTCCTACCTACTGTTACCTAGAAGAAGGGGTCAAAGGGATTCCGCCGATGGCTCATAGCGGAAGACGAAATCAGAAGGTATAAGAAGAATCTCCGGCGGCTGATGTGAGGTGAAGCAGAGGATTTCCTTGGTCGTCGCCTTTGTCTAGAGACGCGACTGACCTCAGCGGAGTTCCTCAGCTAATCAGGATGGATGGAGGAAGTCGGAAGATGAAATGGGGAGTTGCCGGAGTTGCGGAGAGAATAGCCTATCGAAGTCGGCTGCAGTGAAGAAGAGGGAAGGGAGCCAACTTGAAAGAAATCGAAGGGGTGAGGGGGTATTTATAGTGAATGGCGACAAAGAAGGTGGCGAAGTCTGGACGAAGAAAAAGTTTGGGGAGCTTAACCTCCGGCATCATCTTCGACGACGATGAGGTTAACTCCCACCAAGAATTAGGATTTTAGAGTAATCCAGACCGATGGATGAAGATGGGATGGTGAGCGCAAGCTCCAAGAGCTTGGAGAAGGAAGAATGATGTCAGCAGGGCAGTGATCGCGCGGTGGAGTCACTCTTCGTCGTCAGCCGTTCAATCGGCTAAAGAAGAAGATGAAAGGGACCTAAATGTAGTGACACTTAAGGACCTATATGAAAATTAAGGACCAAAATGTAAACCCAGGTTTTAAAGGTTTATTTTAACTTAGATCTTTTTCAACTTTTTATATATGATTGAAAATAAGGTAATTATTATGTTTACACCTTGAATGTACATTTTTTGACCTTTTTAAGATAATTTATTAAATTAAATAAAGTTACTTAAGTTATTATATAATTATGTACATATTATGTTTAAGTTACTTAACTTATTAATTAAGGAAATGATTAATAAGATCTGGAGTCCAATTATTAATTAGATTGTTAATAATATTAATTGAATGATAAAATATCATTTTAAACTTATTTTAAGGTCCTTTACTATATATCCCTTATTTTTTTATTAACCCTTATATATTCATATCCTTAGCTAATTAACTAGGAAGACTAGTTAATTAGGGGTAATTAGAGATCATGATGAGTCTCTCATCATGGAACCCACCATATAAGATGGAGCTTAGAATGATACGGAAGTGTGAACCCAGGGTTTGGCTGAGTTCAATCAGCCTGATCAGAGTAGGGATCCTTAAATGAAAAGGAATCAGTGGATATTGCAGATACCCTACAAGAGTGATCAGAGAATGATGGGGCATGATTTGTAGTCTGATCAATGTTCGAAACCCGATAAAGATGTGGAGGCGAATCATCTACAATCGGCTTAGTAAGAGGAGAATCATAATAGAAATTGAGTCCGGTTGCGGGTTGATTAACCCATCGTTGTGGGTTATTTAAGTATTTAAGTGCCTAGACATTAGGTTAATTCAAACATTTATTTAGCATAAATTAGGATGTAAATAGATTAATTCATATTTCTAATTTAATTACATAATTCATGCATTGCATTCATATTTTAAATGCATTTAGAATTAGCTTAGAATGGCATTCGTTTAATTAGTTAACCAATTAGGTACATTGTTTAAGTTAACATAAAAGTTGAGGGTTTGTATATAAATAATCATAATATTTTAATAATATCCTTTATTCTTCTTTTCAGCAATGGCTCAGCTGCCGCTGCAACGCCTCCTGCCGCACTAAAGCCACATTCATGGATCAGCGGAGAAGGTGGATCTGCTCCCGCCTCTCCATTCAAATTCGTGCAAGCAGCTACAAAAAGAGGAGAGAGGCTGCCGAGCGGACCAAGCCTCCACCACCGACCCACCACTGTGTAGAGAGTTCTTCTCTCTTCCATTCCACACCATCGGCCTCAACCGCGGCGACGACCCTCCACCACCGTGGGCGTGTGGTGTGACAGGCCACACCGCCATCCGGAGATCGTCCGCATTACCGTGAGCACCTCGCCGTGCACCTCCCTCGCCATCGTCACCAACAACCACCGTCGCAGTTACTACAATCACTCCTCAGCCAGTTAAGACGTCCGGGAAGTTTCCCGGATGTCTGAAGCTTTGACCCCCCCAGCTCCAGCAGCAACCACCCTCGCCTACTTCACCTCCAGCACCTGAACCGCCAGCCCTCGTCCGCACACCTGAAGCGCCAACCCTCATCCGCACGCCCTCCAGCCTTCGTGAGCACCTGCGCCCATCGCCAACAGTGCGCGCATCCACCTGCAGCCTTCCTGCGCCTGCGCACCTTCCGCCTGCAGCCTTCCTGCACCTGCAGCCTCCCCGCCACTACTTGCAGTGCTGCACCAGTGCGTGCGCGCATCCGTGCCTTCCGCAACAGCAGCGCACCCACACCTCCCGCCAGCGTGCAGCATCGGCTACAGTGCTTACCTGCATGCCTGCAGCAGAGCCGCCCTCCTCCAGCGCACCTCCAACGCACTGCAGAACACCTCCTCCAACGCACCACCTCCGTGTGCACCTTGCAGTAGCAGCAGCTGCGTATGCCAGCAACGCCACCTTCGCGCGCGAGCAGTTCCGTGCACACACCTCCTCGCCAGGACACCAGCCGCACCTACCCACGCCGCACAGCCTGTGGCACTTTAGCACCATTAGCAGCCACCTTCGCCAGAGCTCCGTCTGGCCGGCTCCAGCCACCGTGCGACTCGCCGCCACCACCGCTGCGAAGCCCTCGGTCGAAAGAACTTCCTCCGAGCTTCTCGCGTCCAGCCATCAACTCCTCTTCGTGCACGGCCAAGGGGAATAAATCCCCTATTTTGCTACAGTATCCATTCCATTAATAATTACATTTTTTTCCATTGCCATATTTTAATGATATTTTATTGAATCTGCATTGCAACAAATATCCTCTAGTTATTAAGAATTGCTATTTCAGCATGATTTCTTGATTCAACCTTAATCTGAAGGCAATTTTGGCTTGATTCTTGTCTAAACTAACTACGAACAAACATTTTTAACCGGTGCAAATTTAAATACGTCATTGCCTCCCTGTGGATACGACCCGCTCTTCTGCGAGTGGTTATTTCTTTTTAAATATTGATTAGTCGATTTTTCCACCACATAAAACTACAAACGACTTTAAAGCGAACAATCGATTCGTCAAATGGCGCCGTTGCCGGGGAGGCAACAGACGCAATAATTTCAGCTGATTCTATTTTGATTATTTGTCAATTGCACAGTGATTTGACCATTTATTATTTTCTTTTCTGTGCGAGAAATTTGTGCAAGAATCAACCATTGTGAGAGGCGACCCTTGACGTCGCCAGAGGAGAATTGGACGAGCTATTTTGAAAAGGAGAAGGACGAGGACGTGACGGTCATCATTGTATATTTAGTCGCTAATCTGATTAGAATAGAATTAAGACTTTAAGTTTAATTTTTCATTGCATTTTGTTTGAAACCCTTGTTCTGGGGTATATTTTGAGGGGTTTGTTCCCCGATTTTGTTTTGGGCCCGTGTTGGGTAATTTTTGGGAGCCTGTTTCCTTTTCTTTAGATTTAGGTTTTTAGTTTATTGATTACTTTTATTTGCTTGTGCATAAGTAGTGAAAAAAATAAAAAAATAAAAAAAATGAGCTACTTGCTAGAAGCTGCCTGCCTTTAGGACGAACCATTTAGGTCTTTATGAGCAGCCTCTAGATTTATTTCTCTGCATTGCGTGCATTCTTGCATCGTTGATTGCTGGAAGCAAGGTACGCATTCTCTTACTTTGCATCCTATTCTTGATCATGCATTGCATTAGGACTTAATGCAAAGACTACCTAATCTATACTGAATAAATCTAACAAGTGGTCACATATTTTCTAGAAAAAGGACTAATTAAAGGAGGGACATTTTAAAAACCAAGGATTTGATTTTCAAACTTGGCGTGCGATTCAAAATTCAAAATCTTTTGCGGCGTATGCACACATTTCGCTTGCACCACGGCACGCTTCTAGACATTCCTTAGGTTTGGAAATACTAGGACAAGAGCCCTCCTACCATTGGATTCTGAAGTGTTTGGAACTTGAGATCAAAGGTTTTGTAAATCCAAAGAGGGGGATACCCTGTCACGGATTTTTGGGGGTAGTTGAGAAGCATCGCGAAAGCACAGCTTCAAAGGAAGGCTTAGGCCTACTTGCATCCCTCGATCTTCCATCTTTGGAGTTGCTCTACCATTTGAGATTTAGGGAAGAACACCTAAGCTCCAACTAGGTCTTCTTAGGCGAGCCGTAGGTCGACAATAGGTGCGTAAGTTGATTGAACAAATTGTATTGTCACCTGCAATCTGACTTAAAATCAAAAGCCTAAATTGGGAAAGACCTAAAAGGTCCTTTTTGAATTGTGTTTTGCTTGGGGAATTTTGATTGAGGTGTGAGTTAGAATGGACCACATTGATTTTCATCCTTTCACATCTTGCCCACACCCTCACCCCCACTCTGCATCCTTCAATCCCAGACACCGAGATGGTCCATCCCTTGATGGACATAATGACAATCATTGGGATCTGTTTTACTCCTATTATAGGAGTATTGGCCTGGTTAAGCCCCAAATCAGTGAGCAGAACCTAGGAGCGGGATTTGCTTTGCCCAATATCCCACAACCATAGAAATACCCAACCCACCCTCCCTGAAAAATTATAATGGTTGGACAAACACTCCTGGGTACTATAAGCCTAAGCCTGACTTCTCTCATGATAGAAATGACCTCTCCTCTTTGAAGATGGAAATACAGAAAATGTAAAATGAAATGATTGAATTGTTAGGAGAATCTTCGAGAGCAGGCCAACAAGAAAGAGATGAAATTAGCCACCCAATCTACCCCATTGAGGATGATGTACACCCCTCTAAGATGCATCTCCCGTGGGAGAGATACACTTTAAGTTGGAGGGAAATTTTGGGGAGAATAGCTACTTTTCGAGAATCGATTTTGAAACCTCCCCATTAGATGACACTTCCTTGGGAGATCCACACCTTAGGTGGGAGGAAGATACACATGAAAGTAGCTATGCATTGGATGAAGAAAGGTGGCAACCCGAGGAAGATGATGATAAGGTTGAGTATCCACCTGAATTATATTGGAGTCAAAAGAAGGGAATGATGGTACCATTGGAAGACCTCGACCCAGATGATAGTATTTTCATGACATTTGATGAAGTGGATCAAAGTCAAGTTGTTAATCCTACCCTCCCTTCTGATCACGATATGGAACTCAAGCCCACCCTTAGGGAACCTAACCCTAAAGAAATTGACCTATCTGAGGAGTCTGATGTTACCAATGTAAACCATTTACCTCAGATAGAGCACCCTAGGGGATCTGCTGAGATATTAAATGATTCTAGACCTCGGGTATATGGTGAATTGTGTGATGAGGAGGAAGACGAATTATATGAGGAACCTACATTCAAGATTTGGAGTGACACTAAGGGTGATTATGTCTTATTTGAAGAGTTATCCCCTGAGGATGTCACAAATTTGACCAAATTAGGTTTCCTTAGCACACCCATTGATGATATTTCTCCTCATGATGAAATGATGGAAAGGTTGGAAGCAATTTCTAAGATTTATGTGGATTCACATATAGACTCCGGGGAAGATTTGAGTAAAGAACAAAAACCCGGGGATGACATTGATAGGATAATCCCTAGATCTGTTGCTTCCAACCTGCCTTTATTCATTTCGAAGTCACCCTCTGATTCGCTTATATCTGAAAGCGAAATTGTGACTCCTAATGAAGAGCAGGAAGATACATGTGATGGTGCAAGGAATGCTAGGGATGAAATTGAGGATTTAGAAAGAGTGTTAGGGATGGACACCGAGCTGATTAAACCCAACCTAGATCTTATGGCCATCCCGCAACCTCGTAACTTAGACACCCTAGACGATCCTTGCCTTAGAGAATTGCTCACTTTTGTTCTGACCAGGGGTCTTAACAGACCAATATTTCCCGTAATGGAGTATTGGGTATGGATTGATGATTTCTTTAGTCAATCCATTACCCTGGGGATTTATCTCTGCACCATTCCTTCCCCATTCTTTTTGGAGGATCCATCTTATCCTCCCCCTACCCCTTTGGAGGTTGTTATACTTGTTTATCCTTTGGAACCTCTTCTGGTGACCTGCGAAGATTTCATTCCCATTTTAGTTGGGCGAGCATTTGCTATCGGGATTCATCATCAGCTCACCAACATCCTAGGTTACCTATTTTCTAGGCCAACATTGCTTTTCTCATTTTTAGGGCCTATTTCTGCAATTCTTGAACCTGATTTGCAGGTTCTTTGGCTATTCAGCCCAGCTCTGACCCAGGTAATATCCTTCTATGCAATGAGGACATTGCAGAATTTAGGCATGGGGGGTATACTTGGGGATATACATAGCATAGTGCATTCATTGCATACATTTGCATAAAAAAAAACAAAAAAACAAAAAAAAAAAGTTTTGAGCTTAACTGGCTAAGTCCTGCATTCTTAAGCAAATCAGAACTCTAGGGTAGACTAAATTAATTCTAGGGTCAAACTTTAGAAGCTAAATGAGCTTCTAGCTTTAGACCTTTAGGGTCCTTTGTGGACTTAAAAGCTTAAGTAGGAGTTAAGTTACGGACCATTCCTCAAGAGGTTGAGGAAGGGAAGCTAGGGTTTGAGTTAAAAGGTGGGGTAGTACCTGGAGTCTTATTCTACCTTTTGGTTTACGGGTCCTTGTAACCCAAGCATCCAAATTTCACACACTTGGTCTGGTAATTAACTTAATTTCTTTCTTTCTGAAAAGAGATTTGGTTCTTTTAGTTTTGACTTAGGAGAGGCTTGAAAACACATTTTGATTGGAAGAGTTCCCACTGCAGGAGAGGTGGAGTATATACCCAACTTGAGAATGTGATGATAACATATTACCTCCTTGGCGCTTGTCTCTTAGGATATCCATCCTACTGGGGGCATGTAAGCGCATTGTGCGGTTTAGGTACCATGGGCGGCCCTATCTTGAAGTGCCGATTGCCATAAGCCTGAATTCGCTTAAGAAATCCATGGGTGATACTATCTCGAAGTGTCGATTGCCAGGAGTTCTTGGGGTCGTTATGGGTGGTGCTATCTCAAAGCATCGAAAGCTAGGCACCATTCCAGGTATGGTAATGGGGACAATGAATCCAACACAGACCGTGTTGATAGCTGATCTGAGGTTAGACTTAGAAGAATCAAACAAAAAATATATATATATATTATTCTAAAAAGAAAAAACTTTTTCCTTTAACTCAAATAACTCAGACCAATGTACAGGCACGGATGCTTTAATCTCAGGGATCAATAAACTTTAAGGTAGAGTCAGAAATCAGGGAAACTTGTGCCTGCAACTCGTCTTTAGCCGACCTAGTCTGTAATTTAGTAACTACTTAGGAACCTTGGGTCTAGAGTCTGAACTTAATATGCTTCTGAAGGAAGGCCAAGTGAGTTGACTAGTCTAATTGGAGTGCTAGGTTTCGCTTAATTTTGTTAGGGACTAGCAAAAACTAGGCATGGGGGTATTTGGTTAGCCCATAGTTGTGGGCTATTTAAGTATTTAGGTGCCTAGACATTAGGTTAATTTTAACATTTATTTAGCATAAATTAGGATGTAAATAGATTAATTCATATTTCTAATTTAATTACATAATTCATGCATTACATTCATATTTTAAATGCATTTAGAATTAGCTTAGAATGGCATTCGTTTAATTAGTTAACCAATTAGGTACATTGTTTAAGTTAACATAAAATTTGAGGGTTTGTATATAAATAACCATAATATTTTAATAATATCCTTTATTCTTCTTCTTTTCAGCAACGGCTCGGCTGCCGCTGCAATGCCTCCTACTGCACTAAAGCCACATTCATGGATCAATGGAGAAGGTGGATCTACTCCCACCTCTCCATTCAAATTCGTGCAGGCAGCTACAAAAAGAGGAGAGAGGCTGCCGAGTGGAGCAAGCCTCCACCACCGACCCACCACTGTGTAGAGAGTTCTTCTCTCTTCCATTCCACACCGCCGGCCTCAACCGCGGCGACGACCCTCCACCACCATGGGCGTGTGGTGTGACAGGCCACACTGCCATCCGAAGATCGTCTACATTACCGTGAGCACCTTGCCGTGCACCTCCCTCGCCGTCGTCACCAACAACCACCGTCGCAGTTACTGCAATCACTCCTCAGCCAGTTAAGATGTCCAGGAGGTTTCCCGGACGTCTGAAGCTTCGACCCCCCAACTCCAGCAACAACCACCCTCGCCCACTTCACCTCTAGCACCTGAACCGCCAGCCCTCGTCCGCACACCTGAAGCGCCAACCCTCATCCGCATGCCCTCCAGCCTTCGCGCGCACCCGCGCCTACCGCCAACAGTGCATGCATCCGACCGCAGCCTTCCCGCGCCTGTGCGCCTTCCGCCTGCAGCCTTCCCGTGCCTACAGCCTCCCCGCCGCTACCTGCAGTGCTGCACCAGTGCGTGCGCGCATCCGCACCTTTTGCCAACAGCATCGCACCCACGCCTCCCGCCAGCGTGCAGCACCGGTTACAGCGCTCACTCGCACGCCTGGAGCAGAGCCGCCCTTCTCCAGCGCACTACAGAACGCGCACCACCTCCGTGTGCACCCTACAGTAGCAGCAGCTGCATACGCCAGCAGAGCCACCTCCACACGGGCACAGTCCCGTGCGCACACCTCCTCGCCAGGACACCAGCCGCGCCTGCCCATGCAGCACGGCCTGCGGCACTTCAGCACTGTTGGCAGCCACCTTCACCGGAGCTCCGTCCGGCCAGCTCTAGCCACCGCGCGACTCCCCGCCACCACCGTTGCGAAGCCCTCGGTCCAAAGAACTTCCTCCGAGCTTCCTGCGTCCGACTGTCAACTCCTCTTCGCGCACGGCCAAAGGGAATAAATCCCCTGTTTTGCTACAGTATCCATGCCATTAATAATTACATTTTCTACCATTATCATATTTTAATGATATTTTATTGAATATGCATTGCAACAAATATCCTCTAGTTATTAAGAATTGCTATTTCAGCATGATTTCTTGATTCAACCTTAATCTGAAGGCAATTTTGGCTTGATTCTTATCTAAACTAACTACGAACAAACATTTTTAACCAGTGCGAATTTAAATACATCATTGCCTCCCTGTAGATACGACTCGCTCTTCTGCGAGTGGTTATTTCTTTTTAAATATTGATTAGTCGATTTTTCCACCACATAAAACTACAAACGACTTTAAAGCGACCAATCGACTCGTCACAGGTTAGGATTGAAAACAGGTTTGGATGGGTTCTGTATATGTAGAGGAGGTGGCCTCAATAAGAATTGTGTATAAGGGCTCCTCTAGAAAGGAATTAAAGGTGGGTTCATTTAGAGAGTTCTTATAGTAGCCCTCAAATTCAAAAGTGAATGCCTGAAGAGTGTTTATAGGACGAAGAAAATCTGGGTTAAGAAAAGATTCAAATTCTGGGTTGCAGTCACTCTCGGCACTTTCTAGTTCTGATTCCTGAGGATCGAAAAGAAATGATTCCATTCCAATGGAACTTGAATTTAAATCAGTGATCTCAGGATTAGGGACATCAGAGTCAGAGTCGATGAATGAATCATGTGAGCTGAGGTCGTAGATTGGCTCGTAGTTGTCAGGAAACAAAGGTTCTCTGAAATCATGGTAAGATTCGAAATCATCGGAGAGATTGCGAGACTCAAATTTTGAATCAGATTCAAGATCAATGGTTCCACCATAGAATAAATCACATGATGTAGACTTAGCAGCCTGACTTGGGTCTAGCCTATTCTCATATTCTAAGCTTAAAAAGGTGTCCTTATAGGGTCTAGGCTCGAGCTTTTGGCTTGTTGGGAAGACCCAATCAAAACCCCACTCTTCCAATTCCTCGGTTTCTGTATCGTAGATTGGGGTGACTTCCAAAAAATTAATCTGTATCTATGAGGATGTTGGAGAGGAATATTCATCAAACAAAGGCCTAGAATCATAATCCCCATTCCAACTTTGCTCGTCATCATACGGGGCCTTGTAATCATCCCAATCAGGTTCAGATCCAGATTCTAGGCTGAGGATGTGGGTTGAATTACTAGAATCTATGTCAGAATTATCTTCGAGGGTCACCTTATTAGAATAAGGGGCGGGATTTACACCCTTGAGAGGTTCTATTTTAATCTTATCATTATAGGAGTCTCGAAATTCTATGCTTGGTGAACCAGGATTTTGGTTTTCTAGGGCTGGCTCAAAATCGTGTTCTCCTGCAATTGGGACTTCCCAACCTAATTCAAGACTAGGCATGTTATATTCCGTCTGGGTTGGGAATCCACAATAACCTTGTGTTTCAAACCCGGGAGTTGGGAAATCAGATTGATCCTCAATATTAGTCTAAGTTCTTTCATTAATTGTTTGGGGCATGCATGGGTATTTTTGATCGATAACTTGTTTTAACAATCTCATCATTTCTTCCCATTTTTCAATATCATCTTGGTGTTTGTCCCAAAGTACAGGATTTATCATGCATTGGAGGTATTCAAAGTTATGCAATTTTTCTATCAGAATGTATCCTGTTATGAGAATGTCCCAGGTTGATCCCTTTATTGCTTTTGTTAATAGCAATTGGGCATAGTTTATGATGAAGGTTGTTGTTGTTGGTACATTAACCTGAATGTCTTCTATAGGTTTTGAGGTTTTGTGCTGTAACGACCCGGTTCCTGAGTCCCTACGAGACACGAGAATCGGACCGACTCGACTAATCCCAAGACCTAGTCGTCCAACGAGGAAGTAACCAAAAGACAGTAAAATAAACCACATTCAGCATGAATATAACTAACAGTAAGAAAGTACAGCAGTAAGGAAAGAAACTACTACAGTAGGTACCACCACAACAGTAGAGCAACATTTATCATATAACAAGAACTGCAGGTAAAGAAGGTACAGCGGAAACAAAAACTACTCACTAGAACAGAAACAAAAGAGGTACAAAAGACTGTGGTAACTCTACTGGACCCTACTCGGCCCAGCGTCCTCTGCAGCCGCCGACCCTGGCTGCTCAACACCTGGTCCTGAAAAAGGTAACGAGTGTAACACGTCAGCAAAACGCTGAGTAGAGTGGCAAACTAACTAAAGGCAACAGTAGGGTGTACAGTAGCTGTTATGTTCTATTACTTCCTTTATTCACATCTTTCAATTTTCTCACTATTTCATTTATTTCTCAGATCCTTTACTTGATCTCGAATGTCCTCGTGGGAACGATCTTGATTGCAGTCTTTTCCAAAAGTAGAAGTAGCACGTGGTTCTCTCTTGGTCGGGAGAGTCCCCCGTGGTGATCCTACCCTCAGTCAACCACCCCAAGGTCACTGACAGACGTAACGGTGACTACGGCACGCGCGATAAATGCATAGGTAGCTAGCCCGCACTGGCACGCGGTCAGTCGTTTCCGTTAACGGGTGCGTCCAAAGCACAGCACGGAACCAGGGCAGAGCCCTCTCAGTAACAGGGGTCCAACCCCTCCACAGTAACCAAACCGGGGCCTTGCCCCTCCACAGTCCGCGCACCCTCGCCTGACTACCCTGGTTTGCCCTAGTGGGCCTAACAAGTCGGTGAAGGAGGCTAGCAGGACCCCGGGGCCCGTGGGGTAGCTAGTACTCTCCTAACACTAGTAGCTCTCCTCGGTACTACGTACACGAGGGCCAACAAGTCGGTACAGAGCGGCCAATCCTAACCCCCGGGTCCCTGGGGTGGCTGGCCCCACTCTGCACTAAACAGGTACAGGTACTTCCCTTGGTACTGCGTACCCAAGAGACAGTACAAACTACATCTCAGTTCCATTCCTTTTTCTTTCCAGGAGTTCCACTCCTAATTCCCCATAGGGTTCCAGCTCCTTTTCTCAGAACATCATATGTTTCACTTTCCAGTTTCACGTTCTCACAATCCATGATCTCAATCATGTTTCTTTATTCATAACAGGCAGCTGTTAATTCAATTTACAGGCAGCTTTATATTCCTTTCCATTTTTCCAAGACTGCAGTATTATACATTCCACTAGTTTTTCCATCCTAGGGTTCATGCCACATCCTAAGATCTAGCATACAACTAGTTTCCAGCCCTAGGATTCATGCATCACCTAGGAGCTATCATTCCATACATTTCTCATTCCTAGGATTCATGCAATGTCCTAGATTCTAGTTATGGTTCCATACTTTAACAGATTTTAATAATAAACTTAAGCCACTCTACCAGGTACAACGGGAGTAATGGGGGCATGATCGGGAATCCCGCGTGCCTCCGCGACTCCCAAGACTACAATTGAACGAGGTCCTATCACAAGGATCAAACACAGGGAGTGTCTCAAAACAGTGTATAGCTACTGTAGACGGGTAGAGGAATTAATTCTGAAAATAATGCAACTCGAATCACGGAAAACGGAGCCTGAACGGGCCCTAAACGGGTCGAAAAAGACGATACTGTGCAAAATCAGACGTCTGGAACTTATTCCAGACGTCTTAAAAAGTGGATCAGAGAATTACCTGTTCAGCGTGGTTTCCCAGACGTCCAGAAGTCTGCGGGAACGTCTGGCCTATCTCCCCGACGTCCGATGGTCACCCCGGACGTCTGGAGGTCACTCAAGCCATCTAGTACAACTTCCAGACGTCTGATTCGCAAAGGATGGCGAATCAACGAGCCTGCGCACAGCCAACTCCCTCCCTCAGTACGGTCAGTCGACAGGAAGGAAGAAGAAAATGGAATACCCACCTTTCAGACGTCTGTATGAGATACCAAACGTCGTCCTCGCCGTCTGCCTATCAACCCAGACGTCTGATTCTGGAAATTTTTCCAGAATCAGGGCGCTACCCGGACTCTGCTCGCGATGCCACCCGCGTCATACCCCCGCTCCTGCTGCTCAGACTGCGGCAGGTCCCTCTCCGCGTCGTTCCGCGCCACCCTGCGCCCTCCGCCGGCCGGCCAAGCCGCTCCGGCGAGCTCGCCCTCACGGCAGAGCTCCGCCCTCGCACGCCGCGCCTCCTCCGCGCTCACTGCGGCCGCCGTTGCATCCCTCGCACTCGCTCGCTCTCGTGCACAGGAAGGAGAAGAAGAAGGAGACGGTGGAGACGGGAGGGGAGGCGTGGCCCTTTTAAGGCCGCGCGGAGAGGAGAGAGAGAAGGCGCGGCAGGCGTCTGCAGCCGCAGAAGAAAAAGAGGGAATAACGAATATGCGGTCTGCGCGCGCAGGCGCGCAGACGACTCGCGGGTGTGGACGATAACGGTTTTTCAGACGTCTGTAAACCATCCCAAACGTCTGGCAAGACGTCTGGATGTGATCCCAGACGTCTGGTCAGACGTCTTAAAATACGTCCTAGGCACGCGTTCGTAACAATATAACAAACTCAAAGGAGGTTTCGTCCCCGAAACTTGCGCCAACTAGGGTCCGGGAAAAGACGTCCAAATAACCATAACAAACTCAAAGAGGACCGAACCCGGTCCGAAAAGACATACCCGCGAAAGCTCTGGGTACCGCTCCCGCATTGCCACCTCAGGCTCCGAGGTAGCCTCCTTGTACCGCTGGCTCCTCCACAAAACCTTTACCAGGGGTACTTGCTTTCGTCTCAAACTGCGGACGACTCGATCTAGGATCTGCACTGGCCGCTCGGGGTAGGTCAGGTCGTTGCTCACCTCGACGCTCTCGTGACTCAGTACGTGGTTGGGATCGGCTACGTACTTCCTGAGGTTGGACACGTGGAACACGTCGTGCACACCAGAAAACTGTGGGGGAAGGGCAAGTCTGTAAGCAACGGGTCCAACCCGCTCCAGGACCTCAAAGGGCCCCACGAACCTCGGCCCGAGCTTCCCTCTCACCCCAAACCGCTGTAAGCCCTTCACGGGCGAAACACGAAGGAAGACGTGGTCCCCAACCTCGAACTGCACCTCTCTGCGTCTGCGATCCGCGTAGCTCTTCTGTCTGCTCCTGACAGTGCGGAGTCGTCTGTGGATCTGCTCAACTATCTCCTGACTCTGCCGGATCAACCTGGGGCCAACCTCCCACTTGGTCCCCACCTCAACCCAACTCAAGGGTGCCGTACACTTCCGTCCGTACAGAGCCTCGTAGGGAGCCATGCTGATGCTCGAGTGATAACTGTTGTTGTATGCAACCTTTGCCAGGGGCAGGTGCTCCTCCCACGAGCCCCTCCAGTCCAGTACACAGGCACGCAAAAGGTCCTCAAGTGTCTATATCGTGCGCTCAGACTGTCCGTCCGTCTGGGGGTGGTAAGCCGTGCTAAACCTCAACCTCGTCCCCAAGGCCTGCTGAAACTCAGCCCAAAACTGGGACGTAAAGCGGGTATCCCGGTCGGATACGATCTCCCGCTGAACTCCGTGTAGTCGCACCACATCACGGATATACCTCTCTGCCAACTGTGCTGGTCCCAAAGTGACTCGGATCGGCAAGAATCGCGCCGTCTTCGTCAATCTATCCACTATTACCCAGACTGCGTCGTGTCCCCGCTGGGTAACAGGTAAGCCCACCACCAAGTCCATGGTGATGCTCTCCCACTTCCACTCTGGCACTGGAAGCGGCTGAAGCGGCCCTGCAGACCTCTGATGCTTAGCTTTCACCTGCTGGCACACTAAGCACTGCTACACGAACTCACCCACATCCCGCTTCATCCCTCTCCACCAAAACTCGCGTCTCAAGTCATGGTACATTTTCGTGTTTTCGGGATGTATGGTGAATCTGGAACCGTGTGCCTCAGTCAGGAGCTCTCTCAACAGCTCCTCGTCTCTGGGAACGCACAACCGTCCCCTCAAGCGTAACACCTGGTCTGTGAAAGAGAAGTTCCCTGGGTCCCCTGATAGTACTCTGTCGCGCAAAGACTGCAAGTATGGATCAGCCATCTGTCCTGTGATGATACAGTCTATCAGCTCTGGCCTGGTCTGCCGTGTCACCGTCACTGCCCCACAGTATCCTCGTAACTCTAGAGGTCGCCAACTGCCCACCTCCTCCAAAAGGCTCCAACCCTGTAACTGTAGACTGGCCAAGCGTGCGGGCGCCTTACGGCTCAAGGCGTCAGCCACCACATTGGCCTTTCCCGGGTGGTAGGAGATGCTGCAATCGTAGTCCTTCAGGAGCTCCAACCAACGTCTCTGTCTCATGTTGAGCTCCTTCTGGTCAAAAAGATATCTGAGGCTCTTGTGATCTGTAAAAATCTCGAAGGTCTCACCGTACAAGTAGTGCCTCCAGGTCTTCAGCGCGAAGACAACAGCTGCCAACTCTAGGTCGTGGGTAGGGTAGGTATGCTCATGGGGCTTCAGTTGCCGCGAAGCGTAAGCGACAACATGACCCCTCTGCATGAGCACACCTCCTAACCCCTGCAAGGAAGCGTCCGTGTACACAACGAACCCGCCATTACTGTCAGGGATGGTGAGCACGTGAGCCGAGGTCAACCTCTCCTTCAGCTCCAGAAAACACGCCTCACAGGCGTCTGTCCAAGCGAAAGGCACGTCCTTCTGGGTCAACTGTGTCATAGGACGCGCAATATGTGAAAATCCCCTGATGAACCGTCTGTAGTAACCTGCCAGTCCCAGGAAACTGCGAATCTCAGTGACTGAACGCGGTCTCTCCCACCTGAGCAATGCCTCGACCTTGGCGGGGTCCACCGCCAGGCCGTCACCAGAGATCACATGACCCAAGAAGGTCACCTCCCTCAACCAGAACTCGCACTTGCTGTATTTGGCGTACAGCCTGCGTCGTCTCAGAGTGTCCAGAACCATCCGCAAGTGCTGTCCGTGCTGCGTTCGATCTCTAGAATAGATGAGCACATCATCTATGGAAACCACCACGAACTGATCCAAGTACGGTCTAAACACCCTGTTCATCAGGTCCATGAAAGCAGCGGGGGCATTGGTCAGCCCAAATGGCATGACCAAAAACTCGTAGTGTCCGTACCGGGTGCGGAAAGCTATCTTGGAGACGTCGGTCTCCCTGATCCTCAACTGGTGGTATCCAGACCTCAAGTCTATCTTGGAAAACACCGTGGCACCCCGCAACTGGTCAAACAAATCGTCGATCCTCGGCAGCGGATATCTGTTCTTGATGGTGACCCTATTCAGTTGTCGGTAGTCCATACAAAGGCGCAGGGTCCCATCCTTCTTCTTCACAAACAGTACCGGGGCTCCCCAGGGAGACGCACTGGGCCTCACGAAACCTTTCTCCAAAAGGTCCGGCAACTGGGACTTGAGCTCTCGCAGCTCAAGCGGTGCCATCCTGTATGGCGCGGTGGAGATGGGGCTGGTCCCTGGTACTAGTGAGATCCCAAACTCGATCTCACGCTCGGGCGGTAGTCCTGGTAACTCATCTGGAAACACGTCGGGGTACTCTCTGACCACCGGGATGCTCTGGAAGTCTGTCTCAGGGCTGGGCTCTGCCACCACACAGGCTAGGAAGCCCTCACACCCCTGGCTCAAAAGTCTCGCCGCCCGAAGTGCCGAAATGCACTTGAACCCTCCGTCCACTGGCTGTCCGTAAAACTCGAAAGAAGGCAACTCCGGAATGGAGAAGACAATCTTCCTCTCAAAATAGTCTACCAAGGCGTGGTAAGCGGACAACCAATCCATCCCCAGAATCACACCAAAGTCCTCCAACTGTATCATAATCAAGTCAGCTGGCAGGCTATGTCCCCCGATGCTGACCTCGCAACCCGTGTACACCTCCTCAGCTACAAACAGCTGACCACTCGGACCTCTGATTACGAACGGATTCTCTAACAGTGTATAATCCTGGTCTAAACTAACTGCGAAACTGGCTGCGACAAACGAGTGTGTAGCGCCGGAATCGAAAAGCGTGTAAACGAGTCTGCCAGAAACTGAAACCATACCTGCTACCACGGATCCCGATGCTCTGGCATCCCTGTGTGTTAGGGCGTTGATACGCCCCTCAGCTCTAGGTGCGGACGAAGCAGCCACACTCTGCGTCGGACGGGTAGGTGCTGGCCGGTACCCTCCTCGCGACTGCTGTCCTCCTCCTCGTGCCTGGGAACCGCGGCCTCCTGCGCGCCCTCCAGTGCTCTGCGCGGGAAGTATCTGCTGACCTCCTGCCCTAGATGGGCAGTCCCTCCTGACGTGGCCCGGCTGGCCACACTGGTAGCAGAGGGGAACCCGACTCCCACCCTCAGTGAGTCCCTGCTGTCGGCTAGGCGGGGGTCCGGTGCTGGCGACTGGCCCCTGTCGAGCACCCCCAAAGGCCACTGATGGCCCTGTACAACGTGACGGCTCTCCTACGGACGCCACGTGTCTCCTTTGAGTCCTCCTAACGCGCCTAGTGTGGCGGCGAAAATCTCGTTCCACCACTAACTCCCCTGTCATACGCTCGGAAGGGGGAGGGGGTGGCGACATGGGTGGAAGCTGAAATTCTTCTCGAACCACCTCTCGAATCAGTTGGACGAGGTCCGGAGACGGTATGCTCAGGAGAAGAGGAGGGGTAGTATGTACTCCAAGCCTGACACATCTGTCCCTCAGGCCCCGACCTCGGCCGCGGCCCACCCTCCTAGCTCCACGACGAGGCATCTCCTACAATGGAGATGCGAAACAAAACGAAAAACGTCAAAACAGACGGTACCTAATGAAACTTCTAAGTGCTCATGTCAAGAGATATGTTGTGGTGGCTACTCTAGTTATAAACCTGTGAATTGGTTATTTTCCAGTCAATTGATTCACTTCTCGGGACGACCTTGCTCTGATACCATCTTGTAACGACCCGGTTCCTGAGTCCCTACGAGACACGAGAATCGGACCGACTCGACTAATCCCAAGACCTAGTCGTCCAACGAGGAAGTAACCAAAAGACAGTAAAATAAACCACATTCAGCATGAATATAACTAACAGTAAGAAAGTACAGCAGTAAGGAAAGAAACTACTACAGTAAGTACCACCACAACAGTAGAACAACATTTATCATATAACAAGAACTGCAGGTAAAGAAGGTACAGCGGAAATAAAAACTACTCACTAGAACAGAAACAAAAGAGGTACAAAAGACTGTGGTAACTGATGAGAACCTCATCATGAGCCATAACTAGCTCATTTTGACCCAATACAAAGGATAAAAGCTCCTACATAACTCAAGGAAAGGCTTAACTCAGAGAATTCTGAGTTTAAGGAGAAAACAAGTCATAAGGGGTAAAAATGCAATTTTACCAGTATAATCTGCATACAGGGTAATTCAGGGTCCAAACATAGGTCAAAGCAACCTAATAAGAATAAAAGTGGGATGAGATGATCTGGCAAGGGCTACAGCAATTCCAAGGAACTAAATAATAATCTGTAACCCTAAAATAAACCCACTTCAATTCACGAGGTTCAAGGCAAAGAAAAAATGGAATAAACCCTCTAAAATTCATATAAAAATAATCTCTAGGGTTTAGAACCTTCAATTTGACCTTAGGAACCCATCTTGACCTACATTGAGAACCATACCCAATTAATAACTTAATTTGGGTTTTTGCGTAAATTGACTAGTCAAACAAGGTTTAATCTAGAAATAAAATTCACCATCAGATTCCTTAGGTCCTAATTAGTCATGTATAAAAACTTGAGCCTAAGAAGAAACCTTCTTGACCAACTTTACACTTTGGTCCTCATATATTTACTTTTTGGCCCTCAACTTTTGAACCCTCGCATTTTGGCCCCTAACTCTCCTTCGTTCTTTGTGTTCAGGTCCTCCCTGAAAACCTGCCAGCACCATGCTCCGGCGACCTTGCGCGGAGCATGGCGCCGCACAGGGTGAGGGGGAGAGTCTGGCAAGTAAACCGGGGGTGCCCTGCGTCGTCAGCCGTCGCAGGGACACCCCCCTGGTCGCTGTAACCCACCATACCGGCCGTGCGAACGCACGGACGGTATGGGTTTCCATCTCCGGCGTCCTCCGGCGAGGGAGACACGTCGTCTCCCTCCACCTTCCTCCCTGATTCGGTCCCTATAAATACCCCTGTCGCTCCACCATTCTTCCCAGCTCGGTCCTGACAGAGAAAGACCCCCACTTCCTCTCTTCCCACTCCGACAGGAAGCCTTCCAGCTCCGGCAGCCTCTCCTCTTCCTCCTCGTCGCTCTGCCGCACTACCAGCTGCAGGGTTGCCCCCCTCGCTCTTCCCGCGCCACGCCGTACCCAGCTGGCGCCTCTCCAGCCCTCTCCTCGCTGCCGCCCCTTCCCCTGGGCATCTTCTTCTCCGGCGACAGTCGATACGACTGTCGCCCTGTTGCTCCCCCTTCGTCCCCGCAAGTAAGTTAGAACTACTTCCCTTCCTCTCCTCTTTCTTTCCCTGGTTTCAATTTGTTCAATTAAGCCCTCGACCGACCCTGACCATCGTCACCCCCTTCGTCTCCGGCCACCCTCCGGCGAGATGCCCCCATCGCTCCACAGCCTCACACGCCTCGCCGACCCTCACCGAACCTCCGCCTCATCACACTGAGCACCCCCCACCCCTCCACTGCCACTCCACACCTCCGTAACGCTCCCCCAAACAAACCCATTTCTCCGGTTGCAGTCCGACCTAGGGCTGCCGCCAGACACCGCCTTGCAGCTTGCCGCACAGCTCAACACCTTCGCCGTGCCACGGCGAAGGTTCCCCAGTAGTTTGATCAGGTCGAGAGGCCATATTCGTGTCCGACAGGTTCTGAGGCTCGACCGCCATTAACGCCACATTGAAGCAGCTTCTCCCGCGCTCCAGGCTTGAGGACTCCAGGTCTCCAGCTGCTGCGGATTACGGAGACTCCTGCGAAGGCAGCCAGCCAGCAACCGACGAAAATCGAAGCTGCAGGTGCAGAAGCAAGGCCGCGGTCTTCCAGCAGGCGCACGCGAGGAGAGGCCTCAGTTTAGTCCCACATCGGTAAGCCTCGCAACTCTTTCACCGTTTAAATTGTTTTTGTGAATAAGCCTTATCACCTCAGCACACGGGGTGAGGTCCCCTTCACCCGCCCGATTACCCGGCCTCGTCCGCGCTCACGCCCCGCGGACCTGGCTCCGACCCGATTAGCCCAACCTGCACTCCTCGCCCACCACCGCACGCCGGTGGGCCTGGACCCAGGGCGCGACCCGCGTACTTGATTTACCCGGTTGCTCTGGGAGAGCTTTCCTAAGAGCGAATTCTGAGAGAGAGTGACGCCGGGGGGGGTAGAGTAGGTTTTGCCCACTGACGTAAACTTTGAAGTATGCAGGCACAGGTAAACAAAGAAGAAGAACCATGGAAGAAGAGAAGAAGAAGAAGGCCGACGAAGACTGAAAGAAGGTGGAGCACTGTAGCAGCGGCGATTTAAGTCGTCTGATTGGAAAATCAGACGACGCCCTGCAGTAAAAGGACTGCAGAGAAAGAAGGAGAACGAAGACGCCGTGCCACTGAGCAAGGGATCGCAAGAAGAAAAGCTTTACAGCTGAGGCAGAAAGAAGAAAGGAGAAGCTGAAGAAAGGCAGAACTGCAAGAAAAGAAGATGAGGAGCTCTGAAGAAGAGAAGAAATAAGAAGAACAGAAGGCAGAAGAAGAAGACCACCAGGAGATAAACAAAGAAGAAAAACCAAAAGCCAAAGAGAAGAGAAAACAAAGAGGAAGAAAGAAGAAACCAAATTTTTATCTCTCCCTCTCTCTCTCTCTCTCTTTATTTTTGTAATATTTTTGTAATAAGAATTTGTATCTCTAGAATACAGTTTGCTCCCTGAGTTCGACCTCGGGAACTCTTTATTTCCGAGTAACAAATTGTATTAAACTGGTAATCACCTCCCTCTATACTATACTACGACGGAATAATAAAACTATAGAGGAAGTCAGCGCACGCCAGTAACTCTACTGGACCCTACTCGGCCCAGCGTCCTCTGCAGTCGTCGACCCTGGCTGCTCAACACCTGGTCCTGAAAAAGGTAACGAGTGTAACACGTTAGCAAAATGCTGAGTAGAGTGGCAAACTAACTAAAGGCAACAGTAGGGTGTACAGTAGCTGTTATATTCTATTACTTCCTTTATTCACATCTTTCAATTTTCTCACTATTTCATTTATTTCTCAGATCCTTTACTTGATCTCGAATGTCCTCGTGGGAACGATCTTGATTGCAGTCTTTTCCAAAAGTAGAAGTAGCACGTGGTGCTCTCCTGGCCGGGAGAGTCCCCCGTGGTGATCCTACCCTCAGTCAACCACCCCAAGGTCACTGACAGACGTAACGGTGACTACGGCACGCGCGATAAACGCATAGGTAGCTAGCCCGCACTGGCACGCGGTCAGTCGTTTCCCTTAACGGGTGCGCCCAAAGCACAGCACAGAACTAGGGCAGAGCCCTCTCAGTAACAGGGGTCCAACCCCTCCACAGTAACCAAACCGGGGCCTTGCCCCTCCACAGTCCGCGCACCCTCGCCTGACTACCCTGGTTTGCCCTAGTGGGCCTAACAAGTCGGTGAAGGAGGCTAGCAGAACCCCGGGGCCCGTGGGGTAGCTAGTACTCTCCTAACACTAGTAGCTCTCCTCGGTACTACGTACATGAGGGCCAACAAGTCGGTACAGAGCGGCCAATCCTAACCCCCGGGTCCCTGGGGTGGCTGGCCCCACTCTGCACTAAACAGGTACAGGTACTTCCCTTGGTACTGCGTACCCAAGAGACAGTACAAACTACATCTCAGTTCCATTCCTTTTTCTTTCCAGGAGTTCCACTCCTAATTCCCCGTAGGGTTCCAGCTCCTTATCTCAGAACATCATATGTTTCACTTTCCAGTTTCACGTTCTCACAATCCATGATCTCAATCATGTTTCTTTATTCATAACAGGCAGCTGTTAATTCAATTTACAGGCAGCTTTATATTTCTTTCCATTTTTCCAAGACTGCAGTATTATACATTCCACTAGTTTTTCCATCCTAGGGTTCATGCCACATCCTAGGATCTAGCATACAACTAGTTTCCAGCCGTAGGATTCATGCATCACCTAGGAGCTATCATTCCATACATTTCTCATTCCTAGGATTCATGCAATGTCCTAGATTCTAGTTATGGTTCCATACTTTAACAGATTTTAATAATAAACTTAAGCCACTCTACCAGGTACAACGGGAGTAATGGGGGCGTGATCGGGAATCCCGCGTGCCTCCGCGACTCCCAAGACTGCAACTGAACGAGGTCCTATCACAAGGATCAAACACAGGGAGTGTCTCAAAATAGTGTATAGCTACTGTAGACGGGTAGAGGAATTAATTATGAAAAGAACGCAACTCGAATAACGGAAAACGGAGCCCGAACGGGCCCTAAACGGGTCGAAAAAGACGATACTGTGCAAAATCAGATGCCTGGAACTTATTCCAGACGTCTTAAAAAGTGGATCAGAGAATTACCTGTTCAGCGTGGTTTCCCAGACGTCCAGAAGTCTGCGGGAACGTCTGGCCTATCTCCCAGACGTCCGATGGTCACCCCGGACGTCTGGAGGTCACTCAAGCCGTCTGGTACAACTTCCAGACGTCTGATTCGCAAAGGATGGCGAATCAACGAGCCTGCGCACAGCCAACTCCCTCCCTCAGTATGGTCAGTCGACAGGAAGGAAGAAGAAAACGGAATACCCACCTTTCAGACGTCTGTATGAGATACCAGACGTCGTCCTCGCCGTCTGCCTATCAACCCAGACGTCTGATTTTGGAAATTTTTCCAGAATCAGGGCTCTACCCGGACTCTGCTCGCGACGCCGCCCGTGTCGCACCCCCGCTCCAGCTGCTTAGACTGCGGTAGGTCCCTCTCCGCGTCGTTCCGCGCCCCCCTGCGCCCTCCACCGGCCGGCCAAGCCGCTCCGGCGAGCTCGCCCTCACGGCAGAGCTCCGCCCTCGCACGCCGCGCCTCCTCCGCGCTCACTGCGGCCGCCGCTGCATCCCTCGCACTCGCTCGCTCTCGTGCACAGGAAGGAGAAGAAGAAGGAGACGGTGGAGACGGGAGGGGAGGTGATGGAACGTCGGTTTTCGTTGTTAATTCGTCGTAGTAAAGCCGGTTGTTACCATCGTTTCATATAAAAATTTTTTTACTCGGAAAAATAAAAGAGTTCCCGAGGTCGAACTCAGGGAGCAAGTTGTATTCTAGAGATATACAAATTCTATTACAAAAATAAAGAGAGAGAGAGAGATGAAAAATTGGCTTCTGCTTCTTTTCTTCTTTCTTCCTCTTTGTCTTTGGTTCTTCCTGTTCTTCTTCTTCTTCTTCTTTTTCTTCTGCTTTCTTCAGATTTTCCTCTTTCTTTTTGGTTCTTCCTGTTCTTCTTCTTCTTCTTCTTTTTCTTCTGCTTTCTTCAGATTTTCCCCTCGTGCTCTTCTTCTTCTGTTCTTCCTTGTTTCCTTTCTTTCTTTTTCTTCAGATCGTCTTCTGTGTTGCTCTGGCTGCTGGCTGTCCGTCGTCTGGCCCGGAGCTTCGACGACTTAACTGAGCAGTTGCTACAGTGCAGCTGCTTCTTCTTCCGCAGTCCTTCACCTGTGCCTGCACGCTCAAGAGTTCATCAGAAGGCAAAAACCTACTCTACCCCCTTTCCCCGCGTATCTCTCTCTCTCTGAAATCACTCTTCGGAAGCTCTCCCAGAGCGCTATCGGGTAATCGGGTTCGGATCAGGCCCGGGTCCAGGCCCACCGGCGTGCGTGGTGGGCGAGGAGTGCAGGTCAGTCTAATCGGGTCGGGCCAGGTCCGCGGAGCGTGGTCACGGACGAGGCCGAGTCGGGTCGGGTCGGGTGAGAGGGACCTCACCCCGTGGTAACTGAGGCAAACAGCATACGGCAGTTTTTCAATTTATGTGTCCGCGCGCCTTTGAGAGATTCCGAGGTGGGACTAAATGTCCCACCCCAATTCTCTTACGCCTGCAGCAGGGATGGTGCTCCCAATTGCGTCGGCTGTTGAGGCGTACAGCTCCAATCGAGGGCCAGGGTGTGTGCGTGAGTCTCTTCCGCGCTGGCCGTGGCTATTCAATCTGGGATATCTCGGCTTGGAGCAACCTCGAGCAGGCTTCGAGCTTCCTCGCCAATGGCGGCCAAGGCCTGGAACCTGAAACCAATGGCACGGCCTCTCGGCCGAATCAGACAGGCGGAGGACCTTCGCCGTGGCACGGCGAAGGTGGTCAGGGGGTCTGCAGGGGGTGTGATGGAGCTGTTAGGTCGTCCTAGGTCAGACTGTGAGCGAGGGAGTGGGTGTGTTCGGTGGGTCTGCAGAGGGTGTTTGGTGGGAAGTGGAGGGGCGGAAGAGGATCAGGGTGAGGAGGCGGAAGTTCTGCGGTGGTCGGCGAGCCGTGTGGGTCGCTGAGGTGATGGGAGCGGCTCGCCGGAGGGTGGTCGGAGGCGGAGAGGATGAGGGTGAACAGGGTCGGTAGAGGGCTTAATTGACTAAATCGAAAGCGGGGAAAGAAAGAGGAGGAGAAGGGGAGTAAGTTTAACTTAACTGCAGGGACGAAGGGGGAGGAACAGGGCGACAGTCGTATCGACTGTCGCCGGAGAAGATGATGCTCAGGGAGAGGGGCGGCGGCGAGCAGAAGGCTGGAGAGGCGCCAGCTGGGTGCGGCGTGGCGCGGGAAGAGCAGGGGAGGAGGTCTCTGCTGCTGGTAGTGCGGCAGAGCGAAGAGGTGGAGGGAGAGGAAGTCGCCGGAGCTGGTGAGCGTCTGCCGGAGAAAGAAGAGACGAAAGCTGGGGGTTTTCTCCGTCAGATCCAGGCTGCCTTGGTCGGTGGAGCGGCGGGGGGTATTTATAGGGTTGTAGCAGGGAGGAAGGCGGAGGGAGACGACGTGTCTCCCTCGCCGGAGCATGGTCGGAATTCGAACCCATACCGTCCGTGCGTTCGCACGGCCGGTATGGGGGGCTACGGTGACCATGGGGGTGCTCCTGCGACGGCTGACGACGCAGGGCACCCCCGGTACACTTGCCAGGTCCTCCACCTCACCCTGCGCGGCGCCATGCTCCGCGCAAGGTCGCCGGAGCATGGTGCTGGCAGGGTTTTGCAGGAGGGACCTGTTTGCAAAGAACGAAGGAGAGTTAGGGGCCTAAATGCGAGGGTTCAAAAGTTGAGGGCCAAAGAGTAAATATATGAGGACCAAAGTGTAAATTCGGTCAAGGAGGTTTCTTCTTAGGCTCAAGTTTTTATACATGACTAATTAGGACCTAAGGAATCTGATGGTGAATTTTATTTTCATATTAAACCTTGTTTGACCGGTCAATTTGCGCAAAAACCCAAATTAAGTTATTAATTGGGCATGGTTCTCAATGTAGGTCAAAATGGGTTCTAAAGGCCAAATTGAAGGTTCTAAACCCTAGAGATTATTTTTCTATGAATTTTAGAGGGTTTATTCTATTTTTACTTTGCCTCGAACCTTGTGAATTGAAGTGGGTTGTTTTAGGGTTACAGATTATCATTTGGTTCCTTGGAAGTGCTGTAGCCCTTGCTAGATCATCTCATCCCACTTTTATTCTTATTAAGCTGTTTTGACCTATGTTTGGGCCCTGAATTACCCTGTATGCAGATTATACTGGTAAAATTGCACTTTTACCCCTTATGACTTGTTTTCTTCTCAAACTCAGAATTCTCTGAGTTAAGCTTTTCCTTGAGATATGTAGGAGCTTTTATCCTTTGTATTGGGTCAAAATGAGCTAGTTATGGCTCATGATGAGGTTCTCATCATACCCCCATGCCTAGCTTTTGCTAGTCCCTTAGCAAAAAAAACTTAAGGTTTCAACCCTTGTTCTAGACCATGAAGTTTTCAATGGTTTTAGATAAGTGCTTTTTTATTTGAGCATAGATTAGGTTAGAATGCTGACCATAGGCCTAAAAGATACTCTAGTACCAATCAAGATCCAAATCTGTCTAGCCTTAGCCTCAGTCTTTTAGCAAAGGTTTTTAAGGCCCACAAGAACTAACCTAAGGTTTATTGGACTTCGTGGTTAAAGCACCCGTGCTTGAAATGATTTTAGCCCTGGCTCAGTTCGCAGTGCGTTTTGTAAGAGAGAGAGATAGAAAGTTTTTTTCTGTTTGGAGAGTTTTCTCTCTCTTTTTCTTTTTAGTTCTAGTCTAGGATTGGCTTTTCAACACGGTCTGTATCAGATTCCTTGCTCCCATCATCAATCCTCAAGGGTTCCTGGCGATCGATGCTTCGAGATAGCACCGCCCATGGCAACCCCCGGAACCCTGGCTATTGAGATTTCGAGATAATCCCATCCATGGTATTCCGTGGCCGAATCCAGACCCTGGCAATTGACATTTCGAGATAATGCCATCCATGGAATCTGAACCAGCAGAGTGCTTACATGCCCCCCGTAGGATATGTAAATATCCTAAGAGACAAGCACCGAGGAGATGATATTTTGTTACGCATCTTCGAGGGGATTTCCCGCCTCTCCGCGCTGGGAACTCGTCCAAATCAACTTGTGTTGATCGGCCATTCCTATTCTAGGTGTTCTTTTCAGATTTTTGCGACGCTTCTGCGTGATTCTGATTTTTATGCTTACTGAACCAGGCTGTGTGTGAGATTAGGGTGCTTAGGTTACTGAGTCCCGTAAACCAAAAATTAGTTAACGAGGCCGAATACTCCCTAAGCCTTAGACCTAATACTTCAGCTTTTCATTTTCCTCAACCTCTTGAGGAGTGTCCAGATCTTAATGAGTACTAAGAGTCTATTCAAGAATGCCTAAGGTTTGCATTCTTACTAATCTCATTGTGCACTTTTCAGTTATTTTCTTGAATGAGGTCTAGAACTTAGGTTAATTCCTTAGTTCCTTACTAATGACTATCAACTTTTCTTATAATTTTGTGCTCCTTTTTCATTTTGTTTCTTTTCTCCTTCACAAAATTTTCCTTCTCCTCTTTTCCTCTTATTCTTTTTCGAAAAATTTTTTAATTTTTATGGTATTTTTGGCATATGTGAATTTTTTTGTTTGAAACCTTTTCTTACAAGTTTTTGCACTTTCCTACCCCCCCATGCCTAAGATTTGCAATGTCCTCATTGTAACCTAGGGGGTGTTAGTTCAGGGTGAACTTCGAGTGCTGAAAGGTGTCAGAACAAGTTTCAGGTTTTCAAAGAGAATGACGGGCTGCCTCCCGTTAAGCGCTGAGTTTTATGCCATCGGCTGGGCGCAATAAGCTCAAGGGGAAAGGAGGATATGAGATGCCTCAGCCAAATCAGTAGAAGTTACATCAATGAACGGCTTGAGTCTTTGACCATTCACGATGAAAGGTTCAGAATCGTGGCTGAGTGGACTGATTTCGATTGCTCCATTTCCAAAAACCTGTCGGACCAAATATGGTCCGACCCACTTAGATCTCAGTTTTCCTGGGAAGAGTTTGAGTCGGGCATCAAAGAGTAGGACCTTTTGACCAGGATGGAAGATCTTTCTTGAGATGTGTTTGTCGTGGAAGGCTTTAACCCGCTCCTTGTAGATTTGCGAGTTCTCGTACGCGTCTGTGCGTAATTCATCGATCTCGCTGATTTGGAGTTTTCTGTGGGTCCCAGCCTTAGAAAGATCTAGATTACAGTTCCGTACTGCCCAATAGGCTTTATGCTCCAGTTCGACGGGAAGGTGGCATGCCTTTCCGTACACCAATCTAAAGGGAGACATGCCCAATTGGGTCTTGTGGGCGGTCCTATAGGCCCACAATGCTTCCGGAAGTCGGGACGACCAGTCCTTCCTGTCAGGTCGAACAGTGACCTGTAGGATTTTCTTGATCTCCCGATTCGACAGCTCAGCTAGACCATTAGTTTGGGGGTGGTAAGGAGTAGAGATTCGGTGAGACACCCCGTATTTGGTCATCAGTGACCTAAACTGAGCATTTGTGAAATGGGTCCCCCCATCAGAGATTATTGCACGAGGAATCCCGAACCTTGAGAAAATGTGTTGATGAATGAATTTGAGAACGATTTTGTGATCACAGGTTCGGGTCGGTATGGCTTCGATCCATTTGGACACGTAGTCCACAGCCAACAGAATGTATTCGAAACCATCCGAAACAGGAAAGGGGCCCATAAAATCAATCCCCCAAACATCAAAGATTTCGCATACTAGAATCGGTTGCATAGGCATCATGTCGCGATGGCTCATGTTGCCCAAAGTCTGGCAACGACTGCATGCCTTGTAATGACTGTATGCGTCTTTGAACAGTGTGGGCCAGTAAAAGCCGCACTGGAGGACTTTTGATGCGGTTTTATGCCCGGCAAAATGGCCACCGCATGCCTGGTCATGGCAGAAAGAGAGGATATTGTTGACTTCCCCTTCCGGGATACATCTCCGGATGATCTGATCGGCACCTATGCGGAAGAGGTACGGGTCTTCCCAAATGTAATACTTGGCATCGGAGCGTAATTTGTCTTTCTTGGCCTTCGGCCAATCGGACGGGGTCTGATGAGATGCCAAGTAATTTACAATATTAGCAAACCATGGAAGGCTAGTACCAATAGTCAGCAGGTGCTCATCGGGAAAATGCTCAGTGATGGGTCCGGAAGGGTCTATCATTTCAGAAGGAAGACGGGACAAGTGATCAGCTACCACGTTTTGTTTTCCCGCTTTATCGCGAATCTCGAGGTCAAATTCTTGCAACAGCAAGATCCATCGGATCAATCGAGGCTTCGCGTCCTTCTTTGCAAGGAGATGCCTCACAGCCGTGTGATCCGAGTATATGATGACATGGGAACCCAGAAGGTATGATCTGAATTTCTCTAGGGCAAATACTACAGCTAGCAGCTCTTTCTCAGTAACTGTATAGTTACGCTGAGCCTCATCGAGTGTTTTGCTGGCGTAGTAAATGACCACAGGTTTCTTGTCATTTTTCTGCCCCAAAACCGCTCCTACAGCGAAGTCGGATGCATCACACATGATCTCAAAGGGTTGAGACCAATCAGGGGACTGTAGGATCGGGGCTTGGGTGACTCGGTCACGCAGGATTTCAAATGCTTGAGTGCATTCCTTGGAGATTTCGAAGGGAACATCCTTGGAGAGAAGAGTGGTCAGGGGGCGTGCGATTTTTGAAAAATCAGGGATAAATCGTCGATAAAAACCGACATGCCCTAAAAAGGATCGGATGTCCCTGATCGAGCTAGGCATAGGAAGGCGAGAAATCAGATTAACCTTAGCTCGATCCACTTGGATACCTTTCTCCGAAATTGAGTGTCCCAGGACAATTCCCTCAGGCACCATGAAATGGCTCTTTTCCCAGGAAAGAACCAAATTCACGTCGATGCACCGCCTGAGTATCTGGACCAAGTGCTGGAGGCAATCGTCGAATGATGCTCCGAAAACTGAAAAGTCATCCATGAAGACTTCCAGATAATCACCTACCATATCTGAGAATATGGCAAGCATGCATCGCTGAAAAGTAGCGGGTGCATTGCAAAGACCGAAGGGCATCCTTCGGAAAGCGTATGTTCCGAAGGGGCAGGTGAATGTGGTCTTTTCTTGGTCCTCAGGATGGATTGCCACCTGGTTATAACCGGAGTACCCGTCAAGAAAGCAGAAGAACCTATTTCCCGCTAGTTTTTCGAGAATTTGATCAATGAAGGGTAGTGGGAAATGATCCTTCTTCGTGGAGGAATTGAGTCGACGGTAATCTATACAGACTCTCCACGAGTTGGCTAATCGGGTAGGAATGATTTCTCCGGTCTCAGTCGTTATAGTGGTGAGTCCTGCCTTCTTAGGCACGACCTGAATTGGGCTCACCCAACGACTATCGGAGATCGGGTAGATGATCCCGGCATCTAACCACTTGATGATCTCCTTTTTCACGACCTCCTGCAGATTGGGATTTAAGCGTCTCTGCATTTCACGAGAAGGTCGTGTGCCCTCTTCTGAATAGATATGATGAGTACAATAAGAGGGACTTATTCCAGTCAAATCATCGAGGGTCCATCCGATGGCTCTGCGATGTTGCTGGAGGACAACAATCAGACGGGATTCCTGTTCAGGACTAAGGTTGGAATTGATGATCACAGGAAGGGTCTGATTAGAACCCAAAAAGATGTATTTCAAATGAGCAGGAAGGGGTTTCAGTTCGAGGATGGGGTTTTCAGCAGCAGCGGGTGGTTCAGTATAGATGTGAGGTTCAAGGGTGGGAGTTATTGGGTTGTTCACATCTGGATTTGACTCCTCTATTTGCGGGTCAAGATCCTTCTGTGGTTGATGAGGAATACTCAAGTCATTCTGGAGGTGTGGTTCATCAACCAAAGTCTTGATGTCACAAATTTGCTCGATGACGCCGCAATTAATTCCTTGTTGGGCCTTAAATATATCAATTTTCAGTGTTTGATCTCCAAACTTAAGCTCTATTTGGCCCTCCTCACAGCTGATGTTGGCTCTAGCAGTAGCCAAGAAAGGTCTCCCTAGAATGATTGGTGTATCCCTAGGGTTCTCAGGTGCATCCATGTCTAAGACTATAAAGTCCACTGGAAAATAGAAATCCCGCACTCTTACGATAACATCCTCGAGAATCCCTTTTGGTGACTTTATAGATCGATCTGCTAATTGTAATGTCACCTCAGTTGGTTTCAGCTCAGATTCTTCCAGATGGTCAAGTAAGGATGTGGGTATCAGATTTATAGATGCACCTAAGTCTAACAATGCTCTGTCCAATTGGGTACCACCTATCTTACAGGAGATCAGGGGAGTTCCAGGATCTTTTGCCTTGGGTGGGAGTCTACTAAGGATTACAGAGCTGGCTTGCTCTGACAGAACAATTGGGCTCCCTCCCTTGGTTCGCGGCTTACGCTGGGGTGTACATATATTCTTTAGAAATCGTGCGTAAGCTGGTACGTGGCGGATTGCATCCATCAAGGGGATGTTTATGTGGACCTGCTCAAAGAGCTTGACCAGGTCCTCCTCAGGGGCCACGGGTTTGGTGGTCTTCTTTCCCTTGGTCAGGGCCTCGGGAAACGGGATCTTGGTTGGTTCCTCTAGGATAGGTCCTGGTTGTGGGTCTGGAACAGCGGTACCTTGGATAACTATCCTAGGGTCATGATTATCAGGCTGGGAGTGGTTTGGATAACGCGGGTCCTGAGTTTTCTTACCACTACGTGTTGTTACAGAATTTAATCCGGCCTGATTTTGGTTTGGATTTGGGAGGAGGGGTGGCTGCTGCTGAAATCCCGTACGAGAAGTAGAGGCTTCCATCTCGTCTGGAGATGGGGCAGTAGGGGCCTGATAAATCCATTGAGCGTGGCCTAAATTTGGATTCATAACGCGCTTCTGGGTTGGCACGTTATTTGGGTTAGGAAGGGGTTGGGAAGGGAGTGTGCCTGGCTGGCGAGAATTTTCCAACTGGGCCAGCTGAGTTTTAACTTCAGTAAGCTCGTCCTTGTGCTGTTTTTGAATGGCCGCATTCGATTTTTGAATGTCAGCCAGAGTCTGAAGGATTAAGGACATTTGATCTTGATTTGGCCCTGATGGATAAGTAGGGTTGGGCCGAGGCTGAGGTGGCTGGTAGTGATGAGAGGGCTGTGGGCGGGACTGAAAAGGTGGTCTTTGGGTTTGAGAATTTCCCGCCCACTGAAAATTTGGATGGTTTCGCCATCCAGGGTTGTAAGTGTTGGAGAATGGGTCGTTCTGGATGGCGTTGAGGTTCTCGCAGGTTTGAGGAACCTCCTGAGAATCAGGGAAAGGGGGAATGGAGTTCCCCCGGCTGGTGAAGAAAGGATCGGATGATCTTCCAGTCCAAGAATCAGATGGGGACGGATATGGATCCATCCCAGGGGAGGATCGGTGCAGGATGTTTTGTACAGTCTCCTGTGTGGAAGGAGGTTGTGCAAAGGAGTTACGCGCAGAGGTGGCTCGCTGCAAGTGCTGAGTCAGCTCATCCACCTTCTTTTCAATAATTGAGACCTTGTCCAATCGACTGGCCATTAATTCCAGGTCGACTGATGCGGACAGGCCCTGCGTCTCATGTGCTCCCTTAAGATTCGTCGCTGCGCGGGTATTCGTCCTGTCGAATAATCCCATGGAGTCATTGTTGATGGAGTTCTCGCACATGTTTTCGAGAATCTCCCATACGGTGTCTTCATGTTGACCCATGATGTTTCCTCCGCAGGTTGCATTGACGAAAAGGCGGATGTCCTCACGGAGTCCCTGGTAAAAAGATTGGACTTGTTCCCATTTAGGAACTCCGTGATGGGGGCACTTCCTCATGAGATCCTGAAAACGATCCCATGCCTCATGGAGAGGTTCTCCTGATTGTTGAGTGAAGTGTGTAATCTGATGGCGCAAGGCGTTGGTCCGACCAACGGGAAAGAACTTTTTCAAAAACTCGGATTGAAGTTCTTCCCAAGTGTTGATCGGCCGGGTCTGAGTTTGATACCAATGGGCGGCCTTGTCCATAAGAGAAAAGGAGAACATCTTCATGAGAAGAATATCCCGATTTTGCGCATCTGATCCAAAAGTGTGGGCCAGATGCTTAAGCTGTTTGATGTGCTGGAAGGGATCTTCAGAATTAAGCCCATGGAATTTAGGTATAGCGTGAATCATGTTGGGCTTTAGTTCGGAATCAGGTCCTCCAATCGGGATTCTAACTCGAGGCTCAATTGCCACCGCAGCAGGATTGTAGTGGTCCCGCATCATAGGACGCTGTGGTGGGTGCACGAAGTTTTGGAAGAGGTCATTGAGTCGCTGGAGCTGGTGTTCCAGATTATTTTCTTCCTCAACTGGCTGAGCCATGATGGGGGAAGAAGAAGAACTTGGTTCTGAATCAGAAGAGAGAATAATGTGAGGGTGTTGCTGCACAAACACGGGCGTCGAGGCTTGGCCTTGACGAGAGTGAATTTCTAAAGGAGGTCTTAAGGGTGGTCTTAGAGACCTCCTTCCGTACATGCACAGTTGGGAGAGGTAAGTTTAGAAGGTGATGGACCCAATCAAGACACCCAAAAATGTGTTGGGTGACTATAGAGGTGCGGGGCAGATGGACCCCTTGATCAGAAAGATCGTCCACCTGAGAATTACCTGGGCAGCCAGAGAGGGAGAGTCCCGCGAAGACCCCTACACGGTAGAGCGTCCCCACGGGTTACAGGGTTTCCCCCACCCAACCTCTCTTGTCACTGCGGTTCCAGGTAGACCAGAATGGGGATCTTGACCTCTTAAGTCTACCAATTTTAAGATCAGGGTGTTTAAGGTTTCACTTGAACTTTAGTCTTTTTAGGTGCAAAGAGTGACCTAATTTAAGGTTGGTTAACCCAAGGGGTCAACTTTACCTATTGTTTTCTTTAAGAGCTTTTAGGTCCTGTCTTTTAGGGTTCAAGTGTTTAGAGAGAGCCAATTGTTTAGGATTTTTCTTGTATAGGTATTTTCAGACAAGGGCTTGGGGACACTTCATTTGGTTTTCTCAATTCTTGAGTTAAGTAGTGTGTCTCTAAATCCCTAGTGTTGGATCCTAGGTTGGCTCTACTTGGTCCAGTTAATTCTTTGTTGGGTAATTAGGGCTCAAGCAAGAATGTGTTAGCCCTTAAATACCCTTGATAGTGTGCAGAAATAATGAGTTGAAAACATGCAACTTTTATGGTTACTAAATATGGAAGACAGGTTAGCCCTATATTGCTTGTTCTTTTCTTTTCTTTCTCTTTAGAGTGTAGGGGTTAATAGTGAGAGAAAAGATTTACCTGTCTTCGGAGTGGTTGTCGTGTGGTTGCTTGTCTTCTTGAGTTCCTGTAGCTGCATAAAAGAGAGGAGATTATCAGGAATTAAAAGATACAGGAATGTTTACCTCTAGAATAGCCGTTGCTCCCCGGCAGCGGCGCCAAAATGATGGAACGTCGGTTTTCGTTGTTAATTCGTCGTAGTAAAGCCGGTTGTTACCATCGTTTCATATAAAAATTTTTTTACTCGGAAAAATAAAAGAGTTCCCGAGGTCGAACTCAGGGAGCAAGTTGTATTCTAGAGATATACAAATTCTATTACAAAAATAAAGAGAGAGAGAGAGATGAAAAATTGGCTTCTGCTTCTTTTCTTCTTTCTTCCTCTTTGTCTTTGGTTCTTCCTGTTCTTCTTCTTCTTCTTCTTTTTCTTCTGCTTTCTTCAGATTTTCCTCTTTCTTTTTGGTTCTTCCTGTTCTTCTTCTTCTTCTTCTTTTTCTTCTGCTTTCTTCAGATTTTCCCCTCGTGCTCTTCTTCTTCTGTTCTTCCTTGTTTCCTTTCTTTCTTTTTCTTCAGATCGTCTTCTGTGTTGCTCTGGCTGCTGGCTGTCCGTCGTCTGGCCCGGAGCTTCGACGACTTAACTGAGCAGTTGCTACAGTGCAGCTGCTTCTTCTTCCGCAGTCCTTCACCTGTGCCTGCACGCTCAAGAGTTCATCAGAAGGCAAAAACCTACTCTACCCCCTTTCCCCGCGTATCTCTCTCTCTCTGAAATCACTCTTCGGAAGCTCTCCCAGAGCGCTATCGGGTAATCGGGTTCGGATCAGGCCCGGGTCCAGGCCCACCGGCGTGCGTGGTGGGCGAGGAGTGCAGGTCAGTCTAATCGGGTCGGGCCAGGTCCGCGGAGCGTGGTCACGGACGAGGCCGAGTCGGGTCGGGTCGGGTGAGAGGGACCTCACCCCGTGGTAACTGAGGCAAACAGCATACGGCAGTTTTTCAATTTATGTGTCCGCGCGCCTTTGAGAGATTCCGAGGTGGGACTAAATGTCCCACCCCAATTCTCTTACGCCTGCAGCAGGGATGGTGCTCCCAATTGCGTCGGCTGTTGAGGCGTACAGCTCCAATCGAGGGCCAGGGTGTGTGCGTGAGTCTCTTCCGCGCTGGCCGTGGCTATTCAATCTGGGATATCTCGGCTTGGAGCAACCTCGAGCAGGCTTCGAGCTTCCTCGCCAATGGCGGCCAAGGCCTGGAACCTGAAACCAATGGCACGGCCTCTCGGCCGAATCAGACAGGCGGAGGACCTTCGCCGTGGCACGGCGAAGGTGGTCAGGGGGTCTGCAGGGGGTGTGATGGAGCTGTTAGGTCGTCCTAGGTCAGACTGTGAGCGAGGGAGTGGGTGTGTTCGGTGGGTCTGCAGAGGGTGTTTGGTGGGAAGTGGAGGGGCGGAAGAGGATCAGGGTGAGGAGGCGGAAGTTCTGCGGTGGTCGGCGAGCCGTGTGGGTCGCTGAGGTGATGGGAGCGGCTCGCCGGAGGGTGGTCGGAGGCGGAGAGGATGAGGGTGAACAGGGTCGGTAGAGGGCTTAATTGACTAAATCGAAAGCGGGGAAAGAAAGAGGAGGAGAAGGGGAGTAAGTTTAACTTAACTGCAGGGACGAAGGGGGAGGAACAGGGCGACAGTCGTATCGACTGTCGCCGGAGAAGATGATGCTCAGGGAGAGGGGCGGCGGCGAGCAGAAGGCTGGAGAGGCGCCAGCTGGGTGCGGCGTGGCGCGGGAAGAGCAGGGGAGGAGGTCTCTGCTGCTGGTAGTGCGGCAGAGCGAAGAGGTGGAGGGAGAGGAAGTCGCCGGAGCTGGTGAGCGTCTGCCGGAGAAAGAAGAGACGAAAGCTGGGGGTTTTCTCCGTCAGATCCAGGCTGCCTTGGTCGGTGGAGCGGCGGGGGGTATTTATAGGGTTGTAGCAGGGAGGAAGGCGGAGGGAGACGACGTGTCTCCCTCGCCGGAGCATGGTCGGAATTCGAACCCATACCGTCCGTGCGTTCGCACGGCCGGTATGGGGGGCTACGGTGACCATGGGGGTGCTCCTGCGACGGCTGACGACGCAGGGCACCCCCGGTACACTTGCCAGGTCCTCCACCTCACCCTGCGCGGCGCCATGCTCCGCGCAAGGTCGCCGGAGCATGGTGCTGGCAGGGTTTTGCAGGAGGGACCTGTTTGCAAAGAACGAAGGAGAGTTAGGGGCCTAAATGCGAGGGTTCAAAAGTTGAGGGCCAAAGAGTAAATATATGAGGACCAAAGTGTAAATTCGGTCAAGGAGGTTTCTTCTTAGGCTCAAGTTTTTATACATGACTAATTAGGACCTAAGGAATCTGATGGTGAATTTTATTTTCATATTAAACCTTGTTTGACCGGTCAATTTGCGCAAAAACCCAAATTAAGTTATTAATTGGGCATGGTTCTCAATGTAGGTCAAAATGGGTTCTAAAGGCCAAATTGAAGGTTCTAAACCCTAGAGATTATTTTTCTATGAATTTTAGAGGGTTTATTCTATTTTTACTTTGCCTCGAACCTTGTGAATTGAAGTGGGTTGTTTTAGGGTTACAGATTATCATTTGGTTCCTTGGAAGTGCTGTAGCCCTTGCTAGATCATCTCATCCCACTTTTATTCTTATTAAGCTGTTTTGACCTATGTTTGGGCCCTGAATTACCCTGTATGCAGATTATACTGGTAAAATTGCACTTTTACCCCTTATGACTTGTTTTCTTCTCAAACTCAGAATTCTCTGAGTTAAGCTTTTCCTTGAGATATGTAGGAGCTTTTATCCTTTGTATTGGGTCAAAATGAGCTAGTTATGGCTCATGATGAGGTTCTCATCAGGAGGCGTGGCCCTTTTAAGGCCGCGCGGAGAGGAGAGAGAGAAGGCGCGGCAGGCGTCTGTAGCCGCAGAAGAAAAAGAGGGAATAACGAATATGCGGTCTGCGCGCGCAGGCGCGCAGACGACTCACGGGTGTGGACGATAACGGTTTTTCAGACGTCTGTAAACCATCCCAGACGTCTGGCAAGACGTCTAGATGTGATCCCAGACGTCTGGGCCACCTCCCAGACGTCTTAAAATACGTCCGGGGCACGCGTTCGTAACATGTACTCAATCTCATAAAAGTCAAGGGCATCTTCAACCATTCTGTCTCTCATGGATCTTTGTGATTCAGGTTTCTTCAACAGTTTTCCTAAGTAACCAGGCTGCATATTTGAATCAGATGGTGGTATCAAGATGTCGAATCAAAATTCAAGTCTTAGAATGAAGTGATTTGATCTGAATAGAGACTCCCAAAGAAAATTTGTGTGTGCTCTAAAGAAGGGATGAGGGACTGGATGTGATGTTGACCCAATCAAGGCACCCAAAGATTTTTGGATGATTATGGAGGTTCGGGGCGGATGATACCCTTTAGTAAAAAAAAAATTGTCCACCTGAGAATTACCTGGGCAACAGAGAGGGAGAGTCCTGCAAAGACCCCTACACGGTAGAGTGCCCGCACGGGTTACAGGGTTTCCCCCACCCGACCTCTCTTGTCACTGAGGGTCCAGGTAGACCAGAATGGAAAACTTGACCTCTTAAGTCTACCAATTTTATATCCTAATTTGTGCCTTTGATTTCACTTGAATTAGCAATTGATTTGACTTGTGACCTAATTTGGAGGTTAGTTGGCCTACAATGTAGTCCAACTTTTCCTGATCTGCCCTAAAGATGGCAGAATGACTCTAGGTCAAGACCTAGAAATCACCCTAATTTGACTCCCAGGTTATTAGGTCCAAGGATTTTAAGGTTCAAGTGATTTTAGAGTCTGATTTTAGGGTTTTTCTTGATTAGATCTTTTCAATCAAGGGTTTGGGTAGCACACAAATGCGAGCAGGTTTGTTTCCTTTTATGCAGGCAAGTGTGAACTAGCACTCCAAAACCCTAATGTAGAAACCCTAATTGGCTTTATTTCCCCTTTGATTTAAAAAAAAAATGTTCTCCTTGGACTTCAAACAAGAAGTGTGTAGTCCAAGAAGATTAGAAATTAAGTGTAATCCCTAATAGGCATAGGAATTTTTGGGATAGGATCTCTAAAAATCACTTCAACTTCAATGAGATTTGAAAAAAAATTTCGTAAATTAGGAAGCTTGTCTTTTAAATGATGATCACTATGAAAAATACGACAGGTGATTCCTAATTATTTGTTTCCTTTTTGTCTTCCCAAGATTAGGAGGTTGATTAAGGAAAAATAGAGAAGTTACTTGCCTTGGAGTGGTTGATTTACGCGGATGATTTCCTCGTGAAGTACCTCGCAAAATCACAATAAAGTAAATAGGGAAAGTTAGTGCTCAAATATAATCGAATAATGTAGAGAATAGTGGTGAATTGCGCATTGCTCCCCATCAATGACATCAAAATGTTGCGAGCACTGGATTGGTATTTAAGAATATTGCATTGCAGTACAGCCGAAAAAGCGTTCAAAACACATAATTTTATTACTCGAATTTGAAGTCTGAGGTCGAACACAGGGAGCAAATGGAATTCAAGCACTAATCTCAATAATAAATGCAAATTGAACACATAATACTACTCAAAATCTAATTAGCAATGTAAAGCATGAGTGTATGAAGCATAAAAAGAATTGTAGCTAAAAATAATGGAATTGATTTCTCTCTCTTGATTCTTCTTCTTCTTCCTTTGGCTTCTTCTTCCTTCTCTTCTTCTTTCTCTGTCATTATCTCCTTCTTCTCTGGCTCTTTTTGTCCTTTGCTTTTTCTCTGGCTTTCTTCCTTCTCTTTCTTTGACTTCAGCCTCTTCCTCTTCAGCTTCTTCCTTTGCCTTAAGCCTTTGCGAACCTCTTTAGCTTCTTCCTTCTTCTCTGTCTTCTCCTTCCTTCTTTCTCTTCCTTAGCTTCTTCCTTCCTTTCTGGCCCTTCTCCTTCCTTCTTTCTTCTTCACTGCCTGACCTCTTCTTCTTCTCCGAATTTGGCTAAGTGTGGAGTGAAGCTTTCCAAGGAAAAACCCCCCTTCCCCTGCATAGCATTCCTCTCTTTCTCTCTTTTCTATTTCAGGTTCGCTCTCCCAGAGCCACAACTGGTTTAGGTAATTGGACCTAACGGAGACCCGGGCCCAAGCTCACCGGAGTGGGTGGTGAGAGGGGAGTGAGTCGGTTGGGTAAACGGATCGTGGCCAAGTCTGCATGGGCAATGTGTTGAACGTTTACGGACCTACGCTAACGTGTTCGATTTTGGAAAACCTATCGTTGTAGTTCGAAAGCGAAGAATTCGTGTTCAACAAATAAAATTTATACCGAAATTAAAATTCTGGGTCGAACATAGGGAGGCAGACGTTTGATTTAAAAACTACGCGTTTCTTTTTATTTGTTACAGAATAATTCAATTTAGAACCATCTAATTATTTACAATAAATAGAAGAGAGAGAGAGAGTAAGAGAGAAAGAGAATATTACACAGAGAAATCAAAATGAGATGTAGAATAAACAAGGAATTTTTGTATTGAAGAGATTGTTCATTATAACTAGAAAGCATAAAATAATTACTCTAGAAAGCGATAAATTTACTCTAAAAAGCATTAAAAGAATGGAGAGAGAAATGTCCTCCTCGACGATTGCTTGGAGGACGAGTAGATTAATCTAGAAAGCAGTAAATCTATACTAGAAAGCGGTAAAAAGAATAGGGAGAGAGAAATCCCCCTCGACGGTTGCTTGGAGGACGAGTCGGATGGGACGACGCCTGAACGAAGGAGAACGAAGTGGGATGAAGGAGGCCAAATCAGAAGAACGGGAACGAAGCAGCACCCCGTCGTCGTCGCGGGATCCACTTCCGAAGGGGAACGAAAATTGGACTTTATCTCGCGAGAAGCATCCCGGGTGTGGGACAAGCTTCTCTTGAGCTTTGGAGGGGAAGAGAAGAGAAAGAAGGGATGAGAATTTCGTATGGAGGGGGTCTCCTTTTATAGTTGCAAGGAGTGGGGGCAAAATGGTCATTACATCTTCAAAATAATAAATAAGGGGTCTTTAGTGACGGATAAATCCGTCACTAAAGCCCCGACGTGGCCGTCGCCGCCGCGCCCACGTGCGCCTCCTCGGCTGCCCTCTCCTCAACGCTCGCGCACATCCAGCGCTTTTTAGCCGTCCGATCGCGAGATCGGACGGCTTAAATCACGTCCGCGCCCGCTGCAACCCGCCCGCCTGCGCGTGCGATCGCACGTTACGCGGGGCGTCCAATCGCGCGTCGGCGCTATCGGGCGCCCGCGACCACACGATCTCCATCCGACGCTCCACGCGCCTCAATTACCCGTGCCTCCAATCCACTCGCCGCGGCTCGAACCCACGCCCCGCGCTCGCGTAAGCGCGCTCGACCGTTGCGCTGCGGGGCGCGGATGGTCGAGCGCACGTTTTAAGCGCCGGGCGGCCACAGCCGTTGGATCTCCATCTGATGGTGGAGAGCGATCGGGCAGGGGCCTTCACAAAATGCCAGCGGCCGTTTGGACGGCTGAGATGGCGCCACGTGGCGCCATCTTGGCCATCCATCTTCTGGAAGTTGTAGATGGTGCCACGGATGTCGGATTGACTCGATTTTTGTGTCGTTGGGCTGCGATCGTCGATCCGAATTCATCCGTGCGGTTGGATTTGTCATCTGAAGTGCGGATTTACACCATCCTGGCCCTTGATCTTCTAGGGTTCCCCGGTCTCTATCTAATGCTACGGATGCCTGATTAGGGCGATCTTGGAGTCGTTGAACTCCAATCGTCGCCCTGATCATATCCATACAGTTGGATCTTTGATCCGAGGCCCCGATAAAATGTTTGCCCTGTCCAAGCACATAAAAGGAGACAATTAACCTCCATTTTATTCAAACTACTCTAAATGCGAGATGATGCATGTTATGCAATATTTATATCATGAAATGCAATCCTATGCTTAAGAACACGCATAAATAGACATTTAAAGTAGTGTAAATGTGTTTACATCATACCCCCATGCCTATCTTTTGCTAGTCCCTAGCAAAAACTATATGCTATTTATAAAAGAATTAGGTTAGATTATTTGGACCTGAGTTATTTTCAATCATTAAGAAATTGTCTACTTAGGAACTGAACTTTCAAAGACACAACAGTGCCCGGGTATCAGCCAAAATGCAGATCGCCTCAAGCCCTCGCCTTATTCAAAGAAAATTTTCTTTTTCTCTTTTTGGATTTTCAAATTTTAGGGTTCAAGAGTGGCTTTCTACGACCATTCAACTCACCCAAGATTTGATGAGAACCCTAAGTTTTAAGCATCTTATTGTGATTGTGATAGACTCATTGACCGGCAAGTAGAACGGACTTCGGATTTCTATGCCTCTAGGTGACCTCAAAAAGAATTCTGCCTAAAGGTGTATCTTTACAACCGGTAGCTTTCTCCCTAATTTTATTTTTTTAACGGGGTCAACACAAGGGTGAATCCAGTGTATATCTCCTCGATTTATTCTACTTCTCCGCTTCTTCCTAAGTATTTTGGGAATTTTTAGTGCATTTTCTGAGCTGGGTTCTGGATAACCGGTCGATGAGCTGTTATCACCGACAACTTGCCAGCCAAACTCGTGCGGCGAAGTGTGGCTTATTTCTTTTTGTTCTTTTCTCCTTTTTTTCTTTTCGATTTTTTTTTTTTAATTAGGTGGCTTCCCTGATCTAAGATTTACCTAAAGGCAGCAAAAAGAGAAAGGTCCAGTGACTGGGCTCTGGACAACCTACCTATGGGCTGTTACCCACGATAACTTGCCAGCCATATCACCCTAGAAGGTTCATTAGCTACCCAATTTCCGTTAGAATCGCCAAATAACGAGTCAATGCAAAGAAAGTGTGTAGATGCTTAAAACTCAAAATTCCCTCAAATCAGAGGGCGGGTTAATAAGTCGTGTACTTATCACCCAAACTTATTTATTCCAATTATAATAGAATTAAAATGGCGAGGACTCAAAGACAAATCCACAGTTTAGTGGATACACAGGCTAATTAAGTCCAAAGACCTGAGGGGTCTTTGTGTTCAGATCCTAGCGTACTATTTCCTAAGATTGCAAATTTTCTTAAACCTAAATTCTCTTTCTTAATTCTGATTTTTTTTTTATAAAAGAAAATGGACGACCAAGATGGCGCCACGTGTGTCGGATTGACTCGATTTTTGTGTCGTTGGGCTGCGATCGTCGATCCGAATTCATCCGTGCGGTCGGATTTGTCATCTGAAGTGCGGATTTACACCATCCTGGCCCTTGATCTTCTAGGGTTCACCGGTCTCTATCTGATGCTACGGATGCCTGATTGGGGTGATCTTGGAGTCGTTGAACTCCAATCGTCCCCCTGATCATATCCATACGGTTGGATCTTTGATCCGAGGTCCCGATAAAATGTTTGCCCTATCCAAGCACATAAAAGGAGACAATTAACCTCCATTTTATTCAAACTACTCTAAATGAGAGATGATGCATGTTATGCAATATTTATATCATGAAATGCAATCCTATGCTTAAGAACATGCATAAATAGACATTTTAAGTAGTGTAAATGTGTTTACATCACAATGCCGCGGACGAGGCCATGAGAGGGGGAGAGAGGGACCTCACCCCATGATTTGGAGGCGACAAAGCTATGGCACAAATTCAATTTATGCGCACCCGGACTCACTTCCAATTCCAAGGTGGGACTAAATGTCCCACCTCCTTTGTATGCACCGCAGCAGCAAATGGCACTTCCAATTGGTGAAGATGTAGAGGCTAGAGGCTTTGCACAAGGGCTTGGATGTGTGCTTGACATAAGTCCGCACAGCCTGGAGCTACCACCTGGGACAGTAGCACTTGGAACGCAGCAAGCGAGCTTCAAGCTCCTTCGTCAATGGCAGCCGGTGTGCTTGAACCTGAAAGCATGAGAACAGCCTTGCGGCCACGTCAAAGCACTTAGGGAGCTTCGTCGGACCACGGCAAGTGTGCTGCGATGGTTGGCGTGTCTAGGTTTCACTGTGTGCGTATGTGTGGGTGTGTTCGATGGTGCTTTTGGGTGGTCGATGGAGAGATTGGAGTAGGGGGAAATGGTAAGTGAGTCGTTGCGGAGGTTGTAGGGTGGTTGGCCAGGTGGATGGAGGTGCGGAGCGGCGGAGGCACCTCGCCGGAGGTATGGTCGGAGGTGGAGAAGGTGGTGGTGATCAGTGGCATCGAGGGTTGTTTAGGGAAATAGAGAGAGGGAAAAGGAGTGCGAAGGGAGAGGGAATCTAATAAACCTAATCTAAGGACGAAGGGAAAGGGAATCCTATGCCGGTATGGTCGTCGGACGTGGGGAAGGTGAATACCTCTGTAGGTGGGGCAGAGGCGACATCGGCCGGTGTTGCATGACGCGAATGAATGAGAGGAAGACAACCCAACCACTGGTATTATGGTTAGGTGATGAGAGAGCGAGGGAGGAGTCGCTAGAGCTTGCGGAGATGTTGCAGCTGGTGAGGAGAGAAGAATGTGGGGGAATTCGGCCCAATTTCAAGCTAAGGTATGCGGTTGAATCAGGGGCTTCTTGAATAGGCCTTTGGAGAAGAATCTTCAAAAGACCCAAATCTCTCATGCGTTCACATGACAGATTGGGAAACAATTAGGGCTCATCAATGGGTTCAGATTGGAGGGATTTTCTCAGAGAATCTCCCTTCTAATTTTGAAGGGGATTCTCTGAGAAATTAGGGAGATATCACCTTCTAAAGCTCACTAGAGTAGGACTCCTTTGCTATAATGGAGAAGGGACGTATTTATGAAGATGATAAAAAAGCTAGGGGTTGATTGTAAGGGTTTTTGAAAGATAGGGGTAGAAATGTAATCAGGCTGGAACTATTTGCAAAGTGGGTCAAGATGAGTTCCCCTTAGGTCCAAATTTTGGTACAAACCTAATTTGGATATGAGGAATCTAATGGTGAAATTGTATTTTTGGTTTGGCCACATTTGATTGGGTAATTTATGCAAAAGCCTAATTTAGGGTAAATATCTGTCTAAGACCCCATTCTAGGTCAAGATGGGTTCTAATGGCCAATTTGAAGGTTCTAAATCATAGAGGATATTTTTCTATAATTTTTAGAGGATTTAGGTAAATTTTATCCTGACTAGGACCTTGGTTAATCTAGTGGGTCTATTTTAGGGTTTCAAGAAGTCATTTAATTCCCAGAACTCATACGAACCCTTTTCTATCTGATTCAACCCACTTATTATTATGTTAAGACTATTTGACTTGTGTTTAGCCCTTGAGAAAACCCATGGTTGCACTGTATTGGTAAAATTATAGCTTTACCCCTTGTTTCTTTTCTCTCAGAAAGGTTATTCAGTGAATTATGACCTCTAGTTGGTTATGTAGGAGCTTTTATTCTCTTCATTGGATCAACATGAGCTAGTTAGAGCTCATGATGGTATTCCAATTAGCTGTCACCACCAAAAACTTGCCAACCATACTGATGAGAACCTCATCATGAACCCTAACTAGCTTACTTTGATCTAATAAAATGAACAAAAGCTCCTACATAACCTAAAGGAAGGCCTAATTTAGGGGATTACTAATCTGAAAAGAGAATATGAAACAAGAGGTAAAACTATAATTTTACCATTGTAGTACATCAACGGGATTCCTAATGGTCTAGACATAGGTCAATTGGACTTAATAAGAGAAAAAGTGGGATGGTTTAGTCAGAAAAGGGTTATGGTGAAATTTAGGAATTAAATGACATTCTATAACCCTAAAACAAACCCACTTAAATTCAAAAGGTTCCAGGCAAGATAAAAATCAACTAAACCCTTTAAAATTCATGAAAAAATATCCCCTAGGGTTTAGAACCTTCAATTTTTCCTTTGAAACCTGTTTTGACCTAGATTAGGGTCCATGCCCAATATTTGACTTAATTTGGGTTTTTGTGCAAAATGTCTAGTCAAACGTAGCCAAACCTAAAATCAAACTTTACCATTGGATTCCTTAGGTCCAAATTAGGTTTATACCAAAATTTGGACCTAAGGGAAGGTCATCTTGACCTACTTTGCAATTTGGTTCACCTAATTACATTCTGACTCTTAACTTTTGAAAACCCTTGCAAATCCCCCCTTAGCTTTCTCATCACTTTCTTCATTTTGGTTCCTCTGTCATTGCAGAAGGGACCATACCTCCGGCAACTTTGCACGGAGGTTTTCTCCTCGATTTCATGGGGAGCTGCTCCCAGATTTGAAAGGGGAGCTCCCTACGACTCCCCCTACTGCACGGCCAGCTCCCCATGTCCTGAAATGCCTCATACCTCTTGTGTGAACACTCAAGAGGTATGGGTCTCCTCCGGCGTGGTGTGTCCACCGCCTCCTTGCAAATCCCGCTTTGCTTGCGCCTATTTAAGGAAGCCCAGACCTCGCCGCTTCCTCTAAGCTTGATTTGGCCAGAGAAAGCCCCCCAAATTCGTCTCCTCACTTCGACCCATTGCTCGCAGCTTCCGGTGACTCTCCCTCCCTCTTCTCATCGCTCTGCCACCATACCAGTGGCAGAGCCATCTCCGCTGTGCTCCTCCACACCGCGCCGTACCAATGTGCGCCCTTCGCCTCTCTTCCTCATCGCCACTTCTTCACCACAGGGTCTTCATCTTCGGCGACGGCAGACACCAGCCGTTCGCCCTCCACCTCCCCCTTTGCTCTAAACACCCTAGATAAGTACCTCTTTCTCCCCTCTTTATTTTCCCTTTATCAATTTTTATTTTCGACCCCTCGACAGTTGCCAATCACCTCTGTCTCCCTCACCTCCGGCAGACCACCGGTGAGGTGCAACCATCACTCCACCACTCCACACGCCTCTCCAACCACCTCAACAGCATCGCCATCACTCACTAATCATCCTCTGTACCTTCACCAACCGCCACACACACTTCACACCTCGACCAACCTAACCCACCTTCACGGCCATAGTGCGACCTAGGCACACATGCCTAGGCCGCCTCGCGGCCAGCCAACCCCCGCCTCACCTTTATCGTGATACGACGAAGGTTTTCGTATGATCTGACAGGGCCACGAGGCTATATTCATGCATTTCAGGTTTCGTCACCCCTCTGCCATTGACGAAGAAGCTTGAAGCAAGCTTGCTGCAGCTCCAGGCCTTATTGTTCCAGGCTTACACCCATAGGTTGCACGAAATCCCTTCGCGCACAACCCTAGCCAAGCAATTGACGTAGAAGCCCCTTGCATCTGTTGTCATCAAGTGCGACATCTACTATAGGTGCATGTGAGAAGAAGGTGGGACATTTAGTCCCACCTCGGAAGCTGACGAGCGAGAGGCAACACAAATTGAAAAAGTGCCATAGCCTTATTGCCTCAGATCCATGGGGTGAGGTCCCACTCACCCGACCCTGTCTCGTCTGCGACCCACGCCTCCGCGGACCTGGCTTGACCCAACTACCCATGCACTTCTCGCCCACCACCGCACGTCGGTGGGCCAGGTCTCGGGCATGCACATCCGACCCGTTTACCCGAGAAAGGCTCTGGGAGAGCTATGTCCTGAGAGCAAAATAGAGAGAGAGATGCGGGGAGGGTAGGGGTAGGTTTCGCATCGCTTTGTGCAGGGAAAGAAGGAGAAGGCAGGAGCAGTTAAGGGAAAAGAAGGTGTTGCTGAAGAGGAGGCGCAATAGGGAGCAGCTGAAGGAAGGACTTAGCTGCAGAGAGCAGAGGAAGAAGAAGGCAGAAGGAGGAGCCAAAGAAGAAGGGCAGCTGAAGGACTTGAAGAAGAAGAAGGAGGAGGCGCAGCAGCTCAAGAAGAGAAGAAGAAGCCAAAGAGGGAAGCCAAAAGAAGAAAAGAGGAGGAAAGAGTTGCCGTAGAGAGGAAGGAGCTGTAGGAGCTCAAGAAAAGAAGAAGAAGAAGAAGCCAAAGAAGGCTGAAGAAGCACCGTATCAGAAGGCAGTTAAGGCATTTGATTCAAAGAATCAGATGTCTGAGAGAGGAAAAGATAGAGAAAGAAGAGAAGGAAGAGAGAAAGCAAAGAAAAAGAAAGAGAGAAGAGAAGAAGAAAGAAAAGAGAAAATCTATTTCTTTTTTACATTTTTTTTCTCTCTAGCATTTATCTTCATTGCATTATTATTGAACATTTTCCCAGTAAAAGTTTGAGATTGTGATTTTCTGCTTCTAAATACCAATTTGCTCCCTGAGTTCGACCTCGGAATATTTTCAAATTTCGAGTAATAAAAATTTATAATCATTTTTCGTGGTATACTACAATGCATATCTTTTTAAACTGCGAAAATTATCGATTACATACCACCTTAGAAGGTTCATTAGCTACCCAATTTTCGTTAAAATCGTCGAAAAGTGAGTCAGTGCAAAGAGTGTGTAGATGCTTAGGCTTAAAATTCCCTCAAATCAAAGGACTCGTTGATAAGTTGTGTACTTATCAGCCCAACTTATTTAACCAATTAGAAATGAATTCAGAATGGTGAGGACTCAAAAAATAAATCCACAATTTAGTGGACACCCGGGCTGATTAAGCCCTAAGACCTAAAAGGTCTAAGTGTCTAGGTCCTATCGTATTATTTCTTAAGGTTGAAAAACTCTAGTGCTCAAGCTCTCTTTTCCTAATTCATTTTTTTTTCAAAAGTAAAGAGAAGATAAAAAGAATCTACGGAGCTAACAAGATGATTCAGATAATGATATCCACCCCCCATGCCTATCTAATGCAATGTTCTCATTGTATTAAAAAGACATGAAACAAAGTGGAGTAGAGTAGAAAGCACCTGAATTTTGTGATTACCCAGTCAGCTCTGAGATGAAAATAGACTGTATATGTGCTGAATTTAGTGCTTTCAGCTAGGCATACTATACAAATAAAGAAGGAATAAAGAATTCACAGGTGCAAATCAGAATCAAGATAAGAAAATCTATTTTTAGACCTGCCAAGAGAAGATGTCCACAGATTTGGACAAGGTTGTGATGCAAACCCATGCCCCATGGTCGAGTGTATCTAAGGTTCTGGATAAAAAATACCCAGAACCTAAGATCAGTATGCAAGTGGGGTTGGGCCTACAGTTTGTGAGAATGCAACCCAAGTCCAAAAAGTCGGAGAATAGGAAAATCAAGATCAAAATGATATTCAATGAATTTGTGCTTGGGTTGCACATCCTCGAAATAAAAATGTCATAAGGGTCCTGGTAGAAGGTTGGTGGTTTCAGGTATATAGGAACCCTTAGATTCAGACTTTTGCTTCCCTTGGAATTGGCTTCCCATATCTTCATTTCCCAGCTCCTATCCTCCATAATAAGGATTTCAGATTCTGAGACCTCTTGCATGTTAATCACCCCCATCTAAGTCCAAGATTTGTGGCTGAATCAGAATTTACTTGGGTCTAGAGATCTCAAAATCAAAATTGTCAGTACGCTCAATGGGGTGTGATTGAGGAATGGGGCTATGAATTGAATCCTTCATGAAATCAGGATCTGAATCCATCATCCTAGCCCAAATAGGATCAAATTCCTCAATTATAGGGCCATAAAAAGATTGATCGAATTCCTTACGCCCAGTTGTCTCACTGAAATCATTTCCTTCAAACTCGGGTGAGACTTCACATAATGATTCTTCACCTTCATAATCAAAGAATTTTGAATCTGCATTTATATGTCTCAAAATCATTGATCATTTCCTGGTGCATGAAGACATACTTTTCTTCGTACCCTGGCTAATGGATCTTAGGTGAAGTAATCAATTCATTCACAATTGGTTGCTCTAGAGCAACTTGGTCATCCCTGGTTTCATAAAACGTGTCCCCCCTATAGGTGCCTGAGTAGATTCTAACATTGGCTCTCCTGAAGGGCGTTCATTCTGGGAATCATCCCAAGATTGAACTAAAGCAACCACAAATTTCATCCTCAATTTCGATAACTTCCCAAGTAAAAACTCACCCGAGTCCTTATCCTTAACATCTTGGAGCAAATCCAACAAATATTTGTTAAGATCGTCAATCATTTGAATCAGAGGCTCCAATTCTTCAGTGCAGGGTGTTGACTGAGCTTCTAAAGATTGAATGGTATTCCTCAAGTTAGTCAACACCCGATCTTGGACTTGGTTCACCTGAACCAAATGGTTTGGTTCAGGGTTGGGTGGGTTTGGTTTCAGTTCATTGGAGTCAACAAATTGAGGTTCTTGATACCCTCCCTGATAATAGGTCACTTCAGGTTGTTCAAACAGGGGTGGTGACCCATATGCAGTGTAATCTGGGAGAGGGTAAGAGTTGCAATCAGGATATCCTTGATTGTAGATTGGGTTAAATTGATCAGTAACGGGTGGAGATCTATAATCATTATAACTCGGAGAAGGATAAAAATCACAATTATGGTATTTAGGGTTAGACCCTAAACACGGAGGTCCAGAATTGTATCCTTAATTTGAGTTATCCCAACTAGTAGATGGTTGATTACAGTATGGGTCAGAATAATAATCATCATATTAGGGATAAGAAATGTTAAGAGGGTAGGAGTGGAAATGTGTGTAGGATGTGGAAGGATCCATGATAAAATGGGAGGAAGAAAGGTGCCCTGCAATACAAACACTCAAACTTGTCCTTAAATGGGATAGCCTAAAGATCTACATACTCCTAGAACCCATCTTGAGATGAAAAGAATGATTTGAGCTAATTCTCTCTGATCAATCCAACCAATTAGAGGAAGGAGCTGGGGAGAAGGTTCTTCCCTTGGCTTTTGCCTCAAGTTCCTTTGATACCCCCTAACTGCAATCATTTGATTCTGCTCCCCTAGCTAGACATAAGATTGAATGATAGAATCAGATTAATCGAAAATAATCTTGATCTGGGCCTCGAAGAGAGAGTTCAATCCTTAAGGCCAACGTCTACTCTATTTTAATTAGGGTTAGGTTTGAATGTACTTTGGAATGTGATGGGCCCTTTATCTGGGTTGTGACCTTAATGATTGATTGAAATGTGTGTACGTGCACAATCAATGGTTTTCAAACAAGGTTAATTGATGATTTGTCTTTTAGCGTTCAACCTTGTTTAGTAGCTTTTAGGGTTCAACTTTAGGTATATTCAATCAAGGTTCAGTTGGCACACCAGGTTTTGAAAGCACAAGTAAAGATGTCTTCCTTTAAAACTTAAAAGAATGTGAAGTGCCTGGTTAATTCCTAAAAATTGAACCCTAACAAACAGCTACTCAATGAGTTATTTTTAGATAAAGTGGTGTGGCCCAAACAACTCAAACAATTGGCCTAATGAACTACTGAATTAGGCACACAAGTGATTACCTAATCTAATTTCTACTCAATTATGTGTTGATGGGTGTACCGGTTCTAAAGATCGGGTTATTGGTTGAGTATGAAGAATTAGAAAAGGTTGTGTACCTTTGTGGAATTTTTTTTTATAACTTTTTTATAAGCGAAGGGTGAGGTGGGTGGAGGTGGCAAACAAACAACCAAATTAAGCCTAGGGTTTATGAGAGCTCCTAGGTTAATTAGGGCTTGTGTTATTAGGTGATGGAATGAAAACTAGTGGGTGGAAGGTAGGATATACTTACAAAACCTTCATCCGCACTTTTCTCCAATCTAACCGCTCTGACTCACCTTAGAAGAGTACTTGCAATCACAGCAAGATTGGAGAAAAAGTGAGATAAAAGTTAGGTAAGGCGGCTAATGCAAGAAATCAAAGGACGTCGCCTCCCCAGCAATGGTGCCAAAATGCTGGACAGGATTTGTGCGCTAAAAATTTGAGTTTTGAAAACCCTGTCATTGTAGTCATGTAAAAATCTATCAAACAGATAATTTAACCAAAACTCTGGTGAGTCCCAGGTTGAACACGGGGAGGCATACATTTGATCAAAAACCACGTTTATATTTGTTGCCACGAAGTAGATTAGCTAGTTGAATTAAATCTACCCTAGCTATTCTACTTAAAGAATAAATAATATAAGATAAAGAAAGAATAATACAAATAAAAAGAAAATAGAGAGAGAATGAACAAATATTTCATAGCCACAGATTCATGTTCAATACAACTACTCGCTATACTAGAAAGCAGGAAACCTAATCTAGAAAGCGATAAAGATAAGGAGAGAAATTATCCCTCTCGACGGCTACTTGAAGGATGAGCCACATTGACGGAGCGCCTGGATGAAGGTGGGGAGACGCTGGATGAGGGAGAACAAAGATGAAGGACGGAGGATGGAATAGGGTGACGTCGCAGCGGGATCCACTTCCCGAATGGCGGTGAGATGACAACCGTGGGATGCTCCACGAATGGGGTTAGAAGGTGAAAAATTTGTATTTTTAACTCTAATGGAGCATCTCGGGTTTGGGACAAGCTCGTAGAGTTTTCGAGGGGGTGAGAGAAGAGAGGAATAGATGAAGAAATGTGTAGGAGGGGTAACCTATTTATATGTGTAGTCATAGGGACAAAAAGGTCCTTTTATATGCTTAATAATGAATGAAGGGTCTTTAGTGATGGATATGCACGTCGCTAAAGCCCCTATGTTGCTGAAGCTTATGTGCATCCTTGGCCTTGAGATGTAGATCGAAGCGTCCACGTGTAGCCACGTGTCCAAGTGCTTCACCTTCAGCCGTTGAGGCATGCGATCGCGCCTCATCTCCATCAGTCGTCCGATCGAATGATCAAACGACTTAAAAGCAACCTCATCCCACAACGCCTCTGCGGTGCATTAGATCGTGTATCTAGTTGGGCATCAGATCACGCGTGCAACCTCACCTCCATCCAGCGCTGCCACGTAGCCGCATCTAAGCCACTCATCGCGGATCGAACAGTGCAATTTCGTGTGCCTGCTTTTCTCGCAGATTAAGCCCGCTCCGCACGCCTTGTGTTGCACGTGGGCAGCACGATATTTGTGCTACGCAGCCTTTAGTGTCTCATTTTTGTTTTAAGGCTGGTGCACTCACGATCGTTGGATCTCGATCCAATGGTCAAGAGAGATCCAACCCTTTCCTTCAGTGAAGATGTGCGGCTGAAGAGAGACATGGCACATTCTCAGCCGTTGGATCGATGATCCAATGACTGAGATGCGTTGGCCATCGCGTGAAGAGGTGGAGTAGGAGACTTGGGCCGACGTTGGGCGACTGGAATGGCACCATGTGGCACCATCCGAGCTGTCCATCTTCTCTGACTTGTAGATGGTACCACGGATGTCGGATTAGACCGATTATTACAGAGTTAGGCTACGATCGTTGATCCTAACCCATCCCTATGGTTGGATTTGTCATCTAAGGTTCGAATTTCACACCACCTTGCCCCTTGACCTCTGATCATTCTTGGACTGTTTCTAATATTACGGAGGTCTGATCAGGGCGATCTTGGAGTTGTTGAACTCTGATCGTCACCCTAATCAAATCTGTATAGTTGAATCTCTAAGGCCCCGATAAATATTGCCTTGTTCCCTAATCACAAAAAGAGAGAATTAACCTAAAATTTATACAATCTAACCTAAATGTATGATGCATGTTATGCAATATTTATAATACATGAATGCTTCTGAGACACTAAGAACATGCCTAAATAGACTTTTTAGGCTACTTAGATGTATGCACATTACTACCACCATTGCTATTGTGCTCCACGATGTCACCTAACTGCATTACTTTTGTTGCTGCTATCGTCATCCACCAAGTCAACTAACTATGTCACCACCATCATAGCTATCTTACCTTACCACGCTGCCACCATTGAAGTTATGTGCCATGAGTGAACCAACCTGAGTCGAATCACTAGATCGGTGATTCAGATATGAGTGTTAGATCATGTGGACACACTAATATGGCTAGATGGGTCCCTTAGTACAATTAGGATAATGTATTGTGCCATGTTGGATATACCGATCACAGATATTGAAGAATCCAAATGGTTTGGATCGAGGATTTTGATAAGTCATGAGGATATCTAACCATTGTCTCTAGTCTGAGAAGAGTGACGATCTTTTTTAGAGACTATTACCTGACTGATGCCCTTGATGAACATCCTCTACATAGGAATAGAGATTCAAAGTTGTCACATAAGTTGAATTAAGGAATAGATCAGAGAAGATGGAGATGCGAAAGTCCTCTTATCACTCTTACGGAGAAGGCATATCCTTAGACCTAAAATAGATATGTCTCTGTTCACAAACACATGCATTTGGTGGATTGTTTGTGGAGGCAACCATCTTACTTCTAATACTAAAAAGTTAGTGCATGTTGGAAGGCACAGAAGACACATGAACTCTCAAAGGGATCACACAGATCCACTGCCATATGTGTAGGCAATAAATTGGGAAACTCAAGCTCACTCTGTGTATATTGGAAAGTATAAAATTTCATGCATGGTCGTATGGATCCTAATCAGACCCATACATAAAGAGAAGAAGGTAGACCTTTGGGAAAGGATCTAGTCTTTGTTCTTGTCCCAATGATAGAAAGAGAATGTGAAAAGTTTGTAAGCCGTTATGGAATGGAGAGTGAATCTAGGATTTAATCCTAGGTGTTACATATGTCTTCCGATGTGAAGGATTCATAGGTATTTAGAATACTTGAGGGTAGCATAGTGTCATAAATCAACTAAACCTATGCCCTTGATTATTGGCGTGATGAAACCAATAATCATTTAGATGGGTTCCTATTAAATTGTATTGATTGAATGGATTTAAGTAGCAAAATCAGATTTAATTTGGTGATTAATTGCACCTAATTTGATTAGGTACAAAATCCAAAGGTTGGATTGCAATAATTTATGTTTTGTACTAAATCAAAACACCCATAAGTTGTTATGGGCCAATCCTATAAATTTCTGTCAAATAGGTATAGCTCCCACCCTTGGATGGAGATCCAATGGTCCCCATCTTATTAGGTTTAGCCTTTTGATACCTATATATATCTCCTTAAACCTATAAAGGAAACCCTTCGATTTTCTAATCGTGTGTGCACCACCATCAAGGAGAGATGTCCACTCTTCTTCCTTGTTCTTCCTACTGTCGTGGCTAAAAGAAGAAACAAGAAGGTCCTTGGAGGCATCAGTCGACCTCACCTCCCTCTAGCCAATGCCAAACCCCTCCCTCATGCACTAGGACATCGACCAAGAAGACTCCTAGATGACCCACCAATGCTTGGGATTTAGGGAGAACGATCCTAGGAAGGAGTTCTTAGGAATCCTCTCTTCCGCAACAATAAGGTGCCAACTAAGCAGGAAGCTAGCCAGCCTCCTGAGCATAAGGGCACCAACCAATATTCTTTTTGGATGACCTACTTGTGTAGAGAATTGTGGATTTGATCCCTAGGGCTGCATCCTCTTCTTCGTCTCCTCGCCCAAGTAGTTGGGCATTAACCAAGAAGAAGGCCAACTTTCTTGTATTGGAATTAGGAATTTGATCCCTAATTTGGCTAGAGCTTGCTCTTGGTGACATCCCTAGGTGTAGGGACTCGACCAAGGGCCAAGATAAGTCAACTTGCTCCTTATTGGCTAAGGGGATTTGTTCCTCTTAGCCCTATTTTGCTAGATTTCAAGGCGAGGGTCACCTCCCGGTTCATGAAGGAGTTTGCGAGGTGTGAAGCATTCGCACCACACACGAAGGAATCAATTCTTCTTGGATTTAAGGGTCTCATTTTCCTGCTAAGAAGAGGGAGTCCCTGTAAGCGGGACTTATAAGAGGAGGCACAACACGTGGGGTGACATTCTACGCCACCCATAGGGATAACTTCTTACTTGTGGGGAACCTAGAATGGAGGGATACTAGATCTCTCCATGTGGTTTCGGCTACATAGGCTGCTACAGTTTCTTAATTCTATTGTTTGGATTTTTATGTGCATCAACCTGAATATGTGTTCTATAAAAAAAATTTTAACACCCATGTTTTCACACTTTCGCAATGCCTTGGGAATCATGGATCGAATTGTTCAGCCCCTCGATTGTCGAGTAGGTCCAGACCATGATTCATTATAGCTACTACATGGTGGTGGTTCTAAAAGAGCAAAAGATGAGAGAAAGGAGGTGTAGAAATAATGGCTTGGATAGGGGATCACTGTGGTTTATAGGTACCAATGGAGGATGAGGATGTACTAAACATGCTTAAAAAAATGGATTTGTTGGAACCTACCACCCCCTCTCCACTTGGTGCTCTATATGCTTAAAAAAAAAAATTAACATGCCCCACTTGGTGTTGGACGTGCTCAAGAAAACATGGATGTGCTCCACCATACCCTTGTCCCCCCTCCTAACCTAGTGTTGAATGTGCTTCAACAAAAGGGGATGTGTGTCAACCTAGCCCCCCTCCAAAGCCTCTCCCCAACCCACTATTAGGTGTGCATTAAAAAAAAATTGAATGCGTTCTACTCTATACCTTACCCCCCTTCAAACCCAATGTTGAACCTGCTTCAAAAAGGGTGGATGTGCACCACCTTTCTCCCACACCTTTCCCACTCCAACTCAATGGTAGATGTGCTTGAAAAAAGAAAGGATGTGCAACATCTTAACCTAGTGTTGAATGTGCTTCAAGAAAAGTGGATGTGCACCATCTTATCCTCCTTAGTTCATTGCTGGACTTGATCAAAATAAATGTGGATGAATGTCCCCCGAACCCCAATATTGGGCGTGATCCAAAACAATGTGAATGTATCCCAGTCTTCCTTTCTTATTGCTTAATGAAGGAAACATGTCCTAATGTAATATGCATTATTATGTTTTCACCCTTATATTGTTGCCTGATAGCGAAATACGCGTGATTTGTAAAAGCAGTTTTTTAACGTCGTTGTAACACACGAATCCGCTTTCGCTTTTAAAATTTATATCCTAGATAGGGGAGTATCTAGGGTCGTCCAAGGAGGCAAAAATTTCAATAATGATTCTCTTGCTTGGAATACAATCTCAACTTTCTTTTTAATATTTTTCAATATGTAATTTTTTTGTATTTTGAAAAGACGAGGGCAAACGGCAGATTGTAGCGAAAAGAACTAACACCTACAAATGATTAAAAATCTAAAAGATAGAAATATCTTCTTCCTAAGCTCACTCTAGGCAAGTGTAGGCCTAGGGTAATTAGGAAGAAGAGGTGAAATAAGTGCTAGAACCAAAACAAACAACTGCAATAAAAAGCTTAAAAGAAGGCAATTTTTGATTGAGTAGAATGAGTGTTCTTTTCAAGGACAAGTAGAGGAAAGCTTCTACTAGAATTGAACAAATTAAAAGCAAGAAAAGAAACACAAATCCTCTTGTAACAATGGTGAAGAAGGTTGTCTTCTTGCTCCAAGCCTAGCTGCTCCTTGTCTTGAAAAGAGGGCCTCCTTCTTCTCCTTCCTTGAGAGCTCCTCCAAGGTGGAAGCTACCACCTTTAATGCTCTCTCCAAAGGGGTGGGCGTGCACCACCCTTAAAACTCCTCCAAGGTGGCGTGACCACCTTCAAGATCTCCTCCAAGATCTTCCTTGCCTGGCTTCTCCTTTGGCTGGCGTGACCCAAGAGAGAAGGGAAGAGGGGAAGGCACCAAGGGGACAGAATATCCCCTTAATCTTCTTCTTCTTCTTCTCTCTTGGACGTGGGATTCTTGGTGGAATATGAGAGTGAAATGGCTAGCCAAGGATGGCTTGAATGGTGGTGGGTAGTGGTCTTTTTATAGGGTAGGATGGGGGGTTAAGGTGCCCCTTGAAATGGAGGGCTAGGATGGAAGAATGGAGGTGGTTGGTGATCCTATGGCTAAGGAGAGTTGGCGCCAACCCAAGAGGTGTTAAAGGGGGTAGTTATGGTGGTGTTGGTGTCTTTTGGTGGTGGAGAGACACCACCATGTTGGCGCCAACATGGGGTCTTCTAGAAGGGGGGTTAGGTGGATGGTGGAGATGGGTTCAAGGGAGATTGTGTGGTGGAGATGAGGGGAGATTTTGGAGGGAAAAGTGGCGCCATTAAGGGGTGGTTATGGGTAGTTTTTGGCGCCACTTTTAGGTGTCTTTTGGAGGTGGTGGGTAGGTTAGGTTGGTGCCAAGTAGGTTAGCTTATGTGGAGCTTAGGTGGAGCTAGTTGGGTGGAGTTGGTAGGTGGGTTTTTTGGGGTGGTATAAGCCAAGGAAGTTGGAGCATAGCTAAGCTAAGCTAAGCTAGCTTAGCTAATGGAGGAGTAGAGGAGAAGGTAATGGAGCTAGGGTTTAGATGAAGGAGCTGAGGAGAAGAAGTCTGGAGTTGGAGCTGGAGCTGGCTGCTGCTGAAGAGGCTGGCATGGGGCTACTCTAGCTGGCTTAGCTTGCTAGTTCTTTGCTAGTTGCTAAGCCAAGCTAAAGTGAGCTAGCTTCTACCAAAATGAGCTGAGGTGAGCTAGGTCTGGTGCTATCAGGGAGAATCAAGCTGGTTGAGGCAGCTAAGGTAGCTTAGCTCAACTGAGATGAGCTAAGCTGAATCCCCGGGAGCTGGACTTGAGCTTCCTGAGCTGAGATGAATTCTTCTTCAGCTGGCTGGAGTTGAGAGGAGCTGGATGTAGCTGGATCTGAGCTGGGGTGAACTCCTGTCAACTCAGCTGAGCTAGCTAGAGTTCCCTGTGAACTAGTGGGAGCTGAGGTGAGCTAGACTCAGCTAAGTTGAGCTGGATCTGAGCTAACTTGAGCTAGGGTGAGCTAAGGTGAACTCTCTTGAGCTGCCATCCAGCTGAGATTAGCTGAATGGAGCTGGGATGAGCTAACCCTAGTTCAAGTAAGCTAGGTTCCAGCTATGGTGAGCCGGATCAAGCTGGGTTCCAACTAGTCTGGGCTTCTCCTTCACCAATTGCCTTCTTGAGTGCTAGGGTTTTAGGGATCTGTGAATCTGTACATCCCTAACACTCACAAAAACACATTAAAACAATAATAAAAAATGCAATGCATGCCTATCCTAATTTATGCCTAAATGCAGCCCAAAAACCCGTTTGCGGAGTAAAATCCTAAGAGCTAGGTTAGTTTTAAAGCATAAAAATGATGATAAACTGGTGTTTATCATTGCCCCACTCCAAAAAACCTACATAGTAGGTTCAATTCTCTATTGAATTTCATGCATAGATTCACTATAGAAAAAAGACAGTCCATTTTTATTTTGGAGCTTTTATTGTTGTAGTCTAATCCTTCATAGTTGTTCGAAATTTTAGTGCATGCATGCTGTAGTGCAAATTTTGTTGTGAATTTTGGTAGGATTCTTAGTTAAGTAGTTTTTCTTACTAATTTTTGTCAGAATTTTTAGATTTGCATGAAATTATTTCTCAGTATTTTTTTGTTTGAACCCTTATTTTATAGTCTGCCACTAGTATTTAGGTCTAACCTCTAGTCTTCTTAAAAATAATTCCAAAAAAATCTAAAAATTTTTACAAAAATCCAAAAAATTACTTTAGATCAGTGATTAATGATTTGGATTTTTAAACAATTGTGTTTTCATGTACAACTACACTTTCTTTTCATCTTGCGAATCGCACGATCACATCCATCAAAGATTATTGTTGTAATAATTGAAATATATGGGAGAAAAAAATGTCACAAGTCAATTTTGTAGGAACTTAATTAAAAACAAAAGGATACAATAGTATTGGCCAAGAGTGTACAGTGGTTGTTAGATCTTTTTCAAAAAAGATGAGCGTTAATCCTACCTTCTTCTTTAAACTTCAAGTTAATGAAATTGGCCTTCTGACAAGTATTTTCTAGTTTGATGGTAGATCTAGATCTTATTTTAAATTTGGTATTGTGTTAATTTTTGATACAACATACAAAATAAATAAATTTTCCATGCTAAGTTATTTAAATTCATTACTAATGAATGTGAATTATTTTCGTGCAGGGAGTGACAATTAAAACCAATCCCAGAAACTTGTCTCAAAAAATTGGTTGCGTGAAACTTGTCTCAAAAAATTTGTTGCGTGAACTTATCTTGTTTCATCGTTGTACGGAACTTGTCTCGAAGAATTTGTTGTGTGGAAGTTGCCTCATTTTATCATTGTATGGAATTTGTCTAATATTTTGTAAACTATTATGTCTGAAATGTGGACTATGTCTAAATTGTAAACTATTTTGAATGGAATGTAGATGACTAGGTGGTGTAGACTATTCTCATTTTATTTAAAATGAAGATGTGTGATGTGGATGTATGAATTTGGTATTGACTATTCATTGTGATCAAGATGTATAATGCATGGTTACAGGTTTTTTTTATAGGTTTGTTATGGTTGTCTTAAAGTTTTATATGAAGTTCAAGTTTAATTCTATCGTTCGCCTTGTTACAAGTTCCTTATGGTATCTTAAAGTATTGTTACAAGTTAAAGTTTAATTCTATCATGCATCTTGTTATAGGTTCCTTATGGTTGTCCTAAAGTTTGTTACAAGTTCGAGTTTAATTCTATCATACATCTTGCAATAGGTTCCTTTTCATTGTCTTAAAGTTTTGTTACAAGTTCGAGTTTAATTCTATCATATGTCTTCTTATAGGTTTTAGGATTTCTTTTTACAGGTTGTTATAGTTTAGGTATAGGGGCATGTTTTGTGACACTAACTATGGTACTAGTGTTATTAAATTAGTCTCAATTCTCGCCAAAATGTTCATGAATGTTTTAAAGATGCTTGGGAAGCAAAACTTGTGATAATAGAAGACAAATAACTGCTAAATACAAGGATAAATCCAATTTAACCTAGGAGTGTCGAATAACATCAAATTGATTATATTGGTTCTAATTTGTTACATAAAAAATACATGTCCTAGGAGTGAACATCAACTTAGACATTGAATGCCACTTAAATAACAGTGATTATGAGAAGTACATGTTGGATTAAAATCCATATATATATATGGACTAATGTATGCATATAATCAAACATTGATTAAGAGACTGTCAGATATGAATGAGGCCCATGCATAAAAGTGATCATATAAAGTTTTAAGTTAATTTGGGCATATTTGTAGAGACCTCTTTGTAATTAGAATCTCCTTGATGGGTGGAGATGCTAATTACCCAATTGCAATTAGTGAGGATAATTGCAACCTTAATTTGGGGGTTATGGTCCCTAAGAGCCCTCCTGATTTTCTCACAATCCACACCCATCGTGATAGAGAGAGAGAAAGAAGAGAGAGGATACGGCTAGAGAGAACATCTCTTGAAGGTGGCCGTCTCTCAAGGTATTCTCTCTATTGGAGAAGAGCGGAACTCTTGGAAGATCAGATTTGCAGCTCTCTCTGTTGATAAAAAAAGGATGAACATAGGTATCTTTTGTGTCATTCACACACACGCACATACATGTGTATATCCACAAAAATATGTCACCTGCCTTGTTTCATTTCAAATCCCTATTTATGTTTGTGTTTCTATATCTACATGTTGTTCAGATCTTTATTATATGTCAATCACGAGTTTTGCACGATCCAGGACAAAATATAGATGTTCATATTCTTAGAAAAGTCAAATAGTATTTTGTAATTGTCACAATTATCGATACTCATCATGAGCACCGATAAATGTGAGTCATAGATCAGGTTTTTGGTTCTTATCACCCAAAATCTGTAACTTGTATGTACTGGTACTTGTTACGAGTGCTGATACACATGAGATACATATCAAGTTCTGTGTTTTGAAGTTACTAAGATTATAACTCACTAATACCAGTACTGATCTTCAATACCAGTATCTATTAAATACAGGTCGAGGTATCAGTACTCAATAAGTACCGGTACTCATCACCAGTACCAGTACTGTTACGACCCGATTCCCGAACCCTACAGGACCCAAGACCGGCTCGCCTCGACTAATCCCAAGACCTAGTCATCCAACAAGAAATAACCAAAGGCAGGAAGGTAAACCATATTCACACATGCAATATAACTAAGCAGAAGAACCGTACAAAGCAGTAAAGGAAATATATTAGCTGTTTCAGTACATACCACCACAACAACAATAACTACGGAAAGTAGAAAGTAAACAGTAGTAGCAGAACAGTAACTAAAAGTCCATTACTTACTACAACAGTAGAGAAAAAGAAAAGGAAGTGCTGAAGAAAACTACCGCTGGACTCTACTGGGCTCAGCACCCTCCGCAGCCGTAAACTCAGGCTGCTTAACTCCTCTTGGGAATCGTAGAGTGCGTATTTGATTAGAAAAAGCATTGTTGTATACTATGCAATACAATAAAAAAAAAAAATTTATAAAGATAACGAGACTTGAGTCTCGGTCGTTCGTCTCTGGGAGGCATTTATAGAAATGCAAATTTGAAATCGATCTCGCTCACTCCACTTGCTTAAAATTGCATGTCGGTTTCTAATCGTCGGATCAATGTTCAGCCACTTTCATTATGAACCCTAATTACATGCACATGTGTTAGATAGATGACAAATGTGAAAGTGTGAGTTTCAGTACGCACGATTCTAGTTATGTGGTGGTTGTTTACGGAAAATGCGTTAATAGTTAGATTCTCGATATTTTCAGGTACCGACATGCTAGTTGCAACAGATAATAATTAAAAGTAGGCAACTTTAATCACACAAAATATATCGTAATAAGCTCATGGTGATTTTTACACACACACACACATATATAGAAAAAGATTTTTATTCATTCAATCCATGATGGTGGCTACAGCATTAAGCTTGTGGAAAGCTTATAGAGGAATGCTTGGAAATACAAATCTAGCTAGCAGAAAATGATCACATACATGAATCTAAGGGGGGTTTATGCATGCATCATTGGGTGAGAATATAGAGCTACACTACTAAGCAGTAAATAAAGCATGTAAATTATGAAGAACTAAGCTACTAAACTAGCAGAAATAAGGGCATTCGGAGGTGGACTCCGATGGCCTTTGATTTGGTTGAGGGGAGGAGGGGCGGCCAATGGTGCTTAGGCCGATCCTTGGAGAGAGGTTGAGGAGGTGATCCAACAACTTGGCGTGGAGATGGTGGTGTCCATGGTGAAGCAACTAGTGAAGGTGGAGTGGAGGTGGAATGTAGCTAAGCTAAATGGAAGCCAAGAGTGAATGGGTGCAAATGGCCACCACTTAGGTCTTTTTATAGACCTAAGGGAAGCTCCCTAGAGAATTATGGAATTCTCTAGAGAGGCCTATGGTGGGAGCTTGTGGGAGAGTGAGAGGATGGATGGTGGTTTTTAGATCCACCAAATGCGGATCTAGAAATTGAATGGCTCTTGGTTGCTAATTTTAGCAATTAAGGCAACAACACATGGTAGAGAGTTCTAGAGAACTCTAGGCTAGGTATTTTTGTGTGGATGATGTGTGTGGGTGTGTGTGGGTAGAAACTTAGGTGGTTAGGTTGATTAGGTTAGGTTCCAGTGGGTTTAGGTCAAGGCAAGTCTCAAATTAGGGTTGTAAACCCTAATTCACTAAGGTAAAGTGCAATTAAACTTAATACAAGTTTAATTGGGTGTGTGGAAACCTAATTGAGAGTAAAACAACTTAATTAAGTCAGGTCTAGGTCAATTGGACTCTCTTTGAGTCCAATTGGACAGTGTGTGCTGAGATCAGGGCTCAATTGGACTCGATGAGTCCAATTGAATAGACTGACGAGATTGACCATGATCCAAGTCAATTAGGTTTAGTGAGGACCTAATTAGGTCCTTAGGGAGGTCTAGAGGTGATGTACTAGGGTTAGGGCACCTTAATTTAGGCTCCTAGGGGGTTAGAATTGGGTTTAGGGAGTTAAAGATCTAAGATCAAGGCTTGAATTCCAAAACAAGAACTGGAGGACAGTATCAGACGTCTAATAAAGTTGTCAAACATCTTATAGTGAAAAATCAGAAGTCCAGACTTATTGTCTGGACGTCCAATCAGAGTCAGGAGGGATTCTAGGTTCTATCTTGGGTATTCTGTAGAAATTGGACGTCTGACCAAGTGTCTGGACATCCAATAACACTACAGAAGTGGGTTTAAGGTGTGCGGGAGTTGGCTAAGGGTTCTGGACATCATATAACTCATCTGGCCTTCCAGATATAGGCTAGAAGTAGGGTTTTAGGGCTTCCTAGGGTACTAAGGGTGGCTAAGGCTTGGGGAAGCTTCTAGGCTGTCCTAGGGTTAGGATGGACCTAAGTTCTTCACAATTTATTACTTTATTCCTACTTAATATAATATCATACCTTAACTCCCTTACATTATTATCTACTACATCTAATCTAGGTCTTCTGCTCCAGCTCTACTGCAACACCAGTTATTCTTTATTCTTCAGATCCAGCTTTAGATCCAGCTTCAGATCTAGCTTCTGATCAGCTTATTACCTGTAATTGGCATAATGCACCTAATTAGTACATTATAGAATTATTTTATACATAGCTAAAAGAAAGTAGTAAAGGTGCTAGTAATGCTTATGCATGCATGAATTACCCTAACTTATGATATGTTCTAGCCTAATTTAGGTCAATTAATGCCTATGATTGCTGCGCAATCATACCCGCATGCTTAAGTTCTTGCATGTCCTCATGCATGAATATAAAAGAAAATAAATACAGTAGGTAGTAAATGGGTAGAAATCACCTGGTATTGCTCCTGAATTTTAACATTTAACATCGGCCAACCTGATAGTATGCAATATGCGAAAAGGAAATATGCTTAAAAGAAAAATATGCTATGTATAAAGCGAGTATGTATAAGGTGATGGATGAATGTGGGGTAGATGCTGAGTTTAACGCCTCCAACTGGGTGAAAACTCAATCAGATGTATCAGTTCTAGCATAGGAGCCGGTCAATATTAAGAGAGATTTTTTTATCAATAAAAGCTCTCTTGGGTTGCTATCGGTGATTCGATAGCATTCCTTTTCATCTCAAAAAAAAAAAAAAAGATTAAGAGAAAGATGTGCTCGTACGCTCCTAGAATCAATGGTCCGGAGATGCGAACCAACTAATTGTGCACCCCTACTCCAAAAAGTCTAGCTATAAGAAAGTGTGGAGTGGTGGTGGAAAATAGAGTATAATCAGAGGGGGGTCATGATGTTGATTCAGCTGATTTATCATGTCCCACAATTCAGCAGGAAGTTGCTGAGGGAGTAGACAAAAATGTATTTTAGAACCAAAATCTAAGTCATACGGATCCTCATAACGATAATTGACATCAAAGATCTTACCCTCTCCAGGCTCTGGATCATATGGGGGTATACATGAAAATAAAAGATCAGTGGGGAGGTCACTGAAATCCTCATCGGAAATCACTTCGTCCTCATCAGTACTCATCTCTGACTCATCAGAGGCTGACTCTTCAGGCTCCGAGTCAAGCCATCCATTAGATTGACTAGGATGGTAGGTGCGTCCCTAGTTCATTCTGCTCAAAGCTTCACCCTTGTATGCGTTGGGCTCCTTAGTAATTCCTTCCTCAGGTAGCATATTTATTTCTTCCATCAAGTCATCCATAGCTACTTCTGGTCTTCGAATGTCAGGATCAGGGATAGAAAGTGTCATCTCAGAATCTCTAACATCCGAATTAGGGATGTAGGTGAAAGAAGAAGAGTGATGATCAAAAGATGTTGGCTCTAGCACAGGTTCACCTACAATGGAAGTGGCCTAGATTGATCAGTAGTGTCACATATAATGTTTGCCTCAAGATCCATATCCTCAAATGGATCTACTTCCCTTATCTCGATTGGGTTATTTAACCCAAGAGGTATCTCCCAGGATTTAGGATAATCTGATTGTGGCTCAGTCCTGGAGATATCAGTCCTTTCCTCCTCAGTTTCCTGAATGGAGTTCTCAGACGAACCCATTCTGAATATTTCCTACTCCTGCCTCATATCCAAGCTAGATTCTTCTTCACCCGAATCATCTTCCAACATCTGCTCCCGAGAATCTCCTGTGTGTCCGTCCAGCGTAGTCATTTCAGATTCTTCGAGGTCTTCAAGGCTATTTTCCACTTGATATCTCAAAAGCAGTAGTTCTTGAGTTTCTCGATTTTGTCCAATTAGCCTTGTTATCCCTATTATTCCCTGAAGGAGCTCCATCACAGCTTGTTGATATGGAATCCAACTTTGTCGTTGGTTTGGCTCAGTGATAGCTTGGATTTCGTGTAGATAGAATGTGGCCTTCTCCTTAGCGCTAGCTACAACTCTCTGTATTCTATAATGCAGTCGCATATGCATTGGTAGTTCTTCAGGGGTTCCAGGGGGTGAATTAGGTCTACCCATATTCCATGGGTGAGAAGCAGGAGTATGAAATCCATATCCTGGGTTATAAGATGTGGTCCTTTGAGGGACCGGCTGGTATGGGTCGTAATATCTAGGGTTATTATATGGGTTAACCATTTCGATAACCCGAGGAGAAGGATCAGGCGAAGCAAAAAGTCATCTTCACCACCTTGGGTTCTGATCCCAAGGTTGAGCTGATTCAGTGACCCGGGCTCTCAGATAAGCTCGTGGGTCCAGCTCTTCTGGATCCTGATTAGGTCCAAATCCAGGGTTAGCCATTGCGGCTAAGTAGATAGAAGAAGGGGGTGGGGGAGAAGATGGCCTAGGCGAAGTGACTCGCCTCCTTGGGAGTGGCTCCCAAGGTCCAACCAATCGAGGTCTGAGTGACCCCTTCCTCGCATGCACCAACCAACCCCTAGGTTGGTCCAACCAGCCAGACAAGGCTTAGGTCTTGTCAATCAGATGGTCCTTATGATCAGATGACCAGATTTTTCATTTAAAATTCTAATTCCTGAAGAGAAAATTCGTCATTCAACCGACTAAAAGTAATTCCCACCTCTCAAGCTAACCCAGCCAGTCTGATTACGGGGGGACTAAGGGGAAGGTTCTTCCTTCGGCTCACGCCTCCAGTTCTGTTACCCTTTAGCCACGGTTGTTTGACACTACCCTGCAAACTTAGTCACCAGGTTTGGCAAGAGCGGTTGAAACCACCCAGTAATACGATAACGAATTCGAGTTTATTCTGTGTTTTACAATTTATTTTAACCTTTTTTTTTCAATGGGGTTTATGGTGAGTGGTCTACAAGGTGACCAAGCTCATCGACTAAAACACTAGACTTGAATAAGTCTAGGTTAGTCCAAATGTGTGGTCACTAGAGTGTAACCCTAAAGGTATAACCTAGAGTTCATGTAATTCTAGGTTTTTTTCTTTGCGATTTTAGCAGACCAATGAAACACAAATAATTATTTGGATAAAATTTGAATCCAAATAAACTAAAATTTTGCAAGTAGATTCCTTTTTCAATTATCTTTTCAGATAACATTTTTTTGTGATTTTTACTATTTCAACCGAATTTCTAGGAATTTTTGAATGTCAAAAAGTCAGAACTGAAATTATGACCTCTAGTTGGTTTTTCAAATTGAAATAGTATCAAATGATCTTTGAAAATTCGAAAAAAATATGGGAATTAAAACCAATGAAATCAGCTTTCAAACCGCACCATTTCAGTTAAAACATATTTGCGGATTGCTCGAAATTGCTTTTAGAATTTTGAAAAATCTCAAATTTGGGTCAGTTTGACCCCCTTGCACTTCACGAATTTTTAAAACTTTTGTACTTGGATTTTTTCAAATGAATGGAGGCGTTTAAAAGATGGTTTGAAAACGAAAGTCTAGCCTGAATTTCAGAATTTTTTGTTCACTAATTTTTTGGCAATTGAATTTTTAAATCAAAATTTAAAATTTGGCAGAAAATCAAAGAATGGTGGGAAAGCCTTTAAAAAGGTGTTTCAGTTTAAAATTCAAACTTTCCACCAAAATTTTTTTTTTTCAAAAAAATTTTGAAATTTTTTTTTCAAGAAGGATTTTTGTTATACACGCTTGGTTGTGGTTTTAAATGAATATAAGTCAGTCGCGTTGTAGTATAGGTGATCAAGCGTTGATAACAAATAAGAAGTTTTTATTACTCGAAAACCTAAGTATCCGAGGTCGAGCACAGGGAGCAAATGAAATTTATTCAGTAATCTCAATTAATGTAATTGAACACTTAAATCTACTCAAAATCTAATTCAAAATAGAATGCATGAGTTTATGAATTAAAATGTAGCAAAAATAGAAGAGAAACTGAGAGGAATAGAATAAAAAGGTTGATTCTTTTCTTGGCTCTCTTCTTTAGCTTCTTCTTTCTTCTCTCTTTTCTTCTTCTTCTCTCTTCTCTTTTAGCTTTGGCTCTTTCTTTCTTTGACTTTCTCTGCCCTTAGCTCTTCTTCCTTCTCTTGCCTTGGTAAATTCTCTACCTTTCTTCTTCTTCTTCTGTTCTTTGGCCTTCTTCTTCCTTCTTTCTTTCTCTGACTTTGATTTCTTTCTTTCTTTCTTCTTTCTTCTTCATCCTTCCTTCTTCTTTCCTTAAGCTTCTGCCTTTAGCTCTTTTCTTTAGCCATGCCTCCTTTCTGCTACAGTGCCTTCTCTTTCCCTTGACTTCAGCCTTCAACTCTTTTCTTCAGCCGTGCCTCCTTTCTGCTACAGTGCCTTCTCTTTCCCTTGGCTTCTGCCTTCCTTGCTTCTACCTCTTCTTCCTTCTCTGCTTGCCTTGGCTTCTCTTCTTTTCCTTCTTGGCTTCAGCTACGCCTTCCCCTTCCTTTCTTCTTTTCCCTGCACACAGCGGAACAAAACCTACCCCTACCCTCCTCCGCATACTCTCTCTCTCTGTTTCTCTCCTCGGTTCGCTCTAGTAGAGCTGGGTAATTGGGTCAGGTTTCGCGTGCCTAGGTCCAGGCGCATCGGCATGGGTGGTGTGCGAAGCTAATCGGGTTGGTCAACCAGGTCCGTGGGCATAGGTCGAGGGTGAGGTGTGGGTGCATGGGCGAGGGACCTCACCCCGTGTCACTTGAGGCAAACAGCTAGAAACACAAAATCAATATAAGTTGCGCACCTCACTCCTGAGTTCATGAGGTGGGACTAAAACTCCTACCCGCTTCTTCGTGCCCGCAGGTGAGGTGCTTCACTCAATTGCCCCAGCTGGAGTCGCTGAAGACCTCGATAGCTGGGTGTGAAAGTGTCGTGGGAGGATTCCACGCACCTGGGGCGATGCAACCTGGAGCGAAGATACCAGCTCCTTCAAGCTAGCGTTAATGGCTGCGAAGACTCAGACCTGCGCTTCACTGAACACGGCCTTTCGGCCCCATTAAAACACATGAGGAGCTTCGCCGTGTCACGGTGAAGGTGAGGCGGTGGGTGGCTGGCTGCAGGGTGGCCTAGGCATGCGTGCCTAGGTTGCCCTGTGGCCGTGAAGGTGGGTTAGGCAGTGGGCGTGTAGGGAAGTGATGGCGGTCAGTGAAGGGGTGGAATGTGCTTAGTGGATGGTGGTAGAGGTGGTGAGGTAGGTGGCGAGGCATGTGGAGGCATGGAGCGGTGGAAGCGCCTTCGCCGGTGGTCGGTCAGAGAAGGAGAAGGCGGTGGTGGTCTGCGACGTCGAGGGGTTTAAAGTAGAAATTATGAGAGGGTAAATGAAGAGGGGAGAGAGAGGAAATGTTCTGACCTAGTTTAATGGATGAAGGGGGGTAGAGGAGAGGCTGGCCATACTTGCCACCATCGGAGAAGAAGACTTCTAGAGGAGGGAGAACGCAACGACGAAGGGGCTGGAGCACGCACGCGGGTATTGCGTGACGCGGAGGAAGGAGACGAGGATGGCTCTGCCACTGGTATTTGGGAAGAGCGATGAGAAGGAGGGAGATAGGTAGCCGGAGCTTGCTGGATACTTGGCTGGAGGAGAAGGGACTAATTGGAGGTGGTTCTCCGGCCAAGTCAAGCTGAATGGGAGTGGCCAGAGGTGGTGGTTCTTTTATAGGCACTGGCAGGGGCTCTTGTGCTTGAAAGGTAAGCTTCCAAGTGCGAGAGTCCTCGCTGGAGTAGGAAATAGTGGGAGACCCAAATCTCTCGATCTTTCGCATGAGAGATTGGGTGCAAATCATGTCATGGGATCATGCTCAAATGGAAAGGAATTCCTCAGAGAATCTCCCTTCCAAATTTGGGAGATCTCTGAGGAATCAGGGAGAAATCCCTCTCAATTCCTCGCCAGAGTAGAACTCCGCCACTTTAATGGTATAGGGACCTAATTGTAAGAGTGGCGAGGAAGTTAGGGGGGTCTGCGCAATGAATTTTAAAAGTTAGGGGTCAAAATGTAATTGGGTGAACTATTTTGCAAAGTAAGTCAAGATGACCTCCCCTTAGATCCAAATTTTGGTAAAAACCTAATTTGGACCTAAGGAATCCAATGGTAAAGTTATATTTTAGGTTTGGCCATGTTTGACTGGACATTTTATACAAAAACCCAAATTAGGTCAAATATTTAGCTAAGACCCCTATCTAGGTCAAAATAGGTTCCAAAGGCCAAATTGAAGGTTCTAAACCCTAGGGGATATTTTTCCATGAATTTTAGAGGGTTTAGTTGATTTTATCCTGATCAAAACCTTGTGAAATTATGTGAGTTTGTTTTAGGGTTACAAAATGTCATTTAATTCTTAGCTCTCACAATAACCCATTTCTGATTGAACCAATTCACTTTTTATCTTCTTCAGACCATTTGAGTTATGTTTTGCCTCTGAGAAATCCCGTTGATGTACTGCAATGGTAAAATTACAGTACTACCCTTTATTTTATGTTTTCTTCTCAGAATAGTAATCCCTTGAACTAGGCCTTTCTTTAGGTTATGTAGGAGCTTTTATTCTCTTTCTTAGGTCAAAATGAGCTAGTTAGGGCTCATGATGAGGTTCTCATCATACCCCCATGCTTAGCTTTTGCTAGTCCCTTAGCAAAATTTCAAGGTTTTAACTTCTATTCTAGACCATGGGTTTCTTTCATCAGTTAGGATAAGTGCTTTTTCTTTTTCTTTTGATTAGGTCAGAATGCCGACAATAGGCCTAGAGGTACTCAAGTACCAACCAAGATCCGAACCTGACCAGCTCTAGTCTCGGTCCTCCACAATGGTTTTTTAAGGCCTGCAGAAACTATTCTAGGGTTCGTTGGACTCCGCGGTTAAAACACCCGTGCTTGAGATATTTTTTGCCTTGGTTCAGTTTGCAGTGCATTTTTGTAACAGAGAGACAGAGGATTTATTTGTTTAGAGAGTTTTCTCTCTCTTTTCTTTTTATTTCTAGCTTTGGGTTAGCTTCTCAACACGGTTTGTATCGGATTCCTCATCCCCATCATCAATCCTCAAAGGTCCTTAGCAATCGATGCTTCGAGATAGCACCACCCATGGCAACCCTCAGAACCCTGGGTTTTGAAATTTCGAGATAATCCCGCCCATGGAGTTCCGTGGCCGAATCCAGACCTTGACAATCGACATTTCGTGATAATGCCATCCATGGTATTTGAACCAGCAAAGTGCTTACCTGCCCCCGGTAGGATATGTAAATATCCTACGAGACAAGCACCGAGGAGATGATATGTTGTTATGTATCTTTGAGGGCAATTTCCCGCCTCTCCGTTCTAGGAACTCATTCAAATCAACTTGTGTTGATCAGCCGCTCCTAATCTAGGCAACTTTTTCATAACATTAAAACGCTTTTGCGTGATTTTGATAGTTATGCACACTGAACCAGACTGTGTGTGGATTGGGGTGCTTAGGTTACCGAGTCCTGCAAATGGAAGGTCAGTTAACGAGGTCGAATACTCCCTAAGCCTTAGACCTAATACTTAAGTTTCGCATTTTTCTCATCCTCTTGAGGATTATCCAGATCTTAGCAGATACCTGAATTTTTAAACCTAAGAGTTTATCCCAAAAGGCCTAAGATCTACGTCCCTATTAATCTCTTTTTGTGTCTCCTTAGCACTTTTTCTTCATTTATTCTCTTTTTCTTGATGTGGTCTAGAACTTCAATTAATTCCTTTAATCTTTTACTAATGACTATCTCTTTTTCTTTTTCATTTTGTGCTCACTTTTTTGTCATTTTGCTTTTTTCCTCCTCATGATTATATGGCTTACAAAATTTTCCTCCCTCCTCCAATTTTTTGTTATTTTTTTTATAATTTTCTGATTTTTTATGTTTTTTTGTCATATGTGAATTTTTTTGTGAGAATCCTTCTAACTTTTCTTGATTTTGTATGTATGCACTTTACCACCACCCCATGCCTAAGTTTTGCAATGTCCTCATTGTAAACGGAGGGTGTGAAACAGTGTTGGGTTCAGGGGCTTAGAACAGGATAAATCGGGTGGGTGAATGGGTTGGGAAATGACTACTGCGGATGATTTCAAGCTCTGGTACGTGTACCAGAGGTGGGATCAACTGTCGAAGGCTGAACTCAAGGTGCAATAGACGTGGAGTACAAATGGATAATCAGACGGATCTTGGGTTTTTGGAATGACGGGTTGCCTCCCGTTAAGCGCTAAATTCAACGCCTTCAGCAGGGCGGAACATGGGATGGAGAGGGAGTAATCAAATCAGCAGAGTTTTGTAAAACAAGAACCTTGATTAAGAGCCTGGTTGGTCCAACTAGGTGCTTGTTAAGATCAACAGGCTAATGATGCAACCTAAACCCAATCAGTCTGGTGGGTTGATAGATGTAATCAACAGATGTGGAACCCACCAAATGCTATGTGGCTCGGATGGATATGGAAGTGAAAACTCGGGTTTTGGCTGAGTCGAATCAACCTGGTCAGAGTAGGGCTGCGAAAAATGATCAGTGAATAATGTGGAAATCCTATAGGGGTGATCAGAGAATGATGGATCATGTTTTTTAGTCTGATCAATGTTTGATACCCGGTATGTGTATAGAGTTGAATCATCTGCAAACGTCTTTGTGAGAGGTGAATTAGAATAGAAATTGAGTCCGGTTGCGGGTCGGGGTTGAAAATAGGTTTTGAATATTCGGAAAAGGTGGCTTTGCTGGAACCTGAACTTAAATCAGTGATCTCAGGAACTGGGAACTCAGTGTAACGACCCGGTTCCCGAGTCCCTACGAGACACGAGAACCGGACCGACTCGACTAATCCCAAGACCTAGTCGTCCAACGAGGAAGTAACCAAAAGACAGTAAAATAAACCACATTCAGCATGAATATAACTAACAGTAAGAAAGTACAGCAGTAAGGAAAGAAACTACTACAGTAGGTACCACCACAACAGTAAAACAGCATTTATCATATAACAAGAACTGCAGGTAAAGAAGGTACAGCGGAAACAAAACTACTCACTAGAACAGAAACAAAAGAGGTACAAAAGGCTGTGGTAACTCTACTGGACCCTACTCGGCCCAGCGTCATTTGCAGCCGCCGACCCTGGCTGCTCAACACCTGGTCCTGAAAAAGGTAACGAGTGTAACACGTCAGCAAAACGCTGAGTAGAGTGGCAAACTAACTAAAGGCAACAGTAGAGTGTACAGTAGCTGTTATGTTCTATTACTTCCTTTATTCACATCTTTCAATTTCTCTCACTATTTCATTTATTTCTCAGGTCCTTTACTTGATCTCGAATGTCCTCGTGGGAACGATCTTGATTGCAGTCTTTTCCAAAAGTAGAAGTAGCACGTGGTGCTCTCCTGGCCGGGAGAGTCCCCCGTGGCGATCCTACCCTCAGTCAACCACCCCAAGGTCACTGATAGACGTAATGGTGACTACGGCACGCGCGATAAACGCATAGGTAGCTAGCCCGCACTGGCACGCAGTCAGTCATTTCCGTTAACGGGTGCGCCCAAAGCACAGCACGGAACCAGGGCAGAGCCCTCTCAGTAACAGGGGTCCAACCCCTCCACAGTAACCAAACCGGGGCCTTGCCCCTCCACAGTCCGCGCACCCTCGCATGACTACCCTGGTTTGCCCCAGTGGGCCTAACAAGTCGGTGAAGGAGGCTAGCAGAACCCCGGGGCCCGTGGGGTAGCTAGTACTCTCCTAACACTACTAGCTCTCCTCGGTACTACGTACACGAGGGCCAACAAGTCGGTACAGAGCGGCCAATCCTAACCCCGGGTCCCTGGGGCAGCTGGCCCCACTCTGCACTAAACAGGTACAGGTACTTCCCTTGGTACTGCGTACCCAAGAGACAGTACAAACTACATCTCAGTTTCCATTCCTTTTTCTTTCCAGGAGTTCCACTCCTAATTCCCCGTAGGGTTCCAGCTATTTATCTCAGAACATCATATGTTTCACTTTCCAGATTCACGTTCTCAAAAATCCATGATCTCAATCATGTTTCTTTATTCATAACAGACAGCTATTAATTCAAATTACAGGCAGCTTTATATTCCTTTCCATTTTTCCAAGACTGCAGTATTATACATTCCACTAGTTTTTCCATCCTAGGATTCATGCCATATCCTAGGATCTATCATACAATCTAGTTTTCCGACCCTAGGATTCATGCAACACCTAGGAGCTATCATTCCATATATTTCTCATTCCTAGGATTCATGCAATGTCCTAGGTTCTAGTTATGGTTCCATACTTTAACAGATTTTAATAATAACTTAAGCCACTCTACCAGGTACAACGGGAGTAATGGGGGCGTGATCGGGAATCCCGCGCGCCTCCGCGACTCTCAAGACTGCAACCGAACGAGGTCCTATCACAAGGATCAAACACAAGGAGTGTCTCAAAACAGTGTATAGCTACTGTAGACGGGTAGAGGAATTAATTCTGAAACGAACGCAACTCGAATCGCGGAAAACGAAGCCCAAACGGGCCCTAAACGGGTCGAGAAAGACGATACTGTGCAAAATCAGACGTCTGGAACTCCTTCCAGACGTCTTAAACGGTGGATCAGAGAATTACCTGTTCAGCGTGGTTTCCCAGACGTCAGAAGTCTGCGGGGACGTCTGTCCTATACCCCAGACGTCCGATGGTCCACACGGACGTCTGTAGATCACTCCCGCCGTCTGGTACAACTTCCAGAAGTCTGATTCGCAAAGGATGGCGAATCAGCGAACCTGCGCACAGCCAACCCCCCTCCCTCAGTACGGTCAGTCGACAAGAAGGAAGAAGAAGGTGGAAACTCACCTTTCAGACGTCTGTATGATCTTACAGACGTCGACCTTGTCGTCTGGCTATCAATCCAGACGTCTGATTCTGGAAATTTTTCCAGAATCAGGACCCTGCTCGGCCTCCGCTCGCGACGCCGCCCGCGTCGCGCCTCGCGCTCCTGCTGCTCAGACCGCAGCAGGTCCCTCTCCGCGTCGCTCCGCGCCCCCTGCGCCCTCCGCCGACCGGCCAAGCCGCTCCGGCGAGCTCGCCCTCACGGCAGAGCCCCGCCCTCGCACGCCGCACCTCCTCCGCACTCACTGCGGCTGCCGCTGCCGCCCTCGCGCTTGCTCGCTCTCGCGCTCAGGAAGGAGAAGAAGGAGGAGACGGTGGAGACGGGAGGGGAGGCGTGGCCCTTTTAAGGCCGCACGAGGAGGAGAGAGAAGGTGGTCGCAGCGTGCCTGCAGCCGCAGAGAGAGAGAGAGAGGAATTGCAGGTCTGCGCGCACAGGCGCGCAGACGAATCTCCCGTGCGAACATAACTATTCTCCAGATGTCTGGAAACGATCCCGTACGTCTGGTCAGACGTTTGGATGTGATCCCAGACGTCTGGTACGACGTCTGGGCCACCTCCCAGACGTCTTAAAAGGCGTCTGGGGCACACGTTCGTTACAATATAACAAACTCAAAGGAAGTTTCATCCCCGAAACTTGCGCCAACTAGGGTGCGGGAAAAAGATGTCCAACTAACCATAACAAACTCAAAGAGGACCGAAGCCGGTCCGAAAAGACGTACCCGCGAAAAGCTCCGGGTACCGCTCCCCCATTGCCGCCCAAGGCTCCCAGGTAGCCTCCTCGTACCGCTGGCTCCTCCACAAAACCTTTACCAGGAGTACTTGCTTTCGTCTCAACCTGCGGACGGCTCGGTCTAGGATCTGCACTGGCCGCTCGGGGTAGGTCAGGTCGTCGCTCACCTCGACGCTCTCGTGACTCAGTACGTGGCTGGGATCGGCTACGTACTTCCTGAGGTTGGACACGTGGAACACGTCGTGCACACCAGAAAGCTGCGGGGGAAGGGCAAGTCTGTAAGCAACGGGTCCAACCCGCTCCAGGACCTCAAAGGGCCCCACGAACCTCGGCGCGAGCTTCCCTCTCACCCCAAACCGCTGTAAGCCCTTCATGGGCGAAACACGAAGGAAGACGTGGTCCCCAACCTCGAACTGCACCTCTCTGCGTCTGCGATCTGCGTAGCTCTTCTGTCTGCTCCTGACAGTGCGGAGTCGTCTGTGGATCTGCTCAACTACCTCCTGACTCTGCCGGATCAACCTGGGGCCAACCTCCCACTTGGTCCCCACCTCAACCCAACTCAAGGGTGCCGTGCATTTCCGTCCGTACAGAGCCTCGTAGGGAGCCATGCCGATGCTCGAGTGATAACTGTTGTTGTATGCAAACTCCGCCAGGGGCAGGTGCTCCTCCCAAGAGCCCCTCCAGTCTAGTACACAGGCACGCAAAAGGTCCTCAAGTGTCTGTATCGTGCGTTCCGACTGTCCGTCCGTCTGGGGGTGGTAAGCCGTGCTAAACCTCAACCTCGTCCCCAAAGCCTGCTGAAACTTAGCCCAAAACTGGGACGTAAAGCGGGTATCCCGGTCGGATACGATCTCCCGCGGAACTCCGTGTAGTCGCACCACATCACGGATATACCTCTCTGCCAACTGTGCTGGTCCCAAAGTGACTCGGATCGGCAAGAATCGTGCCATTTTCGTCAATCTATCCACTATTACCCAGACTGCGTCGTGTCCTCGCTGGGTAACAGGTAAGCCCACCACCAAGTCCATGGTGATGCTCTCCCACTTCCACTCTGGAACTGGAAGCGGCTGAAGCGGCCCTGCAGGCCTCTGATGCTCGGCTTTCACCTGCTGGCACACTAAGCACTGCTGCACGAACTCACCCACATCCCGCTTCATCCCTCTCCACCAGAACTCGCGTCTCAAGTCATGGTACATTTTCATGTTTCCGGGATGTATGGTGAATTTGGAACCGTGTGCCTCAGTCAGGAGCTCTCTCAACAGCTCCTCGTCTCTGGGGACGCACAACCGTCCCCTTAAGCGTAACACCTGGTCTGTGAAAGAGAAGTCCCCTGGGTCCCCTGATAGTACTCTGTCGCGCAAAGACTGCAACTACGGATCGGCCATCTGTCCCGTGATGATGCGGTCTATCAACTCTGGCCTGGTCTGCCGTGTCACCATCACTGCCCCACAGTACCCTCGTAAGTCTAGAGGTCGCCAACTGCCCACCTCCTCCAAAAGGCTCCAACTCTGTAACTGTAGACTGGCCAAGCGTGCGGGCGCCTTACGGCTCAAGGCGTCAGCCACCACATTGGCCTTTCCCGGGTGGTAGGAGATGCTGCAGTCGTAGTCCTTCAGGAGCTCCAACCAACGTCTCTGTCTCATGTTGAGCTCCTTCTGGTCAAAAAGATATCTGAGGCTCTTGTGATCTGTAAAAATCTCGAAGGTCTCACCGTACAAGTAGTGCCTCCATGTCTTCAGCGCGAAGACAACAGCTGCCAACTCTAGATCGTGGGTAGGGTAGGTATGCTCATGGGGCTTCAGTTGCCGCGAAGCGTAAGCGACCACGTGACCCCTCTGCATGAGCACACCTCCTAACCCCTGCAAGGAAGCGTCCGTGTACACAACGAACCCGCCACTACTGTCAGGGATGGTGAGCACGGGAGCCGAGGTCAACCTCTCCTTCAGCTCCAGAAAACACGCCTCACAGGCGTCTGTCCAAGCGAAAGGCACATCCTTCCGGGTCAACTGTGTCATAGGACGCGCAATCTGTGAAAATCCTCTGATGAACCGTCTGTAGTAACCTGCCAGTCCCAGGAAACTGCGAATCTCAGTGACTGAACGCGGTCTCTCCCACCTGAGCACTGCCTCGACCTTGGCGGGGTCCACCGCCAGGCCGTCTCCAGAGATCACATGACCCAAAAAGGTCACCTCCCTCAACCAGAACTCGCACTTGCTGTATTTGGCGTACAGCCTGCGTCGTCTCAGAGTGTCCAGAACCATCCGCAAGTGCTGCCCGTGCTGCGTCCGATCTCTAGAATAGATGAGTACATCATCTATGAAAACCACCACAAACTGGTCCAAGTACGGTCTAAACACCCGGTTCATCAGGTCCATGAAAGCAGCGGGGGCATTGGTCAGCCCAAACGGCATGACCAAAAACTCGTAGTGTCCGTACCGGGTGCGGAAAGCTGTCTTGGAGATGTCGGTCTCCCTGATCCTCAACTGGTGGTATCCAGACCTCAAGTCGATCTTGGAAAACACCGTGGCACCCCGCAACTGGTCAAACAAATCGTCGATCCTCGGCAGCGGATATCTGTTCTTGATGGTGACCCTATTCAGCTGTCGGTAGTCCACACAAAGGCGTAGGGTCCCATCCTTCTTCTTCACAAACAGTACCGGGGCTCCCCAGGGAGACGCACTGGGCCTCACGAAACCTTTCTCCAAAAGGTCCTGCAACTGGGACTTGAGCTCTCGCAGCTCAAGCGGTGCCATTCTGTATGGCGCGGTGGAGATGGGGCTGGTCCCTGGTACTAGTGAGATCTCAAACTCGATCTCACGCTCGGGCGGTAGTCCTGGTAACTCGTCTGGAAACACGTCGGGGTACTCTCTGACCACCGGGATGCTCTGGAAGTCTGCCACGGGGCTGGGCTCTGCCACCACACAAGCTAGGAAGCCCTCACACCCCTGGCTCAAAAGTCTCGCCGCCCGAAGTGCCGAAATGCACCTGAAACCTCCGTCCACTGGCTGCCCGTGAAACTCGAAAGAAGGCAACTCCGGAATGGAGAAGACAATCTTCCTCTCAAAACAGTCTACCAAGGCATGGTAAGCGGACAGCCAATCCATCCCCAGAATCACTCCAAAGTCCTCCATCTGTATCATAATCAGGTCGGCTGGCAGGCTATGTCCCCCGATGCTGACCCCGCAACCCGTGTACACCTCCTCAGCTACAAACAGCTGACCACTCGGACCTCTGATTACGAACGGATTCTCTAACAGTGTATAATCCTGGTCCAAACTAACTGCGAAACTGGCTGCGACAAACGAGTGCGTAGCGCCTGAATCGAAAAGCGTGTAAACTAGTCTGCCAGAAACTGAAACCATACCTGCTACCACGGATCCCGAAGCTCTGGCGTCCCTGTGTGTTAGGGCGTTGATACGCCCCTCAGCTCTAGGTGCGGACGAAGCAACCACACTCTGCGTCGGACGGGTAGGTGCTGGCTGGTACCCTCCTCGCGACTGCTGTTCTCCTCCTTGTGCCTGGGAACCGCGGCCTCCTGCGCGCCCTCCAGTGCTCTGCGCGGGAAGTATCTGCTGACCTCCTGCCCTAGATGGGCAGTCCCTCCTGACGTGGCCCGGCTGGCCACACTGGTAGCAGAGGGGAACCCGACTCCCGCCCTCAGTGAGTCCCTGCTGTCGGCTAGGCGGGGATCCAGTGCTGGCGATTGACCCCTGTCGAGGGCCCCCAAAGGCCACTGATGGCCCTGCACAGCGTGACAGCTCTCCTGCGGACGCCACGTGTCTCCGTTCTCGCCGGCCCTGTGAGAAGTCTGGCTGAAAGGGCCTCTTCCGCCCGCCGTCGGTCTCTCGCGCGGACGGGTTGGTCTCCTCGTAAGTCATAGCTGCCTCTACCACCCTCGAAAACGTCGGCAGCTTCAGGGGTTTGACATACCCCCGGATCGTAGGCCGGAGCCCCTCGGTGAACCTCCAAAGGCGCTCCTCCTCAGTGGCTACCGCTGTCGCTGCAAAGCGGGACAGCTCCAAGAAACGCGTGCGGTACGCGCTCACGGTCATCGTCCCCTGGTGGAGAGTGTGGAACTCCCGCCTCCTCTGGTCCTGCCACATCTGGGGAAAGTACTGCTCGCAGAAGAGGGTGACGAACTGGTCCCACGTCGGCTCGTCCCTCTCCTGACCCCGGACTGCCCTCCACCACCGGTGTGCCGCACTCTCCAGCTGGTACGTGGCAAAGGCCACGCGGCACTCCACCGAGGGGCCAAGGGTGTCGAAGATCTTCTCCAGCTGCTCAAGCCAGTCCTCTGCCTCGGTCGGGTCCTCATCCCCCTTGAAGGAGGGGGGCTTCAGCTTCCGGAACTGTCCGAAAAGCTCGAAGTGGCGCTGTAGGGGAGGTGCTGGTACACCTCCAAGCGAAGGTGCCTCGTGTACAGAAGTGTCGGAGGAAGGTGGGGGCGGCAGGGGCCCATCCCCTCCCTCGTGTCCAGCGCCGTGTCCGTCGCGTGGTCCCACAGAGGACTCCCCCTCTGCAACCCTAGGAGGAGGTGCTCGGGGCGGTGGGTGGAGCTCCCCTCGTACAATATCTCGAATCAGTCTGGCGAGGTCCTGGGCCTGGATGCCAAGGAGTGGTGGCTGGTCCATCGAGACGTCAACGACAGCACGTCCACCTCGCTGACCTCGTCCTCGGCCGCGCCCGCGGCCAGTCTCGCCAGTCCCGCGACGAGGCATCTCCTGCAAGGAGACGCGAAACAAAACGGAAACGTCAAACAGACGGCACCTAACGAAACTTCTAAGAGCTCATGTCAAGAGATATGTTGTGGTGGCTACTCTAGCTATAAACATGTGAATTGGTTATTTTCCAGTCAGTTGATTCACTTCTCGGGACGACCTTGCTCTGATACCATCTTGTAACGACCCGGTTCCCGAGTCCCTACGAGACACGAGAACCGGACCGACTCGACTAATCCCAAGACCTAGTCGTCCAACGAGGAAGTAACCAAAAGACAGTAAAATAAACCACATTCAGCATGAATATAACTAACAGTAAGAAAGTACAGCAGTAAGGAAAGAAACTACTACAGTAGGTACCACCACAACAGTAAAACAACATTTATCATATAACAAGAACTGCAGGTAAAGAAGGTACAACGGAAACAAAACTACTCACTAGAACAGAAACAAAAGAGGTACAAAAGGCTGTGGTAACTCTACTGGACCCTACTCGGCCCAGCGTCATTTGCAGCCGCCGACCCTGGCTGCTCAACACCTGGTCCTGAAAAAGGTAACGAGTGTAACACGTCAGCAAAACGCTGAGTAGAGTGGCAAACTAACTAAAGGCAACAGTAGAGTGTACAGTAGCTGTTATGTTCTATTACTTCCTTTATTCACATCTTTCAATTTCTCTCACTATTTAATTTATTTCTCAGGTCCTTTACTTGATCTCGAATGTCCTCGTGGGAACGATCTTGATTGCAGTCTTTTCCAAAAGTAGAAGTAGCACGTGGTGCTCTCCTGGCTGGGTGATGAGAACCTCATCATGAGCCATAACTAGCTCATTTTGACCCAATACAAAGGATAAAAGCTCCTACATATCTCAAGGAAAAGCTTAACTCAGAGAATTCTGAGTTTGAGAAGAAAATAAGTCATAAGGGGTAAAAGTGCAATTTTACCAGTATAATCTGCATACAGGGTAATTCAGGGCCCAAACATAGGTCAAAACAGCTTAATAAGAATAAAAGTGGGATGAGATGATCTAGCAAGGGCTACAGCACTTCCAAGGAACCAAATGATAATCTGTAACCCTAAAACGACCCACTTCAATTCACAAGGTTCGAGGCAAAGTAAAAATAGAATAAATCCTCTAAAATTCATAGAAAAATAATCTCTAGGGTTTAGAACCTTCAATTTGGCCTTTAGAACCCATTTTGACCTACATTGAGAACCATGCCCAATTAATAACTTAATTTGGGTTTTTGCGCAAATTGACCGGTCAAACAAGGTTTAATATGAAAATGAAATTTACCATCAGATTCCTTAGGTTCTAATTAGTCATGTATAAAAACTTGAGCCTAAGAAGAAACCTCCTTGACCGACTTTACACTTTGGTCCTCATATATTTACTCTTTGGCCCTCAACTTTTGAACCCTCGCATTTAGGCCCCTAACTCTCCTTCGTTCTTTGCAAACAGGTCCCTCCTGCAAAACCCTGCCAGCACCATGCTCCGGCGACCTTGCGCGGAGCATGGCGCCGCGCAGGGTGAGGTGGAGGACCTGGCAAGTGTACCGGGGGTGCCCTGCGTCGTCAGCCGTCGCAGGAGCACCCCCATGGTCATTGTAGCCCCCCATACCGGCCGTGCGAACGCACGGACGGTATGGGTTCGTATTCCGACCATTCTCCGGCGAGGGAGACACGTCGTCTCCCTCCGCCTTCCTCCCTGCTTCAACCCTATAAATACCCCCCGCCGCTCCACCGACGAAGGCAGCCTGGATCTGACGGAGAAAACCCCCAATTTTCCTCTCTTCTCACTCCGGCAGACGCCCACCAGCTCCGGCGGTTCTTCCTCCTCCTCCTCTTCGCTCTGCCGCAATACCAGCAGCAGAGATTTCTTCCCCTGCTCTTTCCGCGTCGCGCAATACCGGCGCGCGCTGCCTCTGCCCCGTCGTCACCGCCGTCCTTCCCCCACTGGGCACCGTCTTCTCCGGCGACAGTCGATACGACTGTCGCCCTATTCCTCCCCCTTCGTCCCTGCAGTTAAGTTAGACTTACTCCCCTTCTTCTCCTCTTTCTTTCCCCGCTTTCGATTTAGTCAATTAAGCCCTCTACCGACCCTGTTCACCCTCACCCTCTCCACCTCCGACCACCCTCCGGCGAGCCGCTCCCATCACCTCAGCGACCCACACGGCTCGCCGACCACCGCAGAACCTCCGCCTCCTCACCCTGATCCTCTTCCGCCCCTCCACTTCCCACCAAACACCCTCTGCAGACCCACCGAACACACCCACTCCCTCGCTCACAGTTTGACCTAGGACGACCTGACAGCTCCATCTCGCCCCCTGCAGACCCCCTGACCACCTTCGCCGTGCCACGGCGAAGGTCCCCCGCCTGTCTGATTTGGCCGAGAGGCCGTTCTATTGATTTCAGGTTCCAGGCCTTGACCGCCATTGGCGAGGAAGCTCGAAGCCTGCTCGAGGTTGCTCCAAGCCGAGATATCCCAGGTTGAAAAGCCACGGCCAGCGCGAAAGAGTCTCGCGCACACACCCTGGCCCTCAATTGGAGCTGTGCGCCTCAACAGCTGATGCAATTGGAAGCACCATCCCTGCTGCAGGCGTGAGAGAATTGGGGTGGGACATTTAGTCCCACCTCGGAACCTCTCGAAGGCGCGCGGACGCATAAAGGCAAAAACTGCCTTATGCTGTTTGCCTCAGTTACCACGGGGTGAGGTCCCTCTCACCCGACCCGACCCGACTCGGCCTCGTCCGTGACCACGCTCCGCGGACCTGGCCCGACCCGATTAGACTGACCTGCACTCCTCGCCCACCACGCACGCCGGTGGGCCTGGACCCGGGCCTGACCCGAACCCGATTACCCGGTAGCGCTCTGGGAGAGCTTCCGATGAGTGATTTCAGAGAGAGAGATACGCGGGGGAGGGGGGTAGAGTAGGTTTTTGCCTCTTGACGAAAAAAAAACTCTGAAGTGTGCAGGCCAAAGAAGAAGACGAAGCAGACCCGCTGAAGAAGAAGAAGCAGCTGCACTGTAGCAACTGCTCAGTTAAGTCGTCGAAGCACCGGGCCAGACGACGGACAGTCAGCAGCCAGAGCAACACAGAAGGCAGGCTGAAGAAGAAGGAAGGGAGACTTAGTAGCCGAAGGCAGAAGCACCACGATTGCAGAAGAAGAAATAAAGAGAAGCAAGAAGCAAGAAAAGAAGAAGACGATCTGAAGAAAAAGAAAGAAAGGAAACAAGGAAGAACAGAAGAAGAAGAGCACGAGGGGAAAATCTGAAGAAAGCAGAAGAAGAAGAAGAAGAAGAAGAAGAAGAACAAAGAACAGGAAAAACCAAAGACAAAGAGGAAGAAAGAAGAGAAGAAGAAGAAGCCAAATTTTCATCCCTCTCTCTCTCTCTTTATTTTTGTAATAGAACTTGTATATCTCTAGAATACAACTTGCTCCCTGAGTTCGACCTCGGGAACTCTTTTATTTTTCCGAGTAAAAAAATTTTATATGAAACGTTGGTAACAACCGGCTTTACTACAACGACATAACTCAACCCGGTCAAACCCACGCTTATCACTGGGAGAGTCCCACGTGGCGATCCTACCCTCAGTCAACCACCCCAAGGTCACTGACAGACGTAACGGTGACTACGGCGCGCGCGATAAACGCACAGGTAGCTAGCCCGCACTGGCACGCGGTCAGTCGTTTCCGTTAACGGGTGCGCCCAAAGCACAGCACGGAACCAGGGCAGAGCCCTCTCAGTAACAGGGGTCCAACCCCTCCACAGTAACCAAACCGGGGCCTTGCCCCTCCACAGTCCGCGCACCCTCGCCTGACTACCCTGGTTTGCCCCAGTGGGCCTAACAAGTCGGTGAAGGAGGCTAGCAGAACCCCGGGGCCCGTGGGGTAGCTAGTACTCTCCTAACACTACTAGCTCTCCTCGGTACTACGTACACGAGGGCCAACAAGTCGGTACAGAGCGGCCAATCCTAACCCCGGGTCCCTGGGGCGGCTGGCCCCACTCTGCACTAAACAGGTACAGGTACTTCCCTTGGTACTGCGTACCCAAGAGACAGTACAAACTACATCTCAGTTTCCATTCCTTTTTCTTTCCAGGAGTTCCACTCCTAATTCCCCGTAGGGTTCCAGCTATTTATCTCAGAACATCATATGTTTCGCTTTCCAGATTCACGTTCTCAAAAATCCATGATCTCAATCATGTTTCTTTATTCATAACAGACAGCTATTAATTCAAATTACAGGCAGCTTTATATTCCTTTCCATTTTTCCAAGACTGCAGTATTATACATTCCACTAGTTTTTCCATCCTAAGATTCATGCCATATCCTAGGATCTATCATACAATCTAGTTTTCCGGCCCTAGGATTCATGCAACACCTAGGAGCTATCATTCCATATATTTCTCATTCCTAGGATTCATGCAATGTCCTAGGTTCTAGTTATGGTTCCATACTTTAACAGATTTTAATAATAACTTAAGCCACTCTACCAGGTACAACGGGAGTAATGGGGGCGTGATCGGGAATCCCGCGCGCCTCCGCGACTCTCAAGACTGCAACCGAACGAGGTCCTATCACAAGGATCAAACACAAGGAGTGTCTCAAAACAGTGTATAGCTACTGTAGACGGGTAGAGGAATTAATTCTGAAACGAATGCAACTCGAATCGCGGAAAACGGAGCCCAAACGGGCCCTAAATGGGTCGAGAAAGACGATACTGTGCAAAATCAGACGTCTGGAACTCCTTCCAGACGTCTTAAACGGTGGATCAGAGAATTACCTGTTCAGCGTGGTTTCCCAGACGTCCAGAAGTCTGCAGGGACGTCTGTCCTATACCCCAGACGTCCGATGGTCCACACGGACGTCTGTAGATCACTCCCGCCGTCTGGTACAACTTCCAGACGTCTGATTCGCAAAGGATGGCGAATCAGCGAACCTGCGCACAGCCAACCCCCCTCCCTCAGTACGGTCAGTCGACAAGAAGGAAGAAGAAGGCGGAAACTCACCTTTCAGACGTCTGTATGATCTTACAGACGTCGACCTTGTCGTCTGGCTATCAATCCAGACGTCTGATTCTGGAAATTTTTCCAAAATCAGGACCCTGCTCGGCCTCCGCTCGCGACGCCGCCCGCGTCGCGCCTCGCGCTCCTGCTGCTCAGACCGCAGCAGGTCCCTCTCCTCGTCGCTCCGCGCCCCCTGCGCCCTCCGCCGGCCGGCCAAGCCGCTCCGGCGAGCTCGCCCTCACGGCAGAGCCCCGCCCTCGCACGCCGCACCTCCTCCGCGCTCACTGCGGCTGCCGCTGCCGCCCTCGCGCTCGCTCGCTCTCGCGCTCAGGAAGGAGAAGAAGGAGGAGACGGTGGAGACGGGAGGGGAGGCGTGGCCCTTTTAAGGCCGCGCGAGGAGGAGAGAGAAGGTGGTCGCAGCGTGCCTGCAGCCGCAGAGAGAGAGAGAGGAATTGCAGGTCTGCGCGCACAGGCGCGCAGACGAATCTCCCGTGCGAACATAACTGTTCTCCAGACGTCTGGAAACGATCCCGGACGTTTGGTCAGACATCTGGATGTGATCCCAGACGTCTGGTCCGACGTCTGGGCCACCTCCCAGACGTCTTAAAAGGCGTCTGGGGCACACGTTCGTTACACTCAGAGTCAAAGTCGGAGAATGAATCATGTGAGCTGAGATCGTAGATTGGCTTGTTGTAATCAGGAAGCAGATTTTCTCCGATATTATGGTCAGATTCGAAATCGTCGGAGAGTTTGCGAAATTCGAGTTCTGAATAAGATTCAAGATCATGAGTTCCACCATATAATAAATCATATGATGCAGATTCAGCAGCCTGACTAGGGTTTAGCCTATATGTTAGTTCTGAGCTTCAAATGGTGTTCTTACTAGGCTCAAGTTCCAAGCTGGTAGGACAGACGCAATTGAAACCCCACTCGTCCAACTCCTCGATTTTTGTATCATAAATTGGCATGACTTCTGAAAAATTGATTTGTCTCTCTGAGGATGTTGGATAGGGATATTCATCAAATAGAGGCCCAAAATCATATTCTTCATTGAAAATTTGATTTTCTTCATACGAGGCCTTGTATTCTTCCCAATATGTTTCAAATCTAGATTCTAGGCTTGGGATGTGGGTTAAATCACTAGAATCTAGGTCTGAATAACCTTCGAGGGTCACCTTATCAGAATAAGGGGCAGGATTTACACCCTCGAGAGGTTCGATTCTAATCTTATTATTGCAGGAGTCTTGGAATTCTAAGTTTGGTGATTCATGGTCTAGGGTTGGCTCAACATTGTGTTCTCCTATAATTTCCCAACCTAATTCAATATCAGGCATGTTGTCTTCTATCTGGGTTGGGAATCCACAACCAATTTGTGCCTCAAACCCAAGATTTGGGAAATCAGATTGATCCTCGATATTGTTCCAAGATGGCTCATCCTCTGTTTATGGCATATACGAGCATTTCTTAATAATCTCATTATCTCTTCCCATTTTTCAAGATCATCTTGGTGTTGTTCCCAAAGTATCGGATTTGTCATGCATTGGATGCACTCAAAATTGTGTAATTTTTTTATCTCAATGTATCCTATTATGAGAATATCTCGGGTTGATCCATTGTTGGCTTCAGTCAATAATACTTGGGCACCGATTATGATGAAGGTTGTGGTTGTTGGTACACTAACTTGAATGTTTTCTACTGGTGTTGAGATTTTGTCTTCATTTTCATAGAATTCAAGGGCATCCTCAATCATCCTATCTCTCATGGATCTCCAGGATTCAGGTTTCTTGAAAGGTAGTCCTAAGTAATTTGGCTGCATATTTGGATCAGGTGATGGGCTCAAGATGTGGAATCAGAGTTAGGATCAAGATCAAGTTGTGAAGTGAGTAGATCTGAATAAAGAATCCCACTGAAAATGTATGTGTGTGCTCTAAAGCAAAAAATATGAGGGACTGGAGGTGTTTTTGACCTAATCAAGGCACCCAAAGATGTTTGGATGACTATGGAGGTTCGGGGGGGATGATACCCCTAGATCAGAAGGTTGTCCACCTGAGAATTACCTGGGCAGCCAGAGAGGGAGAGTCTCGCAAAGACCCCTACACGGTAGAGTGTCCCCACGAGTTATAGGGTTTCCCCCACCTGACCTCTCTTGTCACTAAGATTCTAGGTAGACCAGAATGGAGACCTTGACCTCTTAAGTCTACCACTTTTAAGATCAAAGGTGCTTTTTAGGGTTTTCACTTGAACTTTAGATGTTTTGATGTTGTGACCTAATTTGGAGGTTGGTTAACCTAAAGGGTCAACTTCACCTGACCTGTCCTAAAGATGGCAAAATGATTCTAGGTGAAGACCTAGAAATCACCCTGATTTGACTCCTAGGTTATTAGGTCCAAGATTTTAAGATTCAAGTGGTTTTAAAGCTCGATTTTAGCGTTTGTCTTGCTTAGATATTTTCAATCATGGGTTTGGGTAGCACACTGATGTGGGTTGGGTTTATTTTCTTTTTATGCAAGCATGTGTGACTATCACTCTAAAAACCCTACTGTTGAAACCCTAATTTGGTTCTATTTCCAATCCTCTTTTCTTTTCATAAAAAGTTCTCTTTGGACTTCAAAACAAGAAGTGTGTCGTCCGTGGAGATTAAGTGTGATTTCTACTAGGCACAGAAATTTGTGGGGTTGGCTCTTTTAAAAGTTGCCTCAACTTTAATAGGTTTTGAAAAATTTTCGCAAAATCAGGAAACTTTTGCCTTAAAGATGGTGATTACTATAGAAAAAGGGCAATTGATTCCTAATTTACTTGCTTCCTTTTTGTCTTCCCAGGATTAGGAGGTGGATTAGGGAAGAAGAGAGATTACCTGCCTTGGAGTGGTTGACATGCACGTGAGATCTCATGAAATACCATGCAAGATCACAACAAAACAAAATAGGGCAAGTTAGTATTCAAATATCACAAAAAATAATGTAGAGACTAGTGATAAATTGCGTGTTGCTCCCCAACAACGGCGCAAAAATGTTATACACGCTTGGTCGTGGTTTTTAAATGAGTATAAGTCAGTCGCATTGTAGTATAGGTGATCAAGCATTGACAACAAATAAGAAGTTTTTATTACTCGAAAACCAAAGTATCCGAGGTTGAACACAGGGAGAAAATGGAATTTATTCACTAATCTTAATCAATGTAATTGAACACTTAAATCTACTCAAAATCTAATTCAAAATAGAATGCAAGAGTTTATGAATTAAAATGTAGCAAAAATAGAAGAGAAATTGAGAGGAATAGAATAAAAAGGTTGATTCTTTTCTTGGCTCTCTTCTTTAGCTTCTTCTTTCTTCTCTCTTTTCTTCTTCTTCTCTCTTTTCTTTTAGCTTTGGCTCTTTCTTTCTTTGACTTTCTCTGCCCTTAACTCTTCTTCCTTCTCTTGCCTTGGTAAATTCTTTGCCTTTCTTCTTCTTCTTATGTTCTTTGGCCTTCTTCTTCCTTCTTTCTTTCTCTAACTTTGATTTCTTTCTTTCTTCTTTCTTCCTCCTCCTTCCTTCTTCTTTCCTTAAGTTTCTACCTTCAGCTCTTTTCTTCAGTCGTGCCTCCTTTCTACTACAATGCCTTCTCTTTCCCTTGGCTTTTGCCTTCCTTACTTCTGCCTCTTCTTCCTACTCTGCTTGCCTTGTCTTCTCTTCTTTTCCTTCTTGGCTTCAGCTGCGCCTTCCCCTTCCTTTCTTCTTTCCCCTGCACACAGCAGATCAAAACCTACCCCTACCCTCCCCCGCATACTCTCTCTTTGTTTCTCTCCTTGGTTCGTTCTCCCAGAGCTAGGTAATTGGGTCGGGTTTCGCATGCCCGGGTTCAGGCGCACCGGCGTGGGTGGTGCGCGAGGAGTGCGAGGCTAATCGGATCGGTCGGCCAGGTCTGCGGGGCATAGGTTGCGGACGAGGCGTGGGTGCATGGGCGAGGGACCTCACCCTGTGTCACTTGAGGCAAATAGCTAGAAACACAAAATCAATATAAGTCGCGCACCTCACTCCCGAGTTCACAAGGTGGGACTAAAAGTCCCACCCGTTTCTTCGCGTCTGCAGGTGAGGTGCTTCACTCAATTGACCTAGTTGGAGTCATTGAAGCCCTCGATAGCTGGGTGGGAAAGTGACGTGGGAGGATTCCGCGCACCTGGGGCTTGTCTGCCTAGGGTGATGCAGCCTAGAGTGAAGATACTAGCTCCTTCAAGCTAGCGTTAATGGCGGTGGAGGCTCAGACTTGCGCTTCACTGAACATGGCCTTTCAGCCCCATTAAAACACATGAGGAGCGTTTTCGTGCCACGGTGAAGGTGAGGTGGTGGGTGGCTGGCCACAGGGTGGCCTAGGCATGCGTGCCCAAGTCACCCTATGGCCGTGAAGGTAGGTTAGGTCGGTGGGCGTGTAGGGAAGTGATGGTGGTCAGTGAAGGGGTGGAATGTGCTCAGTGGATGGTGGTGGAGGTGATGAGGTAGGTGGCGAGGCATGTGGAGGTATGGAGTGGTGGAAGCACCTTCACCGGTGGTTGGCCAGAGATGGGGAAGGTGGTGGTGGTCTGCAGTGTCAAGGGGTTTAAAGTAGAAATTAAGAGAGGGGAAATGAAGAGGGGAGAGAGAGGAAACGTTCTAACCTAGTTTAATGGACGAAGGGGGGTAGAGGAGCGACTGGCCGCACCTGCCACCGTCGGAGAAGAAGACTTCCAGAGGAGGGAGAACGGTGACGACGAAGGGGCTGGAGCACGCGCGCAGGTATTGCGCGACGCGGAGGAAGGAAACAAAGATGGCTCTGCCACTGGTATTGTGGCAGAGCAACGAGAAGGAGGGAGATAGGTCTCTGGAGCCTGTTGGATACTTGGCCAAAGGAGAAGGGTCGAATTGGAGGTGGTTCTCTGGCCAAGTCAAGGTGAATGGGAGCAGTTGGAGGTAGTGGTTCTTTTATAAGCACTGGCAGGGGCTCTTGTGCTTGGAAGGCAAGCTTCCAAGCGCGAGAGTCCTCGCCGGAGTAGGAAATAGTGGGAGACCCAAATCTCTCGAGCTTTTGCACGAGAGATTGGGTGCAAATCACATCATGGGATCATGCCTAGATGGAAGGGAATTCCTCAGAGAATCAGGGAGGGAGATCTCTGAAGAATCAGGGAGGAATCCCCCTCAATTCCTCGTCGGAGTAGGACTCCTCCACTTTAATGGTAGGGGGACCTAATTGTAAGAGGGTGAGGAAGTTAGGGGTGTCTACATAATGAATTTCAAAAGTTAGGGGTCAAAATGTAATTGGGTGGACTGTTTTGCAAAGTAGGTCAAGATGACCTCCCCTTAGGTCTAAATTTTGGTACAAACATAATTTAGACCTAAGAAATCAAATGGTGAAGTTGGATTTTAGGTTTGACCATGTTTGATTGGACATTTTACATAAAAATCCAAATTAGGTCAAATATTTAGCTAGGGCCCCTATCTAAGTCAACATAGGTTCCAAAGGCCAAATTTAAGGTTCTAAACCCTAGGGGATATTTTTCCATGAATTTTAGAGGGTTTAGTTGATTTTTATCCTGACCAGAACCTTGTGAAATTATGTGAGTCTGTTTTAGGGTTACAAAATGTCATTTAATTCCTAGCTTTCACAATAACTCATTTCTGATTGAACCAACTCACTTTTTATCTTCTTCAAACCATTTAACCTATGTTTTGCCTCTGAGAAATCCCGTTGATGTACTACAATGGTAAAATTGCAATTTTACCCTTTATTTCATGTTTTCTTCTTAGAACAGTAATCCCTTGAACTAAGCCCTTCTTTAGGTTATGAAGGAGCTTTTATTCTCTTTCTTAAGTCAAAATAAGCTAGTTAGTGCTCATGATGAGATTCTCATCTATAAAGACTCCTTCTGTCCTAAGCCTTTTAAGACGTCTGGACTATCAGTCAAACGTCTGGTCAGACTTCTGGACCCCTTCCTAGATGTTTGAAAATTGAAATTTTGGTACGTGACTTCGCATCTGCGCGTGGGCTACGTGCAGACAGTACCCTTCATCTCTCTCTTTCCCTCTTCCCTCCACCAAACCCTAACACACCCTTATATAAACCCCTCTTCCCCCCTTCCTTTCTTCCCCACTTCACCACAACCAGCTACCTTCCCTCCTTCCTCTCCATTGTAGCGAGAGGTGCGAGCGCGAGTGAGAGAGCGAGAGTGAGCGATGAGGAGGAGAGGTGACATGAGGAGAGGAGGAAGAGCTTGAGCTCGCAAGCTCGTGGGAGCTCGTCGGAGGGTGCACGACCGAAGCAACACGTGCGAGAGGAGGAGTGCGTCGAGGGAGCTGTCCTCGACACTTGCTGCTGCCGGAGCTGCAGGCGAGGAGGAGAGGCCGTAGCTGCGCGCAACTAGGGAGAGTAGGAAGTGGTTTTGGTTCTGGGATTTTCCCAGAATCAAACGTCTAGCGTGCCATCTAGATGACATATTGGACATCTGGTGATCATACCAGATGACTGAAAGCAGATCTTCGCGAAGGTACATTCCTCTTGTGGTTATGGCCATGCAGGCTGCACCGCAGCTACGATTTTCGTGGCTAAATATAGGAGATTTTCCTGTCGCATGCAGGGATTACTTCGGGAAGGCACGGGACACACCCTCCCACTCGTTTCGGATGTCTGGACAGCTTACCAGACGACCGGAAGCACTCCCAGACATCCGAAGGAGAGGTCAAACGTCTGGAGCTGGGTCCAGATGGTCAAAAAGAGGTTCTGGATGTCTGAGGTCGACGTAGAACCTGAGGTGAGTTTCTGGTTACTTTTAAGACGTCAGGACCTTGTGCCAGACGTCTGATTTAGGTCTGCAGCCATGTTTTTGACCGTTTAGGGTTCATTTAAGGTCCGTTTTACGTAAATAAAATATCGGTGTTTTCCTTGTGAGTTCCTCTACTAGTTAGAAGGCTTTTTATACTATTCTGAATGTTCCATTGTGGTATGTTCCTTGGTATAGGACTTCGATCGGTTGCAGGTTCAGGGCTTGCTGAGGCACGTGAGCCTACCGTTCGAGCCCCCAATACTCCCGGGTAGTCTGGTAGAGTGGTCTTCCCCTAATTTAATTATAAAACTTGAATGCATATGTGAATTGGATAACTAGAAACCTAGGATGTGGCATGAATCCTAAGACGAGAAGTACTTCCACTATTTGCATGCGTATTTGAAATTGCAGTCTTAAATGAATGAATAGAAATGTGAACAACTACTTGTTAATAAATAAGAGCTGCTTATGAAATATGAAATGCTTGTGCTAGTAAACAGTTACCTGTGACATTACTTGTTGAATGTGGTAAATGATGGAAATACGAGCTGCATGTGTATAACCTGAGAATGGAAATGTGAATGATGAAACCTGGTATGGAATGGCATGAGAAATATGAGTATGAACCCTATGGGGAACTAGGATTAGAGCTCCTGGGAATAAATGAATGGATCTGGGAATGTGAGTGGGAAGTGCACTGACCCTTAAGTACGTGGTACCAAGGAGAGCGACTATCCCCTGTTTAGTGTAGAGCATAGCTAGCCACCCTTGGGTTGGGACCTAGGGTTAGGATTGGCCACTCTACACCAACTTCTTGGCCCTCGTGTACACTGTTCCGGGGAGAGCTACTAGTGTAGGGAGAGAGCTAGCCACCCCACGGGGCCCGGGGTTCAGCTAGCCACCCTACACCGACATGTTAGGCCTGTTGGGCAAACCAGAGTAGTCAGACAAGGGTGCGCGGACTGTGGAGGGGCGAGACCCCTCTTGGTTCTCAGGGGCTAGAGCCCTGTTACTGAGAGGGCTAGGCCCTATACTGTTCCGTGCTGTACTTTGGGCGTACCTGTTAGCGGAAACGATTGACCGCGTGCCAGTGCGGGATAGCTACCCATGCGCTTATTGTGCGTGCTGTAGTCACCGCTACGTCTGTCCGTGACCTTGGGGTGGTTGACTGGGTGTAGGGTCATCACGGGGGACTCTCTCGGCCAGGAGAGCACTACGTGTGCCTTCTACTCTTCGAAAAAGACTACATTCGAGATCAAGAAAGAGATCTAAAAAATAAACCAATGGGTGAAAAGGAATAACTTGTGAAATAAAGTAATTGGAATAGGTAGTTTACCTGTTAGCTTTTACTGCTTTAGTTAGTTGGTTGCCACTCTACTTAGCATTCGCTGACTTTGTTTACTCATAACCCTTTTCAGGTCCAGGTGTTGAGCAGCTCGAGTCACCGGCTGCAGAGAGTGCTGGGCCCAGTTGAGCCCAGTAGTAGTCTTACTGTTGTAGTACTTTCTTTTGTTAGTGAGTTTAGACTTTTGTTACCGTTTACGTTTCTGTACTTTATTTTTATTTTACTGTTGTGGTGATGATATGTACTGTTAGCAGCTTTCACTTCTTTTACTACTGGTACTCTTTTACTGTTAGTTACTTAGCATAATGAATGTGGTTTACTTTCCTGCTTTTTGGCTATTTCTTGTTGGACGACTAGGTCTTGGGATTAGTCGAGTCGAGCCGATCTCGTGTCCTGCAGGGATTCGAGAACTAGGTCATAACATCATCAATTTTTTTTCAAAAGATTTTCATTTTTTTTTTTTTTGCTTTTTCAAAACTAACCTAGGATTCAGAAAGAAACCTAATCTAACTACATAGATTTTTTTCTCTCTTTTTCACGAAAATAAATAGGCTATTTTTTTTCTTTTTTCTTTTTAAATAAATCTAACCTAGGGTTCAGAAAGGAAAATCCTAATCTAAGATGAGATGTGCACCTATTCTTTTTTAATCTACGCTCGTTGCGTGTGCAGATTCCAATTTTTCCTATTTCTTTGCACATCAAAAGATAAGCAAAATAAGATTTGTCAGTGATAGCTCAAAAGATTGAAATAAAAAATGACGTTGCCTCCCCGGCAACGATGCTATTTTGTTCGAAATCGTAGAACGCATATTTGATTAGAAAAAGCATCGTAGTATAGTGCGCAATACGATTAACAAAAATAATTTATAACGATAACGAGACTTGAGTCCCGGTCGTTCGTCTCTGGGAGACATTTATGGAAATGCAAATTTGAAATCGATCTCGCTCGCTCCACTTGCTTAAAATTGCATGTCAATTTCTAATCATCGGATCAATGTTCGGCCACTTTCATTATGAATCCTAATTACGTGCGCATGTGTTAGATAGATTACAAATGTGAAAGTGTGAGTTTCAGTACGCACGATTCTAGTTATCTGGTGGTTGTTTACAGAAAATGCGTTAATAGTTAGATCCTCGATATTTTCAGGTACTGACATGCTAGTTGCAACAGATAATAATTAAAAGCAGGTAACTTTAATCACACAAAATATATTGTAATAGGCTCATGGTGATTTTCACACATAGATATATATATATATATATAGAAAAAGATTTTTATTCATTCAATCCATGATGGTGGCTATAGCATTAAGCTTATGGAAAGCTTATAGAGGAATGCTTGGAAATACAAATCTAGCTAGCAGAAAACGATCGCATACATGAATCTAAGAGGGGATTATGCATGCATCATTGGGGGAGAATATAGAGCTACACTACTAAGCAGTAAATAAAGCATGTAAACTATGAAGAAATAAGCTACTAATCTAGCAGAAATAAGGGCATTCGGAGGTGGGCTCTAATGGCCTTTGATTTGGTTGAGAGGAGGAGGGGCGGCCAATGGTGCTTAGACCGGCCCTTGAAGAGAGGTTGAGGAGGTGATCCAACATCTTGGCGTGGAGATGGTGGTGGCCATGGTGAATCAACTAGTGAAGGTGGAGTGGAGGTGGAATGTAGCTATGCTAAATGAAAGCCAAGAGTGAATGGGTGCAAATGGCCACCACTTAGGTCTTTTTATAAACCTAAGGGAAGCTCTCTAGAGAATTATGGAATTCTCTAGAGAGGCCTATGATAGGAGCTTGTGGGAGAGTGAGAGAGAGGATGGATGGTGATTTTTAGATCCACCAAATGTGGATCTAAAAATTGAATGGCTCTTGGTTGCTAATTTTAGCAATCAAGGCAACAACACATGGTAGAGAGTTCTAGAGAACTCTGGGCTAGGTATTTTCGTGTGGATGATTTGTGTGGGTGTGTGTGGGTCAAAACTTAGGTGGCTAGGTTGATTAGGTTAGGTTCTAGTGGGTTTAGGTCAAGGTAGGTCTCAAATTAGGGTTGTAAACCCTAATTCACTAAGGTAAAGTGCAATTAAATTTAATACAAGTTTAATTGGGTGTGTGGAAACCTAATTGACAGTAAAACAACTCAATGAAGTCAGGTCTAGATCAATTGGACTCTCACTGAGTCCAATTGTATAGTGTGTGTTGAGATCTAAGCTCAATTGGACTCGATGAGTCCAATTGAATAGACTGATGAGATTGACCATGATCCAAGTCAATTAGGTTTAGTGATGACCTAATTAGGTCCTTAGGGAAGTCTAGAGATGATGTACTAGGGTTAGGGCACCTTAACTTAGGTTCCTAGGGGGTTAGAATTAGGTTTAGGGAGCTAGAGATCCAAGATCAAGGCTTGAATTCCAAAACAGGAACTGAAGGACAGTATCAGACGTCTAATAAAGTTGTCAGACATCTTATAGTGAAAAATCAAAAGTCCAGACTTATTATCTGGATGTCCAATTAGAGTCAGGAGGGATTCTAGGTTCTGTCTTGGGTATTCTACAGAAATTGGACGTCTGACCAAGTGTTTGGACATCCAATAATACTACAGAAGTGGGTTTAAGGTGTGCGGGAGTTGGCTAAGGGTTCTGGACATCCTATAACTCATCTGGACATCTAGATATAGGCTAGATGTAGGGTTTTAGGGCTTCCTAGGGTACAGTGACCTAATCTAAGGGTGGCTAAGGCTTGGGGAAGCTTCTAGGCTGTCCTAAGGTTAGGATGGACCGAGGTTCTCCACAATTTATTGCTTTATTCCTACTTAATAGAATAGCATACCTTAATTCCCTTACATTATTATCTATTTCATCTAATCTAGGTCTTTCACTCCAGCTCTGCTGCAACACCAGTTATTCTTTATTCTTCAGATCTAGCTGTAGATCCAGCTTTAGATCTAGCTCCTGATCAGCTATTACCTGCAATTGACATAATGCACCTAATCAGTACATTATAGCATTATTTTATGCATAGCTAAAAGAAAGTAGTAAAGGTGCCATTAATGCTTATGCATACATGAATTACCCTAACTTATGCTAAGTTCTAGCCTAATTTAGGTCATTTAAGACCTATGATTGCTACACAATCAACTCCTGGTCCTGAACAGTGTTATGAAAAGGCAGAGTCAGCGGACGCTGAGTAGAGTGGTATCTATATTATCTAAGTACAGAACAGTAAAAGCAATAGGTTTAATTCTCATTTCCATTTATCTATTTTATATGTTCCAGTTTTACCCATTTCTCAAAGTATCCAGATATTTCTTGATCTTACATGTTCCACGTGGGAAAGATCTTGATTATAGTCTATTTTATAGAGTAAAAGGTACACGTGGTGCTCTCCTGGCCAGGAGAGTCCCCCGTGGTAGTCCTACACCCAGTCAACCACCCCGAGGTCACTGTCAAGACGTAGCAGTGACTACGGCAAGCGTGATAAGCGCACGAGTAGCTATCCCGCACTGACACGCGGTCAGTTGTTTCCGCTAGTGGGTACGCTCAAAGTACAGCATGGAACAGTATAGGGCCTTGCCCTCTTAGAACAGCAGTCTCGCCCCTCAGAACCAAACAGGGGTCTCGCCCCTCGACAATCCGAGCACCCTCATCTAACTACCCCAGTTTGTCTAGAGGGCCTAACAAGTCGGTGTAGGGTGGCTAGCTAAACCCTGGGCCTCGTGGGGTGGCTAGCTCCCTCGCTACACTAGTACCTTGCCTCGATACCACGTACGCAAGGGCCAATAGGAGTCAGTGTAGAGTGGTCAATCCTAACCCCAGGTCCTAACCTAAGGGAGGCTAGCTCTGCTCTACACAAAAGGGGACAGTTGCTCTCCTTGGTACCACATACTCAAGGGCCAACACACTTCCCGTCTACATTCCCGGTTTCTGTCTATCCATAGGAGTTCTACTCCTAATTTCTCGAGGGTTCATGCTGATGTTCACCTCATTTATCCCGATCTAGATCTCATCTTTCATAATTCATTTCTCATCCATATGCAGGCAGCTTGTGTTTTCATAATTCAATTCTCAGTACATGCAACTAGTGTTTTCACAGGTAGTTTCATCAAACACAGGCAACTCATATTCTAACAGGCAGCTCGTAATTATAATCCAGGCATTTACTAGCAATTTATCTTAATCACGCATGCGTGTAAGCCATATAGTACAAACAACCTCATTCATTTATCTACCCTAGGGTTCCATTCAGCTACTTCCACAAACACATTCTTATTCAAATATTATTAATGGAATTAAACCACTCTATCAGGAAACACGAGAGTAATGGGGGCTTGAACTGCAGACCCAAACATCTCTGCGAGCCCTAAACACGTAGCAGGCTGAAACCCTATACTAGGGAATACATCACAAAAGGAGGGTTCAAAATAGTGTACAAAGACTCTAGTACATAAAGGAACTCGCGAGGAAAATACAGGTATTTCGTTCGCGTAAAATGGACCCCGATCAGACCCCAAACGGGTTAAAAACATACCTACTGTTCAAAATTAGACGTCTAGGAATACTCCCAAACATCTTAAAAGGTGCCAGATCTTTACCTTAAGTCCCTGCGGTATCCTCTGATGTCTAGACTTTCTCTGCGATCATCTGAAGGCAGTTCCAGACGTCGGACAATGCCTCCGGTCGTCTAGACGCACCTCCGGATGTATGGTGATGTGATCAAACGTCTAAAAGCGTGTGGGAAAGCGTTCCGCGCTCCTTCCTAAGGCTGCACCTGCATACAACATCGCAAGCGTGGACAGCCGACAAATACCCCTGCGCTGCGATATGCATGGCGTAGGGAGATACGTACCTTGCGATAAATGAGCTTTCAGACGTCTGGCCTTAGCTCCAGATGTCCAGGTACCCCGTCAGCCGTTTGGACTCCACTCCAGACGTCTGATACTGGAAAACTTCCAGTATTAGGAACTCCTTCCAGCTCTCTCCGCTTGCTCCGCCTCGCGCTGCCACAGCTCCAACCGCTACAGAGGGTTGGGAGGCCACCTCCTCAAGTTCTCTCCTCCTCCTGTATGTGCTCACGGCGGCCATATGAGCTCCGCTGAGCTTCCACTGAAGCTCCTCCGACCTCAGCCTCCTCCTCCTCCCACGCTCTCCTCCTTCCTCCCTCTCGCTCTCCCTCACTCGCCCCCTCTCGTCACTCCCACACAGCACTGAAGGTGGTGGTGGTGGTTGGTGTGTGGAGTGGAGAGGAGATAGGAGGGGGGGCTTATATAGAAAGCGTGGGGTTTAGGGTTTGGGGAAGAAAAGGAAGGGAGAGAGGAGAGGAGGGTTCTATGCATCGCCGACGCGTAGAGTGCAGTGTGTAGTACAAAAATTTCATTTTCAGATGTCTGGGAAAGGGTCCAGACGTCTGGACAAATGTCTGACTGAGACTCCAGACGTCCTAAAAGGTTAAAAGTGTGATGGGTCATTATAGGTACTCGTTGAGATAAGTTGATTTTGGAGGTTTACCAGTATGTTGGGTGTGCCGGTACTAATCCTTAGTACCAGTGCACATGGGGTACTAGAGAAGTTCTTAAGTGAACTTGAATCTCAATCTGGAAGCGTTGCGTACCGGTGCTTATCACAATTATCGGTACCACATGGATATGGGATCTAAACCTGGGACTCATAGGTACTGGTACTTGTACACCAGTACCGATACATACAAGACATAAGTTCACTTTAAGCTAAGTTTATGATCAGGACTATCCTAAGTTAGAAGTGTGTTATTTATAGTTAAATCCCTCTAGTTATCTTACAATACAAGCCCAAAACCTACAACCTAACTCCATAGCTACAATTTTGTTGCTAACACAACTTCCATAGCTTCAAGTCTTTCCCCTTGCCATTGTAGCTCTTATAATTCTTTGTCCATTACAAAAATAAACAAAATGTAAGAATACATTCAATACTTCATAATTGAAATTTTAAAATGTGTTACCTTTAATTTTAGACATTGATAAAATTTTTATCCTTTACTAGATTCCTTTTTAGACATGTACAATGTTACGTATAATTGACAATGACATTTTTGTACCATATGTCCATTTGACTTTGATCCAATAGCAACTGAATCACTTTTTTCTTTAACAACTTGTAAACTAAAAGGTATTAAAATTACTATTAACGACTAGATGCTTCCATAAAAGAAGTATCCAAACTAAAGATCAATCATATCATTGCTGCTAACTACGATTTTGAAGTAACCCACTTACCAAAAATCCCACTTTCATTCCAAACAGTCTGCACTTTATGCAACTTAGATTAATCTCAAAAGATGATCAAATCAAGGATTTTATGCACTTTGACACACCATAGACAAAATCTAGAGGTTGCAAAATTTACACTATTGTGCAACATAACATTATCAAGCAAGAAGTAAAAAATACAATCCATTCTTAAATTAGAGGAAAATCCAATTTCGCAAGCAACATATAATATGGATCTATCCTTTAGAAAGTACCCAGAGCCAAACTCTACCTATGATAAAAGTAGATTGCTCCATTAATAAAATAGTCAACAACCTAATTCAAGGCACAAAAAATACAAATCAAAAGATCTGTAACCTCAAAATGGAAAAAAAAAATGAATCCAAGATTGCTTCATCAATCAAAATAAAAAACAAATCTCATGCAAATCTCATGCAATCCACTACCGTTGAACCTCCACCTACCGTCTAGCCTTTCAACTCCACTGCCAAACATTTGTTTGACCCCAACACCTTGACTCACACCTTGTACATTGTGACTCCTCAATGGTGACACGCCATCGAGACTCGAGTTGTAGAGAGGTTTCATTTTTTGTCTTGAGGATGCAGAGGAGGCGAAGAGGGGCTGGAAAGAGGAAGAGGTGGGAAGCTGCAGGAGGTGGGGGAGTAGGCAGAAAGGACAGGAGATGGGGTGAGGGGGCTAATGAGGGGGAAGGTGGAGAGAAGAGGGAGGGAGTAGGAGGTTGCTGAATAACAGGACAAGGGAAGCTTGTGAACCCCAGTAATTTTCTTGGGGTGCAAGTAATTTAAATTGATTTTTATTTCAAACTATCAATTCTGGAAGAAATGACCCCCAGTAACTATCTTGTCCAAACAGTAAAATGAATGGTTTCATAGAATTTTTGAAATTTTTCCCGTGATTCCTTATTTGATACGAAATCTATATAATGAATTTTCAACAATTTTGGAGCAATATAAAATTCAAGAAGGTGGGAATTTCCTGTTTGATTTTCAAGAGAACCCATGTTCACTCAGAGAATTTTTGAAAATTCTATGGAGCTAATTTTTAGATGAAATGTGGTGGATTAGTTCCAAACTTGTTGGGACACCTCCAGTTCAATTTTGAGAATTTTTGGGTGCTCGGATCACTCGAAATGAATTTTTTGAAGTGGAAATTAACAATCTGTTCGAGTACAGATTTTAGAGATTGTGGTATCTTGTGGAACATGAATACAACAACCAAGTTTTTTGGTTTCTTTTTTTTTTGAATGTTTCTTTTTTTTGAAAGTATATATATATATATATATATATATCTTTTTGTTTGTGTTTTTTTATAATTATAGAATGGTACTTGCTTGGTAGTCTTCACCCATACTCGTAAGTGTGTGAAGAGAACACCGCCCCTCAATCTCCCGCGCCCATAAGTAGCTATCAGCCTGTGTGCTTCAACCCATGTGTGCTACATGTACAAGACACAAGAAAAACAAGGAATTTGATTAGTACCTAAAAATAAAAATGTGAGAATGAATCCAAAATAGTTAGCTCCAGGTAACGGTGTCAATTTGTTTGTGACGAAATTGTGAAATATAAAAGTAAGTATTTGTCATTGTAGTTATGTAATCTTTAAACAAATGAATTTATTTTTATTTAACCAAGTGGTGAGTCTAGGTTGAATATAGGAAGGTAAGATATCGGTCTCTTATTGGTTCTCACTTATTTTATTTTTGGTCTTTTTTATAATATTCACATTTTTATAATTTTGCAAAGAAAAAGTGTAAACTTAATCCCTTACAGACTCCCTAATATACCAATCCTACTTGGCTTCTATCCATGTCAGATTTTCACTTTTGGCCACTTCTCATACGAGCTTCTATCACCATCTGCAATAGCACTCATATGGTTTGTGTCAGCATGCAGATGTGCACTATGTAAAGTAGCATGGTCAGATTATCACTCTATTGTTGCTGATGGCAAATGATGTTTCACGGCAATCGAGTCCTTTCCCTTGCAAATGTTAGATCTACTAATCGCGTTTGTGTGTAAGAGATGTTGTACTCATGACATTGTTTCCCCTTGGTATTCGTTAGGTAGGAAATTTCCTTAATCATCTTTGACGCCTTCACCTTTTTCGTACATTCTCTTTTCCCTATATTGATGTCAATCTGTTCTGAACCTCAATTGTTCTTGTTGTTGTCGGCAGGGATCTACAGTGAACCTTACTTCAATTGAACCTCAATCGTCCTTATTGCTATTTATTGTTGCCGGTAGGATGTTATTCTTCATGTCAATGTGATATTCCTTCCAAGGGTAGGCGAAGTTGCAATCCTTGCTGTTGTTTTGGTGTGTAGATGTCACATCTGCAGCTTTCTTTTTCTTTGTAATGATAGTTTTCTTGCTCCTTATCCAGGTTGGTCATGTTATGTGTTACATAGTAAAGTAATTTGCCTTTCCATTTGTTGACGTCTTCTCTTTCTACTGACTTCAATGTCCAACTCTTTCAAGCTCTGTTGTCAGAGCAAGATTGATATTTATAAATGCTGCATTGTAGTATAGCCAAAATCACTTTGAAAATAAATAATATTTATTACTCGAAGTCGAAGTCTGAGGTTGAACATAGGGAGTAAATAGGAATTCATACACTAATCTCAAATAAAATGTAATTGAATACAAAATTTAAGCCAAATAAATTACTCAAAAATGATAATCAATGTAGGATATGAGTATAGCAAGAATTTGACATGATAAAAAGAGATCTATAATAAAATAATGGTGATTTAGATCACCAATTATTTACTATAGTTATATGTATACTAAGGTAATCAATAATGCCACAGTAATCATGATGAAATCAATCAAATATCCGCACAGTAGCTTAAATACTACAGTAATTAGACGTTGCCTTTGGAGATTAGACACCTTAAATGTTCAACTGCTACAGTGCCTTCTTTGTTTCTTCTTCTTTCTCTTCTCTTTTCCTCCTCTTCTTCCACGACCCTATTCTTCCTTCAGTTCTTCTCTGCTTTCTCTTCTTCAAGCCTTCTTCTTCTGCCTATCTTCTCTTCTTCAAGCACAAGGGAAAGGGTCATCAGATTTTGGCCAAGTGTTAGCCAATTTCTCTAAAGAGCAAAACCCCCCTGCCCCACGCACTCTCTCTTTCTCTCTCTGGGATCCGCTCTCCTAGAGCCTTCCACAGTAACAGGTAATCGAGTAATCGGGTCAAGCGTGCACCCGGGTCCAGGGTTGCGGGTGTGGGTCCCAGCCGAGGAGTGTATAGGGCTTAGGCAGGTTATCGGGTATGCACCAGGTCCATGGGGGTAATGTCGCAGATGAGGCACGTGAGGGTGAGGGGACCTCACCCCCTATGTGTCACTTGAGGCGATAAGCTCATGTGACAAAAACAACTTATATGGCTTCAACTGCTCCTCAATCCATGATGTGGGACTAAATCCCATCGCTTTTCTCTGCGTGGAGCTACAACTGTTGTTTTGCGTGATTGTGGTCAAAGGCTCAGTCAAAGAGCCAAATTGGCTCCTTGGTTGCGCTCCTGGAGATGTTCCGCTGTGCCTGGGGCCTGTAGGTGCTAGAGAGAGGTTGAAGCTTTTCTTGAAGCTTCGCTAATGGCGGTCGAGGCAGTGAAGACCTGAAAACAAGAATACGACCTTGCAGCCAAGTTAAAGAGGTTCAGGAGCTTCGCAGGGATGCGGAGAAGGTGTGGGTAGCGGTGGCGTGCTGCGAAGGTGTGTATAGGTGGTTGGCGAAGACAGAATAGGTCAGAGATGATGGGTTTGTTCGGCAAAGAGTTCAGGTGGACGGGAAGGCGAATAAAGATAGGGGTTTTGTGCACGGAGGGATGGCGATGCTTTTGGGAGTTGTGGCAAGGTGTGTGGATGAGTGTAGCATGAGGAGGACCTCGTCAGAGGTGCGGTCGGAGATGGGGAAGACAGAGGTGAGCGACTGCGTTGAGGGCTATTTTTGAGGTTTTTGGGTATAAAACTAAACCTAAGAGCTAACCTTACTAATATAACCTAATCTAAACGGACGAACGGGGGAGAACAGCAATGACGTTGGTAGGCCGGTGCTGGGGAAGAAGGTGCTCCGATGAATGGAACAGCGACGACGACGGAGATAGTGGGGCTCCTACTGGTATGACCAAGAGCGATGAGAGAGAGAGAATCTGGCCACTGGTTTTGTGGACGGATAACGAAGGAGGTCAGGAGGAGTCGTCGGAGCTTGTGGAGCTTCGCGGTCGGAAAAGGAAGGAGGAAAGGAGGGTTTCACAGTCGAAATCAAGCTTAAGAGCACGGCTATGCCTTGGGGATCTTTTTATAGGGCTTAGGATGGGTTTTGAGCTTGGAAGCCAATCTTCCAAGCTAGGAATTGTCGTCGGAGTAGGAAACCCAAATCTCTCATGCATTCGCATGAGAAATTGGGAAGGTTATGGAGCTCATTGACGGATTCAGAGGAAAGAGGACTCATCAAAGAATTTCCCTTCCAATTTTGGAAGGGATTGATTGAACAAAGGAGTTCTCTTCAATCAAAGGTCACCGGAGAAGGATTCCTTCGCGATAATGGTGGAGGGACCGATTTTCAAAGAGTGACGACAAAGACAGGTGCCTTTTTGTAAGGATTTCAAAAGTTAGGGGCATGTGTGTGAGAGAAAAGACTCAAACTGGACCAAATTACAAACTAGGTTAAGATGATCTTAGATTGGGCCTAATTTGGACCAAACAAATCGAATGGTGAAGTTAGATTTAGGTTTTGACCAAGTTTAATTAGGTAATTTATGTAAAAATCCAAATTAGGGAAAATATCAGTCCGAGACTCTTTTGGGTGAAGACGGGTTCTAATGGTCAAATTGAGGATACCAAACCCTAGAGAATATTTTTATATGAATTTTAGAGGGTTTAGGTGAATTTTATCCTGACCAGAACCTCAGTTAATTAAGCAAGTCTATTTTTAGAGTTTCAGAAGTCATTTAATTATCAAAATACGTGAAAACTCATTTCTGACTATTCTAACCTACTTGTTGGATATTTAAGGCCATTTGACCCTTAATTACCCCTTGAGAAAACCCATGATTATACTACAATTGAGATATGTTGTTAAAACTGCAATTTTAACCCTATTTTCTTATCTTTCTTTCAAAATGGATTTGCAGTGAATTAGGGCTCTCTAGCGGTTATGTGGGAGAGTTTAATCTTTGATAATGACTAAATTGAGCTAGTTATGGCTCATGATGGTGTTCCCATCATACCCCCATGCCTAGCTTTTGCTGGTCCCTTAACAAAATGTCATGGAATTAACTCAAATTCTTGACCATATGCCTTTTTATGCTCATATTTCTACTGTATGCTTTCTTTTATAGATTAGATCAGAATGCCGTTAGTACGCCTAGAGGTATTCAAGTACCAACCAAGATCTGGACTTGACCAGCTCTAGCCTCAGTCCACCGTGAAGGTTTCTAAGGCCCACAGGAACTAATCTAAGGTTCGTTGAACTCCGTAGTTAAAGCACCTGTGCTTGTAACATGTTTTAGCCCAGGTTCAGTTTGCAGTGCGTTTTTGTAGGAGAGAGATAGAAGAATTTTTTTCTTTATTTTTGGAGAGTTTTCTCTCTCTTTTTTTTATTTCTAGCTTCAGATTGGCTTTACAACATGGTCTGTATCAGATTCTTAATTCCTACCAACAATCCTTGCAGGGTCCCTAGCTTTTGATGCTTCAAGATAGCACTGCCCATGGCAACCCCCAGAACCCTGGCTTTCGAGATTTCGGGATAATCCCGCCCATGGTGTTCTATAGCTAAATTTAGGCCCTGGCAATCGACATTTTTAGATAATCCCGCCCATGGCACCTGAACTAGCACAAGGTGCTTACATGCCCCCTGTAGGATATCTGGATATCCTAGGAGACAAGCACCAAGGAGACGGTATGTTATTGCGCATCTTCGAGGGGAATTTTCCGCCTCTTCACGCTGGGAACTCTTCCAAATCAATTTGTGTTGATCAGCTATTCTTAATCTAGGTAGCATTTTCAGAACAGATTTAATGCATTTACGTGATTTTGATATTTAAGTGCACAGAACCAGACTGTGTGTGGATTAGGGTGCTTAGGTTACTGAGTCTCGCAAACCAGAGGTTAGTTAATGAGGCTGAATAATCCCTAAGTCTTAGACCTAATACTTAAGCTTCGCATTTTCCCTAACCTCTTGAGGACTATCTAGATCTTAACAAACACTTGAATTTTTAAGCCTAGAATCACAACCCAAAAGGCCTAAGATCAGCGTTCATACTAATATCTTTTTGTCTCTTAGCACTTTTTGTCTTTTATTTTATTTCTTTTTTATTTGGTTTAGAACTAAGGCAATTCCTTAATCTTTTACTAATGACTATCTCTTTTTTCTTCTTTCCAAACTGTTGCTCCTTTATGTCATTTAAATCACCTCCCCTTTTCCTCCTCAAAAATGATATGCACTCAAAATTTCCTCCCTTCTCCATTTTTTGTTCTTTTTCAATTTTCTATTATTTTTGGTTTTTTGGAATATGTAATTTTTTTGTGAGAACCCTTCTGAACTTGTGAAGTTTTGTATGTTCGCACTTTACCACCCCCCCATGCCTAAGTTTTGCAATGTCCTCATTGTAAACGGAGGGTGTGAAACAGTTAGGGTTCAGGAATTAGAACAGGATTATCGGTTGAGCGATCGGGTCAGGATGACTGTTGCAAATGATTTCAAGCCTTGATATGGGTACTAGAGGTGGAGTTAACTATTTTAAAATTGAATTCAGGGTGCAATAGATGTGAAGTTCAAGAAAGATAATCAGAAGGATCTTAGGTTTTTGGAATGACGGGTTGCCTCCCGTTAAGCGCTAAATTCAATGCCTTCAGCAGAGTGGAAAATGGTATGGAGGAGTGGTGAAACCAGACAAGTTTTGTAGAACAAGCACCTTAATCAAAAGCCTGGTTGGTCCAACCAGGTGCTTGTTCTGATCAGCAGGCTGATGATGCAGCCCAAACCCAATCAATCTGGCAGGTTGATAGATGTAGATCAAAAGATGCAGGACCCACCATATGCTCTGAAGCTTGGAATGATGTGGAAGTGTATAGCTAGGGTTTGGCTGAGTCAAATCGACCTGATTAGAGTAGGGGTCCTCAAATGAGAATGAATCAACAGAGGATGTAAAAACCCTACGAAAATGATCAGAGAAGGATGGGGTGGGATTTGTAGTCTAATCGACGTCCGAAACCCGATTGGAATGTTTAGGAGAATCATCTACAACCAGCTCATTGAGAAGGGAATCATAGTAGTAATTGAGTCCGGTTGCGGGTCGGGGTAGAGAATGGGTTTGGGAAGGTTCTGTATTTATAGAAGAGGCATTTTCAAGAATAATTGTGTGTGAGGGCTCCTCTAGAAAGGATTCAACGGTGGATTCATTTAGAGAGTCCTCATAGTAGCCATTAAACTCAAAGGTAAATGCCTGAAGAGTGTTTATAGGATCAAGAAAATCTAAGTCAAGAAAAGATTCAAACTTTGGGTTGTACACACTCTTAGCAATTTCTGTTTCTGATTCCTAAGGATCAAAAAGAAATGATTCCATCTCAATGGAACCTGATTTTGAATCAATGATCTCGGGATCAGGGACCTCAGAATCAAAGTTGAAGAATTGATAATGTATGCTAAGGTCGTAGATTGGTTCATAGTCGTCAGGAAATAAAGGTTCTCCGAAATCATAATAAGATTCGAATCGTTGGAGAACTTGCGAGAATCAAGTTTTGAATATGATTCGGGATTAAAGGTTCCATCATAGAATAAATCAAAAGATGTAGACTCAACAACCTGACTTGGACCTAGCCTATTCTCAAATTTTCAGCTCAAAAAGGTGTCCCTATTAGATCTGGGCTTGGGTTCTTGGCTTGTAGGGAAAACCCAATCAAAACCCAACTCTTCCAACTTAATTTCTGTATCGTAGATCGGCGTGACTTCCGAAAAATTAATTTGTGTTTCTAAGGATGTTGGAGTGGTGCATTCATCAAATACAGGCCCAGAATCATAATCCAAATTCAAACTCTAATTTTCATCATATAGGGCCTTGTAATCATCCCAATAAGGCTCAGATCTAAATTCTAGGTTAAGGGTGTGGGTTGGATCACTAGAATCTAGGTTGGGCTCTACAGGGATGTCAGAATTGCCCTTGGGGGTCACCTTATCAGAGTAAGGAGTGGAATTTACACCCTCGAGAGGTTCTGATTCAATCTCATTATCACAGGAGTCTAGGAAATCTAAGCTTGGCGAGCCAGGGTTTTGGTTTTCTAGGGCTGGCTCAAAATTGTGTTCTCCTGCAATTGGATCCTCCTAACCCATTTCAAGATTAGGAATGTTAATTCATTCGTAATTTGAATTAGGTTCCATTCGGGTTGGGGGTCCATAACAAGCTCGATCATCAAACTCGAGATTTGGAAAATTGTGTTGATCACTAGTCTTCCTCTAAGATGTTTTGTTAGTTTCTAACAGGTATTTTTGATCAATTGTTATATATAACTTATTCAGCAATTCTCCCCGTTCTTTTAGAAATTCCTAGAATTTTTCTGGAAGTGAAGGGCTTGACCAAAATTGCAGACAATCATTATTGTGTAATTTCACCAATTCACTGTGTTATGCTAATAGGAGATCCTGGTTTGAACCGTGTTTCATTTGTGTTCATATTATCTCTACATAGTTCATGATGGTCTCTGTTGTTTTTGCAAATCTTTCCTGAATGTCCCTTGCATAATATTCTTCATGGTTTCTATAGGCATTCTCAAGGATTTTTTCTTTGAAGCTCATTTGGGATTCAGGTTTCCTAAATAATCTTCCTATATAACCAAGCTGCATTTTGAATCAAATGGTGGAATCAAGATGTAGAATCAAAACTCAGGTTCAAATTGGAGTTGATCAGGTCTGAAAGAGATTCCCAAGAAAATTTGTGTGTGTGCTCTAAGGGAAGGGATGAGGGACTGGATGTGATATTAACCCAATCAAGGCACCCAAATATTTTTGGGTGACTAAGGCAATTTCAAGGCGGATGATACCTCTGAATCAGAAATTCGTACACCTGAGAAATACCTGGCCAGCCAGGAAGGGAGAGCCTTGCAAAGACCCCTACACGGTAGATTGTCCCCATGGGTTACAAGGTTTCCCCCACCCAACCTTCTTTGTCACTGAGGATCCAGGTAAACCGGAACGTACAAACTTAAGTCCTTAAGTCTACCACTTTTATGTCCTAATTTGTGCCTTGATTTCACTTGATTAAAGGTTAATTTAGACTTGCGACCTAATTTGGAGGTTGGTTGGCCTACAATGTAGACCAACTTCACCTGATCTTCCCTAAAGATGGTAGAATGAGATCTAGGTCAAGACCTAGAAATCACCTTGATTTGACTCCCAGGTTATTAGGTCCAAGGATTTTAAGGTTCAAGTGAATTTAGAGCCTGATTTTTAGGGTTTTTGTTGATTAGATGTTTTTAACCAGGGGTTTGGGTAGCACACAAATGCGGGTCGGTTTGTTTTCCTTTTATGCAGGCAAGTGTGAACAAGCACTTCAAAACCCTAATTGGCTCTATTTCCAAGTCCAATTGATCTTGACATGTTTACCTTGGGCTTCAAGTAAGAAGTGTGTTAGCCCAAAAGTGATTAGAAATTAAGCGTAGTTCCTAATAGGCACAGGCAATTTGGGGTAGGATCTCTAAACAAAATTGCTCAAACTCAATGAGATTTGAAAAAAATTCACAAATCAGGAAACTTGCCCTTTAAATGATAATTACTATGAAAAAGAAGGTAGGTGATTCCTAATTAATTATTTCCTTTTTTGTCTTCTCAAGATTAGGAGGTTGATTATGGAAGAATAGAGAAGTTACCTGCCTCGGAGTAATTGAATTGCGCGGAAGATCTCCTCGTGAAGTACCTCGCAAAATCACAAAAAAAAACAAACAGGCAAGTCAGTGCTCAAATATAAAAATATAGCAAGAGAATAGCGGTGAATTGCGTGTTACTCCCCGGTAACGACGCCAAAATGTTGTCAAAGCGAGATCGATATTTATAAATGTTGCGTTGTAGTATAGACGAAATCACGTTGAAAACAAATATATTTATTACTCGAAGTTGAAGTCCAAGGTTGAACACAGGGAGTAAATAGGAATTCACACACCAATCTCAAATAAAATGTAATTAAGCACAAAATTTAAGCCAAATAAATTACTCAAAAATGATAATCAATGTAGGACATGAGTTTAACAAGAATTTGACATGATAAAAAGAGATATATAACAAAATAATGGTGATTTAGATCACCAATTATTTAGTATAGTTATATGTATACTAAGGTAATAAATAATGCCACAAATCAGGACCAAATCAATTAAATATCTGCATAGTAACTTGAATACTACAGTAATCAGACGTCTACTTTGGAGATCAGATGACTTAAATGTTCAACTATTACAGTGCCTTCTTCTTTGTTTCTTCTTCTTTCTCTTCTCTTTTCCTCCTCTTCTTCCATGGCCCTGTTCTTCCTTCAGTTCTTCTCTGCTTTCTCTTCTTCAAGCCTTCTTCTTCTGCCCGTCTTCTCTTCTTCAAGCACAAGGGAAAGGATCTTCAGAATTTGGCTAAGTGTTAGCCAATTTCTCCAGAGAGAAAAACCCCCTGCCCCACGCACTCTCTCTCTTTCTCTCTCTGGGATCCGCTCTCCTAGAGCCTTCCACAGTTAAAGGTAATCGAGTACTCGGGTCAAGCGTGCACTCGGGTCCAGGGCTGCGAGCATGGGTCGCAGCCGAGGAGTGTATAGGGCTTAGGTGGGTTATCAGGTATGCACCAGGTCTGGGGGGGCAATGTCGCGAATGAGGCATGTGAGGGTACAGGGACCTCACCCCCTATGTGTCACTTGTGGCGATAAGGTCATGTGACAAAAACAACTTATGCAGCTTCAACTGCCCCTCAATCCACGATGTGGGACTAAATCCCATTGCCTTTCTCATCGTGGAGCTGTAGCTGCTATTTCGCGTGATTGTGGTCAAAGGCTTAGTCAAAGAGCCAAATTGGCTCCTTGGTTGCGCTCTTGGAGATGTTCCGCTACGCCTGGGGCCTGTAGGTGTTAGAGAGAGGTTGAAGCTTAGCTTGAAGCTTCACTAATGGTGGTCGAGGCAGTGAAGACCTGAAAACAAGAATACAGCTGTGCGGCCAAGTTAAAGAGGTTCAGGAGCTTCACAGGGATGCGACGAAGGTGTGGGTGGCGGTGGCGTGCTGCGAAGGTGTGTATAGGTGGCTGGCAAAGATGGAATAGGTTGAAGATGATGGGTTTGTTCGGAGGGGAGTTAAGGTGGACGGGAAGGCGAATGTGATAGGGGTTTTGTGCGTGGAGGGACAACGGTGCTTTTGGGAGTTGTGGCGAGGCGTGTGGATGAGTGTAGTGTGCAAAGGACCTCACCGGAGGTGCAACCAGAGATGGGGAAGACGGAGGTGAGTGGCGACGTGGAGAGCTATTTTTGAGGTTTTTGGGTATAAAAATAAACCTAAGAGCTAAGCTAAATAATCTAACCTAATCTAAATGGACGAATGGGGGAGAACAACACCGGTGTTGGTAGGCCGACGCTGGGGAAGAAGGTGCTCCGATGATGGGAACGACGACGACGGAGATAGAGGGGCTCCTGCTGGTACGGCCAAGAGCGGATGAGAGAGAGAAAGAGAATCCGGTCACTGGTTTTGTGGATGGATGACGAAGGAGGTCAAGAGGAGTCGCCAGAGCTTGTGGAGCTTCGTGGTCGGAAAAGGAAGGAGGAAAGGAGGGTTTCATGATCAGAATCAAGCTTAAGAGCACGGCCATGCCTTGGGGATCTTTTTATAAGGCTCAGGAAGGGTTTGAGCTTGGAAGCCAAGCTTCCAAGATAGGAATTGTCACCGAAGTAGGAAACCCAAATCTCTCATGCGTTTGCATGAGAAATTGGGAAGGTTATGGAGCTCATGGATAGATTCAGAGGGAAGAGGACTCATCAAAGAATCTCCCTTCCAATTTTGGAAGGGATTGATTGAACAAAGGAGTTCTCTTCAATCAAAGGTCACTGGAGAAGGATTCCTCCGTGATAATGGTGGAGGGACCGATTTTCAAAGAGTGACGACAAAGATAGGGGCCTTTTTTTAAGGATTTAAAAAGTTAGGGGCATGTGTGTGAGAGAAAAGACTAAGATTAGACCAAATTGCAAACTAGGTCAAGATGATCTCAGATTGGGCCCAAATTTTGGTACAAACATAATTTGGACCCAAGGAATCCAATGGTGAAGTTAGATTTAGATTTTGACCAAGTTTGACTAGGTAATTTATGCAAAAACCCAAATTAGGGTAAATGTCAATCTGAGACTCTATTTTGGGTCAAGATGGGTTCTGATGGTCAAATTGAGGATACCAAACCCTAGAGAGAGTATTTTTATATGAATTTTAAAGGGTTTAAGTAAATTTTATCCTAACCAGAACCTCATTTAATTAAGCGGGTCTATTTTTAGGGTTTCAGAAGTCATTTAATTCTCAAAACACGTGAAATCCCATTTCTGACTGTTCTAACCTACTTGTTAGATATTTACGAACATTTGACTCTTAATTACCCCTTGAGAAAACCCATGATTGTACTGCAATTGAGATATGCTATTAAAACTATAGTTTTAACCCTATTTTCTTATCTTTCTCTTAAAATGGATTTGCAGTGAATTAGGGCTCTCTGGCAATTATGTGGGAGCATTTAATCCTTGATAAAAAAAAAAATTGAGCAAGTTATGGCTTATAATGGTGTTCCCATCAAGCTCCTCCACTATTACTAGTGCTGTCAACAGGTTTCTATATTCAGGGCATTATCATGGTTGTTATTGGTGAGGAGACTTTTGATTTAGGAGGTACATTTGTGGTTACCCTAAATGATTATTTATCAGCTTCTCTTTCTCATTACTTATTCATTTTTAGCCATGCTACTTCAACTTTCTCTAGTGGATCGCGATGGAGAGGTAACTGGGGTTATTCCAATTTCTCAAGGTCAAGTAGCTTCATATGTTAAGGTTGGTTCATCTTTCTTTTTTTGAAACTAAAAGGAAAGCCATCGTCTTACAATAGCAATCTGGGAGGGAAATTTATTGATAAAAGGTTAAGAAGATTTACAATTCAAATCCCCACCTATGTATGAGGGACCAGCACTCATTTACAATTTGCTCACAGGAAATCTATCTCTCCTGAAAAAGCCTCTCCTTTCTTGCCCTCCACACACACCAGAGAGTTGTAGCCATACACAGATGCGACCTCTGTCAAATAGAATCCCACGAGGGGAGTGGTTCCTAGAGGGTCCTCCTCTAAACTGCATCAGTAATCAGGCAAAATGAGAAAATGTGGTTAAGGTTATCAGTGTGCATTCCACGAAGGTGACATTCATGAAGAGTAGCTCCCATTCTTTTGTCTTAGATCACCTGTTATCAAGCCCTCCCTCCTACACAGCCAAAGAAAAATTTACACTTTGAGGGGAATCTTCAAGAGCCATATTTTTTTGTCAATATAATCACAGCTCCCACCTCTGTCTCCCTCCATAATCTTTCTATATCCACACTGCACTATATATATCCCATCCCAGACATAGCTATCATCCACTCTAGGCCTGGGTTTAAATCTTTCCAGGTCAAAAATCAGGTTCCTTCTTTCTTCCCATAGTCGGGTGCCCATTCTGGTGGATTCATCTTCATTTAGTTGCCAGTAGTTCCTGATTTTAGGCTAGTAGGAGCTGACAGTGCCTTCTTTGTCTCTAGCTGCAGCAAAAACCCTTGGGTAAGCCTCCTTCAAAGCACCTAGCAGAGACCAGCCTTCACTCCAGAAGTTGAAAGTTCTGCCATCTCCTAAAATCGGCTGCAGCAGGTGCCAATTGTCTTTCAAAGCTCTAACCACAAACTTCCAAAAGGGTGATGGTCTGGTAGGATGCAATCTCTTTAGTGCACTGTTGGACTGACCACATCTGTCCTTAATCAATTCAGTCCAAGGTTTCTCTTCCCCTTGCAGAATTTTGATGGCCCATTTGAGTAGAAAGCCTCATTGAATTCTTTTAAGGATTCAACATAAGAGGATCTCTATAATGCAGACGTATCTTATGCATATTCTAGGGGTTTTGGGGTTATCAAGAAGAACACTTCCTATATGGATGGGGTTATTACCCATGGTACTCTTGCTTATTGCAAAAGTGGTACTGCTCCTAACAACCCAACAAATATTTTATATCGCAAGAAGTTAACTTGTAAGATTTGTTGCAATACTAAGTTAAGCTTTCGAAGGCTTCAGGATATGAAATACCATATCTCTAAATTTCTTGATGAACATAACCATGATCTATTGGGCACATCACAGTTGAGTTTTCCTTCATCTAAGAGAAGAGTCACGCAGTCACAAAAGGAGAGGATAGAGTTGAATGATCGGGCTAGTATCTCTATATCAAAAACAATGGCATCTTTCGTAACAAAGTATGATGGATATGAGAATGTACCATTCATAGAAATCGATGCTTGTAATGCTCTCAGACAATCACGGGTGTTAAGAATGGGTGGGGGTGATGCAGAAGCTTTACATGATTATTTTCTACGTATGTAGTCCAACTCCCCTAACTTCTTTTATTTGTTGGTTCTTGATAATAATGGTCACCTTCGAAATGTTTTTTGGCGTGATAGTCGTTCCCGACTAACATGTCGTTTCTTCGAAGATGTCACATTTGACACTACTTACCTTACCAATAAATATGAGATGCCATTTGCATCATTTGTGGGTGTAAATCATCATGGAAACCCTATTCTTTTTGGTTGTGGTCTCCTTTGCGAGGAGACAACGAAGAGCTTCACTTGGATTTTTCGTGCTTGGCTACAGTGTATGAGAGGTTAGTGATAGCTTGTTGCTTTACTTCATTAATCTACTTGCTTACTGCATGCTTACTTATTGGTTACTAGCTATGACACATACATTCTCTACTAACAGCACTATCATCTCATCACTTCATTAACCTACTTGCTGCAAGCATGCTTACTTATTGCTTAGTGGCTTTGGAACCTACATTATTTGCTGACAGCACAAACATAAATTAAGTATTGTTTCAATCAAACCAACTTTGATCTCTATAGATTGATATCTTGTTTTCTGCTTGAAGCAGTGTCCACCATGCTACAAGCAGTTTTCAACACCTATTTACAATGCTTCACTATAATTGCTTTGTGCCATTTTCCTCTATTTCCAGGTGTTGAACCAAAGGCTGCTATCACTGACTAGTGCCAACCAATGATTAATGTTGTTGCATTTGTCTTCCCAAATGCAATACATCGGATATGTTTGTGGCACATAATGCAAAAGCTACCACATAGATTTGGGAGTGATGCCAATACTAGGGATGAGATCAAGAAGATTGTTCATGAAACTTTCTCTACGAAGGATTTTGAACATTGGTGGATGCGTTTGACCGATCTTAAGAACTTCCATGATAACCATTGGATGCAAAGAATGTATGCTATTCGGCAACTATGGGTTTGTACTTTTCTTAGCGATCACTTTTGGGTAGACATGACTACCACTCAATGTTCTGAAAGCATGAACGCTTTCTTTGATGGCTTTGTCAATTCTAAGACTACTCTGTGTGTGTTTGTCACACAATATGAGGCTGCGTTGAGAGCAAAATATGAGAAAAAAGCTAAAGCGGATTTTGATTGCCGACACAAGAGATCGTAGTTAGTGTCTCAATTGTACATGGAACGTCAAATGTCATAGATTTACATGTTAGTTATTTTCAAGAAGTTTCAAAAAGAGATTACTGGCATCTTGTATTGTACAAGGATTGATTACATCATTGTAGAATTCGTGGAGACATTTAACATCTTGGAAAGGAGGTTCATTATGAACACAGATGGTCAACATCTCAACTACAAGAAGAACTTCAATGTCTCCTCTCCTCAGTTAATACAAATTTCATGCACATGCAAATCTTAGGAGACTCGTGGTTTATTGTGTCGACATTGTCTCTTTGTTTTCAAAGAAAGGGATGTTCAAATTATACCAAACAGCTACATAATGGATAGGTGGAAGAGGGATATGTCAGTTGCAAGTGATCTACAAACACGCAACAACCAAATCCGTGATGATCCCATTAATCGCTATGAAGATATTCAAATCAAATGAATGGTATTCTTTGATTTTGGTTCTACATCAGCAGAAAATTACAAAGCAGCAATTGATGCTTTGGGTGTAGCATTGGAATATATTCATAACAAGATTTATGTACGACATAATTTCCTCATGTCATTTCGTTATTAAATATCCATTTAATGGGTTTTGTGTGCTAATTCTTTCATTTTTCATTTCTTCTAGGTTCCCCATGAAGAGGATTGTGACCGACCAATCCTTAATCCTGACCATGCTTGACAAGTGGGTAGGACACTTGAGAAGAGGAAAAGATTTGCTAGAGAGAGGTCTCAAGTAAAGTATACTAGGAATAAACAAAGGATAAATGTTGATGGTTCTCGTTTGGATTCGCTATCCAATACTATCGAAGGGGGTTCCACATAGGTGTTAATGCATTTTCGTCGGGTTTGAAATATGCATCGTAGTATAGCAATGAAAACAACAAATAACACTTAAATTTATATACTCGAAATTTGAGTTCCGAGGTTGTTCCCAGGGAGCAAAATAATCGCAAATTGACCACTGATCAAATAATGAAATTGAATATCAAATCACACAATGAGAATGATATAAAAAATATGAATACTCAATTTATTGCAATATCAAACTCCAAAATAAAAATCAAGTTTGAGTGACAAAAATATGATTCAAATAACTCAACTCAACACTCAATATTCCGGTCAGACATCTGGACTTAAGGATCAGATGACTTAAAGTTCAAGTTTGGACGTTTGACTTCAAATCTGATATAGCAAAACCCCCCACCCCTCTCTCGAATAATCCCCTTTCTTTTTCTCTTTCCTTTCAGACTAGATTGGTCCAGTCCCAGACCCAGGCCTAGATGCGATTACAGAGGCCAAAACCCACCCCTTCACGCACGCACGTGTGCGCCCACACATGTGAGCGTGTGTGTGTGTGTGTGGTTGATGGGGACCTGACCCCCTAGTTCAAAGGCAACCCTTAAGGAATGAAATTCCTTATATAGCAAAATTCAGATCAAAATCCCACGATGTAAAATGCAAGAGCTTCCTCTTGAGAATGCGTGGATTGATGTGCACACATCTAAAGGACATAAATTGCCTATTTATGCATGTTTCTAGTGTCATAGAAGCATTCATGCATTATAAATATTTCATAACATGCATCATCATACATTTAGTTTAGATTGTATAAATTTTAGGTTAATTTTCTTTTTTTCTGGTCAGGGAATTGGGTAACATTTATCGAGGCCTTGGATTGAAGATCCAATCATACGAATTTGATTAGGGCAAAGATCGGAGTTTAACGACTCCAAGATCACCCCGATCGGACCTCCGTAGCATCAGATGTAGTCTGAGAAAGATAAGAGGTCAAGAGGAAAGATGGTGTAAAATCTGAACTTCAGATGACAAATCCAACTGCACGGATGTGTTCAGATTGACGATCGCAGCCTAATTGTACGAAAGTCGGTCAAATTCGACAACCGTGGCACCTCCTACAAGCAATAGAAGATGGATGGCTAGGATGGCACCACGTGGTGCCATCTAAGCCGCCCATGGTCAGCACAGCCTCCTCCTTCATTAGCATCAGCTCAATCTCCACCATTGGATCATCATCCAACGGTGGAGATCATCTGTGGATGAAAGCAAAAGCTCGACCATCTGTGCTCGCAGCGCGGTGGTCGAGCCCTTATCTCAACGTCGAGGTCGCGCATTCGAATCCCGCCCGCCTTAAATCAAAGCGCGAGGATTGAGCGGGCAAAATTCGCCTGTTGGATGGCAATTGGGAGACGGTGAAGGAGGCAAGGTGGCGACACGGATGAGCACGGATGTGCACGTGTGATTTGACACGGGTGCTGAGGGCGCGGTAAGATGACAAGGCTTAAGCAATTCTCAACCATCCGATCTCTTAATCAAACGACTGTGATGGTGTGGACAATGAAGAAGCATCTCAACGGCTAAAGGTAGAGAGGCAGGGGCACTGCGTGCTTCAGCGACGTGGGGTCTTTAGTGACGTTTATATCCGCCACTAAAGATCCTAGCAATTGATGTGTTAAGCTTGTCAAAGGACCTTTTTACCCTTATGACTACAACTATAAAATGGGACCCCTACCACTCATTTCTTTCATCTCTTCCTCTCTTCTCTCATCTCTTCCAAAGCTCTACGAGCTTGTCCCAAACCCAGGATGCTCCATTAGAGTTAAAAATATAATTTTTCCACCTTCTCACCCCGTTCGTGGAGCATCCTGCAGTTGTCCTCTCACTACCGTTCGAGAAGTGGATCCTGCTGTGACGTCGCCCTGTTCCTTCCTCCATCCTCCATCTTTGTTCTCCCTCATCCAGTGTCTCACCACCTTTGTCCGGGTGCTCCATCAATGTGGCTCGTCCTCCAAGCAGCCATCGAAGAAGATAATTTCTCTCCCTATTCTCTTTATTGCTTTCTAGATTAGATTTCCCACTTTCTATTGTAGTGAGTAGTTGTAATGAACATGAATCTGTGGCTATGAAATATTTGTTTATTCTCTACCTATTTTCTCTTTATTTGCATTATTCTCTCTTTGTCTTCTATTAATTATTCTTTAAGTAGATAGCTAGCATAGATTTAATTCAACTAGCTACTCAGCTTCGTGACAATAAATGAAACATGGTTTTTTATCAAACGTTCGCCTCCCCATGTTCAACCTGGGACCCACTAGATTTTTGATTAAATTATTTGTTTGACGGATTTTTACGCAACTACAATGACAGGGTTTTCAAAACTCAGATTCTTATCTTACAAATCTCATTCAACATTTTGGTCTCGTTGCCAAGGAGGCAACGTCCTTTGATTTCTCGCATTTTCTTGCATTAGTTATCTTTTACCTCATTTCTCTCCTTTCTTATTGTGATTGCAGATACTCTCTCGAGGAGGGCAAAAGCAGTATATTGGAGTAAAGTGCAGTTGAAGGGTCTGTATATATACCCCACCTCCCACCCCCTAGTTTTCATTCCATCACCTAATAACACAAACCCTAATTAATCTAAGAGCTCTGATAAACCCTAAGGTTAGTCTTTGTTGTTTATTTTTCACCTCCACCCGCATCACCCTCCATTTAAAAAAAAAATCTAAAAAATCTCATAGAGGTACACAACCTCTTCTGATTCTTCATACTCAACCGATAACCCCATCTTTGGAACCAGTACACATCAACACATAATTGAGTAAAAATTAGATTAGGTAATCACTTGTGTACCTAACTCAGTGGTGCATTAAGGCCAATTGTTTGAGTTATTTAGGCTGCACCACTTCATCTAAAAACAACTCATTAAGTAGCTACCTCTTAGGGTTCAACTTTTAGGAATTAACTAGGTACTCCACATTCTTTTAAGTTTTAAAGGAAGACATCTTCACTAGTGCTTTCAAAACTTGGTGTGCTAACTGAATTTGATTGAATACACCTAAAGTTGAATCCTAAAAGCTACTAAGCAATATATAAACCCTAAAATTCACCGCATCCATAAATAATCTTGCTTGAAAACCATTGGTTGTGCATGCATACACATTGGAACTGATCTTTAAGGGCACAACCCAAATAAATGGTCCATCACATTTCAAAGCACATTCAAACCTAACCCTAATTAAAATAGAGTAGATGTTGGCCTTAAGGATTGGACTCGCTCTTTGGGGCCTAGATCGAGATTATTTTTGATTAATCTACTTCTACTATTGAATCTATTATCAAAATAGGGGAGCAGTGTCAAATGACTGTTGTTGGGGGGTATCAAAGGAACCTAAGGCGAAAGCCAAAGGAGCCTGGGGCTGGAGGAACCTTCTTCAGCCCCTCCTTCTAACTAGTTGGATTAATCAGAAAAAAGCAGATCAAATCATTCTTTTCATCTCAAGATGGGTTCTGGAGTTTGTAGATCCTTAGGCTACCCTACCTAAGGACAGGTTTGATTGTTTGTACTGCAGGGCACCTTTCTTCCTCTCGCTTTGCCATGGATGCTTCCACATCTTACTCGCATTTCCACTCTTATCCTCCTACCACTACTTATTCCCAAGATGATTATTATCCTAAGTAGACTTGTTCTCACCCATCTACCAGTTAGGATAATCCTGATTTTGAATACAGTTCTAGGCCTCCGTGTTCAGGGTCTAACCCTGGACACCATGATCTTGATTTTTATTCTTCTCTGAGCTACATCGATTATAGATCATTGGCTTCCTATGAATAACCTAATACAATTTACGATCAAGAAGGATATGTTGATCCTTACCCTCCCTTAGATTACACTGCATATGGGTCACCACCCCCCTATGAACAACCTGAAATGACCTATCATCAAGGAGGGTACCAAGAACCTCAATTTGTTGACTCCCCTAGATTGAACCTAAACCTACCCAACCCTGAACGAAACCATTTAGTTCGGCCATTCGGGTGAACCAGGTCCAAGATAGGGTGTTGGCTAACTTAAGGAATACCATTCAATCTTTAGAAGCTTAGCTAACACCCTGCATTGAAGAATTGGAGCCTCTGATTCAAATGATTGACGATCTTAACAAGTATTTATTGGATTGGCTCCAAGATGTTAAGAATAAGGACCCGAGTGAGTTTTTACTTGGGAAGTTGTCGAAATTGAGGATGAGATTTGTGGTTGCTTAGTTCAATCTTGGGATGATTCCTAGGATGAACCTCCTTTAGGAGAGAAAATGTCAAAATCTTCTCAGACACCTGTAGGGGGGACACGTTTTACGAAACTGGGGATGACCAAGTTATTCTAGAGCAACCAATTATGGATGAATTGATTACTTCACTCGAGATCCATGAGCCAAGGTATGAAGAAAAGTATGCCTCCATGCACCAGGAAATGATCAATGATTTTGAGACATATATAAATGCGGATCCAGAATTCTTTGATTCTGAAGGTGAAGAATCTTTATGTGAAGTCTCACCTAAATATGAGGAAAATGATTTTAGTGAGGCGAATGGGCCTGAGGAATCCAATGAATCACACCCCGTGAGCATAATGACAATTTGATTTTTGAGATCACTAGACCCAAGTCAAATCTGATTCAGCCACAAATCTTGGACTTGGAAATTTAGATGGAGTGATTAACATGCAGGAGGTCCCGGAATCAAAAATCCTGATTGTGGAGGATAGGAATTTGGAAATGAAGATATGGGAAGCCAATTCTAGGGGAAGTAGAAATTTGAGTCTAAGGTTTCCTATAAACCTGAAACCACCAACCTTCTACTAGGAGCCTTATGACATTTTTTATTTTGAGGATGTGCAACCCAAGCATAAATTCACTGATCATCTTTTTGATGTTGATTGTCTTATTGTCCGACTTTTTGGACTTGGGTTGCATCCTCACAAACCGTAGGCTTGACTTTGCTTGCATACTGATCTTAGGTTCTGGGTAATTTTTATCCAGAACCTTAGATACAATCGACCATGGGGCATGGGTCTACACCACAACCTCATCCACATCTGTGGACATCTTCTCCTGGTAGGTCCAAAAATAGATTTTCTTATCTTGATCCTGACCTACACCTGCGAATTTTTTATTTCTTCTTTATTTGTATAGTGTGCCTAGCTGAAGGCACTAAATTCAACACTTATATAGTCTGTTTTCATCTTGGAGCTGACTGGGTAATCATGAAATTCAGGTGCTTTCTACTCTACTCAACTTTGTTTCATGTCTTTTTAATACAATGAGGACATTGCATTAGATAGGCATGGGGGGTGGATATCATTATCTGAATCATCTTGTTAGCTCCGTAGATTCTTTTTATTTTCTTTTTATTTTTGAAAAAAAAATTAAATTAGGGAAAGAGAACTTGGACTTTAGAAAATTTCAACCTTAGGAAATAATATAGTAGGACCTGAACACTTAGATTCTTCAGGTCTTCGGGCTTTATCAGCCCAGGTATCCACTAAAATGTGGATCTGTTTCTCAAGTCCTTGCCAATCTGAATTTATTTCAAATTAGTTAAATAAGTTGGGGTGATAAGTACACAACTTATCAACCCGCTTTCTGATTTGAGGGGACTGTAAATCTAAGCATCTACACACACTTTGCACTGACTCACTTTTTGGTAATTTTAACGAAAATTGGGTAACTAATGAACCTTCTAGGGTGGTATGGCTGGCAAGTTGTTATTGGTAATAGCTCATAGGCCGGTTGTCCAGAGCCCAGCCACATGACCGTTCTCTTCCTGCCAAGGGTTTAAAAATTGAACCGGTCATCGAACTGGTCAAGCTTCGATTTTGGTTTTTAGTGGTTCAACTACTGGTTCTCACCGGTCAAACCGGTGATGACGTCATCATAGAACCAGACCAGGAAAATCAAACCAGTCATGCTTAGGTTTGGTTTGTATTGGTTCAACCGAGTTGAGCCGGGTTAAATCAAACTTTAATGTATATAAAACTAAATATAACTATCACAAAATGTTATTTTGAATATGAAACATTCAATCACACTATAAAATAAAATGGAAGTATTAAAGACTAAACTGAATGATATAAAGGGAAGTACATAAAAAAAGAAAAACCAAGTTATAATAGAAGGATTTCAAAACTTTAAGACAACATAGGCAAAAAAAAAAAAAAAATCCAAATTGATTATTGTGACAATCATTCAACATCATTGATATCATGTAAAAGAGCAAATAAGAGTAAATTAGCTAAATGTTAACTTCACAATAATTTAGATATAATTTTAAGGATTTAAAATTTGCATAACTTAGTACCATTGTAGACATATGTCTCAAGCCCTCCCTATCCAGCCAAGCCTCTAAATCTTGTAATGGGATATTCTCAAGTTCCTCTATCCATTTCTCTACTAAGTTCATCCCTTCAAATGAAATACGATCCCATCTATTTTCATTTTGACTCTCCCTTGAATTTCAAATCAATAATTATGGTAGGTTAAAATGACATATAAAAATAATATTAAAAAAGTTAATACATAGAACTTTATTTATAATATTATACCTTAATCTCAAATTGTACTTCACACATGCAAGGTCATTTAACTTTGCATGTAATAACCGGTTCCTTTTTGTGGTGTGAATATTTTCAAATACACTCTAACTCTCTCACATGCTGATGCATTGCAAGTCTGACTTAATAATCTAATGGCCATTTTTTGCTATGTGGGAGCTTCTCCACCAAAATTCTGTCACCACTCAACTATAACAAAAAAAATATAATCATAATGTGAAGTAATATAAATAATAATAATTGAGTAAATTTTTAGAAGTTATAATAACTTACCAGGAAAAATTTGATTGTTTGTCTGCTTTTCCATTTGATGATCAAACATTCCCCTAGCATTGCAACACATTCTAAGCTCTTTGTTTATTTGATCAACACTAAGTTGGTGGTCACGAAACATGATGAGCATGACATCAAAAAAAGAAGCCATTATCTTATGCTCCCCATATGAAATCTCTGTGGAGTCCTTGTAATAAAATTCTGGATTCAAAAAGTAAGTTACAGCATGAAATGGGTGATGAAGTTGATTTTCCCACTCCTCATCAAATATCTTCAAATATTCCTTGTATTCATTTTGATCATCATTAAATGCAACCTTGATCGTTGCTCTCGTTGCATGCATCCCAGCATAAATGTAGCCCATTGAAGGACATTCATCACTGTCCACCATCCGCAAAATTTTTATAAGAGGATCAAGAACCTTAATTACTTTGAATCATAAATCCCAAAAATAAGAGCTTAATATGATGTATTTGACCTCATTAGCAATTCTTGTCTTTGAAATCTTATGCTCCAACCACCCTTTAGAAGCAACCATAGATATTAAGGAATCTTTTTGCTCACATAAACTCTACAATGCAAGAAAATTTGTCGCAAATCAAGTGGCTGCTGGTCTAACCAATTCTTTTTTACAATGCTTTCTCATCAAATTCAAGATATAGCCATGGTTGTAAATGAATTTTGTTTTCTTTCTCCCCTCGATAATGGCAAACTGAATAGAAGGCAATTCATCAAACTTCTCAAGAATAAGATCAATGTAGCGAGCTGCACAAGGACTCTAATCAATATGGCCATAATCATATTTCAATGCTTTTCCAGCAGCAGCATAGTTAGCTGCATTATCTGTAATAAAATAGATGACATTTTGCGGTCCCACAAATTCAATCACTTCTTTGAATAAGCCACATAAATATTATGATGTTTTTGAATGATTAGAAGCATCAATTGATTTAAGAAAAATAATTCCTTCAGGATAGTATGCCAAAAAATTAATTAATATTCTTTGTCGTCCATCCATCCATCCATCTGCCATGAGTGTGCAACCAAAATTTTGCTAATGTCTTCTAAATGTTTCAATGTAATCAAACATTTCCTTCTCATTTTCTTGTAATAAGGGTCCACTAACCCTACATGCAGATGGTGCTTTATAACCAAATCCAATAGATGCAACAGCATCCAACATCTCCTTAAACTCTGGAATCTCAACTGTGTGAAATGGAATGTGTTCCTTAATAAACCACTTTGCAATTTTGAAATCAGTAGTGTGAATAAGATCTTTTGAAGCCAAAACACTTTGATTGAAGGTTGACTTCTAGGTGTACTAGCTGGAGGGAAAAAAATTTTTAAGCTATGGGTTTGAGAATCCTTAGATGCAACACTATTTGATGGGCTTGATGGTTGCTCAGGTAAACCATGAAATGAAACTGACTGAGAGCCAATGGAAGTCATTGCAAAAGTTTCATCAACTTTCCTTTTCTCTATTTGATATGATTCCAATGCATTTTTCATTTGATACTCCACATGGCTTGGGACATTTCTACATGACTCGGTCTACCCCTTTTTCTTTGCCAAGTGTTCCTTAATCTGTGAATCCCTCCTCCACTGATAATCTTAGGACAGTAATTACATTTCACTTTGAAAGGTTTTAATGAAATAAGTGTACAATGATCCCAAGAAATATCTTATTTTCTTCTAACTGTCATTTTATTAACTTCAGGAGTGGGATCAAACTCGTTAGGGACTCCTTCCTCATTTCTATCCATTGTTCTACAAACAAAATAAGACAAAAAAATATAAAGCACGATTCTTGCCCATTACTCACCATTTTCACAAAATCATATCACATCAAATACATGGGAAATCAAATTACATATTACACATCAAATATTACACATGGATAATTATATATATCACAAAATCACATCAAATACCAAATGACAATTACATATATCGATCACAATATATATCATATTACTCATGAAATATTACACATGGACAATCATATTAGAAATTTGAGATATCATCCATGGACATCAAATATCATGGTGGGAGATAAAAGTGTACGATGATGATGGAGAGTATAATACTTAAAGGTTTAAGACATTATATGCAAAGTATAAATTTGAAGATTATTGAGTCATGCTTAATGGAGATTCAAATTTCATGGAGGCTTGCTGGAATTTATACCTCACTCTTCTCTGCATAACAATTTCATGATGACCTCACTAGATGTTATCTTGTGACATGGCAACCATACGAGCTCAACACATATTATGTCATAAAGGCTGTCTACAACTATTTAAATAAAGACTATGGTATAAGTCAGGAGGAGCTAATTTTGTATGGTCAGCCTATTAGGAGTGAACCAACACTGCACTTGGCTGTTCATTTGCACAATCTTTGAGCTGTCATTCTCCATAGTGCAATACTTTCTATCATAAGAGTGATGTATCCTATTAAGGTTACATTTTGATTTGACATTTTTAAGGTGAGTCATGTCCTAAACTTGAAATGTTCCTTTGTATTATTGATATACTTTGACTTGTATTAAGAAGGATGCTTAAAGAAAATATGTTGCATTTGTGACAAGACATTGACAAAATTCGACAAGTCAATTGCCCAGTTCTTGTTATCCATGTAAGTCATTTCATGCTTTCCTCTAATGCTAGCTTTTGTTGCATGTTTTAGATTTTATATCGCCATCTTATCATTTTATTCCGATGTGTACATTGGTTAAAACTTAACATGCATGGCATCTCCTCTTTCCTTAAATTTGATTGTGAACAAGCCTTTTGCCATGCTTCAAAGTTCAGACAATTATTGGAAGTATAAAGTTATAAACCTCCTTACATATGTTGGAAGGAGAGGAAGTTTACCGGCCACCGGCGAGGAGGATGACGATTGGTGCTGCGGAGGGTTGGAGATGTTGCGGAGGTGCTGCTGTGTGGGACTGCGTGGTGGGAAGGATGTGGTGCGGAGGCTGGAGGCATTGCAGATGCGCTGTGGTGGCACTATTGTGCATGATTGAGTGGTGGGAAGGAGGCACTGCGAAGGACTGGAGCAGGCGTTGCGGAGGCATTGTGGAGGCACTGCTATGCGTGATTGCGTGGTGGGAAGGAGGTCAGTGTTGTTGTGCGGCGTGCGCACATGGTGGGAAGGAGGTTGGTGCTGTTGCATGGCCATTGCGGCTTGCGCAGGCGGTGGGAAAGAGGCGGCGAGACATTGTTGTGGGAAGGAGGTCGGCGTTGTTGTGTGGCATGCATGTGCAGTGAGAAGGAGGTCGGCACTGTTGCACAGCCACTGCGGCTTGCACGCGTGGTGGGGAGGCAGTGAGGTGCTGCTGTGGGAAGGAGGTCAGCATTGTTGTGCGACGTGCGTGCACAGTGGGAAGGAGGTCAGCACTGTTACGTGTCCATTGCAGCTTGCGTGAGCGGTGGGAAGGAGGTGGCGAGGCACTACTGTGCGCAGTGGGAAGCGGGTTGATGACTTCACGGCGTTGGCACTATTGTAGTGGGAGCACTTGGAGGGGGAAGGTCAGGATTCGCAACTAGGGCTGTGGGAGGGGGAGTTTGAAGTTTCGAAGGGAGGAGGAAGGCAGCGGTCTCTGATTTCATTTTCTTTTTAGGTGGGGGACGAGTGGACCGGCCAGTCCTGGTTCACTAGGTTACACCGATTGAACTGGATTTTGGATGGTTCCACTGATTTTAAGACCTTTTAAAAACCGATCGGTTCAGTCAAACCATTGTCGGTTCCCGATCCAACCGGTTGTACCGGCTGATCTGGTTTGATTTTTAAAACCTTGGTTCCTGTTGTCTTTAGGTAAATCTTAAATCAGGGAAGCCACCTACAACAACAACAACAACAACCAAGCCTTCTCCTACACTAAGTGGGGTCGGCTGTATGGATTCTTTGCCTCCACACAGATCTATTTTCAGCCACTTCAGGGCTTAAATTAAAGTAATTGAGGTCATACTTAATAGTTTCCTTCCAACACTTATTTGGTCTTCCTCGCCCCCTCTTATTTGGTCTTCAGCCTCCAACTTCTCGCATCTCCTAACTAGAGCATCTAGTATCCTTCTTTGTAAATGTCCAAACCACCTTAGACGTGCCTCTCTCATTTTATCCTCTATCGGTGCCACCCTAATCTTATTTCTAATAATCTCATTTGAAATACGGTCCTTTCTTGTATGGCCACACATCCATCTTAACATCTTCATTTCTGTCACAGACATCTTCTGTACATGCCTATGTTTATAGCCCAGCATTCAGAACCGTACAACATGGCTGGTCTTACCATAGCTCGATAGTATTTTCCTTTGGCTTTTAAAGGAACCCTCTTATCACAAAGAACACCAAATGCACCCCTCCATTTCAACCACCCTACATTAATTCTAAGTGTAAATAAAAAAGAAAAGGAAATAAACCACACTTCACCTCATGAGTATGGCTCGCAAGTTGTTCATGGTAACAGCTCATCGACCGGTTGTCCAGATCCTAGCTTGAAAATGCACTTTTAATTCCAAACTCTTAGGAAGAAATGGAGAAGTAGAATAAGCTGGGGGGATATACACTAGGTTTGCCCTTGTGTTGACCTCATAAAAATAAAAAAAAGTAGGGAGAAAGCTATTGGTCGCATAGATACACCTTTAGGCAGAATTCCTTTCAAGGTCACCTAGGAATGTAGAAACTTGAAGTCTATTCTGCTGCTTATTAGTGAGTCTATCACATTTACACAAAAATATGTTTAGTACTTAGAGTTCTCTTCGAGTCTTGGGTGGGTTGGGTAGCCGTAGAAAGATGCCTTGAAACTTTAAACTCAAAAATCCAAAAAAAAATTAGAAAAAGAAAAAAAGAAAAAGATGCTTTTGCTTTTGAATAAGGCGAGGGCTTGGGCGGTCTGCATTTTGGTAGACACTCGGGCGCTGTTATGTCTTCATAGCTCAAGTTCTTAGTAAAAATTTTCTAAGTTGAAAAAATAAAATAAAATAATTGTTGCCCAATAAATCTGATCCTATTTCTTTTTATAAATAACATGTAGTTTTGCTAGGGATTAGTAAAATATAGGCATGGGGGTGTGATGTGCACACATGTAATTGACATAAAATGCTATTTATGCATGTTTCTAGTGTCATAGAAGCATTCATGCATTATAAATATTGCATAACATGCATCATCATGCATTTAGGTTAGATTGTATAAATTTTAGGTTAATTTTCTCTTTTTGTGGTCAAGGAACATGGCAACATTTATCGGGGCCTCGAATTGAAGATCCAACCATATGAATTTGATCAGAGTGACGATCGGAGTTCAACGACTCCAAGATCGCCCCGATCGGACCTCCGTAGCATCAGATGCAGTCTGAGAAAGATAAGAGGTCAAGAGGAATGGTGGTGTAAAATTCGAACATCAGATGACAAATACAACCACATAAATGGGTTCGAATTGACGATTGCAACCCAACGACGTGAAAATCGATCCAATCCGACAACAGTGGCACCGCCTACAAGTAATAGAAGATGGACAGCTAGGATGGGGCCATGTGGTGCCATCTAAGCTGCCCATGGTCACTATAGCCTCCTCCTTCATCAACATCAACTCAATCTCCACCATCGGATCATCATCCAACGGTGGAGATCATTTATGAATAAAAGCAAGAGCTCGACCATCCGCTCCATAGCGCGGTGGTCGAGCACCTTATCTCAACGTCGAGGTCATGCATTCGAATCTCGCTCTCCTTAAATCAAAGCGCGAGGATTGAGCAGACGAAATTCGCCCATTGGATGGTGATTGGGTGGTGGTGAAGGAGGCAACGTGGTGGCACAGATGAGCATGGATGTGCACGCACAATCTGACACAGCTTGTCACGTGTGATATAACGCGGGCGTTGAGGGCACGGTAAAATGAAGAGGCTTGAGTGCTTCTCAGCCATCCGATCTCTCAATCGAACGGCTGAGATCATGTGCACGATGAAGAACCATCTCAATGGCTGAAGGCAGAGAGGCGAGGGCACGTGCGTGCTTCAGCGATGTGGGTTCTTTAGTGATGTTTAAATCTGTCACTAAAGACCCCAGCAATTAATGTGTTATGATTGTAAATGAACCTTTTTACCCCTATGACTACAACTATAAAAGGGGACCCCTATCACTCATTTTCTTCATCTCTTCCTCTCTTCTTTCACCCCCTTCAAAGCACTACTAGCTTGTCCCAAACCCAGGATGCTCCATTAGAGTTAAAAATACAAATTTTCCACCTTCTCACCCCGTTTGTGGAGCATCTCGCAATTATCCTCTCACCGTCGTTCGGGAAGCGGATCCCACTACAATGTCGCCCTATTCCATCCTCCATCTTCATTCTCCCTCATCCAGCGCCTCACCACCTTTGTATAGGCACTCCGTCAATGCATCTCGTCCTCCAAGTAGCCGTCAAGGAGGATAATTTCTCTCCCTCTTCTCTTTTTTGCTTTCTAGATTGCATTTCCCGCTTTCTAGTGTAGCGAGTAGTTGTAATGAACATGAATCTGTGGCTATGAAATATTTGTTTATTCTCTCCCTATTTTCTCTTTATTTGTATTATTCTCTCTCTATCTTCTATTAATTATTCTTTAAGCAGATAATGATGGGAACACCATCATGAGCCCTAGCTAGCCCATTTTAGTATGGAATAAAAGATAAAAGCTCCTACATATTCATTTGAGGGTTATATCTCCACCATATTATGTTTTAAGAAAAGAACAAGAAACCATGGTTAATTATGTAATTTTAACAACATACCATGAACACAGAATAACTAAGGGGTTGACTAGGGGTGAAATAAAGGTCAAATGAGCATTAAAGTCTAATAAGTGGGTCCATGCAGACAAAAACAGGTTTTCGCGCATTTTGAGAATTAACAATAATCCAAAACCCTAATTTTAGACATGCTTAAATAACAGAGGTTCTGGTCAGAATAAATTCCATCTAAACCTTCTAAAATACATATAAAAATATTCCATAAGGTTTGGTACCCTTGATTTGACCTTTGGAACCCATTTTGACCTAGAATATAGTCTCAAATAGAAAGTTGCTATAATTTGGGTTTCTGTGCAAATTACCTAGTCAAACATGGTCAAAACTAAAAGCTGACTTCACCATTAGATTTCTTAGGTTCAAATTAGGTTTGTACCAAAAGTTGGGCCCAATTAGACTCCATCTTGACCTAGTTTACATTTTGGTCCAGTCTAACTCTTTCTCTCTCATTCATGCCCCTAACTTTTCAAATCTTTACAAAAAAGCCCCCTAACTTCTCTTCATTTTCTTCAAATGAGTGCCTGCCAGTGTGAACAGACTAAGCTTTGTCGAGATTCAAGGGAGGATTCTCAATCAAACTCTCCTAAAATTGAAAGGGATATTCCTTGAGGAATTCCCTTCCAATTATACCCAACCATGGATCCTAATTCATTCCCAATCTCCCATGCGAATGCATGGAAGATGTGGGTATCTCACATGCGCGAAATTCCCGAGCTTCGCAAGCTTATTTTCAAGCTTGGAGGTCCTCTTTCTAGGCCTATAAAAGGATCAAGAGCAAGAAATCCGTGCTCCTTAGCAAGTTTTGGTAAGAGAAAACCCTCCTTCCCTCTCTGGCCACCTCCGCACCTTGCTCCGGTGACCCATCTCCGTCCTCCTTGTCAGGCCATCTGACAATAAAATTGGGCGGTCCTCTACCTTCTTCCATCAACCTCGCTCCTTGCCAGCCATAGCATGGGCATTCTTCCTCCTCGTCGTCGCCGCACCAACTCACCGGACCTCCTCATCTTCTTCGGCTTCGACTCGCCAACGCAAGTGCTCTCAGTCCACCCCCTTTACTCCTAAGTCCCTCTATACCTTCATTTCTCCCTCTATTCCATTTCCCCATGCTTACAACACATGCACGACCACCGTACCACCCACTACACAATCATCTTCCCCGCCTCCGACGACTCTTGGACATAGCCCCCAGACCGCTACACTCCACGAAACACCTTGCCACCACCTCCACAAGCTTTGCCATGCCACCCTTTACAAAAACCCTCAACCTATTTCACTCTTCACCCACTGAAACTCCTCCCCGAACACCGCCTCCTTTGCGCGTCATCTCCATCACCATTAGCCCTCCTCACGACACCACACGCCACACTGCTACCCCCAGCATACTCACTATTCCACGGCGATCCTCTTGAATGCCTTTGACATGGCTGCAAGGTTGTGTTCTTGCTTGCAGGTACATTACCGGACCTCCACCGCCACCTCAAATCATCTGTCCTCGTCCGTAGTGCTCTAGCCATGAGACCTCCAGGAGACATCCACAGGTGTTGCAGTTCTCCTCCAGGTGCATCCTGAGGTTCCTAATTGATGCCTACGACTGCAGTTGCTGCATCAATTAGACCCTCTGCAATCTACTGCTTGCACTCGAAGACAGTGGGACATTTAGTCCCACATCGTGAAGATTGGAGCTTTTGGTGTCGAATAAAGGGAATTCCTCACCCGCGTTCTTCATCCAAGAACACGGGGGTCAGGTCCCCTTCACCCTCACGACTCGCTTAACCCGACCGAGCTCACTCCTCTCCTGTGATCACGGTCGCAGGCCTGGTCCTATTCACGCCTAGTTACCCACCCAATTACCCAGAGAGAGGGGGGGTTTTCCCTCTGCTGCTCTCTACACTTAGCGTATTCTGAGAGGCCTTTGCCTCTGTGCTTGTGGTTGCCTCTCTCCTATGAGGCACGAAGAAGGAAAGAAGAAGAGGCCTTTGCCTCTCTGTTGAGTTGATCCCCTAAGTACTTAAGGTGTTTGATGCCTTGTGCCTTCGTATGATATCTGCTGGTGCCTTAGCTCTATTAGGTTATTTCATCTGGTTGATGTGGAATATTGATTGACAATTACTGTTGATATATTTGAACTTAATATTCAAAGGGTTAATTGGTGATTTAAATCATTATTTTAACCCATTCTTTTTGCATTGAGATACTTGGTTTCATCTATATATCATTTTGAGTTGTTCTGAATAAAGTTTCGATCATAATTGCTTATATTTCTTGTGATTGGTGAGATTAAATTGCTATTATTTTCTCCTTGTGTTCGACCTCAGACTCTTCTTTAGAATTTGAGTTATAAATTTAAATGATTTGAGCTCATTTGTCCTATACTATGACATATTTCTTAAACAACAATGAATTCGCTTAAACAGATAGCTAGCATAGATTTAATTCAACTAGCTACTCTGCTTCATGACAATAAATGAAATGTAGTTTTTGATCAAACGTTTGCCTCCCTATGTTTGACCCGAGACTCATCAGAGTTTCGGTTAAATTATTTATTTGACAAATTTTTACGCAACTACAACTACAGGGTTTTCAAAACTCAAATTCTTAGCATACAAATCCCCTTCAACATGGATCTTCCCCACTTGATTGGCTGTTATTGAACCATTGGATCTTCAATCCAAGGGTGTGGGTGCCTTCCTTGAGTGAAATCGTGCAAGAGGAGGGACTTCCCTTAGAGCTTCAAAGGTCGGATAGTGTAGTTCGTTGGCGTGCTATCGAAGGATGGCCGGTGAGTTAGCTGCAACAAAACATGGGCTTTTGGCCCCAATTAGAGAGCTCACAATCTTCTCCACAAAGTGGAGAACGTGGTGGTGGTGATAATTTGGTGTTTGCAAAGGTGGCGTGGCCGGACAACATCGTGGTAGTCGGTGCGATGGTGGGTTGTTCGACGTATGGATCCGTAGATCAAAACACTTAATTTCTTGAGAGCTTTTGATCTACGGATCAAGAGGAAGGTGGTGGTGTAAGTGGATGAGTGTTTGGTGGAGTGTGGTGGTCATGTGAGCTAGCTGAAGTTTCATCGGCAGCGGAAAAGAAGACAGGAGAATGGCTAGGTAAGGGTCCTAAACCTAAGTCTAATGGCCTAAAAAGATTCTAGGAGGGAAGAGGAAGAGATTGGGAGGCTTACCGAGGTGAGAGGGAGCAAGACCACATCCATCCAGCAAGGAGGATGGGGTCGGAGGTGCCCTTGCTTTGGCTGGCAAGGTTCATGAGAAAGAAAGGGAGATGTTGGTGGTGTCCATTGGCTAAGAACATGTGTGGAGGAGGAGGTCGAAGAGGGCTCATTGGAGTGCATGATGGGGTGTCCAGAGGTGGAAGAGAAGGTAATTTTTGTCCAATTCACAACTCTCCAGCACTTAGAAGAATGCTAGAGTTTATATAGAGGTGTTTTGCACAATCAATTTCCACAAATTTACGTGATTTGCTCGAGAATTTTGGTACATTTTCTCCACAGATTTTGAGCTTCGCTGGCATTTGTGTATGCCAAATTGGCACTCGAGATCATGTGCAATCAAGAGTCCTTGATCTCAAGAGCAATCCCCCCAAATTTGGAGGGATTTGGAGTAGATTTCAGGGCTCAATCCCTTAATGAAAGGAACCCGTGCATGGGTTTCCTTTTTTGATGGCTACTACTGTGTTGGGAATCAAAGGAGAAGGAAGGTGGGGACTTGTTTGCAATGTAAATTGAAAGTTTGTGGTCTTTATGCAAGGAATAAGGTTAGATGGGCTAACATGCAAACTCAGTCAGGATGAATTTTGATTGGGCTCAAATTTTAGGTTTAACCTAATTTAGATCTAAGGAATCTATCGGTGGCCTCAAATGTGGGCTTTGACCACGTTTGACTGGAAAAATTACAAAGAATCCCAAAATAGATAAAATTCCCATTGGAGTCTCTGCTTTTGGTCAAGATAGGTTCCAATGGTCAAAGCGAAGTACCAAACCTCTTATAATATTATTAAATGATTTTTAAGAGGTTTAGTTTACATTTATTTCTACCAGAACCCATTGTAATTAGGGTTTTTATTAATAAAATTAATCCTCAAAACTCAGAAAACCCTAATTTGATCAGTGCAAGCCCACTTCTTGGGAAATTAAGCTCATTTTACCTTGGATTAAGGCCTAATTAACCCCTTAGTTAATTATATTGTGATTAGGTGTTAAAATGGCAGAATTAACTTATTTTCTCTTCTTCTCAAATTCAATTCAGAGTGGAATTATGACCCTCAAATGAACATTAAGGAGCATTTATTACTATAGTTAGGCTAAATTAGGTTTATTGACACAAATGATGGTGTTACCATTATACCCCCATGCCTAACTTTTGCTAGTCAGGCTAAATTAGGTTTATTGACACAAATGATGGTGTTACCATTATACCCCCATGCCTAACTTTTGCTAGTCCCTAGCAAAATCCTATGGAATAGACCAAATCTCTAGACCAAATTTTACCTTTAGGATGCTTGTATGTGCCACCTCTGTAGAAATCAGATTGAAGTAGCAACTCTAGGCCTAGAGGTACTCAAGTACCAGACAAGATCCAAACCTAACTAGCCTCAGCCTTGGCTCAGCAACGAAGGTTTCTAAGGCCCCAGAATCTGCCCAAAAGTTCGTTGACCCCAGCGATTAAAACACCCATGAGTGCATGCAGTAAGGTCCAGGTTCAATTTGTCAGTGCATTTTTGAGAAGAGAGAGAGATATGTATTTTTTGGAGTTTTCTCTCTTTTGCTTTTAGATTCCCCTAAATCCAACATTGGATTGGCCTTAAACACAGTCTGTATCGTATTCCTCGTCCCCATCATCAACCCTCGAAGTGTCCCTGGACTTCGATGCTTCGTGATAGTGCCGATCATGGCAACCTCCAGAACTCTAGCTTTCAACACTTTGTGATAGTATACCCATGGCATTCTGTACCTAAATCCAGACCCTAGCAATCAACATTTCGAGATAGTACCTCCCATGGCACCTGAACCAGCACAAGGCACTTACGTGCCCTCGGTAGGATATTTAAATATCCTAGGAGACAAGTGCTGAGGAGATGATATGTTATAATGCATCTTCGAGGGGAGTATTTTACTCCTCTCTATGGTAGCAACTCATCCAAATCAACTTGTGTCTTCGAGCTACTCCTAAGTCAAATTTTTGAGAAAACATTTTTCAAAATAAGCACTTATGGAATTATTTTCATTAAGATCACTGAACCAAACCAGTGTGTGAATTTTGGGTGCCTAGGTTACCAAGTCCTGCAAACCAAAGGGTAGAAAATGGGATTGAATACTCCTTAAGAGACTTAATACATCAGCCTCGCAACTTCCTCAACCTCTTGAGGAATAGTCTAGATCTTAACAAATACGTGAGTGTTTAAGCCTAACATGGGCCCAAGAGGCTCAAAAGCGGTATCCCTTACTAATTTCCTTTTCCTTAGCACTCTAAGATTTAATTCATCATCTGATCCAACCTAGAACTTAAGTAATTTCCATCCTCGAACACTAGGACTAACAAAATTTTTCTTTTTGCTCCTTTTTCTCTATTTTTCCCCTCTTTTTAATCCTCAAGATTTTTATATTAGCTCAACATTTGTTTTTCCTCTCCTTTCATCCCTTTTTTTTGTATAAAACCCCTTAACAAAATTGAATTTCATAGCATTTTGCACTTTAATACCCCCCTAAAATGACCCTTCCAAGGACCGTTGGGAGTTTTCCAGAAAGTTAGGGACGCAAATGCAAAAATTTTGACTCTTTGAGTTGAGTGTGTGGGTTCTTCATGAAGAAGAGATGATGGCGGGGAAATGTTCACAATTTTTCCCTCTCCCTCCTCTCCCTCACCACACTCACTCACACACACACGCACACTTCCCCTTCCTCTCCAAACCCTAGCCCCACTCCTTCTACTTAAACCCCTCCACCCTCTCCATCTCCATCCCACCACTTCCACCACCTCCACCTCCATCTCCTTGCTACCGACGAGCCACCACTCCCCTTCCTGTCCCATTGTCGCCACAAGAGGAAGGAGAAGGGTGGAGTGCGGGGGATAGGGAGAGAGGGAGAGCGAGGATGTGGGAGAGAGGAGGAAGCTCAGGGAGCCTGAGTGCGTGGCCGAAGGAGCACAAGCGGGAGAGCTCGCACCCGTGGAGCACCCTTGCTGTGGGTGCAGCAGCGAGCAACAAAGTTGCGAGGGGATGAGCTATGGCTGGAGGAGTCGTAGAAGCTGCAGGAGCTCGGAGGAGCTCGTGCAGGAGGAGATGAGAGAACTCACGAGAGCTTAAGGAGGAGCTCAGGGGAGAGAGGAGGACGCCAGAGGAGAGCTTCTCGACCTCCTGCAGCCGTCGGAGCAGTTGTTGCAAGCGCTGCAGGCGGAGGTCCGCGAGAAGACAAGTGTTGCGAAGAGTTCTGTGTACTGGATTTTTCCAGTATCAGACGTCTAGAGCATTTTCCAGATGTTTAGAGAGGCAACGAACGTCCAGAGTTGAAGCTGGACATTTGAAAACTCGCAGAGTGCCGAGGTAAGCATCTTGAAGGCGCATGCATGTGCGTACATTACGTATGTAATGCTGAGCTGTCAAGGTTTTTAACCTGCGAGCATGTACGTAGGTATAAGCCTTGGAAAGGCATGTAAGCACGCTCTTCGAGGTGCTTTAGGACGTCAGAACAGCTCCATAAACGTCCGATAGATGCATCGGACGTCAGGGCGCATCGACAAACGTCTGGAAAGACCCAGGACAACTGTGAAAGGGTTCCAGACGTTTGCCAGCAACTTAGGGAAGCAAGGTGAGGTTCTGAGATCATTTAAGACGTCTGAGTCTAGTCCCAGATGTCTAATTTTAGATAGTATGCACTTTTTTGGCCTGTTTAGGGCCCGAGTGAAGTCGGATTTATGCAAACGAAGTATCATTATTTTTTGTTTGAGTTTCTCTACGTGTTAGTGTCAATTATATAATATTTTAAACTTGTCTGATGTGACTTAGTCACTGGTATAGGTCTCCAACCTGTAGCATGTTCGAGGCCCACGGAGATGACAGGACCTATTATTCTAGCCCCCATTCCTCCCGTATTTCCTAGTAGAGTGGTTTACTTTAAAATTAAGTTTTAAATAAGTAAAGTGCACGTTTAGAATAACTTAATTTAACCCTAGGATGTGAAATGAACCCTAGGGCAGAAGCGAATGAATATTGCTTGAGCTACACTGTTTCCTTTAAGATGCATGTTAAACCCTAATTGCTATCAAGTGTATAAATTAATTGATGTGATGCTTTCCTAGTTATTAAAACACGAGCTACCTGTTATAAAAAATGAAACTCGGGATGTGAATAGTGAGATTTGAATGTTGAGAAATGGAGTGAAAGGAATACAAGCATGAACCCTAAGAGGAATTAGGGGAACTCCTGTATACGGAAAGAACCTAGCAAGTGGATGGGAAGTGAGCTGACCCTTGTGTACAAAGTACCAAGGAGAGCAACTATCCCTTGAGAGTAGAGGGGAGCTTGCCGCCCCTTGGGTTGAGACTCGGGGTGGGTTTGGCCACTCTACGTCGACTCTGTTCGACCCTCGCATATGTGGTATTGAGGTGAGCTACTTAGTGTAGGGAGGGAGCTAGCCACCCCACAGGGCCTGAGGTTAGGACTAGCCACCCTGCATCGACTCTTGTTAGGCCCACTAGGCAAACCGAGATAGTCAGATGAGGGTACGTGAACTGTGGAGGGGCGAGACCCCTATTCTGAGATGGCAAGGCCCCGTGTTGTTCCATACTATACCTTTAGGCGTACTCGCTAGCGGAAAAGACTGACTGTGTGCTAGTGCAGGGTAGCTACCCATGCACTTATCGTGCATGCCGTAGTCACCGCTACATCGTGACCATGACCTCAGGGTGGTTGACTGAGTGTTGGACTACCACGGGGGACTCTCTCGGCTAGAAGAGCACCAAGTGTACATCCTACATCACGAGAAAGACTGCAATCAAGATCATCCCCTTGAGGGATAGTCAAGATCAAGAAATGATCAGATTTCTAATAGAATAAACAAAACAGAACCACTTAGTTGAGCTAAATTGAACTAAATAATAAATTAGTTGCTTGTCTTATGTTAATTGCATGTAAATGGCTTAACTACCACTCTACTCAGCATTAGCTAACTATAGATTTTATAACCTTGTTCAGGTCAGGGAGTTGAGTAGCCAGCACCACCAGCTGCAGAGGAAGTTGGGCCCAGTTGAGCCTAGCCATAGCTGTGGTCATTTTCTGTTCTAGTATGTTCTTTGTTGTAGTAGTGAGTATTTGTTATATGTAATACTTTTTCTATTATGTATCTGCTTTATTTTCCACTGTTGTAGTTGTGATGGTCTGTAATATTGTGAGACATTTCATTTTGTTTCCTTTACTGCCTTTTGATTAGTTCTGCCTAGTTACATTGCATGTGTGATTGTGGAATATTTTCTACTTTTGGTTATTTCTCGTTGGATGACTGGGTCTTGGAATTAGTCAAGGCGAGCTAGTCTCGGGTCTTGTAGGGATCTGGGATCGGGTTGTAACAAAGATGGTATCAGAGCAAGGTCGTCCCGAGAAATGAACCAAATGGTCTGGAGGTAACCACTCATGTGCATGTAACTAGGATAGCCATCACAACGTATCGCTTTGGTCTTCACTTCTGAATCTTATTTCTTTATACAATCTGGTATAATTGACAGTTCCTGGTCTTTCTCTTGTATCTCCTTATAGTAGATGCCTCATCAAGGAGTTCTCAAGGTAGGCCGCGGACATGGTCGTGGGCAGGGTTGGAGGGGCAGATGTGCCGAACCTGAGGCACTAGTCGACCCACCTCTCCTTCTGGGCATTCAGGCCTAGGATCTCACCTAGCTGATCCTAGATATAGTACGAGAGGAGCTTCAGCAGCCTCCTCGGTCACCCCTCCCCGAGGATGTAGAGGGAGTCCTCCGTGGGATAGGGGAACCGCTGCAGCACCGTACGAGCTGGAGGGGGAGGGGGTGATCCTCCACCACCCCCACCACCCTCAGACACTTTTGAGTACAGCTCTCCTTGCCTGGAGGTGTACCTATTCCCCCGCTTTAGCCCACCATGAGCTTTTCGGCCAATTTCAGAAGCTGAAGCCCCCCCTCCTTCATGGGGGATGAGAGCTCGTCTGAGGTAGAGGACTGGCTGGAGTAGATAGAGAAGGTGCTTGACACACTCTACTCTCTGGCAGAGTGCTTGCGTGGCCTTTGCCACGTACGAGTTGGAGAGTGCAGCCCACAGGTGGTGGAGGGCAGTCAGAGGCTAGGTGGGGAGAAAGCCGACGTAGGACCAGTTCATGGCTCTCTTCTGCGAGCAGTACTTTCCGCAGACCTGGCAGGACCAGAGAAGGCAGGAGTTCCACACTCTCCACTAAGGGCGATGACAGTTAGCATGTACCGTACGCATTTCCTGGAGCTATCACGCTTCGCCCCGACAACTGTGTCTACTGAGGAGCTCCTATGGAGGTTTACTGAGGGACTCCGACCTGCGATTCGGGGATATGTGAAATCCTTGAAGCTGCCCACTTTCTCTCATGTGGTCAAGGTGGCCATGACCTATGAGGAGACCAACCTGACCACGCGAGACATTGACGGAGGACAGAAGAGGCCTTACCAGCCAGAGTACTCATAGAGCCGTCGAGAGAGGAGGCACAGGGTGCCCGTTGGGGAGTCATCTCGTTCTGCGAAGCCACCAGTGGCCTTTGGGGACCCCAGAAAGGAGCCAACTTCCAGCATCGAACCCCTGCCCAGCCACCAGCAAGGACCGACTGAGGGAGGAGGTTGTACCCCTCTCTACTACCAGTGTGGTCAGCCGAGCCACATCAGAAGGAACTACCCATCTAGGGATGAAGCACAGCAGATGCTCCCTGCACCGAGTTCTGGAGGCTGAGTTGGGGACCGCGGTCACTAGGCGCGTGGAGGAGGATAGCAGTCATGAGGAGGGTACTAGCTAGTTGCTGCTCGCCCAACATAGAGCGTGGCTGCTTCTTTTACACCCACGGTTGAGGGGCGTATCAATGCCCTAACACACAGAGACGCCAGGGCTTCAGGTTCTGTGGTGGCAAGTATGGTTACCATTTTTTATAGATTAGTCTACATTCTTTTCGATTATGGTGCCACCCACTCTTTCATCTCCTCGAGCTTGGCCATCAGTTTGGGGCCGAGCAGTGTACTGTTAGAGGTTCCGTTCCTGATTAGAGGGCTAGGTGGATAGTTGTTTGTAGCAGAGGAGGTCTTTACAGACTGTTATAGGGGGATACAGTCTTCCCGCTGACTTGATAGTGATCTCGATGGAGGACTTTGGCGTGATCCTAGGGATGGATTGAATGTCTGCCTATCACGCCCTGGTGGATTATTTTGGGAGGAAGATCATCTTCTCCATACTGGAGTTGCCTCCCTTTGAGTTTCATGGCCAACTGATAGACGGAGGCTTCAGGGCATCTCCGCGCTTTGGGCAGTGAAGCTTTTGGGCCAAGGGTGTGAGGGCTTCTAAGCTTGTGTTGTAGCAAGGCCTAGCCCCATGGCTAACTTTCAGAGTATCCCGGTGGTCTACGAGTACCCCGACGTCTTCCAAGAGGAGCTACCAGGACTACCGCCTGAGCGTGAGATCGAGTTTGAGATCTCACTAGTACCGGGGACTAGCCCCATTTCTACTACACCATACAGGATGGCGCCACTTGAGCTACGAGAGCTCAAGTCATAGTTACAAGACCTATTAGAGATGGGCTTTGTGAGGCCCAGTGTATCCCGGTGGGGAGCCCTTATGTTGTTTGTAAAGAAGAAGGATGGTACCCTATGACTTTTTGTCGACTACCGACAGCTGAATCGAGTCACCATCAAGAACAAGTACCCGCTGCCTCGTATTGACGACCTCTTTGACCAGTTTAGAGATGCTACAGTGTTCTCTAAGATAGATCTGAGGTCAGGTTACCACCAGTTGAGGATCAAGGAGACCGACATCTCCAAGACAGCTTTCCATACTCGGTATGAGCATTAAGAGTTCTTCGTCATGCCGTTTGGGCTTACCAACACCCTCGCTGCTTTCATGGACATGATGAACCATGTTTTCAGGCCGTACTTAGACCAATTTGTGGTGGTGTTTATCGACGATGTCTTAGTCTACTCTCAGGATCATGCACAACATGGACAACATTTACGTATGGTTGTGGATACCTTGAGATGACGCAGGCTGTACGCCAAGTGCAGTAAGTGCAAGTTTTGGCTGAGACAAGTGCCTTTCTTGGGCCACATGATTTCAGGAGATGGATTGGCTGTGGATCCAACCAAGGTCAAGGCCATACTCAGATGGGAGAGGCCACACACGGTGACAAAGATACGTGGCTTTCTGGGACTGGTAGGCTACTACTGGTGGTTTATCAGAGGATTCTCTCAGATCGCACATCCTATGACTCAGCTGACCCGGAAGGACGTGCCCTTTTCCTAGACCGACGAGTGCGAGGCATGCTTTCAAGAGTTGAAGGAAAGACTGACTTCAGCTCCTGTGCTTACCATCCCAAACAGTAGTGGTGGGTTCATGGTTTACACTGATGCTTCATTACAGGGGTTAGGTGGTGTGCTTATGCAGCGGGGTCATGTTGTCGCTTATGCTTCGTGGCAACTGAAGCCCCATGAACATAGCTACCCCACCCATGAGTTAGAGCTGGCAGCAGTTGTCTTCGCACTGAAGACATGGAGGCACTACCTGCATGGTGAGGCATTCGAGATCTTCACAGATCACAAGAGCCTCAGGTATCTATTTGACCAGAAGGAATTCAACATGAGATAGAGACTTTGGCTAGAGCTCCTGAAGGACTACGACTGCAGCATCTCCTACCACCCAGGGAAGGCCAATGTGGTGGCCGACACCTTGAGTCAGAAGGTGCTTGCCCAGTTAGCCAGCTTATAGGCACAGAGTTGGAGACTCATGGAGGAGGTGGGTAGTTGGCGACCCCAGGAAGTACGGGGGTACTACGGGGGAGTGATAGTGACACGACAGGCGCGACTAGAACTAATTGACTTCATCATTGCAGGGTAGATGGCCAATCCGTACTTACAGATAGTACAAGACAGGGTATTGATAGGGGACCCAGGAGACTTTTCCTTCTCAGACAAGATACTGCACATGAGGGGATGCTTAAGCACCCTAGAGACGAGGAGCTGTTGAGAGAGCTCCTGGCTGAGGCGCACGGGTCCAGGTTCACCATACATCTCGGGAACACAAAGATGTACCATGATCTGCGACACGACTTCTAGTGGAGAGGGATGAAGCAGGATTGTTGGTGAGTTTGTTCAGCAGTGCTTGGTATGTCAGCAAGTGAAGGACGAGCACCAGAGGCCTGCAGGGCTGTTACAGCCACTTCCTGTGCTAGAGTGGAAGTAGGAGAGTATCACCATGGACTTGGTGGTTGGTCTACCAGTTACACAGTGGGGACACGACACAGTTTGGGTGATAGTAGATAAGCTGACGAAGACGGCACGGTTCCTGTCGATCTGAGTCACCTTTGGGCCGACACAGCTAGTAGAGCGATACATCAAAGATGTGGTGCATCTGCATGGAGTCCCTCGCGAGATCGTATCTGATAGGGATACTCATTTCACTTCCCAGTTCTGGGCAGAGTTTCAGCCCACCAGATCGACGGTCAGTCAAAGTGCACCATACAAACACTCAAGGACCTCCTATGCTCTTGTGTACTAGACTGGAGAGGCTCCTAGGAGGAGCATTTACCCCTGGCAGAGTTTGCATACAATAACAGCTATCATTTGAGCATCGGCATGGCACCTTACAAGGCTCTGTACAGGAGGAAGTGTACTGCACCCTTGAGTTGGGTCGAGGTGGGGACTAAGTGGGAGGTTGGCTCCAGGCTGATCCGGCAGAGTCAGGAGGTGATAGAGCAAATTCACAAACGACTTTGCACTGTCAAGAGCAGGAAGAAGAGCTACGCTGATAAGAAGTGCAGAGAGGTACAATTCAAGTTTGGGGATCACTTCTTCCTCCGTGTTTCTCCCATGAAGGGCATGCAGCATTTTGGGTGAAAGGGAAGCTTGCGTTGAGGTTTGTGGGGTCCTTTGAGGTCTTGGAGCGAGTTGGACCCGTTGCTTACCGACCTGCCCTTCCTCCCCAGCTCTCTGGAGTGCACAATGTGTTCCATGTGTCCAACCTCAGGAAGTACGTTGCCGATCCCAGCCACGTTCTGAGCCACGAGAGCGTCGAGGTGGGAGACGACCTAACCTATCCTAAGAGGCCAGTGCAGATACTAGATAGAGCCGTCTAGAGTCTGAGACAGAAGCAGGTACCACTAGTGAAGGTCCTATGGAGAAGCCAGCGGCACAAGGATGCGACTTGGGAGCCTGAGGTGGTGATGCAAGAGTAGTACCCGAAGCTTTTTTAGGGTATGTCTCTTTGAACCTACTTTGGTCCTCTTTAAGTTTGTTATGCATTTTTACATTATTTTCCACACCCTACTTAGCTCAAGTTTCGTGGATGAAACTTCCTTTAAGTTTGTTATGCTGAAATGACCCTTCCAAGGACCGTTGGGAGTTTTCCAGAATGTTAGGGATGTAAATGCAAAAATTTGACTCTTTGAGTTGAGTATGTGGGTTCTTCAGGAAGAAGAGAAGATGGCGGGGAAATGTTCACAATTTTCCCTCTCTCTCCTCTCCCTCACCACACTCACTCATGCACATACACATGCACACTTCCCCTTCCTCTCCAAACGCTAACCCCACTCCCTCTACTTAAACCCCTCCACCCTCTCCATCTCCACCCCACCACTTCCACCTCCATCTCCTTACTATTGGCGAGCCACCACACCCCTTCCCATCCCATTCTCACCACAAGAGGAAAGAGAAGGGTAGAGCATGGGGGATAGGGAGAGAGGGAAAGTGAGGGAGAGAGGGAGAGCGAGGGCATGGGAGAGAAGAGGAAGCTCGGGGAGCTTGAGCGGCCGAACGAGCACGAGCGAGAGAGCTCCCGCACGTAGAGAACCCTTACTGCAGGTGCAGCAACGTGCATCAAAGCTGCATGGGGAGAAGCACGGCCAGAGGAGCCGCGAAAGTCGTGGGAACTCAGAGGAGCTCATGCGGTAGGAGACAAGAGAACTCGCAGGAGCACAAGGAGGAGCTCAGGGGAGAGAGGAGGACACCGGAGGAGGGCTTCTCAACCACTTGCAGCAGTCGAAGTAGTTGTTGCAAGCACTGCGGGCAGAGGTCCATGAGAAGACAAGCGTTGCAAAGAGTTTTGTGTACTGGATTTTTCCAATATCAGACATTTGGAGCATCTGCCAGATGTCTGGAGAGGCAACGGATGTCTAGAGCTGAAGCTAAATGTTTGAAAACTCGCGAAGTACCAAGGTAAGTGTCCTGAACTCGCATGCATGCATGTACGTTACGTATGTAATGTTGTGATGTCGAGGTTTTTAACATGTGAGCGTGTACGTAGGTACAAGCCTTAGAAAGGTGCACAAGCACGCTCTTCAAGGCTTTAGGATGTCTGTACGTCTCCACAAACATCCGATAGATGCATCAGATGTCTGGAAAGACCCAAGATGACTGTGAAAGGGTTCCAAACGTCCGCCAGCAATGTAGGGAAGCAAGGTGAGGTTCTGAGATCATTTAAGGCATCTGGGTCTAGTCCCAGACGTCTGATTTTAGATAGTATGCACTTTTTTGACCTGTTTAGGGCCAAAGTGAAGTCAGATTTACGCAAACGAAGTATCATTATTTTCCGTTTGAGTTTATCTACGTGTTAGTGTCCATTTTATACTATTTTGAACTTGTCTGAAGTGACTTAGTCACTAGTATAGGTCTCTAGCCTATAGAGTATTCTAGGCCTGCGGAGACGACAGGACCTGCGATTCTAGACCCATTCCTCTCGTGTTTCCTGGTAGAGTGGTTTGCTTTAATATTAAGTTTTAAATAAGTAAAGTGCATGTTTAAAATAACTTAATTGAACCCTAGGATGTGAAATGAACAATATGGCAAAAGCGAATATATATTACTTGAGCTACACTGTTTCCTTCGAGATGCATGTTGAACCCTAATTGCTAGCAAGTGTATAAAGTAATTGATGTGATGCTTTCTCAGTTATTAAAACACTAGCTGCCTGTTATAAAAAATGAAACCTTAGATGTGAATAGCAAGATCTAAATGTTGAGAAATGGAATGAAAGGAATACAAGCATGAACCCTGCGAGAAATTAGGAGAACTCCTGTATACGGAAAGAACCTTGTAAGTGGATGGGAAGTGAGCTAGCCCTTGTGTACAAAGTACCAAGCAGAGCAACGATCTCTTTAGAGTAGAGGGGAGCTAGCCACCCCACGGGACCCGAGGTTAGGACTAGCCACCCTGCATCGACTCTTGTTAGGACCACTAGGCAAACCGAGATAGTCGGACGAGGATACGCAAACTATGGAGGGGTGAGACCCCTGTTCTGAGATGGCAAGGTCCTGTGTTGTTCCATGTTGTACCTTTAGGCGTACCCGCTAGCGGAAATGACTGACTGTGTGCCAATGCGGGGTAGCTACCCGTGTGCTTGTCGCCCATGGCGTAGTCACCGCTACGTCAAGACCGTGACCTCGAGGTGGTTGATTGGGTGTAGGACTACCACAATGGACTCTCCTGGCTAGGAGAGCACCACGTGTACATCCTACATCATAGGAAAGGCTGCAATCAAGATCGTCCCCTTGAGGGACTGTCAAGATCAAGAAATGACCATATTTCTAATAGAATAAACAAAACAGAACCACTTAGTTGAGCTAAATGGAACTGAATAATAAATTAGTTGCTTCCCTTATGTTAATTGCTTGTAAATGGCTTAACTACCACTCTACTCAACGTTAGCTGCCTATGAATTTTATAACCTTGTTCATGTCAGGGAGTTGAGCAGCCAGTACCATCGACTGTAGAGGGAGCTGGGCCCAGTCGAGACTAGCCATAGCTATTGTCATTTTCTGTTCTAGCACGTTCTTTTGTTGTAGTAGTGAGGATTTGTTATATGTAATACTTTTTTTATTATGTATCCACTTTATTTTATGCTGTTGTAGTTGTGATGGCCTGTAATATTGTGAGACATTTCGTTCTATTTCCTTTACTGCCTTTTGATTAGTTCTGCCTAGTTACATTGCATGTGTGATTGTGGAATATTTTCTGCTTTTGGTTATTTCTTGTTGGACGACTGGGTCTTGGGATTAGTCGAGGCAAGCCAATCTCGGGTCCTATAGGGATTTAGGATCGAGTCGTAACACCTCCCCTGCTTAAGCTTTGCAATGTCCTCATTGTAAATTAGGTGGGTTGAAGTTCATCTTAGTTTGTACATTAGAACTGGTTCAGATGGATGGGTGAATGGGTTGAGATGGCTGTTGTGGATGATTTCAAGCTCCAATATGAATATCGGAGGTGGAGCCAGTCGTTCTAAAGAACAAGCCTTAAAGTGCAATATGAATTCAGCTTAGAAATGGGTAAGAAGGGTCTTGGGTTTTCAAATGACAGGTTACCTCCTGTTAAGTGCTAAGTTTAACGCCATCAACTAAGTGCAATGTGGCTCATGGTAAGAGATCAAAAGATTCAGTAGCCAAATTCAAATCAGTGAGTTTGAGGAATGGTTCTAGTCTTTAACCATTCACTACAAAAGGGTCTGAGTCTTGGCTGAGTTCGCTAATTTCTACAGCTCCATTTTCAAAGATCCTCCAAACTAGAAAGGGTCAGGTCCATTTCAATCTTAGTTTCCTTGGGAAGTGTTTGAGTCGAGCATTGAAAACCAGCACTTTCTAACCAAGATAGAAAGATTTTTGTGAAATGTGCTTGTCATGAAAGGCCTTGATCTGCTCCTTGTAGATATGCGAGTTCTCATACGCATCATTGAGTAACTCATCGATCTCGATCATTTGCAACCAACGGTGGATTCTAGCCTCTCTAAGATCCAAATTGCACTTCTGTACTACCCAGTAGGCTTTATGCTCCATCTCTACAGGAAGGTGACATGCCTTCTTGTACGTGAGTCTGAATGGAGACATTCCTAGCTTGGTTTTATGGGCGGTCCTATAGGCCCATAATGCTTTCGAAAGCTGGGTAGACCAATACTTTCTATCAAGCTAAACAATGACCTGTAGAATTTTCTTGATCTCCCGATTGCAGAGCTCGGCTAGTCCATTAGTCTGGGGATGATACAGAGTCGAGATATGATGAGATATCCCATCCTTTTTCATCAGGGACTATAAGTGCACATTCATGAAATAGGACCCGCCATCGCTGATGATGGCTTTAGGAACCCCAAATCTGGAAAAGATGTTCTCCTAAATGAAGTGGAGAACAACTTTATGATCATTCTTTCTCATGGGGAAGACTTCGATCCATTTTGAGACATAATCAAAAGCAAGTAAGATGTACTTGAAGCCGCTAGATCCGGGAAATGGCCCCATAAAATCAATCCCCCAAATGCCAAAGATTTCGCACACGATGATTGGATGTAAGGGAATCATATCGCATGGGCCCATGTTGCCAAGGGTCTGAAAATGGGCTCATGCCTTATAGTAGGATTGTGTGTCTTTGAATAGAGTAGGCCAAAAGAACCCACACTGGAGCATCTTCGCTACAATTTTACGCCTCGAGAAATGGCCATAGCAGGCCTAGTCATGACAGAAAGATATGACATCATTGACCTCATCATCTAGAATGCATCTTCGAATTACTTGTTAAATACCGATGTGGAATAGATAAGGATTCTCCCAAACATAGTACTTGGTGTCGAAAATCAGCTTGTCCCATTGGGTGTTTTCCCAATCTAACAGGACTTTCCAAGTGACCAAGTAGTTCACAATATTAGCGAACCAGGGAAATCCATTAATGACCAAGCGATGTTCATATGGAAAATGCTCGATAATAGGTCTGGATGGGTCAATGATCAAAGAAGGAAGGTGGGATAGATGATCAGCTACCACGTTCTACTTTCCCGCCTTATCGCAAATCTCGAGGTCAAATTGTTACAAGAGCAAGATCCATTGAATCAGTCTCAATTTTGCATCCTTCTTCATGAGTAAGTGTCTCACCGCAGTGTGATCCAAGTAAATGATGACATGGAAACCCAGGAGGTATGATCTAAATTTCTCCAAACCAAATACTACAGCCAGCAACTCTTTCTCCATAATTGTGTAATTACGCTGAGCCACTGAACTCCACTATCTAGCCTTCAAAGTTCCAAGGGAAGGCCCTCCTCTTGCATGATTTCACTCAAGGAAGACGCCCTCGCCATTGGATTGAAGATCCAATGGTTCAGTAGTTGCCAATCAAGTAGGGAAGTCCATGCATTCTCAAGAGGAAGCTACTGCATTTTTGATCCCACATCGTGGGATTTTGATTTGAATTTTGCTATATAAGGAATTTCATTTCTGAAGGGTTGCCTTAGAACTAGGGGGCAAGTCCCCATCAGCCACACATGCACATACATGCCCACATGTGTGCACACACATGCACGTGTGTGAAGGGGTGGGTTTTGGCCTCAGCAATCGCATGTGGGCCTTGGTATGGGATTGGACTTGTATGGTCTAAAAGGAAAGAGAAAAAGAAAGGGGATTATCCAAGAGAGGGTGGGGGGTTTTGCTCTGTCAGATTTGAAGCCAGACATCCAAACTTGAACTTTAGGTCATCCAATCCTTAAGTCCAGACGTCCAACCGATATATTAAGTGTTGAGTTGCGTTATTTACACTACAACATAATTTACTTTTGCTGTCAGTTGGAAACCGACGGCAAAATCAAAATAACCAATGGAACTCAGCAACGTCGTTATTATCGCCGCTGTTTCATTTTGCCGTCGGTTAGAGGGCACATTTAATGTCAAAATAATGTTTGGCCATCATACGAATTGGATATTTCGACGTTGTTTCAAAACCAACAGTAATTGTATTTGCCATTGGTTGTCTCGGAAGCGACGGCATATGTAAGTCACTTTTTCCTCCCTTTATGTGCCCTTTCTTTATTTTCGTCATCGTTTAAGTAAATTTTTAGTCTCTTATATAAGCGATGGCAAAAATATTTTTGCGGTTACTTTTCTTAAAAGTGACAGCATACAGGTGACTGCAAAAACATTTTTGTTGTTGCTTATTTGAATAAGCGACGGCATAGATGTGATGCTAAAAATATTTTTTCCATCACTTATCCTAATAAGCAATGTCATAAAAGGAGAATTGTGATTCTCTCGAACCTTATATGTCATCGGTTATTAGTATAAGCGACAGAAAAAATATGTTTAGCATCACATCTATGCCGTCGCTTATTCAAATAAGTGACAGCAAATGTATGGGTTTTTTTAAAAAAAAATTACAAAATGACAGAAACTACCTACTAAGCCTACTAAAAAGACTTGCTTTTATAGAAAAATAAGTAATGAAAGTGAAGAGAAGTTTATATTTCATAAATATAAAGTCTAGAACATAAAAAGTTCGAAAATGAAATATTGATGAGGGCGCACTTCGCGTGTTGAAATCGGGGTTTGGAGGACCTATCGTCGTAACTCGCAAAATGCATCTATCAGATAAAATTTATATCCGAAACTCGAAGAGTGAGTCCCGGGTCGAACACAGGGAGGCGAACGTTTGGTTTTGAAAAATCCGTGCTTCGCTTTTATTTATTTTTGGTCATTTTTATCTTTTCTAATTTTTTTTTTGTATTTTTATCGAGCAAAAGATTAGGTCGATGAACTCTAGCTAATCTACTTGCAAAAAATATAAGAGAGAGAGGGAGAGAGAGAGAGAGAAACAATCATCTATTCATAAGCAAGTGTTTGTTACACTGCAAAAGCAAAAAAAATAGAAAGAGGTGAGAGAAATCCCCCTCGACTGTCGCTTGGAGGATGACTTGCTTTGATGTCACCTGGAGGAAGGTGGTGAGGAGTGGGACGAAGGAGGACGTAGCCAAAGGATAGAGGATGGGGCAAGATGGCGTCACAGCGAGGATCTTCTTCCCAAAGAGCAGTAAGAGGATGGCCTCAGGATGCTCCACGAATGGGGATGAGGGGAGGGAAAACTATTTGATTTTCTACTCTAAAGGAGCATCCTAGGCTTGGGACAAGCTCTCTCTAGAGCCTTGGAGGTGGTGAGAGGAAGAAAGGAAGAGATGGTTTCGAATGGTGGTGGGTAGGTCCTTTTATAATGGAGGAGGAACAAATTTGCATCAAGTTCATTACTGACGTTCGTAAACGTCGCTACAGATCCCTATAGCTGTCGCTGAAGATCCACTCTTCAATTCATCTTGCTAGCACGTGTAGACCATTAGTGACAACTGCAAGCGTCACTAAAGGCCCGCATCACTGAAGATCTTCGCATATCCTCGCTGGTTACGCTCCGCTAGTGCGCCCATCGCGTACGCACACTCGCATGCGTTGGTGCTCACGCATGCACTAGCCGGTGCGCTAGTGCGCGTTCAATTGACCAATTAAGGGGGGCTGCAAGGATTTGAACTCACGCCCCTCCCTTGAGGGTCAGGTGCTTAACCACTATGCCAAGATGTCCAAAAGGTTGAGGGGATGACTTAGCGCGCGCAGTGGAGGAGCATTCTCAGTTGTTGGATCAAGATCCAATGGTTGAGAATGAAGGTCGCAGATGATGCTGGCCTATGTTGGGCAGCCTGGATGGCACCACGTGGCGCCATCTGGGCCGTCCATTCTTCTTTCTGTTGTAGGGGGTGCTACAGTGCTCAGATCGAGATGATTCTCGCGTTGCCGGACTGTGATTGTTGCTCCGGATCCATTCGTACGATCGGATTTTTCATCCAAAGCCTATATGAATGTCGCATTGCCCCCTGGCCATTGATCTTCCTCGAACTTCGTATGATGCTACAGGACTCTGATCTAGACGATTTTGGAGGTGTTAAACTCCGATCATCATCCTGATCAGATCCGTATGGTTCGATTGTCCATCCGAAGCCTTAAAATAAACTTTCTTCTCTCCTAACCATAAAAAAGACCTAATTAACTTAAAATATACACAACTACTCTAAATGCAGAATGATGCATTCTATGTAATATTTATAACATGAAATACAAATCTAAGCCTAGGAACATGCATGATTAGGCATTTTAACCTAAATAGATGTGTCTATATCATACCCCCATGCCTATCTTTTGCTAGTCCCTAGCAAAATAAATGCATGCTATGTATAAAAATAAAATTAGGATTAGATCGCTTAGGCCTAAGTCATTTATTAACAATAGAAAATTTCAATTATGGTCCTAAACAACAAAAACTCAACAGTACCTGGGTGTCTGCCAGAATGCAGACCGCCCAAGTCCTCACCTTATTTGAAAAGGGAAGATACACTTTTATTTTATTTTTCTTTTCTTTTTTTTTTTTGACTTTTGGAGTTTGAGAGTTCTGAGATAACTTTTAACAGCTAGTCGACCCACCCAAGACTCAAAAATGACTCTAAGTGCTAAGCATCTAGTGAAAAGAGTGAAAGACTCACTAGGTGGTCGTTAAAACGGACTTCGGGTTTCTACGACCCTAGGTGACCTTGCCTAGAGGTTTATCTTTTCGAATGGTAGCTTTCTCCCTACTTTTTTTTATTTATGGGGTCAACACAAGGGAGAACCCAATGTATATCTCCCCAATTTATTCTACTTCCCTGCTTCTTCCGTAAGTATTTTGGGAACTTTTGTCCATTTTTGTGAGCTGGGCTCTGGACAACCGGCCAATGGGTTGTTACCCATGGCAACTTGCCAGCCATACTCGTGCGATGAAGTGTGATTTTGTTTATTTTCTTTTATTTTCTCTTTTTCTATATTTTTTTCTTTTAAGTAGGTGGCTTCCCTGATCTAAGATTTACCTAAAGGTAGTACGACGAAAATGGTCTTGTGGCTGGGCACTAGACAACCGACCGATGAGCTGTTACCACCGACAACTTGCCAGCCATACTACCCTAGATAGTTCATTAGCTACCCATTTTCCAAAGAAATCGTCAAAAAGTGAGTCAGTGTAAAAAGTGTGTAGATGCTTAGACTTAAAATCCCCTCAAATTAGAGGGCAGGTTGATAAGTCGCATACTTATCATCCCTAATTATTTACCAAGTTAAAATAAGATTGACTTGGTGAGGACTCGAGACTAAGTCCACATTCGAGTGGATACCTGAGCTAATTAAGCTCGAAGACCTAAAGAGTCTAAATGTTTAGGTCCTATCGTAACGTTTCCTAAAGTTAATAACTTCCAAAAGCCTAAATTTTCTTCTCTTAATTCTTTTTTTTCTTAATTTTCAATTTTTTTTAAAAGAAAATAAAAGAAATTCTACAGAGCTAACGAAACAATTTCAGGATTAAGTATCCACCCCCATGCCTAAATGATGCAATGTCCTCATTGTAAAAATAAAGACATAAAAAGGCAAAGTAAATAGAATATCACCTGAATCTCGTGAAAATCCGGTCAGCTCCATAGATAGAAGAAAGTATACACATGTGTTAAATTTAATGCTTTAGCTAGGCATAAAATACATACAAGGAAGAAATTAAGAATTCATAAGTGTGGGTCAGAATCAAAATAAAAAGATTGATCCTTAAACCCGTCAGTAGGAGATGTCCACAGACGTGGACCACATTATGGTGCAGACCCATGCCCCAGGGTCGAGTGATTCTAAGGTTCTGGATGAAAATCACCCAGAATCGAAGATTGTTTTATTCATGGGGCGGCCTACGGTTTGGTGGTGTGCAACCCAAGATCAAAGTGTCAGACAATGTGTAAAGATGGTTAAATAGTTTAGATGTCCACTTAATGTTCAGCTCAGAAAAATAATCAATTATTTCGAGCTTGGGTTGCACGTGAAAGATATCACAACGGTCCTAGTAGAAATTAGGTGATTTTAGGTCAACAAAAACCCTTAGATCCAAAATCGAAGTTCCCTCAGAATTAGCTTCACAAATTTTTAATTCCAACTTCCTATCCTCCGAAATCAATGTTTCCAGGACCTCCAAATCGTTGTACATCGCATCTAAAGTACGCAAGTCCAATAATTATGACTAAATCAGGATTAACTTGAGAATAATGATTTCTAAATCAAAATCAATCCCTTCGGGGTGTGGTTGAGGGATGAGGCTACTAGTTGAATCTTCTAGTAAATGAGGATTCGAATCCTCCAAGTTAGCCCCAACAGAATCAAAATCTTCAATGAATGGGCTATCAAATGGTTCGTCATGCTCCTCGAGCCCGTTTGTCTCACTAAAATCTTCTTCCTTAAGCTCAAGTGAGACTTCACTAAGAGATTCCTCACCCTCAGAATCAAAGAATCCATGATCCTCATTTATATATGTCTCAAAATCATATGTCATTTCATGGTCCGTGGAGGCATATTTTTTGTCATTCCTTGGCTTTGGGATCTCGGGTGAGAAAATTGATTCATCCTCAAAGGGTTGCTCTAGACCAACTTGGTCATCTCCAATCTCAGAATATGTAACCCCCCCAACAAGCGCTTGAGCAAGTTCAAACATTGGCTCTCCTGAAGGGGGTTCATCTTGAGAATCATCCCAAGATTTGGCTAGGGTAATCACAAATTTCATCCTCAACCTCAACAATTTCCCAAGAAGAAACTCACCCAGGTCCCTATCCCTAACACTTTGGAGCAAATCCAATAAAGATCTATTCAACTCATCAATCATTTTTATCATAGGCTCCAATGCTTCAGTGCATGGTGTTGACTGAGCTTCTAAAGATTATATAGTGTTCCTCAAATTAGCCAACACCCTATCCTGGATGTGGTTCACCTGAACCGACTTGTTCGGTTCAGGGTTGGGTGGGTTCGGGTTAAATCTAGGGGAGTCAAGATATTGAGGTTCTCGGGTCCCTCCCTGATTGTAGGTCATTTCAAGTTGTTTAAAGAATGGTGGTGACCTATTTTCAATGGAATACTAGGGAGAGTAGGTGTTATAATCATCATATCCTTCCTGATTGTATATCGGGTTGGTTTGGTCATCAAAGGATGGAGATCTATAATCATTGTAGCTCTAGGAAGGATAACAATCATAGTCTTGTTGTCTAGGATTAGACCCTAGACACTAAGGTCAGAATTCATACCCCCAATCAAAGTTATCCTGGTTAATGGATGGGTAATCATAAGTCGAGTTGGGATAATAATCATCTTGAGGATACATGTTGGTGGGAGGCTAGGATTGGAAATGTGTGAAAGATGTGGAAGGATACAAGGTAGAATAGGAGGGAAATCAGAAGAGAGAAGGGAGCCCTACAGTACAATCAACCAAGCCTATCCTTATGTGGGTAGCCTAAAGACCTATAGACTCTCAAGACCCGTCTTGAGATTATAAATGATTTGGTCTACTTTTATCTGGTCAATCCAACCAATTAGAAGGAGGGACTGGGGAGAAGGTTCTTCCTTTGGCTTGTGCCTCCAGTTACTAGTGTACCCCCCAGCCACAGTCGTTTGACGCTACTCACCTAGCTAGACATCAGATGGACTAGAAGAAGTAAATTAATAGAAAAAAATCTCAATCTGAGCCCCGAAGAGCGAATCAATCCTTAAGGCCAACATCTACTCAGTTTTAATTAAGCTTGGGATGATTGTGCTCTATGAATGTGATGGGCCCTTTAGGTGGGTTGTGCCCTTAATAATTGATTCAAATGTGTGTGCGTGCACAACCAGGTTTACAAACAAGGTTGTTTAATGATGTGTCTTTTAGGGTTCAACTTGTTTGGTAGCCTTTAGGGTTTAATCTTTAGGTATATTCTATCAAGGTTCAGTAGAACACTCCAAGTTTTGAAAGCACTGGTGATGATATATTCCTTTAGAAATTAGAAGAAAATGTGGAGTGCTTGGTTCAGCCCTAAAAATCAACCCTAAGAGGCAAGCTACTTGATGGATTGCTTTTATCTTAAGTGGTGTGGCCCAAACAGTTCAATCAATTGGCCTATTGCACCACTTAGTTAAGGCACACAGAAATATTTGACCTATTCAGATTTCTACTCACTTATTTGTGTGTTGAGTTAAGTGTACCAGGTCCATAGGTCAGATCCCAGTTAAGTGGTAGAATTGATGTGATTATGCACTTTAGGGTGAGAAGTTGTGGGTGTTAAGTGTGTAGCTTTCATAAAATCCCATAAGATAAGAGTTCTTTTTTGTTTTTTATATATGCGAGGGTAAGACAAGTGGATGTGGCAAACAAACAACCAAATCTCTCCTAGGGTTTATAAAAAGCACCTAAGTTGATTTAGGTTTGAGTTATTAGTGTGGTGAAATGAAATCTAGGGTAGGGGTGGTGGGGATAAACTTACAAAACCTTCATCCGCACTTTTTTCTGATCTAACCGCTCTGGCTCGCCTCGAATGAGTACCTGCAATCACAATAAGATCAGAGAAAAAGTGAAATAAAAATTAGGTAAGACGGAAAAACACGAAAAAAAAAATCAAAGAGCATTGCCTCCCCAGCAACGGCGCCAAAATGATGAGGGTATGCTTCGCGTGTTGAAATCGAGGTTTTGAGGACCCATCGTCGTAGCTCGCAAAATGCGTCTATCAGATAAAATTTATAACCGAAACTCGAAAAGTGAGTCCCAGGTCGAACAAAGGGAGGCGAACATTTGGTTTTGAAAAATCTGCGCTTTGCTTTTATTTGTTTTTGGTCATTTTTATCATTTTTATTTTTTTTTGTATTTTTATCACGCAAGAGATTAAGTCGATGAATTCTAGTTGATCTACTTGCAAAATATATAAGAGAGAGAGGGAGAGAAAGCGAGAGAGAAACAATTATCTATTCATAAGCAAGTGTTTGTTACAACTACAAAAGCGGAAAAATCTATACTATGAAAGCAAAAAAGATAGAAACAGGTGAGAGAAATCCACCCCGACAGTCACTCGAAGGATGACTCACTCTGACGTCGCCTGGAGGAAGGTGGTGAGGAGCGGGACAAAGGAGGACGTAGCCGGAGGATGGAGGATGGGGTAAGACGACGTCGCGACAAGGATCTTCTTCCTGAAGGGCGGTGAGAGGATGGCCACAAGATGCTCCATGAATAGGGATGAGGGGAGGGAAAATTATTTGATTTTCTACTCTAGAGGAGCATCCCGGGCTTGGGACAAGCTCTCTCTAGAGCCTTGGAGGTGGTGAGAGGAAGAAAGGAAGAGATGGTTTGGAATGGTGGTGGGTAGGTCCTTTTATAGTGGAGGAGGAACACATTCGCATCTGGGTCATTACTGATGTCTGTAAACGTCGCTACAGATCCCTGCAGTTTTGCTGAAGATCTACCCTTCAATTCCTCTTCCTGGCGCATGCAGACCATTAGTGACAACTCCAAGAGTCACTAAAGGCCCTCGTCGCTAAAGATCCGCGCATATACTCACTGTTCACATCCGATGTGTGCGCATGCTCGCATGAGTTAGCTGCTGCTACGCGCACCTGTGCTGCCTTGCGCTGCGCACAGGTGCGCGGGCTGGTGCTCGTGCATGCGCTGGCCGGTGCGCTGGCAGGCACTCAATTGGCCAGTTAGGGGGGGCTGCAGGGATTCAAACCCGTGCCCCTCCCTTGAGGGTCAGGTGCTTAACCACTACGCCAAGACATCCAAAAGGTCGAGGGGATGACTTAGCACGTGTGGTGGAGGAGCGTTCTCAGCCATTGGATCAAGATCCAACAGCCGGGAATGAAGGCTGCAGATGATGCTGGTCGATGTTGGGCAGCCTGGATGGCACCACATGGTGCCATCTGGGCCATCCATTCTTCTTTCTGTTGCAGGGGGTGCCACGGTGCTCAGATCTAGATGATTAGCATGTTATCGGACTACGATGGTTGCTCTAGATCCATCCGTACGATCGGATTTTTTTTATCTGAAGCCTGTATGGTCGTCGCATTACCCCTTGGCCATTGATCTTCCTTGATCTTTGTATGATGCTACGGGACTCTGATCTAGATGATTTCAGAGGCATTAGACTCCGATCGTTATCCTAATCAGATTCATATGATTCGATCATCCATCCGAGGCCTAAAATAAATCTTCTTCTCTCTTGACCATAAAAAGGACCTAATTAACCTAAAATATATACAACTCTAAATGCAGAATGATGTATGCTATGCAATATTTATAACATGAAAAATAAATCCAAGCCTAGGAACATGCATGATTAGGCATTTTAACCTAAATAGATGTGTCTATATCAAATAGTTACAAAAAAAAGGTAACATGAAAAACATAACAAAAGAAAATGGATAAAAGGCACCATGAAACTACTCCCTCGGCTGCTGGATGAAAGTAGTAATCACCCACCTCAGTGCATTGGTATGTCCAACTGGAAATAATTTCATTAGGAAAGCCAATTTAAGACCATTCCAAGTTGCGATCAGCCTTCCAATTGTCCGATACCAATGTGCAGCTTTATCCCTAAGAGAGTGGGGGAAAAGCCACATGATCATTTGCTCCTCGTCCATGTTTCATGCTTTCATGATCTGGACCAAAGTGGTTAAGTCCTCCAAATGCTGAAACGGGTCTTCAGAGCTAAGCCCATGGAAATGCTTGATTTCAACGTCTTTGGCTGGAATCTGGACACTCGGACGTTCCTCATAATTTGAAGGATCGTAAAAATCCTTCAAGGGCTAAGTGCCCTGCATTCTTTGGAACCATTCCTGCATTTGCTGCATTTGTTCTATCTACCTTTGAAACATCTCATGTTGATTCTGTGGTAGAGGAGGTTGTTGGTTGGCCATGGGATCAATTTGACCAAATCCAACTTACCCCTAGAATGAACTAATGGTCCTTCCGATCAGGGATTCATTGACCTCCTTCCAAGCATAAACTAGGAAGAGGTCAGAAGGACTGGGGATAAGAACCCTGCAGAACAATAAAACAAGCATGTCCTTAAGTTGGGTAGCCTAAGGACCTCAGCTCCAAGATAGATTCAAACTACAGTACGAATTTCATGTTGTCCTTAATCCAAAAACTGGTTAAGTTGGGATCACGAGATAGGGGGAGCGTGTCCCGAAGGCCGCTAATTATGCCAAACCCCTGCCTGCTTAAGTCATTTAGCAGTCCGGCCACCCAACTTAGCACCTTCTAGAGAAAGCAAAAATCACAAATTCACACCACAATTCAGAAAATATCCTGAAATAGACAATTGAGTCCTAAGGCCAACATCTACATGATTTTATATTAGGCTTAGAGTTGTAGTGCTCATGGAATGTGGTGGGCCCTTAGAATGGGTTGTGCCCTTAATGATCGATTAAACACATGTGAGTGCCTGCACAACCAGGGTTTTCAAGCAAGATTATTTGGATGAGTGGATTTTAATGTTCAAATCTTGCTTAAGTAGCTTTTAGGGTTTTAGAATTAGGTGACACATTTTCTCCTCATGTGTGGTTACTGACTATGTGTGGACTAGGGTCAGTGGAGGTGGGCTACCTACTTGGGAGGACATGTGGGGTGATTTTATTAGGAATGGGAGACTGCATTGTTCCATGGCAGTTGTTTTATGGTGTGTGTGGCATGCAAGAAATGATTGTCTTTTTCAGGAGAGACCTGTTAATACGGTATGAATTGTACATGAGTTTCAGGCTCTCATACGGCATTGGAGGAGCTAATGTATGTTGGTTTTTCTTTATTTCATTAATAAAATCTCCGAATGGCTATCAATTTAGACAGCTTTCCTTTCTTCTTCAAAAAAGAATTAGGTGAGTTCAAATAGAGGCAAACCAGATCTTTCAATCATGGGTGAAGATGTTTTCCTTTTAAAATCAAGAATAAAGTGGAGTGCCTGGTATTGACCTAAATTGTAAACCCTAAAATGAAGCCACTTGATGAGTTATTTTTAAATGAAGTGGTGCTGCCCAAACAACTCAAACAACTGGCCTTGATGCACCACTGAGTTAGGCACACAAATGGTTACCTAATCTGATTTTACTCAATTATTTATTTAGATGTGTGTGTACCAGTTTCAAAGATCGGTTGACTGGTTGAGTAAGAAAATCAGAAGAGGTCATGTACCTCTATGTTTTTTAGATTTTTTTGTTTACATACGGAGGGTGAGATGGGTGGAGGTGGAACTCAAACAATCAAAACTAATCCTAGGGTTTATGAGGATACCTAGGTTAATTAGGGTTTGAATTAGGGTTATGAAATGAACTCTATGGAGAGGGGAAGAATGGGGAGCACTTATAGTTGTCTACAACTGCACTTCTTTCTACCGCTTGAAGATTCCCGGTCAAGGTACCTGCAAAACAATAGAGAAGAAATAAAAGAGAGTTAGAAAATAGATAAGTGCATGGAAATGCGGTAAGGAAATCGAGTTTCATTGCCTCCCCGGCAACAGCACCAAAATGTTGTACGAAAAATTCATCGCAAAAAGATTTGAGTTTTGAAAACTCGTCATTGTAGCGTAATTTGCAAGAAAAATCCGTCAACAAATAATTTTAACCGAAACTCAAAAGGAGTCTCAGGTCAAACATAGGAAGGCAAATGTTTGATCAAAAAAAGCATGTTTGATTTGTTGTCACGAAGCAGATTAGCTGGTTGAATTGAATCTACACTAGCTATCTACTTAAAGAATAAAGAATAGAAGAGAGAGAGAATAATAAAAAAAAAGATAAAATAGAGAGAGAATGAATAGGTATTTCATAATCATTGAATCAAGTTCATTACAACTACTCGTTACACTAGAAAGCAGGAAATCTACGCTAGAAAGTAATAAAAGAGAAGGTGGAGAGAAGTTATCCTCGACGATTCCTTGGAGGATGAGCCGCGTTGACGGAACGCCCAGAAGAACCTGGTGAGATGCGGGATAAGGGAGAATGGGGCAAGGCAACGTCGCGGCAGGATCCGCTTCCTGAACGGCGATGAGAAGACAACCACAAGCGCTCCACAAACAGGGATGAGAAGGTGGAAAAATTCTAATTTAAACTCTAATGGAGCATCCCAGGTTTTAAACAAGCTCATAGAGCTTTGGAGGGGG